>CM069447.1:22795927-22897393 GCA_035610835.1 Ophiura sarsii
TTTAGCTTTTATTTTCATTTTCACATTGGAGGATGAATACATTTGGTGAGGTTAAAAAGAGACCTTAGCATTTTAAACACTTGTGTAAAAAACTCCACCCCAATATGAACAAGAAGCCTAAGCCACTGTTAATTTACCCATGACCTCTTTTTTATCTATTTAAATGTCCCTCAGTTTAGCCTCAAAATTAGCTTATAATAATAATATTAATTGTTTGAGCAACCATAGCAAAAACAAGTTTAAAAAGGAATGGAACAATAGCAGACCAAAGTTTTTAAATAATATCAAGTTCAAATAAATGATTTACTCTCCTTGTATGAGTTTCAATGTTGTCATACATTTCTATTAATTGGCTTTGGCTTTAGTACATACCATTAATACCTATATAGGGTAGCCAACTAGAAACTAGCTTTAGCTGACCTTGATTTCACAGCTAAGAACACTTCTTCAATTTATAAAGACCTATTAGGGATGTCAACAAGCACATGATAGGTAGCTGGTCTATGAAACCACGCACAGCTCTTGTGTGTAGTGGTGTACATTAGGCCATGTTGTCCTCGATCGTCCGCTCGTCAGATTTAGGGCCGCTAATGTTTTTGACTTTAAATTTTTTTTAAAAATGTAATTAATACGCAAATGACGTCTATAAAGTGTCACCAAACTTGACTTCATTTAAGGGAAGTGTCAACCCTAAATATATGAAAATTATCAAGCACTGTTAATTTTAAACCAATAATGTAATGTACATAAAAGTATACAATTTTTCAAATGAAATGAGTCGGAGAATCCATTTTTGGTATTAAATTTCCCAAAAAATAGTGATTTCTACATTTTTGCCCAAAAATCACTTTTTTGGCGCCAACATTTTTCGGACAACCTAACAAAATCAGTTTTTGATTAAACATTTAAAATTTCACCAACATCATCTAAAGTCAATTATCTAGGAAGGACTTTTTTGGGGGGCTTAACATTTTTTAGTTTTAAAAATATTGACCAAAAAGTGCCAACAATGTTTTTTTGGCACTTTTTGGTCAATATTTTAAGCTACTTATACAATTCCAGAACACCTTATAAAATTCTGCTGGAATACCATCACAACCTGGACTTTTACCCGGTCTTAGTTGATCTACTGCTTCTTTGCGTCAATAAACCTTCACATTTACTTTGGTTAAAATATCAGTAAATGTTGTATTATTCAGATACCCTTTAATATTGTCACTATCAACATTAGCACTTGTATATACAGTGTACATGTAGATTTGTGTAAAACCTTTCTTCTTCCTTCATAATGTCTGATTGCTTAGTAAACAAGGAATCGTCAGGTAGTTTGAGTTTTGTGGTAGACTTTTTTATTGCGTGAAACTTTTCGAGACCAAGAATTAAGATATAGTTTCCTAGTTTGGAATTTGTATAATTCTAGATGTACATAGTCAGTTTTTATCGAGTTTCAACCGGAGGAGGATTCCGTTTGACATAGAATCACCAATATGATATATTTTGTCAGATGTAGACAAAATAGGAATTTTATGTTTAGAAATTCTATGTTGTTTGATTTAACAACACTAGTCTATAAGTTTTGCACCGACAGTAATGTTTTCGGGCATGTGCCTTTCATTATGATTTTCTTTTAAAATCAACCACTGCTTAGTTCAATTTCACTAAGTAATAAATGTCGGAAGCATTATTCATGAGCAATTTTTGATTTGAGACTGAAATCAGTTAGGCCTACCCTTGATTCCCTCCCACCTTTAAAAGTAAAGGAAAAGGTTTTACTATATTTCTTGTTCACTTAAGATACGTTTCGGTGACATTACACAACCTGCCACAGCACAAATGAAAGAAGTTATTTTATATTATGTACCTCAGTAGTCACCGTGTACAATCTATATGGGGAATATAGAAAATGTTCCAAATTCTACGTTCAAATTACAATAACTCCTCATTTCTGTATGGTACAACCATGATTTTGCTCTCATTTTATCGATTGTTTTATATTCTATAAGTTTCTGTTTCAACAAACGTGTCAACTCTTACGTAACAGTTGTAATCACGAATCGATTGCATTGTCTTTGGCTTTTTCCCTATTCACTACACAGTAAACTTGCCCTAATTCATCGGTTTTACATACATGACTATAACAACAAAATTATTCAACCGATTATAGCAAAGTTTTAAATTTTTGAAAGCTCTCGAAAAGGGGAATTCAGAAATCTTGCTTAAAATAGGATAGGGTGAATAGCCAAAATATTATATGTGTAAACTCTAATCAATTTGAAATGTAAACGTTTGTGCTCATTTACTTCCCGATATAGTATATTTCAACAAGTTACACTTGACAACCATTATGTTCTGATGGGTAAATTGCATGTGGAACTAATATGCACAGTAAAATGATGATTGGGATAGGAATAAAAAAAATATTGAGCTTTAATCAAAATATGAAAAAATCGATACTTTTTGAACATTCTTAATCACAACATGTTACCATTAGGTCTTATGCAAATTCCAATCGCATATTTAGATTCCTTGTGAGATTACCGTTCAGAAAAAAATATACTTTTTATGGGGTAGAACAAGTAGTTATTGCGATATGCTAATTCGAATCTCAGATGGTGTAAAATGTAAAAATCTGGACATGCAACGGAAAGGGTGGCGAGTTCAAAACACATGGCCCTATATGAATAGTAAGCCATTGTTTCCCTGTATAAGCTTTAACATATATTTCTTAACAATCAGGTATTCAAAGTATGCTGGAAATCACCTGTCTCATTAACTATGCAAGGATAAACATTAACGGGGACACAAGTTTGTATATCGGTGGATTCACGAGTAGAGACGATGCTGGGGCTAATGTGGCTAATGTGACATTTGGACGTGAGACTGATACAGGCACTGGTGTTGGGCTACCAAGTGGTTCAAATGAAATTATAAAGAACGTTGCACGGCTTTATATGCCACAATCCGGTGGTGTACAACGAATCGGTGCATTTTACTGTGAAGCTCAGAAAGGCAGCATAGAGACGAGGACACCGGCAATAGTTATGGCTTCTAATAGTAAGTTGGATCACTTGTGAATAATAAGCTTAAAGATTACTTAAGTTATGGGAAATGGGTACGTGTACTCTTTGTTGGAGTCAAGCAAGGAAGGTTGGCTAATTCAGAACACCAATTTGTTTTAGTGGGCTGTCATTTTCTCGTAGGAAAGGGGATTCGAATTGTATATACTTGGAGTTGGAATTTGTACTTGTTTAAGACAGTGGTTCTTAATTTAAGACATTTAGCACATATTCAGGTTTTCATTAGGAGTTGTTCACAGGCCAATTTGTCTGGAACTCATCGGCTGATTCTGAGGATCGCCTCACCAATTTACAAATGAAAGTCACCAGGAGCCCAATTAAGTATTTAGAATTTAACTCTTTTCCCTGCTGTTTTTCTACACCCCTGCCACTCGATCTGTAGTATTAGTATGATTAATATAATGATGTTTGACAGTTCACAGTTCAATGTCCTTGATAGAGTGCATACAACAGCTAGTGTACATGTACACTATGCAATAGCATAGATGGTTATGGCAGGCCCAATGTCCAGTAACTAAAAAAAACCAAGTTTTTCGCCGAAAAAGCTTGGTTTATCGATTGAAAATCCAAGTTTTTCAAGTGAAAATCCAAGTTTTTCAAATGAAAAACCAAGATTATCGATTCGAAAAACCAAGATTTTCAGTTGGCTGGAGAAAATCTTGGTTTTTCGATCGAAAAACCAAGTTTATCAAAGTGTAATGTCCAATAATTCGAAAACTTGGTTTATCAATTGAAAAACCAAGTTTTTCGACGCGGAACGTAAAATAATTAGAAACACTTGGTTTATCAATTGAAAAACCATGTTTTTCGACGCCTAGGTGAAAATCTTGTTTTTTCAAATCGATAATCTTGGTTTTTCAAATGATAAACCAAGTTTTTCGAGTTATTGGACATTAGGCGTCGACAAACTTGGTTTTTCATTTGATAAACCAAGTTTTTCGAATTATTTTACATTCCGCGTTGAAAAACCAAGTTTTTCGAATTATTGGACATTAGGCGTCTAAAAACTTGGATAAACCAAGTTTTTCGAAATATTTTACATTCCGCGTTGAAAAAAAAATCGAAACGTTTTTTTCCAGTTTTTGACATTGGGCCATAGACATTACACTTTGATAAACTTGGTTTTTCGATCGAAAAACCAAGTTTATCAAAGTGTAATGTCCAATAATTCGAAAAACTTGGTTTATCAATTTGATAAACCGAGTTTTTCTAATTATTTTACGTTCCGCGTTGAAAAACTTGGTTTCTCGATTGAAAAAACCAAGTTTATCTAAGGGTAATATCCAATAATTCGAAAAACTTGGTTTATCATTTTGATAAACCAAGTTTTTAACATTATTTTACGTTCCGCGTTGAAAAACTTGTTTTTTCAATCGAAAAACCAAGATTTTCTCCAGCCAACTGAAAATATTGGTTTTTCAAATCGATAATCTTGGTTTTTCGCCTAGCTGTCGAAAAACTTGGTTTTTCAATTCAATTTGATAAACCAAGCTTTTCGAGAAAAACTTGGTTTTTCACTTGAAAAACTTGGATTTTCAATCGATAAACCAAGTTTTTCGAGTTACTGGACATTGGGCCTGCCATAGATGGTAGACTACGGCGCTACATTTAGCTCTGGCGAGCACCATTTTTTAGTGTTGGTTTAATAATGTGTTGTGATTCCAGAAAGTGTAAAAGTGGAAATTTTCACGCTACATTTATTTTCGTGCTAAATCAGCAAACACGCAAATATTCATTGTGTACGTAGGTTTATGTAAGGAAGCTCAAATCGTAAATTGTTTAAAGTGTGCAAATAAGCGCGAAAAATTATACACGGGAAAATGTTCACTTTTACAGTATCAACAAACTTTGGTAAATTTACCTTCAAACCATCATACGTACCATAACGTGAGTTGTGGGGTAGGGGTAGAAGTTTAAGAAAAAGAAATTCCTAGATGCAAGTGGACATAAATCTCCCCCGATGTATACTATATTCAGATATTAGCTAATAGGTCTATTCCATGGGATCAAGATTAAAAAGAAGAAGAAAAAAAACAACCACAATTCTGCTCCATCAACCCGTCCCTCCAACACAAACCGCCCCACCCCCGGAATGAAACAATTCAAGGTGTTTTCTAAGTGTTAAAAACACGTTGTTATGTTACGGGTTTTTTAACATTAGCATAAGGATCATGGTCATGTTCAATCTCACCCAAAGGGAGAGTTTTATTACAAGGTGATCGGCCCATTTCACATTTAATTAAGTAATGAGGTCAATCCCGCAACCTTTACTTTACTATAAGAACATTTCTATGTACCATCTATGATAATAAGCACAATGGGAATGGAATGCTTGATACACAAGGTAACTGAATATCCTAAATAGGAAAGAAGAAACATTTATCAATTTCACATATAGATCTAACAGTATAATTTGTTTAAGAATCACAAACAAATTCAATTATTTGCACTACTAAATCTCGTGACCAAATTCTGATAATTCTCAAATGGGTGCAGGAAAGGGGAGCGGTATAAAATATGTTTAAATCAGGTTATTTCAAAGGGGTGCGGGCACCAAGTATGCGCTGCACATTGGTGGCCTATGTTAAAATACCACATGTCAAAGTTGGGATATGAGGAGCTGAGCTATGTAGGGCATGTGTGATCGAAACTTTTAAGGGGCGCGGGAAAAGGGGGGGGGGGCGTTATAAATCATGTTTAAATCAGGCATTTTGGGGGATGGGTAAAAGAAGCATTTTCAAAGGGGTGCGGGAAGGAAAGGGGGTCGATATTGGTAATGTTTAAAATCATGCAATCACAAAGGGGTGCGGGTACTAAGTGTGCATTGCACTCTCTCCCTTTTCAAAATATCATGTCTCACTACGAGTTGGGAGAAAGAGAAGCGATGCCGGGAATGTGTAATTGAAACATTTTCAAAAGGGTGCGGGAAAGGGGTGCGACATAGATTATGTTTAAATCAGGCATTATCAAAGGGGTGCGAGTACTGTTATTGCGCAGTTTTCCTGTTAAGTGTGCGTTACACTCTCGCCTAAATATCATGTCTCAAGAGTTGGGAGAAAGAATAGGGATGTTAGATGATGTGTAATTTAAACATTTTTAAAGGGTGCGGATGATAAGTGTGCGTTGCACATTGCTGGTTTATGTCAAAAAAAATCACATCTCAAAAGTTGGCGAAAGAGAAGCGAAGCTGGGAATGTGTTATTGAAACATTTTCAAAGGGGTGCGGTAAAGGGGAGCGGTACAATTATGTTAAAATCAGGCAATTTCAAAGGAGTGCGAGTACTATTGCACTCTCGCCTATTTCAAAATATCATGTCTCACGAGTTGGGACAAAGAGCAGGGAAGTTGGGGATTTTGAGCGAAACATTTCAAAGGGGAGCGGGAAAGGGTGCGACATAAATTATGTTTAAATCAGGCATTTTCAAAGAGGTGCGAGTACTATTGCACTCTCGCCTATTTCAAAATATCATGTCTCACGAGTTGGGACAAAAAGCAGGGAAATTGGGGATTTTTAGCGAAACATTTCAAAGGGGTGCGGAAAGGGGAGCGACATACACATGTTCAAATCAGGCATTGTCAAAGGGGTGCAAGTACTATTAAATGTGCGTTACAATCTCGCCTATTTCAAAATATCATGTCTCAAGAGTTGGGATAAAGAATAGGGATGTTGAATAATGTGTAATTTAAACATTTTCAAAGGGGTGCGGGTGATAAGAATGCGTTGCGCATTGCTGGTTTATGTCAAACATCACATCTCAAAAGTTGGGAGAAAGAGAAGCGATGCTGGGGATGTGTAATTGAAACATTTTCAAAGGGGTGCGGGAAAGGGGAGCGGTATAAAACATGTTTAAATCAGGTACTTTCAAAGGGGTGCGAGTGGTAAGTGTGTACAATGTGTTACACTTTCGCCTATGTCAGAATATTTCGTCTCAAGAGTTTGGAGAAAGAAGAGCGATGTCAGGGATGTGTAATTGAATTTTTTTTAAAAGGTGCGGGAAAGGAGAGCAATACAATTTATGTTTAAAATATGTATTTTCAAAGGGGTTACGGGTACTAGATTGCGCTACACTCTCGCCTTTGTCAAAATATTTCATATCAAGAGTTTGGAAAAGGGGAGCGATGTGCATTAGGCGGGGCGTAAATATGGAAGGTATTTTGTTCAAATAGGCCAAGGTCAAAATGTACTCCACTTGACCCCACACAATCGGAGGGGGTCTTCAGACCCCACCACTACCCTTAATCCCCCTATAGGGGAATATATGGTAAAGTTGCCAAATTGGTGTAGCAAAACAAAACAAAAACTCAACCTAAAACAAATTGAAACATAATTTGTTCATTTCTATTTCATTTGAATTTCTATAAGGTTCCCATAATGACATATTAAAAGTCTGAAAATATCAGAGTGGTAGAAATATGCCTAATTTGCATAAACATGGCCGCTTATTTGAGAATTGTGGCGGCCATTTTTTTATTTATGCAATTTAAGATACACATATTCGGGGATATGTGTCTGTATGTCCTTTGAGACTTTATATATTCATAAAATATATGCTGAAGCTATTTAATGAAAATGCTCAAATTAGTGGCCATTTTAAGTTTATGCAAATTATCATATTTCTAACACTCTGATATTTTCAGACTTTGAGTATGTCATTATTGCATTATTGGTACCTTATAGAAATGCATTGAGCTGAATCAAATCTGTATCAATTTGTTCTAGGTCGAAACCTAATCGTGCTACACTCATTTGGCAACTTTACCATGTATTCCCCTATAGGGGGATAAAGGGAAGTGGTGGGGTCTGAAGAGTAATGGACTCTACCGATGGAGGATAGGGTGGCCACGGGGCCGAGATAGATAGATAAACCGCAATAATATTGCGGTTTATTCCGTTAAGGTGAGGGCGCTCTAAAGCTAGTATCATATCCAATTTATAGTTTCATCTCTATGCAGAGATGGAAATGCTCATACACCTTTCGACCTCAGGTAACCTAACCTCAGGTTACCTTACCTCAGGTTACCTAACCTCAGGTCGAATTCATTTTTGGACTTTTCACAATGTGTAATTTACCAAGTTTTAATCAAAATCAACCTGATGTTTTCACATTGAATATCTTGACAACCTGAGGTTGTCTGATTGGATTTATTTTCCACCTAAGGTTGTTTTATTGAAAATATTCTTAACCTCAGGTTTATTTATTGCAGTATTCAATATAATTTACTTTTACTTTTACTCTGATTATATTGAATACATATTTTTGAATTTAGACATGTTTGATTTTTGTATTATTACCATGGGTAACTATTGATTTATTCGGGGATATAATTTACCACGTTTCAATCAAAATCAACCTGAGGTTTTCACATTGAATATATTGACATCCTGAGGTTGTTTAATTGGATATATTTTTAACCTGAGGTTGTTGCATTGAATATCGGTTAGGTATAATAAGTATTTCTGTTGCACATGACAAATTGAGAGAAGCTACCAACATGATTAAGTCCAAAAGTGAATACAACCTGAGGTTAGGTAACCTGAGGTTAGGTAACCTGAGGTTAGGTAACATGAGGTTAGGTAACCTGAGGTTAGGTAACCTGAGGTTAGGTAACCTGAGGTTAGGTAACCTGAGGTTAGGTAACCTGAGGTTAGGTAACCTGAGGTTAGGTCACCTGAGGTTAGGTAACCTGAGGTTAGGTAACCTGAGGTTAGGTAACCTGAGGTTTGGTAATCTGAGGTTAGGTAACCTGAGGTTAGATAACCTGAGGTTAGGTAACCTGAGGTTAGGTAACCTGAGGTTAGGTAACCTGAGGTAAGGTAACCTGAGGTAAGGTAACCTGAGGTTACGTAACCTGCGTAACCTGAGGTTAGGTAACCTGAGGTTAGGTAACCTGAGGTTAGGTAACCTGAGGTTAGGTAACCTGAGGTTAGGTAACCTGAGGTTAGGTAACCTGAGGTTAGATGACCTGAGGTTAGGTAACCTGAGGTTAGGTAACCTGAGGTTAGGTAAACTGAGGTTAGGTAACCTGAGGTAAGGTAACCTGAGGTAAGGTAACCCGAGGTTACGTAACCTGCGTAACCTGAGGTTAGGTAACCTGAGGTCGAAAAGTGTATGACCATTTCCATCTCCGCATATAGCAATATCGATCTTTTACTTAAGGTGTTGTTACTCCTCAAAGAATTTCACAAACCGTTAACGTTGGAGATGATGTGACATTGTCTGTGATAACAGACATAGTGAATACCAGATGGCGACTTAATGGGAGTTTGATTGGAGAATGGAATGACCTGAAGAGTGTGCAGCTTTCTAATGTTAAAGTTAACCACGGCGGCATATATGAATGTCACCAGGAGCGCAATCGTGCGGAAGGAGAACATGCTATATTTCTTCTAGTGGTTAGAGGTATATATACATATAATACGTTACCATGTTCACTGTAATAATTATAGTTATCATGCAGAGTGTATTGAAAAAGTGTATTGATCAAGCTGAAATGTGAAAGAAAGTTAGAAATTGAAATTCCTAATTGCCTGGGTGTTTTTCGCCCATTAAATTAAAAGAATACCTACTTATTGTATTTATTCTTTCTTCCAAATTCAGCATGTGCATCCGGAAAATGGAGATTACCTGCATGTACCAATGACTGTCCTGTATGTTTCAATGGCGGCATTTGTGATGAGCGGTCTGGTATCTGTGTATGTGCACCTGGGTTTATTGGGAACAACTGTGAAACAGGTAAACATGAACAATAAGTCCAACTAATGATAGCATTAATTGTTTTACGACGGGTATTTCATAATATAGGGTAAGAGTTTTAACTTGTCCGACGACGAACCCGTTAAACTCGTAACAAAGGTAACACCAAAAAGGAACTATTTGTGCTCCCTGATATTCCCATTCGAGAAGGCAAATTTAAATCATGAGTATCTTTAAGACAGTACAACATTATTTTAATAAAATTACCTTAGGTGGTGTATTTATTTATCTATTTTCATTTTTCTTCTATCTGGTTTTCAGTTCTTGGAAGTAACATATTTGGTCAAGATGGATCGCGGCGGTGTGGTTCTAGTACTGCTCCTCATACTACATCATGTCGAGGTTACCGATTCTGTCTTCCACACCCGTACGGATGTTCCTGTGCAGCCGGATTTCATGGGATAGACTGCTATCGGGGTGAGTATGGTCCAGTGTTGGTATAATATTGTACACACACACAAAATGTTAAGAAAATATATTATTACCATCCATGCATCGATGCTTACGGGCAGCTTAGTACCATAGGATGGCTGCGTTCAGGGTAAGTAAAAAGAAGAAGAAAAATGTATAAACTTTCATGAATGAAAATCGTTAATCTGAGTTTCATGAGCATACGGCAATCTTCAAAGTGTAATAATGGATCTAGACGTATTGGTATACTCCGGCGATTACGTTATAATCTTCCCTCTTCTATTCTTTTTACTCTCTACAATACGCTTGTCTTACCACTAACTTATTGCAACATTGCATGGGCAATCACTTTATCTAAACATGAATCCCTGAGCCCAATCAGCCCATGGTTGAGCACGGATGAGACCAATATCGAAAAACTATTTATCTACCAAAAGAAGGCCCTACGTATATTCTGCGCTGGTGAATCCTATGAATCTCATTCACAGCCTCTCTTTTTCGACTTTAATACTCTCAATATTTTTGATATCAACAAACTTCAAACTGCCTTATTAATGTTCCGTTTCAACAACAACTCGCTCCCTAATTCTTGTGGGTGTTTCTTCGTTAAACATATAGACATTTACAGTTACAATAACTTCAATGTTGCAATTGATAATATTAAATCCAAATTTGCCCACCATTCTGTAATCTATAATGGACCTCAATTCTGGAACTCCCTTGACTGCCAATTACTGCCATCTTACTGATTTTTACACGGCAAACCATCTCCCTACTCATCGTATAACTAACCTGTCATAGTAGTTTGCCTTGTAATCCTGATATTTCACAGCGGTGGAGCCAAACCTAAAGCTTTTCCAGGCTTAATGGCTTCTCCGCACACTTTACAACCCCACAATTATTGTATAATTTACACTTAACATCGTATCATTTTATTTATTTCATGGGACTTTTCTGGATTATTGTATGTCCTCTAATTGTATGTTCTCTTGTTTCATATTCTTATATATCTTTTAGCTGGGTGCTCATATACAATGCAGAGCGAATATAGAAGTTAGGCCTTAAGGAACTAGACAGTAGTTGCTAGTTTTACGCTTGTGCGACCAGCAGACAAGTTCTGTGGATACCGGTGAATCCGGATATTTTAGACGTTGGTATAGATGCCGGTTATTGCGAACAAGATTGTATATAATTAGGTGATATCTCTGGAACAATTGGTAAGGTAGAACTTGTGTTGGTGTTTTTCTTTTCTTAAGGACTGCACGTGGTTGTAGTATTTCAGCTTGAAGAAAGTTCCGTGAGTCCGATGTATTCCGTGTTGATATTGTTTTTGGTGTATGTGACCTCGGCGCTGTAGATGATGCGGGAAGCTAGGCAATTTCTGAGAGTCGTCTTTTGTTTGGTGTTGCTCCGGGCGCTGTTTCATTGTTTTTCGGACCGTAAGACTTTCTTATTAAGTGACATGGTGGTCGTTGCTAGGTTGGGCATACAGCTGAAGCTAACTGTGACGGTGTTTCTGTTGAATATCTTGTGGAGCTTGAATTCCTTTGATAAGTGTTTGTCGATGAGTTCAAGAAGGATTTGCCGATGTTGGTGGATACGCTTTTGCTGCATAAGGGGTTGAAGCAAATGATATGGCGCTGCTCGTTTTCGCGTCTTCGTATGTGGCTTTCCCGTTTACGATGGGCTTTGAGTGAATCCGTTCGATCTTAAGGCGTTGTCGTATGCTAGCGCGGCGTCATCGAATGCTCCTCTACATATGAAATATCGGATATTATTCTGCTTATACGAGGGTCATTCAAGTTCTACCTCCTAACTCATAACATCGCTAATATAAATATCAGCCTAATGACATTTGTCATGATTACAGCTCTGAATCATAGCTTTACATTTATAGTAAATGATATTTGATACCTGTTTTACTTTTGTTATGATGCAATCAAAGCCAGAGAGAGATTTTAGGACAACGGTCACGGAAAATTACCCGAAAGATAAATACATGTTTTTTTTTCGATTTCTCTCCGTATTACATGATTAGATATAACAACCCGATTTAAATACTGAAAATAGAAAAATCAATGGATGTTTTCTGAATACAATACTGTATTGTAGAAAATTTGACACGAAACGACAGGTTGGTATTGGTAGCATTCGACTGCAATCGCTAAAGCAAATGTATTCGTCATGGCCATTGTCTTGAAAAATTTTCAGCGATTACAAATATGACAGGTGATATTTTAGCTCATTCTATAAGGCGACCACGGACTTAAAATGTGCCATTGCCATTTGAATGACTCCGGGCTTAAACCGTGATATTTGAATATCCAGTGTTCAAACTAGATGTCGTAAGGAAATGATTTTATAACCTGCAATTCTGATCCCTGTCATTGTATTATTAATTTGTAAATGGTGCAAGTATGATAGTACAAAAATATGCCTACACCAAAGCAGGTCGGTGTAATTTGAATACAGATATTATACCAGTAAATTATCTCCTGCCAAAGAGATTAATATCTACATTCATTCCATTTTATTCCGGCGACCTTTTGTCGCCCCCGATTGTAGATGAGGGAAATCACCGGCTACATGTGACATGTAGCCGAGAGAGTAACCGGTTATTATAAGGTATCACAATTCTCAAATATATCATTGTAATTTTAATTTACATGTAATACGAGTTTGATACATTGTGTAAACACCAATGAGATGACTTCATTATTTTTGCCAATTTTATGACGAAAATACAACAATTTGATGCCTAAAATGACCCCCATAAGCAAAACACCCCAAGCAGCCTCAGAACCATAGCCGATCGCCACTAACTGCTTAACCTTCTGAGCCTATGCATTCACTTTAGAGTTGGTCCGCGGATAGCCAGGGCTGCCAAAGAATACTACATGTCTGTGTACTCGCCCTAAACGCGGCTTATCCGGAGCAATCCAATGGTAGCCCTACCGCAAAAATACCAGGCCAGGAATGATTTACAACTGCTTACAAGTCTTGAAGGGTTATGATTCCAAGTCCGCCGAATACATTCCCTTATTAAAAGCCTGCCTGCGGACCGAAAGGCTCCATGCACCTATATGTGACCAACAGGGCCGCTACGCAAGTGTGCCAGGTAAGATTGTACAACCGCACAATCCCCCACATGGCGTAACTGCATTACAAAAGATAGGTAGCAACGGCACCACTTATGCACAACAAACAAATGCAGTATCGCCGGTTTTACTTCGGATTATTGGGACGGCGAAATATCATACCATTTAGCAATATGGTCACCTTGGGGCAAAAGCAATTAACCCGGACCATGTGGAGCACAAATCAGCTAGCAATATGGTCACTTTTGGGCAAAAGCAATTATCAGGACCATGTGGAGCACAAATCAGCTTAAGCTGGCAAAACATTACCCGAATAGCTTAGCCTATCACAGACTTACTCCAGCTTAAATAACTGGGAGTGGTGGGTGGTGTTTTATTTAGCCTCCGAGCAAGATCTAATGCGGATGCAGTCGAATGACAGAATGAAGCTACGCACAGGCGTTGCAGTGCATAGAGGCGTGGACCATTAATTCAACCATGCAGCCATGTTGTGTGTGCACTAGTGGGCGCGAAATCCTATGTTTAGAATGGCAAGTCTGTGTCACACGTTCAATCGTATTTATGGGATTTGAGACCATAGGATGTAATTAAAAAGTATGTTGACATGCAGACTTCTTTATCAATGTATAAACATTGAAAATATAAAAAGTCCGATTGAATTTGGATTTATAATGCCAGAGATTTTGCCTTGCAAAGTTAAGGTTTTTTTAATATTTTTTTCAAAAACTTCAAACACATTTTCAAAACTTTAATTAAGCCTTTTATGGATCGAAGTCAGGTATGAATTTTATAAATAATCAAAGTTTAGGTACTTCGTAAACAAAATGTGCAAAGAAATTTGAAGAAAAAATTGTCCTTAAATTTTGGCATTTTCGGCCATTTTTTGTTTTCAAATGTTGACAATTTGAGAAATGAAGGTCGATTTCTGAGATTTAAATGATTTGTTTACATTTATTTTTACATATTTCAATTATTGATGATGTAGACTTATGAATTGTGCATCCACTATTCTAAAAAAACAAACTATAATGTTTGATTTTAAGTTCTACAAACTTTGCTTTCTAAACACGACATGTTTAATAATTGAAATCAGACCCAAAATTAAAAAAAAATAAAACCAATAATTTGAAAAGAAGGAAATGAAAGTCGACCAACATTTTTACTGTGAGGGCAAGCTGAATATCTCTATTTTATTATACAAAAAGAAAAATAGAAGAAAGAATTGTCCTTATGTGAACATTTTCGTGTAAAAAACCAGCAGTTTTATATGTCAGAATTTAAAAGGCGATCGCCAAATAAGTCTTTCATTTTATTCATATAGTTTTATCACGATTGAAAGTTTATCTTTACTCATACCTGCTCATACTGGTTGATTTTTGAGGGTCATAACAGTCCCAATTTATTAAATTACACATCTAGGTCAATATTTGCTCACAAACTAAAAACAACACATCATTATAGCTTAACAATTTCAACTGTAGGACTAAATTTACATCATCTCTGCTGATATTCTATCATGTTTAAGTGCTTCAGTACCCTATTGTATGTGTGAAGTGTGTCAGGGAGCACAACAAAAGGGGCAATTTTGTATCAATAGAATGCAATTGGCACCAATCAAAAATTAATAAGTAATTCTTACGATTGACCTCGCTATTTGACCTTTTCAACTAGATCAAGTTGTGGAATCAGTCAAGCGAATTAATGATCAGGCGTAACGCCTGTGTACGACGGGCAGCAATAACACAAGACAAAACAATCGCGGGAAAACGAGCCTCGAATTGAATTGCGCGGGAGAAGCAGACCAGGGGGCAACGGGCAACGGGCACGGTTCAAATTCCTGCCAACAATTTGGTTTTCTTTGCATGATATGCGCGGCCGAAAACTTTATTATTATGTATAAATCAGATCGTAGGCAATATTAACTTGTGTAGGCTTGAAAATAGTATAATATCAACCCGAATGTAATGCTACGTCTTTAGCAAACTGGAATGATGCTATTCAGTCAAATGTTCGTTGTTACAAGTCAAGCCACAGTGATGCCTCGAGTAAAATCTTAACATGACAGTCACTTTATGAGTTTTCCTTATATACAACCTTTATAATAGTCAATCAGGTAGTCAGTGATAGGCATTTTTCTCTTTGAGGGACTTGAAATCTATCCATTGTACCTGTATAACGAAGATCCCTTAGTTCTTTTGAAAAGCAAATATGACTTTTGCAGCGGTTCTCTTATGGTAGGGTTAGAATTAATGGCTGTCCTGGTCTGGTTTTGGCTAATTATAGGGCATTTTCCCCCAAGAAATCAGTCACTTTTATTGTTTATTGTCTGTTCAAGGGATATTTGTAATTTAGAACGGTTTTAATTAACCGATAGGGACGTTTTGTCTATTAGAATTGGTCAATTGAATAGCACTTAGGAGACATTTGGCTGTCTTTTAGCCGTTTCCGTCGCACTAAATGGACGTTTGGTTTTCACTGTATTTCTGGATAAGTACAACCACTACTCAAACCGATTTGCTAAGAATACGTAGCTGAGATTCCATGTTACAATTGTGTAATATTTCATAAGACTGGCTTGTATAATAGCAAAGTTATAGGGTAGGAGGTAGAACTTATTGAATGACCTTCGTAGATGCCCTGATTTTGTCGGACTTGTTGCATCTCATTATGATGAGGCCAAAAAAACCAAGGTGTAATTGGCTTCGACCAGAGCGATATCTATATTTGTAAGGATTTGTTAGATCCCCTTGGAGTTGTATTCCCGAAACCATACCTAATTGGTTAGGGTTAATACTTCTCAGCGATGTCTCATACTATTATTTTATTCATTATACTATGATTGAAATAATGAAGGCCTACTACAGTATTAACTTTCTCGTTTTATAATTCATATACTAGATTGCCAGCAAGGTACTTATGGGGCTAACTGTGAATCAGTGTGTCACTGTGCTGAAGGTGTGTCGTGTCTTCCAGACTCAGGAGAATGTCATGGTGGGCAATGTCATCCAGATTGGTTTGGAGTCAATTGCCAATATCTGTGTCATTGTGCTGAGGGCGTATCTTGTCTCGCAGACACAGGGTGTAGTAACGGGCGATGTCATAAAGACTGGTACGGCTTCAAATGTCAAGGTAAGTACCCGTCTACGAGCTGCTTATGAAACATGCGTGCAATCCTACAAGTATTTCTGGTTTGAAACTCGACAGCTGTAAGACCTAAACCGTCATTTGTTTAAAATGATTGTTAGAATTAAAGTGACTCGATTATATTGATGAGAGTCTATCTGGAGTTCAGGAGATCACGGTCGAGAAATTAATGTTTTTCTTTTCTCGTCCACATATAGGGAAATATTAATAATTATCATCACTTCCACCTCGTGAACTAAGTAACTTTGATGTCTTGTTAAATTCGGTAGAATTAAATATTATTTCGCCAACATGCTTGTGGCTAGAGAGAAAGGAGAAATATGGCAAGGGGAACCCTAAATCTGTAGATGTATTTATAATGCTTCGATTCCAATTGTTCTCGATAGCTCAGTTGGAAGAGCATCTGTCTGAAGTTAGGAGGTTCCGGGTTCAAATCCCGGCCGAGAAATGATTTTTCTTTTCATGTTTAGACCCCACTAACAAAAGATCAATATCATTTATTAAAGTATTAAACTTTAATTTCATCCTTAACTTAACTTTTCATATACCATTAAAACGAAGTGTACGTAGTTCTGGAATTGCTGTCATTCATGATTTTATATTGCAATCATTACACTTCTAATGCGAACTTCGTGTTATTTATCTTTTCTAATTTCAACATATTGTTTACACCTCACCTCTGCTTTACCCGTATTTTTGGCACCATAGAGAGATGCCCAGGTAAGTATAATCATAGGTGAAAACCAGTCAGGTATACGGTATATATTATTGCGAATAAATGTAATAAACACGTGACTCATGTATAACCTAGTCGGGCGAGTGCAGCGGAGAAACATCCCCGGATGTGGACGCTTCACTCTACAACAGCATAGGCATGTTATTAAGTAACTTAGTGAGATGTATACATTTCTTTTTCAAGATACTTCTTGTTGTATGGGGTTGAATTATTTGGCCCTGACCTATGACCTTATATGTAATACAGGCTTTGACCAGCGTAAACAAATAATTGCCGGTGGAAACGGAAATCACAGCAAGTTTATTATGCGATATAAGACTCATTTCGGTGAATTTGTATGCAACGCATGACGTTTGTAACAATATGCACTACATATTTGGTGTTGACTTTGTCTCCGGGCGGAAAATAATAACCGTAAACGGTCTGCACTCTTTGTGATTTTTAGAGGTATCGTTAGTAAGATAAGCTTATTAGAAAATCACTCTGCTATTTTATGGAAAAATTCTTTGTGATTTTTAGAGGTATCGTTAGTAAGATAAGCTTATTAGAAAATCACTCTGCTATTTTATGGAAAAATTGATCGAAAAAGATATCCATTAGTCAGGCATTATATAGGCGGCTACAAGATGGCGACACCCTATTAGTCACGTGTTTATCAAATTTATTCGCAATAATATATTCCGTATACCTGACTGAAAACGGTATCTACTGCGGTTAAAAGTAAGAAGCAGACGCCTAACATTTATTGCTTCGAATTACACATCAATGAACATTTATTATAACAATTAAAGCATAGGAAGGTAAAACTTAACGCTTTCGCGGCAGGCGTCTGCAGACGATATTCCAAAATGTCACAACACGTTTCACAAAATGTGATTGAATTTCATTACCATAATGGGAATCATCAGGAGAAATGCATTGAAATAAGTACACACATGTCTAGTATTGGTACAGTCGTGGCTTGAGCGCCAGAAGGCCTTAACTCAAAAAGGCTATTTTGAGATAATTAACTTTGAATATTTGGGACCCTACATGTTACATTGAGTTGAGGCTATGTAGAATTGACCATCATCTTCAATTGAGAGTGTCTATGAGTTAAGTCTTCATGGTTCTTAAATCTGTAGGTTATATCTCATTTTTTCCAACAGTTGAGTTACGGCCCTCTGGCGCTCAACCCTCGAGTTTTCCTGGATTTAGACCTTGAAGGTTTAGGGTTTCTGAAAATCTGTTTGGTAAATGGTAAAAATAATAGCCGCGTGGAATAGTTACATGTCTCGGAATAGTTACATGTCTCGGAACAAATAAAAAAACAGCTAGTTCTGGTTTCCTGTTACAGACTGTCAAGTTGGCAGACCAACGAAAGTTATTAGATTCGCTTGCGAGATATGTTAACAGAGCAACATCCTTAAAGTGGGGAAATGTTTCAACCCCTTCTGCTAGTTCTTAAAAGACCCCCTTTTGAGCCTGCATCGGTTCTTTAAGACTCCCATTTTATCCAAAACCCCGATGTTTTGAAAAATTCGCATTCTAAACCCATTTTTTTTCGGAAATTTGGCTTCATACTAATTTGAAAAACAAGCCAGTTCTTAAGACTGACCTTTTCGAGAAAAAAAATCAGTTCTTAAGACCCTATTTTTCGTCATAAAATTCTCTCAGTTCAGTTCAGAATCCCCCCCCCCCCCCATTTTTGAGACCCTGGGCACTCCCCTACCCCCCCCCCCCCCCCCCCCTTCCCGAGCCGTATACGCCTACATTCTGCCCAGAAGAAAGACTCAATTTAGTCCTAGATTAACATGAAAAATGATCCCTCGGGTACTGCCAATCTATTGCCAGGATTTTGCTTCATCATGTTCATGGTCCTCTACAACCTGTCTAGTTATTGATTGTTTCATCATATAATTCTGCAGGATTTGTCCTCAATCACATGGGTCGCAAACAATAGTTATTAAACAATCAAATACATCTCTCATAATATTATTCATTATCTTATAGAACCTGGACCAGTAAATAAGTTGTTAGTGTCACAAACGTCCTCACCATATGAACTAACAGTATCTGTTGAAATGATAGAGGGTCAATGTCTAGCTGACGGATACATCATTCGATACACTCTTATCAACCAAGATCAGTGCAACGAGGATATTGAAGAGACGATTCAAATAAAAACCAGTGATCTGATGGTGGTTTCGACTAATTTGTACCCTTTCTCTACATACCGGGTATCTATCTCAGCCGTGAACTCTGCAGGTGAAGGAATGGAGTCATCCATGATTCAAACAACATATATAGCAGGTAAGCATGGACAGCAGCTGCTGTATATCAATCATAATAATACTTGTTCATAATGTAAACGAGCAACCGTTGACTGTTGGTAATATGTTTGTTCTTTTTTCAGAACCCTCATTGGCACCATCCAATATTAGTGACAGTGAGGTCAGGTCAACTATGCTGAGTATGCAATGGATAGAACCACCGTGTGGTTCAAGACACGGGGAATTGTCTTACCTATACCGTCTTAAGAACAAAGCGGACGCAGTTGTGATGACGGGTGTAACCCAATCGACGAACGTAACGATGACAGATTTGAAACCACTTACACATTACACTTTTCAAGTAGCGGCCGTTACTGGTGCAGGTAGTGGTCCATGGTCAAGAGTCTATGACACCACAACAAAAGGTAACTTTACTGAAAACTAGGATGGACGGCAAAACCAGTACGTATGGCTCAAACGTAATAAGTTGATTATATGTAAGACTTTTATAATAGACGGCAGAGTAATAGTTTGCATAACCATACGCACACGCGTGCACCCAAGAAATTAGGACTGAAAATGATGCAAATAGTTTGTCTGTATATTTTAGCAATATTTTCGGGTTTCAGTTCAATGTTCGTGCGTGCTTGTATCTACCCTGATATTTTAACATTTAATTGCTTGGGTCCAGTAAATACTTCAACAAGTACTTATCACAAGATAAGTCTCCAGTAAATACTTTAACAAGTACTTATCACAAGATAAGTCTTGACACCCGTGGAATCTTATATAGGTTGCAATGGAAAACGTGCTAGGATTTTTTCAGGAGGGGGGCAAGATTTCTGAAATGTTCGTAAAAGGTTTCCACAACATTTTTTGCAGTCACCAACTCGCGAATTTTTCCTTCTATTTGACTATATGGGTTGAATATACTCCCACATAAGCGTGCCCCCACACGCCACCTCGGTCTTTTATGATTTTTTCATATTTCCTTTTTTTTCCTCTGTTTATTTTTATTTTTAGAAGGGGGTGGGGCACAAATGTTTGTTTTTTTCATCAGGGGGGGGGGGGGGGGGGGGGGGGGTTGCCCCACCTGCCCCCCCCCCCCCCTTGAGCTACGCCACTGTGTTTAAGCAATTCCATGCACAACTTCAAATTACAACACACACAGGGATCCAAAAGGAATAGGCTTAAATGTTGTTATCCGGTAAGGTTACCTCGCTTTAGAATTTGAAACTGGATCGTTGTACAATTGTTAGAGAATGAATACAAAAGTGGCGAAGCCTTCTTACAGTAGCGAATGAATACACAAGGGCGGGCGCCCATTAAGGCAACAACCTCACTGTGCATCATACGTGACGCGTGCGTGTGGCCAAAATCCCGCGCTTAAGAGCTTGGATTAATTATACACGTGGAGAGATAAAAATCATAAATGTCTCGCCAACATGGAACTGATTGATCTAAAGTAGTTTATAGACAGTGGTTTGATCTCCCTCTAGGGATCACACCACTAAATAGGGCTCCATAGGGATATGTACAAAAACACTGATATAAAACTCTATTTTAGACCACTAAATTGCGCACTTGGACCTTGTAGAGTGATTTTTTCTTAAAGATGATCACATTTTCTCACCAAAAAGTGAAGAAAATAGATAGGTGACCCTGCTCGATTTTCCAAAATACGCCCATGGAGTTGACTACCTCTCTGACGGGCTTGAAAATATGTTTCCAGTAAAAAGCACAAATTTAAAAGATCTCTCAAAATTTATCTAGATGATATTCACAGTTTATAGTCAGGGTGCATGTAGGTGATGTCCAATTAATCATAATTAATCAAAAATCATAGGCATTTACGGAATTGTATTACTGTCAAGTCTTTTTAAATTGAGGATTTTGTGATGCACACTTTCTGATTTTAGCTTTAAACACCGACTTAAGGGTAGGGGATACCCCATTTAGTGTAGTGCACCCTCTAAGGTTTGCATTGACAGTTTCATATATTATAAATACACGGGAAGGCTTGTCAAATAGCCTGCAACTGCACTATTTTCAAACCTTTTTTGAATACAATTTGTCATAAATTGTGAGTTATATTTCCAAGAATTCATAAAGATTCCAAGAACTATATAGTTTGCTCAGATTTATGACAAATTCAGCGTCAAAATTTGACAGAATAATCAACAACAACAAACAATCAAATTAACAAAAATAAAATGACATTAGGTAATGTTAAAAGTTTACGGGTGAATTCCAGACATCTCACAAAGCGTCACACCTATTATAGGCAACAACCTCACTGTGCATCATACGTGACGCGTGCGTGTGGCCAAAATCCCGCGCTTAAGCTTGGATTACTTATACGCGTGGAGAGATAAAATCATTTCGAGAATTTCGTTTTTTAACCCTTACTCTCAAGGCTTGTTTTGGGAAATCTTACTACACAGGAGAGAGAAGCATGTCAATTTAGCGGTGACAGTTCAGGTGGGATGGCAGGGCGCCGGATTCGCCTTCGTGGCAGTCCAGGTGATAAGTTCTGTGATATACATGTATGCTGGTGCCATATTGTTTAGCGCCTTGAATGTGAGCAGAGCTAATCTGTATTGTAAGCGTTGCACAGAATCGCACAGAATCGGCTTCATATGGTCACGTTTTGAGCACCGTGACACGAGTATGGCAGCGGAATTTTGCACACTTTGTTATTTGGTGATTTGGTAATTTTGAAGATTCATACAAAAGACTATTACAGTTATCAAGTCTTGATGACACAATGTCGTGGACAAGGCGTGGACAAGATAATGTAAAACATATTCAAATGTCAACGTATTAAATATCTATATATTCTCATGCTTTTGAATTTAGAAATCCAAGGGAGCACACCAGAACCAAAAGAAAAACCCTCATCAGGACTGAGCGAAATAGCTAAAACTGGATTTGCAATAGGGATACCAACTGTAGCATTGGTAGTTGGAATTTTAGCGCTCATTCGATATTGGAAACGTCTTCGTACATACATGAAATGTGACACCGCAGGTAGGTTTCTTAAGTATTGTTATCGAGACACTTTGCTACACAACTTTAAGTTTCAAGCAGTGTGATATATTTCTGTGTTTCTGTATATTATTAACAACTGGTGCCCTCCGTGCATTGACCGCTGTGCTTTGCAGTGATGCCAGAGCGTATTCTAGAACGTTGCTTGGTTGATACCGCATGCTTGAATGTAACGCGCAATTGTATGCCCAAAGCCCAAACCCAATTCCAAATAACATTTTACATCCCTTGTACCGAAACCTAAAGTTTCCAATTAATATTGACAACGTCGCACCCCTAGTATTAGTACCAATGGGAACTTTGCAAAATACTTCTCGAGATTACTTAAAACAGTTGACCTACTGAGTCTTATTTTAAGGGTTTTATAGCACTTTTTAGGGAATTAAAGGAAGATGTTCTGATTGCTGGCCCGATTTTCAACTTGATTGTTTTTTTTATTTTACATGAAAGTTCATCCTTGAATATGTCTCATTCCAAGGTTTGTGTTGTATAACTCCAATGGTTCTTATTTTAGAAGCACAAGGTCACTAGGTCTTAAAACAAGTATTAATATACTTCACATGTTAACCGCAGTTAGAAATAATGGAATCTTATTCCACTTTCAATCGGTGATGTATATAATTAAAGTCATCAACAAAGTAACTGATCGGAAAATAATGTGCTTACCTAGCAATGAACATGAGGATAACAGAGAAAATGGTGCAGGGTTATTCATATGCGGAGACACAGAATTCAACAACATTGGGGGCGTTTGCTCGGTATCAAAATTACCAGTAGACGGCTGAACTAAGACCGCTGACTGAATCGCCGGATCAGGCACAAAATCAGCTGCATTAGGAGCCACTTGCGAATTAAGATCAAGGGTTTCAGATAGGAGGTTTAGTCCAGTCCCAACTACTCCCTTACCTGGTGTTTGCGCTGATATTGCCTTAGCCTTTGCTGGACGCCCCCGCCCCCTTGTTGAAGCTCTGGTCTTCGGCATATTATAATTATATCCAATTCAAAAACACACGGCACAGGAAATAGAAATCCAACGTGAACTGGAACCTCAGCAAACAATAGATCAAACAAGTATTCCTAGATAGAGCACTGAAATGAAAGATAGTACTATGTTAATATTTTGTAAGATTAAGTTAAAATTGCTTTGAGACACAATTTGAAACCGCCAAAGGAGGTGGGCGTAGCTTTCGATAAATCTATGTAATGCAGATAAACTGCATTAAATTTTGAATATCCCAATTACTTAGTTTAGCTGGCCCGATTTTCAACTTGATTGGTTTTTTTTATTTTACATGAAAGTTCATCCTTGAATATGTCTCATTCCAAAGTTTGTGTTGCATAACTCCAATGGTTCTTATTTTAGAAGCACAAGGTCACTAGGTCTTAAAACAAGTATTAATAGACTTCACATGTTAACCGCAGTTAGAAAACATGGAATCTCATTCCACTTTCAATCAGTGATGTATGTAATTAAAGTCATCAACAAAGTAACTGATCGGAAAATAAATGTGCTTTGACCTAAACAGAGGTAAGATGTAAGACATGCTCCGATTTTGACTGGAATTGTTTCATCTAGTAGGCATTGATAAGACAAGGAAAAGTCAATGTTTGTATTGGGGTCAAAAGTCAACAATAGGTCACTATAGGTCAAAATGTCAATTTTCACTCCAGTCACTCAAAATGCTATTTTTTTCGGGAGGAAATGACCATTGATTGTCAGAATTGGTCAACAGATTTCATGTATCCATGTTCATATAGGTTGTTCAGCGAATAAAAGTGACATATCGTATGGGGTCACTAGGGGTCATTGATCTAAACAAGGGTAAAATGTATATAAGATATGCTCCGATTTTGACCGGATTTGATTCATGTTGTGGGCATTGATGAGACAAGAACAAAAGTCAATAATACGTTAGGGTCAAAGGTCAAAAAAGGTCACTAGGGGTAAATATGTAAATTGTCACTCCATTAACTCAAAATGCTACTTGTCCGAGAGGAAATGACTGATGATTGGCAAAAATGGTTTCAAAGTTTCATACAAATGAGAGCATACTGTCATCAGCAGGTCAAAGGTCAACAATTCCTCATATTAGATCTCAGGTTACGTCTCATCTCCGTCAACCCCCCCCCCCCCCCACCCCCCCCCCCCCCCCTTATAATTCCGATACGGAATAAACCTAACTTTCACATATCACGAGCGCCTGGTACCCCTTAAAATTCCGATACGGAATAAACCTAACTTTTACAAATCACGAGCACCTGGTACAAGCCACCCTTCTTTTTAAATATATCCCGTTTGTTCTATAATACGGAATAAACAAATATTTGCCTTGTTTAAAATATACCTTCTGGTGGCTTACTTGGTTGACCCCTTATGAACCATGTTATCAGATTTGACTACACATTATAAAACTTCTTTCTAAATATCTTGAACTCAGTTCGCATTTCAGACAAGGTGGCAGTTTATCCAAAACACTATTGAGTTGATATATCCATACAGTCATAAATGAGCGACAATTTAGATTGGGCCACTCTTCATATGTCCAAAGGCTGTCAGACAAAATTGTTCATGTGATTTTTTGGGAGTGGCTCTTTTGCCTCTCGGAATTTAATTCAACCAAAAGACTGCCGCAAATAACTAAATTTATATGGATCCATTGCTATTGTATTGTACTGTATGTATTCTTCCGGAGCACGAGTAGAACTAATGACCATCTGTACAAGCGCTATTTACACTATATAACAACAATAATTCAAATTTTATGTATATGCAGACGAGATTGACCTAGCACCCATCATTGACAACACTGAGACATGTAAGTTGTGATTTAAATTGAATTCAAATGTTAGATGCAAGCATAGAGGTTATTCTTGGTGCCATGCGCAACGGATTAATAAGGGAGAATCGCACCCAGCCTATTCTACATTCAATCGAATCAGTGCATGACGTTCAATACATGATATGAACTTATTGATATCAGATTTTAGGTGGCATGCTTATCCAAAACACTTTTGAGTTGATACATCCATACGGTCATACATGTGTGACAATTGAGATTGGGCCACTCTTCATATGTCCAAAGGCTGCCAGACAAATTTAGCCACGTTATTATTTGGGAGTGGCTCTTTTACATCACTGTTATCTTCCATTTTCGGCATTTCATTCAACCAATAGACTGCCCCCCCCCCCCCCCCCCAAAAAAAAGGGAAATGTAAATTGTTATTAAAATTAAATTAAAAACGTTAGATACAAGCATAGAGGTTATTCATGGAGCCATGCGCAACGGATTATAAAGGAGATTTGCACCCAGCCTATTCTACATACAATTGAATCTGTGCATGACGTCCAATACATGATATGAACCATGTTATCAGATTTGACTACGCATCATAAAACAGGCGTGTCTTCTTTCTTAATATCTTGAACACAGTTCGCATTTCAGACAAGGTGACAGCATATCCAAAACACTATTAAGTTGATTCATCCATATAGTCATAAATGTGTGACAATTGAGATTGGGCCACTCTTCATATGTCCAAAGGCTGTCAGACAAATTCGGTCACGAGATTTCTTTGGGAGTGGCTCTTTTACCTCACTGTTATCTTCCATCTTTGGCATTTCATTCAACCAATATACTGTCCCAAACAATTTGCTTGAATCCGATTAACTTATATGGATCCATTGATATTGTTGTGTACTGTATGCATTCTTCCGGAGCACGAGTAGAACTACCCAGTAAACACAAAACGTTTTCAAATCATTTTAATTTACGTTTTTTTAAACATCTTACTAGAACAATTAATCAAAAATAGTTGTTTTCACGTTATATTAACGTTTTTAAAACGTTGCATGTAAATGTTATTAAAACCCATAAAAAACTCCACACAAATACGTTTTTAAAACGTAATATTGAAACTTTTTCCACCAAATTTAGGGGGCACTACACTAAATCCTTGCGCGTTTGGTGTATGGTTCGGAGAAAAAGTACCTATATCAATTTTATCATCGTCCCAGGGGAAACAAATAGCAGTAAATCTTGCTGATTTTTTTATAAAAAAGATAGAATAGAACCTCAGCATTGCTAATGTGGTCCAAAATTCTCGGAATCAAATACGCACGGGAGCCTAGGGTGCGGAAGAATATTGTTGCCGGCACCGGTGAGGAAGCAAAAATATCGGTTTAAAATGGTGAGGGCGCTGTTAAGGTTCCCGTAGCGGAAAAGTTGATAAAGATTGGTCAAGAAAAATCAAGTTTAAAATAAAATTCAACACATATCTAATACATTCAGGCGAAATAAAAACTTTCATCATTGTTACCAGTCCAGGCAAATGACCAACTCTGGAAATCGGGATTGATTTCCAAATCTGGAAATGTAGTGATCAACTTATTTTGCAGGTAGTTATTTTTGTGAACTACCAAAATGCTTTAATTTTGTGGATACTTAATGTTGCGAGTCGAAACCAAACAAACATACCATTATAAATACACTGCCATTATTTAAGGTTATTATTTTCGTGAATTTGAGCAAGAGCTATTTTTGCGAAATTAACAGTTTTCTGCACGGGGACGACCTTATTTTAAGTTTGGCGACAAACTATTTTTTTGGTAAATCATGCTACGATAATAACCTAAATTATCACCGTGGCGTTTTAAGTTTGATCGGGGCATTTTAAAAATAAAGGAATTAATTTAATTAAGCATTAATTAGTGGAGAAATGGTCATCGGGTAATAATTTTTGCTTTTCATTAATTGGTAGGTATGTCTAATTAACTTTTTAATTTAAAAAGTAAAAATAATTGCTGAAATCTATGTTTTAATCAATTTTGTAGTTTTTGAATCTAATCACAAAGTGTACAGCATTGGTTTCCAGATCAGGCAATCGATTTCCAGATATAGTACATTTCCAGATTTGGTCATTTGCCTGGACTGGTTACCTGGGGTAAAAACACGGTCTTGAAAAAAGGCCGAAATGCGTGTATTTCAATGGGGGAGTTATTTAGTGGGGGCCCACTTCATACATTTTTTTAACGTTAAAAACGTTAAATGGCCAACTGGGATAATCTTTGAAATAGTCGTACATTAAGTGGTATATTTCGCATTTTTTTAAGTAAGACCCCCAGCTACGGATTCCTGCATGCAGCGTTACTTATGAGGGGCTGAAATATTTCAGTTACAAAATCGGTCGATTCACTCTCAAATTCCATTTAACCTATATTCCCGCAGACTTGGGTGAACAACGATACGATGTAAATCTAGACTTCAAAATGGAAATGGTGTCAATTGCAGCCAAAGAGCTTGAATTTGGAGATGAAATTGGTAGTGGTGGCGAAGGTAGTGTTTTTAAAGGAAAATGGAGATTGGTCATTAACGGTATGGAAGAAATACGAGAAGTAGCCATTAAAAAGCTGCTTATCAGTTCAGATTTGTCGGAACTTAAAACTCTGTCAGGACTGAGTCGTCATCCCAACATTATCAATGTCTTCGGATTTGTCGAGGAACATCATGAACTATGTATCGTTATGGAACTTTGTCAATATTCCCTTTGTGGTTATTTCGAGCGAAATCCATCTCCGTTGCCAGACAAACATCTCCTAAGATGGTCATTAGACGCTGCCCTACCACTGGAGTATTTACGGAAACATAATATCCTACACAGAGATGTGAAACCACAAAACTACGTGGTTGACAGTGGTATGGTTCTGAAGCTTACTGATTTCGGCGTGGCGCGTGAATTAGGCTGTACCGTGAGCCAGTTTACCCAAGTAGGCACTTGGAGGTGGATGGCCCCGGAGGTTCACGGCGTGACAGAAAATAGGTTACTTCTCTCTCCATCCTACGATATATTTGGATTGGGACTGGTTCTGTGGTATCTGGTCGCGGGGAAAATGCCATATAGCGAGTCTCACAATAATTTTGCAATAGCTCAAGAAATAATCAACGGAGAACGCCCGATCATACCAGTCAAATGCCCTGTGAAGCTTGCGGAGCTGATACAAAAATGTTGGAGTGGTGATCGTAAAGATAGACCTGATATTTCACAAATCATTCTACTCATTAGGGATATGATAGCAAGCCTAGAAACCACCGATAACCTTCCACACTTACTGGTAAGTAAAAATTAAATATGGAAAGTAACATGTCATGAACATTTATCTTTGTTCGTGAATAGGCCTACAATTGGATCATAATATTAACCACCCCCACCAAGAAAAACTATTGGCGATGTTATGAGGGAGGAGGTAGAACTTATTTAATGACTTTGTAGAAAGATACTCAGACTGGTTACACGTTATTCAGTAGTCAAATCCTAGTTCCAGTTCGGTGTCCTGTAGGTTATGGCAGAACCGTGAAAATAACGAATAAGTTTATAATTGTAAACAAATACAGGTGAGTCAAAATATTCAAAAATCAGTAAAAATACTTTGTTAAAAAAAATTTGAATACAGATTTGTAAACACTGATTCATTTTCCATGAAAATACACAATAACAAACTAGAATTATAACATATTTACGTAAAAGCACGAAATATATAAAGTGTTCCACGGAATTCATGGTTATAATGTGTAGCCGGGTTGGTGATACGGCAGTATTGCTAGCAATAAAATATTTTTTATCTATCATTTATGAAACAATATTGCTCAGAAGACCAGCCAAAGGAAATAAATGTGCTTTAAAATAATGTATCACGGCATTTCTTGTTACAGCTTCACACCCAGGATAATTTCAAGTCTTTAAATAGTTAGCTTTCGAATGAAGGGGGGGGGGGGGGGGGGGGTGACAAAAATAGAAATCGATTTTGTTGTCGTTTTCAGCATAAAAATACTATTTTGGGGCAAAAAGTATGTGTTTGCGTTTTCTGTTTCAATTTACCATGTTTACTATCCACCACTAATCAGTTCGACGTCATTTAATGTATATTTAAGGAATAATTTGTACCTAAAGCTGCTAAAATATTTTTTAAAAACCCATCATGTGATAGATTAGTCTTTTTATGCTGAAAACGGCCCAAAAATCGATTTTCTATTTTTGTCACCTCCTTCAATCGAAAGCTAACTATTTAAGGACTTGAATTAGCCTTAGTGTCAAGCTGTAACAAAAAATGCCGTGATAAATAACGAATAAGTTCATAATTGTGAACAAATACAGTATTGGCTGTACAAACGTTGATCGAAACAAATGTTGCACATGTACCAATGATTCAAAGCATGTGCCTTGATACGTACAATATGTGCCCACCATATTACATTTAGATAAGGCTTCACTGCAAAACCAGTGTTACATACGGATCATTGGTGACTTTACGTACATGGAAACATGCATTGAGCTCAGTTCATTGTTCAATGGAGCTTGTACGTAAACGTTGATGTAACATATTACTTTGGCGCAAATCGGCGAAAGGAGTCTTACGTAAAAATCGATTTATAAAAGCCACTTATTCTTATATTAGCTATGCGTCTTAGAGCAGATATCTAAACTTGTTTCGTGTTTCTCATTTCTTGTTTTTATAGTTCAAACAGTAGTTTCAGGCGGTGACGTGCTAGACAACTCGGACGTATTTAAGTACGCCAAATTCGATTATGTTTACATACGGCTAGTTCTGGAACCAAAATGATATCGACAATGCCAAGGAAGACGAAAACAATAATAAGGATAAACACCGGAAGGTCCTCAATCTTTGGCGTAATATAGAGTGTTATGCAGCTACCAGAGGCAAATTTTTTGAAGCGATGGAAAAATGACAAAATAGCAAAGCATCGATAGATAAAGTGAAGACTGTTGGGATATACCCTGTGATTTCCATTTGTATCGGTCCATTCTACAAGGGATTACATAGATTTGGAGTTTAAGTGAGGTTATGTAAAAGTTGTAATTAACACTGAAGTTCACATTGAAAGGTCCTTACTATGAATCTGATGGTCATGAAATAATGCAATGGAATTATACCTTTTCAACGATTTTGATACAAAATGATTTAATGTTGGTACATCAAAAAGTTATTGGACGTCCATATCAATGACGATTTATTCAAACTTTCTACTGGGAATGAAAACTGAAAGTGTAGATTTGGAGGTTACTGACGAAAAGAAATCGCTATATCCTTGATGTAAAACATTCATAAGTCAGGCTAGCGTAAATACCTCATTACAGAATAAAGCTGCATAGTCCTTTAGTCTGTCAACATGGTCAGTGGAGGGTTTTGTGCTAGGTTAAACCTGTGCTGTCTTCAGCGTTCGAAATAGCTGTCAACCGTTTATCCGAAATGACCAAATGTACCGGCGGATAACCAGTTTTTCCTTACCGATCATCCGGCGGATAACCAAAATGTTGTTGGCACCAAAAATGTATGATTACATAGTAACTGTTAATTTGAGATCAAAATTCCATCATTTAACAAATGTATTCTTCTGTAATAATTTAATTTAAAAAATCTGATTTGTTTAGATGGCTACGAATCTCTGACCGCTACAATTACACGTGCTCGCCGAAAACCATATTTGGCGACTGACCGACGGTCTGTGTATAGGAAAATATAATTTGTATTCACACTTTCAACGAGCCACGTGTTTAGATGGCTATGAATCTATAACCCTTATTATTCACTCTCATTGTATGAACTGAATCATGTCGCTTTGAATGAGGATGTAGTGGGTTTCTCATCTACCGAGTGCGCTTGGAAGCGCGATTAAGTTAATTTCATTATTCAATGCTTATAATGTTGTCTTCATAAGCGGTGATATTTCACTTTCGGATTTGCAAAATGGTAAAACAAGCATCGGCCCATACTTTCTACGGCGGCACGGACAACAAGAAAACGAAATTACACCAGTGAACAACTGAACAAATTCAGATACCCAAAAATGTTGGCGGATAAACAAAATCTCAACCTAGGTTATCCGTCGGATACCCAATATATTTATCTTATTTCGAACGCTGGCTGTCTTACACCAAGGATAAACAAAAATAAATAAACCTTGATCGGTTTTGGACGGTAGATTATGTCTCTTGTTTTCACCCTCTTCCCCCTTCAAAATGAGACCAATAATCACACAATTCATAAAAAAATACGTTCGTTTTTGACAAACGAAAAAAGGTCGATATTCATTTTTTTTTTAAAGTTATGTTGGGCCCGTAGAACAGGTTACCTTTCTTCGTCGCCTTAAGGAACATCATTATAATAATTATAGTTCATTTGTAATTAACACAGTAAAAAGATGACGCTCAAAGTGGAAATGTCGTAACTATGAGTCTATCATAACAATACCAATAACTTGGACCTTCTGGTATTACAGTTTCATATGCGAACATGACTTATTTCAGGATTACGCACAATCAAGTGCATTCAAACGTTAGACGCCAGGGAATGTCAATATAGGCACAGTCTCTATATAGTCGAGCGGCGGCTCCCATAGACACTATACTTACGCGTGGCACCCCCTCTTGCTCACGATGTAAACGTAACCAAAACAAGTGCAATGAATTTTATAATTATCATCAGGAATCGCTAGGGGTGTGAGATTTGTTGTAGGGTCATATTTTCCAAGAAATGATCATTCTAAGCTGGTTATTTTTAAAAATAAATTCGCTAAATATAGTACATTGCTATAATATGTCATCGATCCATTGACTACGGAAAAATCAATGTATTTTCACAGTGGCGTTGCCATCCACAATTAACGTCACTAACCTTAGCTGTACACAAAATTCCTTTTTAGTTTGCGTCTAATGTATTTTGTATAGGCCAATGTTAAAATGTTTCAATAAACAACATTAAAAGTCCACAATCTAGCTGAAATAATTATCGTACATACTATATATACGCTTTATTTGAGACTATTCATATATTGTTAAGAACTTTAGATAAAAAGATATGTGGAGAGGTTCTTCCTCGTATTTTCATTTAATCACACTCACTCCTAATCTGCCGATTGGTTATTCGTGAAAGAGAAAAGCTACAGAAAATAAGATTACTACTGTATCAGAATACTACCTGTACTAGCTGTTATTAAATGGGTACATTGATATCATAATAGATATCACAATGAATATCACAATGATACAATGATCATAATGGTACAGGGTGATAATGAGACTAACGTGCGCATCTCTTAAAAAGGACACGACGCAGACCGTCTTCTATGGTACTACTGGCGCCGGTGTAGGCCTATTAATATACTCAACGGTTGATCAAGACGAACTAAAGAGGTAAATCGAATACATATGTCATATCAATCTAGGATTGAGGCCAGTATAATGCAAGCAATTATTAGTAATATTGCATTGTAAGTTAAGGGGGATGTGCACCTTCGTATAGCCTCCGTAAAACTGCCGTAACTTCTTCATTATTCATTTAATCTAGATAAAAGTATACATCTTTTTGCAGGAAAGGGTTCAATGAATCCAACTATGATCATGAAATTTTATTATATTCCTCATAAAAGATTTTTTGATTTTTTTTTTTTTTTTTTAATTAGAGACCATAAAGTGCTAAAAAACGTTTTAGCATTTGTTATGTTGGTAATATATTTATAGTCCAATGAGCATCTTAGAGAGCAGGTTTTGTGTGACCCACGCCCCCATCTATAACCATGAAATTAAAATATTTGAAAAAGGCATCGTCCTCTTCATGTTATGTTACGCAGCCAATATCAGGCTGGTATTGGTGAATTTGCATTGTCTATATTTTTTTTTAAATCCCTCATTCTCCTTTTTTCAAAAGTTAGGACGATAAACTAGTTTTTATTTTTATTTGGCCTTATATTTAAACGTTAAACATAATAGCCATTTAATATTATATAATTTATATAATTTACCCTTTTGAACATTGTTATTAATTTGACTGCCTTGTATTGTTGTTATTATATCGAGTATTCATTTGAATCATTAGGATTGATATTAGTTAAATAAATAAACGATGTTTTTATATCAAGACGAACATTTAATAGTAGTGTCGTTTTTATTTATCGTGATGATTCAATTTTAGATTAGGAAGGAGTGTGATTAAAATATGGAAATACTATGACGAACCCCTCCACATATCTTTCTATCAAAAGGTCTTAAAAATATATGTATGGTCTCAAATAAATTGTATATATGTATATTATATACGTTAATTATTTCAGCTAGATTGCGGACTTTTAATGTTGTTTATTGCAACATTTTAACATTGGCCTATACAAAATACATTAGACGCAAACTAAAAAGGAATTTTGTGTACAGCTAAGGTTAGTGACGTTAATTGTGGATGGCAATGCCACTGTGAAAAAACATTGATTTTTCCGTAGTCAATGGATCGATGACATATTACAGCAATGTACTATATTTAGCGAATTTATTTTTAAAAGTAACCTGCTTAGAATGATCATTTCTTGGAAAATATGACACTACAACAAATCTCACACCCCTAGCGATTCCTAATAATAATTATAAAATTCATTGAACTTGTTTTGGTTACGTTTACATCGTGAGCAAGAGGGGGTGCCATGTCTATGGGCAGTCAGTAAGATCGAATTAAAATATGCGCATTTTTAAATTCGTGTCCGACGATGGGGGTCGCCATTTTGTTTTAAAAGTATAGTGTCCCGGATGTACACAGTTAAGTATATAACAATTAAAGTGTTTTTTGGCTGCGGGGAAATTCTATTAATTCGGGGTATGTTTAAACTTGTGAATCCGATAGTTCAATGTATTTACTAACGTTTCACCTACGGCAAGCAAAATCTATCGAAGGAAAAAGGAGTAAAAAGTGATTTTAAACCCCAAAAAAGGAACAAATTCGTTCGTGTAAGAGGTAGTTTTGTCATTAAAAATGACGTCATTTGTTTTTCGGGGTCAATTGAACGCACAAAATATCATCTGGAATCGAGTTTAAGTCAAATTTAGTTTATTTATTGATAAACTGGGCACTCCATTCAAGAAAAGGTAAAAAACAGGCGTTGTTAGCAGCAACTATAATGACGTAATTTTAAAAATTGGCGGCCTCCATGAATTCGCCGCACGAATTTAAAAATTCGTATTTTTTTATTCGATCTTACTAACTGATGGGAGCCGCCGCTCGACTAATACTTATTCACATGGAAGTCATCATGGGATGAACCGGTGGATCTGGTATGCATTTGAGCGTGGATGTTATTCACATGTAAAGCTTCATCACATAATGATTCCACCCCTTAAAGGTTTCAGAATATCCTAACCCCCAATGAGCATGCTTTTCAAGGTAATAAATCTTCCCCCTCCTACCCCATTTCTAATTCAAAGAAGTTCAAATAAAGTATAACATCCAACAACAAAAACAAAAAAATGCAAATAATATTCCAAAAAATGTGTACAAATAATATCAAATTCGAAATTGTTTTGGATCGGTCGGGCCCGAAGAACAGGGTTTCTGTTTTCTTTCTTAATGACTGTAACTATTACTTGACAACGTTAAGGCATCATTGTATAACTAGGACGTAAAACTTATACGTATAAATGACTTATGTACATTGCTTATAAGTAACATAATTATAGAATAATTCTAGCATAACCTAAATCTTATGTATTATTGTGAAATAAATCATTTTTTACGGACACATTTTCGTGCAGTTTTATAAACACCTATAGAATTTCAAATAAAAATCAAGATACTAAGGAATTGCAGAGTCATTAATAATTGAACTCACGAGTATACTATATACGCGTAGTATGCATCAGTTGGTTCGAAAGTAATGTAAAATGTGTATGAACAGTTAAAATTGCTGCATCGCACAATCTTTTGTGTGGTTTTGTAATTTTAACTGTATCTTAAGATTATTTATATTATTATCATTGTCATTGTTATATATGTGGAGATACCGAAATAAATCAAATCAAATCAAATCAAAATCAAAATCTTTACATGGACATACTAGGGATTATTTAGACTCTCGCACATTATTCCAATTCAACCTTGAGTAATGTAGGTGTTGGTAATTCAATTTCAAATTGATACATAACGCTCGTATTTTCTGATTTTTTGGGAGAAACATTTATATTTTTGATTTATTACAAGCATCTACTGATTTCGTTTTTGTGCGTTGACGGCGACATCCTTCTTTGCTATAGCTTGTAAATTGAACAAAAGATAGAAAAAGAATGGATCACACTTATCCTCGTGTAAATTATGAATACTATGATGTTTAAATTATTCTGATAGATCAAAGAAATTATAGCTCCTGTATTTGTATAATATCGTTTAATATTTAAAAAAATGAGATTAATATACTCTATTTGGCTTCCTCTGGCAGTGACGTAACTTAACATGCGCAGCTTTTACACACGCATTATGTATCTTCCGTCTTTCAACGCTCTTGTGTATACGCCAGCGCCTTGATCAGGCACGCGAGTTGCAATTAGTAAGAATACGCAGTTACGTCACTGTCTCGTGATGGCCAAATAGACTATAGTGTGTCCTCCCTAATGTTAAAATAAAATGAAAATATGTTCATGAATATGAGAACATCAGACGTTTTGTTCCTACATGTATGCATCAATGAAATGCAGATTGTAACAAAAAAGGTTACACAATCACAATTTCATTTTTGATCCAATGTTACAATCATGCAATGTCAACATCTTTTATACTCTGTGTTAAATTCCGTTTAGGCTACCAGAATCATTTTGTTTGGACTTTTTAACTACTTGCGTTTAAAATGTTTGACTAATCTACTAATTCGTCTAGAAATCGGGTTGGGCCACTTTCACAATATCATACAATTTTTCTTGTATAAATGAAATGGTTAGGGTATCATGCAAGGAACATTAAAGAGAACAATATGATTATTTGTCAAATAGTTTTATTTCATTTGAATACATAAATTCATTAAATAAATAAATTATATAGACCTAACCTTCTTTGTAATACTTTTAACCACTTAAAATGAACCATTGTTGTCTAACAAGAGCGCTCTACTGCTATGTTCCTGGTTCGGTTTCATTCATCCCAGTGGTTTTACCATTGATAAGCCAAAGTGGCCCAGGTGATTTCATGACTACTTTAGACAATTGATCATGTCTCTGCTTACCGACCATCGATTGTCATGAAACAAAGCGTATTCGCCTTGCACGCCATTAAAACTCGAAACAGAAATTCCACGGGAGATATCCTTTTTTTTATTTTAAAAACTATATAACTTTTTTTGTTGTTGTTACAGCCTGTATGTAGCACTTTTGTGTATGTAATTATGTAAACGCGTATCGTACAATCATCATATTATGTGTGGAAGTTGTAAATATTTGTAAAACTGATTGTAAATCGTGGTATAAAGCATATTCCATTATCGTTTAGTAGGTATAAATACTGCAATTACATTGGTTAACACGTATAGAATCTGATCAATATCATATAAACAAGAAAGTAAAACCACGTCGATTTCTGTTCCATTCTGAGGCCGAAATAGACGGTCTAATCCGAAAAATAAATGATCTGCATATAACATAGCCGGACATATTTTTCGCGATGATTTTATGGACAGAGGTGACGGCGCAGACCCTGTTAAAGGGTTATTAACTTCGGGGGATTTTACAGAGGTAGGAAGGGAAGAGAATTCAGCGCCTTGTTTGCAGGGAGTTTCGTTTTCCGCGAGTGTTTAAACACCATTATTGATTGGGGCCTTTGGACTAAACGATGAATTCGTTATCCCCTGCATGTTCACATAATACGGAAAAATACCTATGGTTTGTGCCAATGGCCGAATGACATGCCAAACCATAGGCATGCTTCCGTATTGTGTGAACTAGTACTATTATTTAAAGATTTAAAAAAAAATTCATAGTACGTCCTTAATAAAACGCCAATATTTTCATTGAATACATGTAGATGTTTTATTCGTATGCATCAATTGAACCGGTAACATTTTTGCAAATGTAATTGCGGATGGTGTGCCCATATTATGCGTGGAAGTTGCAAATATTTGTAAGCTTGTAAATTGTAGTATAATGCATATTCCAATTCCAATAATACAACACATTAACATTATGAATTATATGAGTGAATATTTCTGTTAAGCGATACATTTAATCAAATCTGACTAAGAAAAACCAGAATTAAACAATTTCAATAATAAAACAATTTTATGATTATCTTAGTAATCTATGTATTGTTTTATTTTTATTTCTATGTATGATTTAATTCCAAAATGTCAGCACAACTAAAAGATTCTTAGGTGCCACAATTTGAACCGTTCTGGCTTGTACATTCATGTATAATAGGTGGTAACACCGGTCAAAAATAGTTTATTTTGGTATCAATGTTATAATAACAGTTAGTTTTAAAACTTTCACTTATTTTCGTATTAAGAGGTATAGTATTACTTTAAGCAAACCAGTACTCTAATTATTAACAGAATAAAGAATGCACAATTTTGATTCGGTTACTTTCAATGTCTTAATGCTTGTACGGGAGTAGTTGGTCGAATCCAACGAAAAGTGTACACGTGATATTCAGGACTCTAATAAAATAATCTATATCTTGACAATTTTATTTTTGTGTTATACGCCTCGATGAGACGGTTCGCGCCATATATAATATGACCAACTTAAATGCACAATTGGGCGTATACGAGCAAACCTGCTATTTTGTACCCTTTTTACAAAATAGTTGTTAAGGTTTTTTGTTAGACATATAACCGTTTAGATGAAAACGAGCTTAAGCGGAAATAATTTTGCCTGTTTGATTGCTGGATATCTCAAGAATGCCTCTTTTAATGTCGGTTACTTTCGATCAATCCCTGAATTGTTGTGATTTTTTTGCTGTGTAAGTATTGACGTTACCTACAAATACATGATTTGTTAAATCTCACTTTCGGGGAAGAATTCGCCTGAGGTAGAGTAATTTGTGCTGTAAGGAAGCCTAAATATATTAAATATTGAAATGCATTGTCCCCATTTAAGTCGATTTTTTGATAAAGCTGTTAAAAAATTTAAAAGCGGAAACGATCGGTTTAGTAAAAAAAATGCATTACCTCCGAATACCTATTTAAAACACTACCATTTTAATATAAACACAGATTAGTGAATGATATCTATAGAATAAGCGAAGTATGATACAATGTACATGTGCGTCAAGTTTTATCATTTTGAAGGCAACATTTTTTGAAATATCAGCAATAAAAGGCTGTATTCGTAGGCAAATTTGAAATATAAACTGTTACCTTCAAATACAAATAACGATACCGTGGTACTTCCCTCTGTTACATACTTGTAGCGACTGGAATAAAGTAGAAATGTGCGCTGCGTTCGGAAAGCAACGGAGAAGTTTTGCATCAAACTTTCAGCTTTTGTATTAGTAACCTTTCACAAAATTCTGTACTTTGTGTACAAGTGCATTAATAATATGTTGTTGTCTTAAAAGTTGATTATAAAGCCTCCCTCTTTATCAATCTTATTACTCCTATTAGTGTAGTTTCGTATGCTATTCACACAAAAACATCACCTGACAGTTGATTTAAATCGCAATGGGGGTTATTAATGTTTATATAAATAATCAGTAACAGCATATCGTGCATGACTTCATGTTGCATTCGGAGGTAACATGTATATGTAGGCAACATTCAATAATATACACAGTGCATATTGGCCCTAAATTATTTTATTTTACATAAAGCAGTGCGCAATTATACAATCTTACTGAATATATTATTATATTTATATTTGGAGGGGTAAAAAATAATATTCCTTATTAAACGAAAATAGAAGGTGTTGATTTAAATAAAATGCATGGTGTAATCACACTGTTTTGCCGAGAACATATTTTTTGTTGGTGTTAGAGTGAATGAATGATATTTATATCCATAGATTACACGTTGATCGTCTTAAAATGGATACATTTAGACATAACATCCATGAAATTTCGGTTTCATAATCAATATTTTCATATTCCATTTTGTATTCGTAGGTAACTTATATATTAGTTAATGGGCATGGTACAATTCATGCATTGTTTGTCGCTTTCATTCGCACCTAATATTATGTAAATATTAAGTAGGCATGTATAAGACGGGAATAATATTGTTTGGTGCGTAATATTGTTTTAAACCAGCTTGTCAATATGATGTACGCGTAGTTAACCAATGTCCCCAGGAATTGCAGAGCAGTGACTACTGAGGTACTTAATATTGGCCATTATTGTAGTTGTATTTGAAAATGGAATTCATGTGTAACAAATATAAAATAACTTGCTTCATTTTTGCTCTGGCAGGTTTTGTAATGTCACCGAAACGTATTTTAAGTGAACAAGAAATTTAGTAAAACCTTTTCATTTTTTAAAGATGGGAGGGAATCGAGGGTAGGCCTATACTGATTTCAGTCTTAAATACAAAAATTGCTCATGAATAATGCTTCCGACATTTATTTCTTAGTGTATTTGAACTAAGCAGTGGTTGATTTTTAAAAAAAATCATAATGAGAGGAAAAATGCTCGACAATATCTCTGTCGTGACAAAACTTATTAGATTAGTGTTGTTAAATAAAAAAAAATTGAATTTCTAAACATAAAATTCCTATTTTGTCTACATCTGACAAAATATATAATATTGGTGATTCTATGTCAAGCGGAGTCTGCGTCCGGTTGAAACTCGATAAAGACTGACTATGTACGACATTTAGAATGATACAAATTCCAAACTAGGATATTATATCTTAATTCTAATCTGACAACTGAATGTCTTGCTGAAAGTTGTATGTGCTTTATTCCGTTGTGGACTGAAAGGCAAAATATTTGAATGTTCTAGACTTTGAATATGTTCGGGTCATATTAAACTTATATATATATATAAGGTCTGATATGAAATTATTTTAAAGTATATATTAAATGAATCAAAAAGCGATGTGGCTTTCGTGTTTAAAACAGCTGCTCAAAATGATAACTTCCAGAAGACCTCACTTGCCTCCTTTATTTAGAACAAATTGAGGAAGGCAACCGGTTGTTTTATTGCTTAAATCAAATAACCGACATTCAAGACTATGAATTACAGGGAAATCAAACTGTTTGCTTAAAGGAAACCGCTCGCTTTCTAAATAAAGATAGCTCGGTGAACTATTCAATTCAACACTCAAATCATCCGATTCAACACAAACTCGGCGTTATTTAGACCCTCCATCATAGAGCAGATAGCGTCGTCACCGAACAACAGGATAAGGAAGAAGAAAAGTCGCATATTAACAACGCGCTGAAGAAATGTGGCTATCCTAACTGGGTGTTTGATAAAGCCACAAAATCAAAGACTAAGTCCACCTCTAACAAAGGGGCTGGAACTACTGTGAGTAAAGGACAAGTAGTCTTACCCTACGTAAAGGGCACATCTGAAGCCTTACGCAGAACGTTTGGACAGTATGGGATAAGAGTTTGCTTCAAACCCACCCAGACACTAAGACAGCTACTTGTCTCACCCAAAGACAAAACCGAGAAAAAGGACATAGCTGGGCCGGTGTATTATATCCCTTGCCAGGGGAAAACCCGGAGGGGCCAATGCGAAGAAGCGTACATTGGTGAGACTGAAAGATCTCTAAAAACTAGATTTCTTGAACACCGCCGCCCAAGCTCGACCTCGTCGGAGGTCTCCCAACACATCCACATCGAGTCACCGGGCCATCACGTAGACTTGGAACAAGTCAAAATATTGGACCGTGAACCAAAATACTTTGAGAGGGGTGTTAAGGAGGCCATCTACATCCGAGTAAACCAGCCGTCACTCAACAAGGACGGGGGCCGATACAAGCTTCCAAGAGTGTTTGATCCGATTTTGGGATCACGTGTCCGAAAGGTCACTGACCCCAAATCTGGGTTGCCAGTCTCCAGATGAAGATCGATGTGATCCGTCGAAAATTCGAGGTATGTCAAACCATTGTGTTGAGATCATAAGCTTAATTTTCAAATTATTTGTCTACCAACACAGATGAACTTTCACGCTAATATTCAATAGTTGATTCGATCCAATACCTTGGATTCACACGGAAACTGAAACGTTCATTCTTAACATTCTAGAATGTCCTATATAATAAACAAAGAGTAATTATGTTCTATTATATATTCATCCTCGCGACATGAGAGACCTAAAGAACTAACTACATACAGAATACATCAAGAACCACTAAACTTGTTAAGTAGAGTTTGCAAGGCTGAATATTCATGAGGCTGAACGATCAGATGTTTCTTAATTAAAATGTGTATTATATGCTTAAGTTGTTATCATGTTTAGTTTTAATGATGAACATGCTTTTTACCAAATTAGATCAGTAATAATAATAATATTACTAGCGAGTTAATTGATTGTTTAACTATAACTTTACGAAATTTTAACTCAGTACGATATTATGTATGTTGTCATCATCTTGCCCTAAATCAGATGTTAAATATTACACACTTCTGACTGTTTGTAGAAGTTAAACGCACATTCTTAATAATTGAAAGTCAAGCAAGAAAGACACTAACAAAATTGGATTTTCAGATACGTTAGCATAATAAACATTTTCTGCCATAATTATCATTATCATTATCAAAAGGTTAATTCTATTCAATATGCCTTTAACATCAAGAATAATAACAGTATAGGTCTATCACTAGTGAGGTTATTGTTGCTTAGGGTGTTTTCTTTTATATCTTAGAAATAGGAACATGGTTTTTATATTATTTTAATGTTTAATTGGTTAATCTTGCTGTTTTATTCAAATGTTGATTATTACGCAATTCTGATTATTTTGTAAAAGCAGCGATGAGTGCACATTCTTAAATCTACTTATAAAGTCAAGCAAGACACCATGTTGATACGACATTCCCCTCACACGCTATTCAGGGCATAAAAAACTACGTCGAGTACAATTTTGCCCTTAAACCTATGTCAAATCAACGAATCCAACTGTTATTAGTCAACGAAGTTGAAGTTGAGAACAAATGTGTTACCTACGAATACTTTGATTATTGCAATGTAAGCTACCGTGTTTTAAGTCTTAAGAGTCAGTCTGTGTAATTTTTTAGAATTGATTCTATCCTTCAAATAATAGATTTTTCTCATAGCTTGTGTATTGGTAGGCCCTTGGGCACTAACAACTAGGGTGACTTTCAAAAAATAAAAAATCGACTCGTTACCATGGTAACCCACCAAAAACCAATTTGGGCCATTTTGGACCATATTTGCCCTGAAATTTACTCAAAATTGTCTTATGTCAAGAACTCACTGTACCAAAACGGAATAATACTGGAACCTTCCAATACAATCATCTTAAAGGACAACTCTTCCCCTACTGACTGCATCATTTAAAGGTAAATATCTTACTCCTAAAGGTAAATGCCAAGTATTTAAAGGTTGCCTGTTTTCAGTTTTGAAATAAAGGCGATTTTTGACCAAATGTATTACCTTAAAATTAATTCTGCCAGGGGTGCCAGAAATTTGTCTTTGCTGGTGTAAGTAGTTAAATGTATTGCCCTTCCAAATCTGTAAAAAGTAGCTTGGGCAAATGATATTCCTAAGTACAGTGTTGCCAGGAACAACAGCCTTTTTGAAATCTGAGCATTTTGACTAAATAAGCCTTTTAACCCTATTTGTTATAAAAGCATGTGTTTTTTCAATGATATTCAATTAAAACATATTCTAATAACTCAGTTACATTCTTGTGGTTGATTGCAAAGGGTAATCTGTAATAACAATTCGACCTGTTGCCATGGTAACAACCAAAAACCAATTTTGGCCATTTTGGACCAAATTTGCCCTGAAATATACTTAAAATTATCGTATGTCAAGAACTGACCATACCAAAACAGAATAATACTGGAACCTTAGAATACAATCATATCAAAGTACTCCTCTTCCCCTACTGACTGCATCATTTAAGGGTGAATATCTTATTCTTAAAGGTAAATGCTAAGTATTTAAAGGTTGCCCATTTTCAGTTTTGAAAATCAAGGTGATTTTTGACCAAAAGTATTGCCTTAAAAATCTTCTTTTCAGGGGTGCCAGAAATATGTCCTTGCTGGTGTAAGTAGTTCGATGTATTGCCCATTCAGATCGGTAAAAGGTAGCTTGGGCAAATGATATTCCTAAGTACAGTGTTGCTAGAAACAACAGCCATTTTTAAATCTAAGCATTTTTTACTAAATAAGGCTTTTTAACACTATTTGTTATAAAAGCATGTGTTTTTCCAATGATCTTCAATTAAAAACGTATTCTAATGACTCAGTAAACTTTTTTTTGGGTTGATTGCAAAGGGTTATCTGTAATAACAATTCGACCTGTTGCCATGGTAACAACCAAAAAAACATTTTTGCCATTTTGGACCAAATTTGCCATGAAATGTACTCAAAATTATCTTATGTCAAGAACTGAAACCAAAACAGAATAATACTGAAACCTTAGAATACAATCACCTCAAAGGACAACTCTTACCCTACTGACTGCATCATTTAAGGGTGAATATCTTATTCTAAAGGTAAATGCTAAGTATTGAAAGATTACCTATTTTCAGTTTTGAAAATCAAGGTGATTTTTGACCAAAAGTATTGCTTAAAAATCTCCTTTTCAGGGGTGCCAGAAATATGTCCTTGCTGGTGTAAATAGTCGATGTATTGCCCATTCAGTAAAAAGTAGCTTGGGTAAATGATATTCCTAAGTACAGTGTTACCAGAAACAACAGCCATTTTTAAATCAAAGCATTTTTGCTAAATAAGGCTCTTTAACCGTATTTGTTATAAAAGCATGTGTTTTCAATGATATTCAATCAAAACATATTCTAATAACTCAGTGAACTTTTTTGGTTGATTGCAAAGGGTAATCTGTAATTACAATTCGACCTGTTGCCATGGTAACAACCCAAAAACAATTTTGGACCAAATTTGCCATGAAATGTACTCAAAATTATCTTATGTCAAGAACTGACCATACCAAAACAGAATAATACTGGAACCTTAGAATACAATCATCTCAAAGGACACCTCTTCCCCTACTGACTGCATCATTTAAGGGTGAATCTTATTCTTAAAGGTAACTGCTAAGTATTTAAAGGTTGCCTATTTTCAGTTTTGAAAATCAAGGTGATTTTTGACCATAAGTATTGCCTTAAAAATCTCCTTTTTAGAGGTGCCAGAAATATGTCCTTGCTGCTGTAAGTAGTTCGATGTATTGCCCATGCAGATCTATAAAAAGTAGCTTGGGCAAATGATATTCCTAAGTTCAGTGTTGCCAGGAACAACAGCCATTTTTAAATCTAAGCATTTTTACTAAATATGGCTTTTGAACCCTATCTGTTATAACTTATAAAGCATGTGTTTTTCAATGATATTCAATCAAAACGTACTCTAATAACTCTGTTACATTATTGGGGTTGTTTGCAAAGGGTTATCTGTAATGAAAATGTGACCTGTTGCCACGGTAACAACCAAAAACATCTTACTCTTAAAGGTAAATGCTAAGTATTTAAAGGTTGCCTATTTTCAGTTTTGAAAAAAAAGAAGCGATTTTTGACCAAAAGTATTGCCTTAAAAATCCCTCTTCCAGCTAGTAGCAGTTACATGTATTGCCCTTTCAAATCTGTAAACAGTAGCTTGGGCAAATGATAAGTACGGTGTCGCCAGGCGCAACAGCCTTGTTAAAAAGAGCATTTTGACTAAATATGCCAGGCAACACTCTTTTTCATATTACTCTTTGAAAACAACCACAAGAATGTAACCGAGTTAATAGAATATGTTTTGATTGAATAGCATTGAAAAAACACATGCTTTCATAACAAATATTGTTTGAAAAGGCATATTTAGTCAAAATGCTCAGATTTTAACAAGGCTGTTGCGCCTGGCGACACCGTACTTATCATTTGCCCAAGCTACTGTTTACAGATTTGAAAGGGCAATACATGTAACTGCTACTAGCTGGAAGAGGGATTTTTAAGGCAATACTTTTGGTCAAAAATCGCTTCTTTTTTTTCAAAACTGAAAATAGGCAACCTTTAAATACTTAGCATTTACCTTTAAGAATAAGATTCACCCTTAAATGATGCAGTCAGTAGGGAAGAGGTGTCCTTTGAGATGATTGTATTCTAAGGTTCCAGTATTATTCTGTTTTGGTATGGTCAGTTCTTGACATAAGATAATTTTGAGTACATTTCATGGCAAATTTGGTCCAAAATAGTTTTTGGGTTGTTACCATGGCAACAGGTCGAATTGTAATTACAGATTACCCTTTGCAATCAACCAAAAAAGTTTCCTGAGTTATTAGAATATGTTTTGATTGAATATCATTGAAAACACATGCTTTTATAACAAATACGGTTAAAGAGCCTTATTTAGCAAAAATGCTTTGATTTCAAAATGGCTGTTGTTTCTGGTAACACTGTACTTAGGAATATCATTTACCCAAGCTACTTTTTACAGATCTGAATGGGCAATACATCGACTATTTACACCAGCAAGGACATATTTCTGGCACCCCTGAAAAGGAGATTTTTAAGCAATACTTTTGGTCAAAAATCACCTTGATTTTCAAAACTGAAAATAGGCAATCTTTCAATACTTAGCATTTACCTTTAGAATAAGATATTCACCCTTAAATGATGCAGTCAGTAGGGGAAGAGTTGTCCTTTGAGGTGATTGTATTCTAAGGTTTCAGTATTATTCTGTTTTGGTTTCAGTTCTTGACATAAGATAATTTTGAGTACATTTCATGGCAAATTTGGTCAAAAATGGCAAAAATGGTTTTTTGGTTGTTACCATGGCAACAGGTCGAATTGTTATTACAGATAACCCTTTGCAATCAACCAAAAAAAAAGTTTACTGAGTCATTAGAATATGTTTTGATTGAAGATCATTGGAAAAACACATGCTTTTATAACAAATGGTGTTAAAAAGCCTTATTTAGTAAAAAATGCTTAGATTTAAAATGGCTGTTGTTTCTGGCAACACTGTACTTAGGAATATCATTTGCCCAAGCTACCTTTTACCGATCTGAATGGGCAATACATCGAACTACTTACACCAGCAAGGACATATTTCTGGCACCCCTGAAAAGAAGATTTTTAAGGCAATACTTTTGGTCAAAAATCACCTTGATTTTCAAAACTGAAAATAGGCAACCTTTAAATACTTAGCATTTACCTTTAGGAATAAGATATTCACCCTTAAATGATGCAGTCAGTAGGGGAAGATGAGTCCTTTGATATGATTGTATTCTAAGGTTCCAGTATTATTCTGTTTTGGTTTCAGTTCTTGACATAAGATAATTTTGAGTACATTTCATGGCAAATTTGGTCCAAAATGGCCAAAATTGGTTTTTGGTTGTTACCATGGCAACAGGTCGAATTGTTATTACAGATTACCCTTTGCAATCAACCACAAGAATGTAACTGAGTTATTAGAATATGTTTTAATTGAATATTATTGAAAAAACACATGCTTTTATAACAAATAGGGTTAAAAGGCTTATTTAGTCAAAATGCTCAGATTTCAAAAAGGCTGTTGTTCCTGGCAACACTGTACTTAGGAATATCATTTGCCCAAGCTACTTTTTACAGATTTGGAAGGGCAATACATTTAACTACTCACACCAGCAAAGACAAATTTCTGGCACCCCTGGCAGAATTAATTTTAAGGTAATACATTTGGTCAAAAATCGCCTTTATTTCAAAACTGAAAACAGGCAACCTTTAAATACTTGGCATTTACCTTTAGGAGTAAGATATTTACCTTTAAATGATGCAGTCAGTAGGGGAAGAGTTGTCCTTTGAGATGATTGTATTGGAAGGTTCCAGTATTATTCCGTTTTGGTACAGTGAGTTCTTGACATAAGACAATTTTGAGTAAATTTCAGGGCAAATATGGTCCAAAATGGCCCAAATTGGTTTTTGGTGGGTTACCATGGCAACGAGTCGATTTTTTATTTTTTGAAAGTCACCCTAGTTGTTAGTGCCCAAGGGCCTACCAATACACAAGCTATGAGAAAAATCTATTATTTGAAGGATAGAATCAATTCTAAAAAATTACACAGACTGACTCTTAACATGTTTTTCTCTTATAGGAATGCTTAAAAATGTTGCCTGATATATTGTTCTTAATAAACCTTTTCAAAATTACAACTGACAGTTAGATATTGTATATTTTTTTCAACATTAAATTAATATTCTAGAATCTATTTAAAGTAAACTACTGGGAATATGTTCATAATATAAGAATACATGTTTATTTAAAAAAACATATATTGTTAACAGCCCTGCATAATTATTTCACCCCAAAATGTAAAATAAATTAAGTAGAACATTAATTTATTACAGTTTTACTTCTCTTACCTACGTATACATTAACTGTTACCTTCGATTACCAAATTTCGACATTCCTCTATGTACTTAGGTTTTGGGCGCATGCTCAAAATTCTAAATTTTACAGAAAGGGTCATTCCCCCTCTTTGAGGTACATGAAAACAAATGTTCATTAAAATCATCTTGCTGAAAGTACACAAAGTGACTCAACCTCATGTTTCAAAGTATTGAGAGCCTGCAAATACTATCTAGCTGTGTGAATCTAAAATGTAAACAAAAAATGAGCACCTGGACAAATGTGATCACTTTCTATCAGCATTAGCATCTTCTGAATACAATACAATCACAAATTTGAATGAAATATGTAAATAGGTGGTATAATCTTCACTTAATCTAAATATGGTACTTGTATTGGTAGGTAACATTGAAAAGTGTACCTTCAACTTCATCATTCCGCCACGTGGTCAATTGGAGAGATTAGTGATGGCACTTTTTCCCCCATACAAGCTTGATATGTTGACTTTGAGTGGGGAAAAGGAATAAGAGATCGAAGCATTTTGAAACTGGACCCTAAAAATCTAGCCGTGGACACTTTTCGTTGGATTTGACCAGTTAGTTAATAAAGCAAGATAAATAAATATCAGGTGTTCTCAAATCTCAATGAAAATAATGTTGACCAGGCCGTGGTGTATCTTATAGAACATCACTGATTGAGCAAGCAGCACAGAAAACTTTTCTGGGTCAAGTGGCTCGCTTACACGAGTATTCATTTTGTCCTTGTGGTGACCAGCATTCAGAAAGTGTGTGAGTCATATTGCACACTTAAAGTGAGTCATATGACGTTACAAAGATTAAAAAACCTAACTTTTACTCAACCGTAATACGAAGTAAAATTTGATCTATTGTACAGCAAATCTGTCGAATTGCCATCTATACTGATCCATTTAATAACAGAATAGAAAAATAAGGCCTTGACAACTTTTAATAACTAAATTATTGTTTATTATTGGCAATGAAAAATTGTTTGGCCTGGGAAACTTTAATCCAATCAGGTCCATTTTTAAGGTCCCACACCACCAAATGAGTTCCCTATTGCTTTGGTCAACTTCGTGTTAATGTTGTTCACCTTTAGAGCAAACTGTTTCATTTAAATCATTGTTTTTATTGAAGATAAGATGTCTTCTGCTTAAAAACAACCACTTTTGTGGGGATTGACCTGCATTTTTATCGCTACGGGCCAATCATATCTAGCTTAGATACGACAGGCTGCGTAGATGCTAAGAGCTGGGATTCTAACTCTAAATTGGTGGAAACAGTGAAATCTGTAAAAAAAATACCAGTCAAGAAAAAGCTAGAGATTTGGGGCCAATGGAGAAAATAACCTACAAATGCTATACAGGGTGTCTCAAAAAAAACCGTGCACATGTTTACCCAGCTTTTTAACCGTGAACTTATAGAATTTGGTGTAACAATTGTATTCATAATGATAGCCATAATGGTTAGCTTTCATATTCCGTTTATTTCATCTGATTTGGTTTTGTCAATCTTGAGATATGACCAATTAACTAAAGCTACCTAAAGTCGACGTTGTGCCACTTTACAGTTTGCAATGAATAGAAAGGGTTACTCCGGAGAGGGGGGTTGTTACCACCGGGGTTACCACCCTCTAAAAAAATCCAATCCGAAATGCAGAGTATGCTTATTTGGGTACCATGTTATAGCTAGAGGTTCCCTCTATCCATACATACTGAAACAAGTACAAACATCCCACGCATGACGTCACAATGACGGCACCAAACATGGCCGACCTAAAAATCCCGCCGTTTTCGCTGGACAGTGAAATATCATAGAAATCTTCGCCAAAAAGTTCTAAATATCGGAATTTCACCCGTTTTTTTGCTTATAAGTGATGGAAATGGTGTTTCTAACATAGGCCCATGCTAAAATATTTCAGGAACACACAATAAAAATATTTTTCAAAATGGCGATTTTAAAAAATGTGTAAGGTGGCAACCACCTCCCCTACTATCGGACTTTGACGGCTTACCCTACCCCCGGGTAAGGTGGCAGGCAGCCTCAATTTGTTTTCGTCAAAATGAGCGCAGGGAATGTAAAAGCGATCACCTAGACGCCCTAGGTCACTGTTTTTTGCGTTCAAGCGCAATCGGCGATCACCCTCCCTTAAGAGGACGAGGGTTTTAATGCTTATCTTAAGCATTCTTTCCGTAAAAGTGGCACAACTTCGATTTTAGGTAGCTTTAGTTAATTGATCATATCTCAGGATTGACAAAACCAAATTAGATGAAATAAACGGCTTATGAAAGCTAAGAGTTTGGTCTAGCAATATGTATACAATTGTTACACCAAATTCTAGAAGTTCATGGTCAATAAGTTGGGTAAACACGTGCACGGTTTTTTTTGAGACACCCTGTATTATGAACCATTTGGGTACATTTACAGCACTTTATACCTTTTTAGGACGTTAAAGCGATACGCAATAATGTTGAAGAATTATTTGTTTATATACTTTTCATTAATAATGGTCATTTTTGCTGTTGCCACTCATAAAATCACGAAAGCAGCCTTTATGCAGAGCATATTTATATTGTGACTGTTTAAGAGCTGTATATATGGGAAGCATTGTTTTGAAACACATGACCTTCTACGCTAAATCAAGGTCAATCAACCAGCCAAGTTGGCAAGTATGTACACTTTTCTGTTTTATTTTACCAACTTCAAAGAACATTTTGGTATATAGCACCCTGTGTCAGCCTCGGTCCGGGACCGGAAAACCTCTATGCTGCCCAACTACTAGTGTAAAATTCTGAACTTTTCTTAATCGTTATCGATGTTAGTTCATAAAAATATACAAATCCCAGTTTTTATCATAATGGAGGGCGCAGCAGCCTCAAACATATCACAGCGTGTGCAAAACACTACTGGGTATTGCCAGAATGCAAAATATTATTTGGTGGTGTGCACTCATCAGATATCAGAGCTCATTGGTAATTTCCAGTAGATACCAATGATTTTGGGCATGACACAACCGAGATTAGAAAGAAAATTCACCTTGAATCAGTTTTGTACTTGAAAACAGGAAATATTCCGTCGCATCACCATGATCATGCACCGGATACACACACCAATCAAGTAAAGTTCAGTCAGTGTCAGTTCCAAAATGGCTAAACCTGTTTACAGTTGCGAATGAATTCAGAAGAACGTCGCGCGCAAAACGCTAGGATAGCGAAATATGGGTCGCAGTGTCAGTGTATAGCGTATGCCAAAATCACGCTTATACGCTTACTTTTGCGCGCAGATAGATAAAAACCGGATATTTCTCTCCAATTTGGAACTGATTGAACTATAGTAGGCCTATTCTGCGGAAGATAGGCATCGTCTTATACTTATAACTTATTATCATGGTCATATGACGTGACATCGCCAACGATGGTAAAGAAAAAAGAAAACAAAAGTATCTAACCCTGAAAGGGCGTCGTACTTAGAGTAGGAAATATTGAAGGTGTAATGATGAATACGAGCTAAAACGGATAAATGTAATAGCCTAAACAGCCTTCCTTTCCTATGTGACTGATACGACTGGTTTTAAACCAGTTAAAACAGGTAATGATCGTGTCCAAGGCTGAGGGTCGATGCTTAACCAACTTGTACATGTGTTGTAGGCTATATAATTTGTAAATGAAAGTATAATTTTACAAGTCTGGTTTAAAAATAAATATAGATAAAACAGTAGCAGTATGGATTGGGTGATTGGGTCAAAACAGAACTGCAAAAATGTGTGAAAATGTCGAGATATCCTGGAATTTTGATGGACATTTTAAAAAAAAAAAATTTAGGAATTTCTTTTAATGCTGATTTGACACAAATGGTTGAACAGAACTATGATAAGTCACTTAAATTGATGAAAAAAATGATTTTAAGTTGGAAAAAAAGGAATCTATCTGTTTTGGGTCGTGTTGTAGTGGTAAAATCATTGGTCCTACCTAAGTTAAGTTATGTTGCTCAAATGCTTCCAAACCCGAACAAAGATTTCATTAACACGGTTAATGATTTAATCTTTAAATATGTATGGGGTGGCAAGCCAGACAGAATAAAAAGAACTCAGTTTGTGCTAAATTATGAGAACGGGGGTGTTAAAATGCCAGATGTGGAATCTCGTATAAATGCATTGAAAATAAATTGGATTCGAAGGGTTTTGCAAGGTGAAAAAAGTTGGATAAAATTGTATAGATTATGTTTAAATGCCAAAATAGACGATATTTGCTGTACAGGTTTATTACAATTGAATGCAACACAAATAAGATAGACAATAAGTTCTGGTATGATACTCGATTCTCTTGGTCATCTTTGATATGTATTGTTAACAACGGTGTGTTAAACTTCAATCGCATTGCAAAGCAATACTTGTGGTGGAATGACAAAATAAAGATTGGAGGTAAATCGATAAACTATGTTCATTGGAAGGAAAGGGAGTTATTTGTATCAATGATTTACTGAAAGTAAATGGGACTTTTATGTCAAAAGACGAGTTGGAAGAAATTCATCAAGTGAAAACCAATTACCTAGAGTATAATGGTATTGTAAGAGCAATTAAGTCAAACTTCAATATCAGTCAATTCAATGGGTCGAAACTAGTATCACCATTTAGACCTAGTAATGTGGAACTACTGTTCAAACAGCGTAAAGGTTGTACTTTATTCTACAAAGTCTTTATAGAATCAAAGAAAATGAAACAATCCATTAATAAGTGGGAATTAGACTTTGGTATAGAAAATAGGGATATAATATATGTCTTTTAAATTTTAAGTTTTCCGATGACACAAAGTATAGATGGTTCCAAATAGAATCAATGAAAGTATTTTAGGAACGAATAGTCTTTTGCTAAAATGTAATATTAGAGGAGATGATTTTTTGTAAAGAAAACTCAGAAACAATTACGCATCTTTTCATAACTTAAAAGGTGGGTTAAAGGTCAAACAAATGTGGACTTGAATATGAATCCATTAACAATACTTTTTGGATCAAATTTGGATTTCACCCTAATATTAATAATAACAATGGCGAAATTCCATATTTATAGAGCAACGATGACAGAAAAACAGCCAGGTTTAGACACTTTCAAACACGAATTTAAGTATTATTACAATATTCTAAAATACCAAGCCACGTGCAATTCAGACATGAATACATTTCTGGAAAAATGGCATAAATGGCAAAGTCTCTGCACAGGATAAGTTTCATTTCAATATATTTGTCAATACCCATGTAAAGATGTATGTAGCGTAAGGTTACTGAGTAAATGACAGTGCTGTGTTTATAACAGCTGTCAAGAGAGAAATAAAAAATAAAATAAAAATAAAAATAAAAATATAATTTTACAAGTCTAACGCGCGACAGGCAAAGATCGCGCGGTTTGGCTCTAAGGAACGCATCATTAGATACTCGATATCAAGGGGGGGAGGGGGCATTTTTTTGAAGAAAAAAACCCTTTTTTTTGAAGAAAAAAAACCTTTTTTTTGAAGAAAAAAAAATGCACCCACTATCCAAGCGAAAAAACATTGGTCCACTGATGAGTAAATAAACCTCTGCCTCACCCAACTCAAGAATAACTTAAGTGATATAAAGACGCAGACACGTATAACATGCAAGAGCATGTGTGGTCCAGCGGAACAGCCTGAGCGCTGGACTCATGATCATGAGGTTGTGAGTTCTAGCCCAACTAGGGATAACATATCTGTGTCCTTGGGCAAGATACTTAGTCTCACTCAATTGCCTCATTCACCCAAGCGGGATTGGGTAGCTCTTAAGGGTGATATTACAAACCAAGTACTGATATGGTTGAGCACTTATATAGCCAGTTGCCACAATATACGTGACTTAAATTCAAGGAAAGATTATGCAAAGAGAAAATATGCTACGGCCTACTGTAGAACTAAAGCCAATGATGCAATGTATAAAGCATGATGTCAAATGTTAGCAAAAATGTAAAGCCAGTGCAATGCCACCGTCATCAAGCCAGTATTTTCTCACGTGAAACTACCATCAGTGTTCTTACACTCTACGTAAGTATAACATTTCTCCGAACTAATAACTAATCTTAGCGATCAAATAAAATAAATTATACCTGCGCAAATGGAACCGTCACCGTTCCAGCCCGGATTACATTCGCACGTGAATTTACCATCAGAGTTGTTGCATTGTAATGTAACTACATGTGTTTTAACCGATCAAATAAAATGAAAACATACCTATGCAACTTAAACCTTCACCGGCTGTCCAACCTGGATTACATTGGCACGTGTAACTACCAACGGTGTTTGTGCATGCAGCGTTGCTGTCGCAACTATGCCCAGATCCTTCGACACTGCATTCATCTTGATCTGTGGTTTGAAACAATATTTATACTAAATGAACGACTTAATTCAATGAACGATTATGCAAAGAGAAAATATGCTACATACTGTAGAACTAAAGGCAATGATGTAATGTATAAAGCATGATGTCAAATGTTAGCCAAAATGTAAAACAAGTGCAATGCCACCGTCATCAAGCCAGTATTTTGTCACGTGAAACTACCATCGGTGTTCTTACACTTTGCGTAAGCATCAAATTTCTCCGAACTAATAACTAATCTTAGCGATCAAATAAAATAAATTATACCTGCGCAAATGGAACCGTCACCGTTCCAGCATGAATTACATTCGCACGTGAAACTACCATCAGAGTGGTTGCATTACAATGCAACTACATGTGTCTTAACCGATCAAATAAAATGAAAACATACCTATGCAACTTAAACTTTCACCTGCTGTCCAACCTGGATTACATTTGCACGTGTAACTACCAACGGTGTTTGTGCATGCAGCGTTGCTGTCGCAGCTATGTCCAGATACTTCGACACTGCATTCATCTTGATCTGTGGTTTGAAATAATATGGATAGTAAATGAAAGATCGCTTTGAAAGAAAACCTATACGAAGAACAGTTACGCTGGACGATATCTTAAACGATTAAATAAAATAAAATAATACCTATGCAATTGGAACCGTCACCGGTCCAGCCTTAATGACATTCGCACGTGAAACTACCATCAGAGTTTGTGCATTCAGCGTTGCTGTCGCAGCTATGCATTGTAATGCATCCACATGTGTCTTCTTAACCGATAAAATAAAATGAAAACATACCTATGCAACTAAAACTTTCACCGGCTGTCCAACCTGGATTACATTGGCACGTGTAACTACCAACGGTGTTTGTGCATGCAGCGTTGCTGTCGCAGCTATGTCCAGATCCTTCGCCACTGCATTCATCTTGATCTGTGGTTTGAAACAATATGGATAGCAAGTGAACGATTTATTTGAAAGAAAACCTATACGAAGAACAATTATGCTGTAAGGGATCTTTTCGTTAGAGGTTCGGCCATATACGGTGCTTCAGAAGAAACATATACATAACGTGCTCAACGGTCACACAGCGATTGCTCAACTTATACATTATCATATTGATCACCACGTCGTAACTCTCTCAACATATTGAACATGCTCAACAAAACTCCTAGCGAACCACCAGTGAATGCAGCGTATACCAAATAATATGTCACGAACGAAAATATCGGGCACACGTTTGTAAGAGCCCAATACGTAATAATAGCCCAAAACAATGTTCACCCCCCCCCCCCCCCCCCCTCCCTCTGTATTGATTGTTACGTAGAGGAAAAAGTGGCCGAGAAAAATGATCAAAATAAAAGTGTATTACAATTTTCACACCCCTTTCCTCTGTATTGTAAGTATTTTCACTGTTACGTATTGGGCCGGGTGGTTTTTTTGACCACGTTTTCTAAATAAAAACCTTGAGCCCAATACGTAACAATCAATACAGTGGGAGGGTGCGTGAAAATTGTAATACACTTTAATTTTGAACATTTTTTTTCTTCTAAATTGTCTAAGTATTTTCACTGTTACGTATTGGGCTATTGCTACGTATTGGGCTCTTACACACGTTAGCTCTATTCCCTAATAAGTGACGGGACCTTAACGTTATTTAAGTAGTTTCAAGACCACTCTATCGTAAATGTTTTCTTAGATTTACAAAAGTATCGTTGTGCCAGCAAGGTTTTAAAAAATACGGGACATTCTGTAGGCTATAGCGCTTAAACATTGTTAAAGTGAACCACGATGTCCCAACACCGGAACACCTAATGGTTTTAGTCAAAGTTGGCGCGAAATATACGGTCTTGATCTCTACAAGCGCACGCGTATCAAAGTAATTAAATCCAACGCGCGCCTGATTTTGGCGTACGCAAATGATGCACAGTATGTTGACATTATGTGTGCCAACACTCTTTGTATAAACTCAAAGGCGAGGAGACTTGCCAGGTGGGGATGAAGCTATACATGGATTAGGTTTGGTTTCTTACCAATGTCACATGTTGCGCCTGAGTAGCCGTTTTTACAATGACATATAAATGATCCAATGTCATCAATACATGCTCCTCCGTTCAGACAAGGGCTTGAAATACACTCGTTGAAGGCTGGAACAAATGGAAACAAACGATTGTCAGTAGGGATGGACTGGGGATTAAAAACAGCTAAGGCAGATATTGATGAGCTAGTCCTCTATTTCTGAGCGGAAAATTAGAGCACTATCCACCGCTGCATATCTTTCACGAGGGGTCACTCATGTATAACAGTTGTTATCATCCATGTGAATCCACTCTCAACAACTGCCCTTAACGCGAACCATCAAAGTAGCAAAAAGTGACCCTTAAAACAAGGAATACAGATTTTGGAATCATACTCATAGCAAAGAATATACATGTCCTCAAGACAAATAAGTTCGATTTAGTTTTGTTAGTAAATTTGTCTTGTAGGCCTAACCATTTTCAGCTATTTTTACAATGATAACATAATGTCTATCGGCCAAAGCAATCCTTAGCACGGATTCAGATTGAAAAAGACACAAACATTCTTTGAAATTGGCGATTTTGATATTCTTAGCACGGGTCCGCACGGGCTCGCGTTGTGGTCGAGAAAAAAACAAACCCTTAGATATGCCGCATATCTTGGCGAGGTATGCGGAAGGGTTGAAAGACCAGTGATAGGCTAAGGCAGGCAACCCCCCAGCAAGCCTAGCATTGGAAGGCTCAGAAGCCCATATTAAACTTATTGTATGAATATTTTTTCAGCGACTGGCTCGAGCAGCACATGTGACCAGTCCGTCTCTGATTCAGGGTAGAAAGTATAATTCTGGGGTTCACCTCGTAACAATCGAATGAAAAACGAGTTGTTTACAAGACATACAGGGGAAGCCTTCGTCACTAAAATCGGTTGTGTTAATAAATATTTGAAATATTGTGCAATCTAAAAAATACAATATGAAATAAAAGTAAAAGAATTCTAAATACACGTTTTCGTATTATGCTATACACATTCACGGGTGTTAGTTATATCTATGAATATATATTGTTTCTATTGTTCTATATATTACATATTGTAAATATTGTTGTAATTCAGCATTTTGCTGCGATAATGATATGTTTATTAAACCTTGAATTGAATTGGATATAAATTATTATTATAAATGAATTGTAGAGCAATGCCAAACATGACTTTTAATTCATAATGGCGCTAGGAGTTGTCTATTGATTTGATAATTTAAGTACAACGTTCTCATGCATGAAAAAAAAGTTCTGCCAATTCCGATAAACACTAGACAGGTTAAAGACGGTCTCGTTCATTATAATATGGTTAGAAAAGATTTGGGGATTTTTAACGACATAATTTTAAACTTACTGCAAAATCCGGTTCTACCCAGTAGCTCATTGAGCTTTTCTGGGGTCCAATTTTCCCTCTTGGTGAGGGGACCCGGGTTATCAGTGTACCATAGGTTCGATCCATCATATTCTTCGTGAGTCACTGGACATCTGGCAGGTGCCGCAGGTCCCACGTTTTTAGCGGCTTTAACACCCTGACAGTAACATATATCATTCATTGGCATTGCCCATCTGTCTCTACCTGCTGACGGGTCCCAACGGAGTTTAAGTATACACATGTACGCGTCTGTAGTATATGACCAGCAATCTATGTAAATATATAACAGAAAATATACAATTACTGAAGTAGTCAAAGAAGATTTCTAACACATTTCTGATTATACTTTGTCTTATTCAACCCGTCCCATTTCAAAATGACTAAATTATTTTCATTTCTGTCGACGTATATGAACAATCAAATGCAGCTCTGTACGCACGGACTTCCTTAACTTCTCATGCTTATATATATCAAGATTTGTTTTCAAAATGATAGACTTGATCGAATCCCTCGATAGAATATTAAAAACAAAGTTGCGAGTATTTCAAACTGCCGTGACATAAGCGGCCGAGTGCACCAATGGCGAGTAAATGAGGAATAGCGCTACCTCGCTAGTATGTGAGAGGAGCGCCAAACCAGAGTAAGCTACTAGTAGGTATAGCACCCACACAATTCAAATGCACTGCAAAAAATCATGCCATTTATGGCCAAAACTGACAATTTAGCAAGTTTACACCCTTCTAATTATAAAACGATGTACATACAGTGGCTACAAAATACAGAGGCAAGATACTGGCCATAGGTTTATCCATTTCTATTAAAATCAGACATGATATTTATTTCATATTTGTACAGCAAACCCCAGAATATGCCATTTTATTCAAAATTCATTATATTGCAACTCAGAAAATCGTCAAAAAATGACTAAGTCCAGCTTATTAATATGCGTAACGTGAATATCTAAAGTTCTACAAGCAGTAGAAAGATGAGCTTTGGTATACTGTTTACCGCAATTACTCCTCTCTACCCAGGTGCATTTAAATGGGTACCGGCATTCTTCAGTGCTGCTGGGAAGGTAACAGACTCGCTGTGGTGGAGTTGTAGCGAGCCCCACACAGCAACATTATAAAAAGGAGTGAGTCTGGCCCTATCGCTTTGAAAGAGAGATGGGCACTCCGCTCCTGGTATTACAGGATCGACAACCTTTACCTTTACTTTTGCTGTGTTTCTGGGTCTTTTGCTGGTGTAATGCACTCAATGGATATACAAACTAAGAATATCAGCCAAAAGTAGAGAGTTTTTACTAGCATCTGGTACCTTCTACCTTTCCAATCGGGCTTCAAATGTTCAAATCGGTCAATTATATCAAAATTTAGAGCAAATTCCCAAACATTATGTAACTAGCCACAACTCAGCAAAACAACCTTCAATTAATTTGTATGAAGCAGGGCCATGTACAGAGAGGTCATAGCTACCATATATATAGCAAGCTCAGTACCAAATAAGGAGTGCATCATAACAGAATGGTCAATTATTTGTCGATGCTGAGCTGCATTGCTTAGTGTGGGCTGCCAATGGGACCCAAGTGTGTGACTTTCAGGCAAGGCATAAAAGTACTTGCAAAGTATGTTATTTTCAAAATACTTCCAGGTGTAGAATAATCACCAAACTTCAGATTCAGAAAGAAAACAAATCAATCTAATAATGGTGAAGAGTGTACATTTTTAAATTATTTAGTTTTTTCAAACCAGTCCATTAAGTTTTGCCTGAAAACAAGAAAATTCACCGGAGTGTGCACACACTCTGTGTGGCAGACTCTAGTGTAGCGAATGTGCTATACCTACTACTACTAGGCTATTAAACACCGATTAAGTTACGCTAAATATTATACCTGTCCAGACCCAAGAGTAAGTTGGAGCATACCGTTATGCTGCTGCAACTATCGATGCACAATAGTTTGCAAGGTGTACGCTGACATAGTATGTTGATAAATGTGACTCTAATCAAACATTTTTCTTGGATTAACTGAACAGTTAAGTCAAATTAATTATTTATCAAGCAATCAAGAGATAAATGATAGATAAAATTATAATTTATAAACAATTGACATATACAAATATTGTTACATTAAACCACAAAAACCATCAAGTTAAAAAAAAGAAATTCAAAGAATAATAAGGAATACACGGGGATCGAACCCGTGTTCGTCGATTGCAAGTGACAAGACCAACATACGCACGCCACAGAGATCGACTAGTGTTACGTGTAATAGTTTTATTAATTTAATCATTAATCGATTTATTTACAACGAACGGATTTTTATCGTGACATTTTTTTCAAATTTTATACATATTTGTAGGTTATTCTCGCATAAAAATGTGTTTGTAATGTAATTCGAACACAAACAATGGCGTCATTTCACGGACTTTATTGCCTGACTGGACGTGGTGTAACGTGTTACATTAGTCATGTTATTTATATAAATCAACATTTGACGTAGCGACTGACGACACAGTTTTATAATTCTACGGAACACCATTCATGTCATGATTGCTGTTCGATGCATGTACACACGTTTGATGCTTGCGACAGGTTTTTTATTTGCAGTGGGACGATGTTTATTTATATGGATATTTACCTCAAAATTAATTCGCTAGTAATTTACGCTGTAGTTAGAGCATAAGTACTAGCGAGGTTATGCTTATATCGCTTACGCCAGTTGGGTGCACTCGGCCGAATCGGCCGTGTTAACTTTTAAGCCACTCGTTATATATCGGCATAACACGTTTAGTTATAATGTAATCATATTGTGGGAACATATTTTATTATCGTCATCGGGAAAAATAAATAAATTGAAAAATGAAACCAACACACAGCAGAACTACGCTCGTCAATATGTACTTAAATTATGAAAATCATTCTCCCTCAATTTTGTTTTTGTTTTTAGAAAATACAATTATATTACATTGCACGAGTGATACATGGCTCTTGCTAAAAACTGGCCTTCCTTGTTCCGCGGCAACCGATGAAGTTGACTAATTCAAAGCCGTCACGCGTACCTAGTCGTTGCTTGGAGACGGCTTTTAACTATAAAATAAGTAATATTCTATTATTAAAAAATGAGTAAATTGTTCGCCTAGAAGTAACTGATCATCGATTTTAATCATGGTACAAACCATTGGTATTTCAGTTATTGCTATGGTAACTGGCTATCAATACAGCTTTGAAGCTCCAAATAACCGTTAAAGGGTCACGGCCCGTTGAGCAGGTTTTTGATTAATAGAGAGTGCCCATCCGTATAAAGTGGCATATTATATTATAATAGACACGAAGTCCGTATTTCCACCTTTAATACAACCATTGTTGTTGAAACACCCAATTGTCTTAAGAACGTAATGTCTATCTTTGATAAATTCATTAAGGCCGTGTGTTTTGAACTCGCCACCCTTACCGTTGCATGTCCAGATTTTTACATTTTACTCCATCTGAGATTCGAATTAGCATATCGCAATAACTATTTGTTCTACCCCATAAAAAGTATATATTTTCTGAACGGTAATCTCACAAGGAATCCAGATATGCTATTGGAATTTAGATAAGACCTAATGGTAACATGTTGTGATTAAGAATGTTCAAAAAATATCGATTTCTTTCATATTTTGACTTAAGCTCAATAACAATTTTATACCTATCCCAATCATAATGTTACTGTGCATATTTAAGTTCCTCATGCAATTACCCATCAGAACATAATAGTTGTTAATGGTAAACATGTTGAAATACACTATATCGAGAAGTAAATGAGCACAAACGTTTAGATTTCATATTTATTAGAGTTTACAAGTATATATTTTTTGGTATGCACTCTATCCTGATTTAAACGGCATTTGTGAATTCCCCTATTTGAGAGCTTTCCAAAAATGTATAATTTTGCTATCATCGGTTGAATATTTCTTTTGTTATAGTCATGTATGTAAAACCGATGAATTAGGGCAAGTTCACTGTGTAGTGAATAGGGAAAAAGCCAAGGACAATGCAATCGATTCGTGATTACAATTGTTACGTAATAGTTGACACGTTTGTTGAAACAGAAACGTATAGAATATAAAACAATCTATAAAATGAGAGCAAAATCATGTTTTGTACCATACAGAGAAGAGAAGTTATTGTAATTTGAACGTAGAACTGGGAACATTTTCTATATTCCCCATAGAGATTGTACACAACGCCGCCGCCACCGCCGCCACCGCCACCACCACCACCCCTGATTTTCACAACATAATCAATCATATCGCAGCCAAACAATCATAGAAATACCTGATTTATTCACACAATGTAGCAAAATATATAGGCTTTCACATGACACCTCAACCATAGCTCTACCACATTTAGTTGTTGAGTTAATAGAGAGAGATGGATGATTCGTCACCAAAAATGCAACGCCACCACCCTTTTTGGGTGGTGAGTTCAAAACACATGGCCATTTGTCATACATTGCCTGTCATGGGTATCCCCGATAAAACTATTATGAAACTCAATAACATGTTCTTCAAATTTATTTGGAACAGAGAGGAAGCAGTCAAACGTAACACAGTGATTGCCGATTACGATAGGGTTGATATAAACATACCAAACTATTTTTCACGTGATTCTTGATTTACATTCACCTATGACCTAGCGAGTGACGACACGTTTTTAATATTACGGAGGACCATTCACGTCAGAATTTACAGTAAACTATAGGTTAACACTTGGCATATGCGCCAATTAATTTTGTAAGGTGTTACTCGCCAGTTATGCTCTAAGAATTACATCGTTAGTAAGTTATGCAACAGTTAGAGCATAACTACTAGGAGGTAGCTTACCTCCCTATTAAGTTACCCGTCATTGGTGCACTCGACCGATAAACATGTTCTTCAAATTTATTTGGGACAGAGAGGAAGCAGTCAAACGTAACACAGTGATTGCAGATTACGATAGGGTTGATATAAACATACCAAACTATTTTTCGATTCAGTAAGCTGTCATGGATAAAGAAACTTAATAACAACTCAGATGTTGCATGTTGGAAAAATATCTCATTGTACTATATAAACCAGTTGGGTATTGGAATGAGTATTGTTAATTGTAACTGTACATTTAAGCAGCTTAACAACATGTGGCATATTATGTTAAAGAAATTGCCTTCTTTTTACTATAAGCTATTTAAAATATGGTTCGACACTAAGCCAGTTATAATGAAAGAGGATATTACATCATGTCTTAATCAAGTTATATGGAATATTGATGTTATCCAATTGAAAAATGATACACTTTTCTTCATAGACTGGATTAAGTCGGGAATTATTTTTTGTGGGTGACCTATTTGACGATGATGGTTCTTTCTATTCCATTAACCACTTTCGTAATCGTCTAAATGATAAGGGTGCCGTAATTTTACAGTATTACGCTCTCCGCAATGCGCTACCCATTGTTTGGAAATTAACACCTACTCCTGATGACAATGCCACGACTCCTGACAATAACGGAGAAGATGTTTATTTTAATTCAGTCTCTATTGATACTTGTACAAATGAAAGTTTTAGAAAAGTCATGATTAACCATTTGTATGTTCCTCCTCTGTGTACAAATGTCTGGCCACTGAGGTTCCCCAATTACTCTTTCAATTGGACCGACATTTGGCTCGCCACTCTACAGTGCACCGATGAAGCGAGGTTGATCTCATTAAATTGGAAAATCCTCCACCCCATTTATCCCACCAAAGTACTTTTATGTAAGATTGGTATTAAAAGTAGATAATAATACTTGTCACACATGCAACGTAATTGACTATATCGACCATTTCTTTTTCAAATGTAATAGAGTTAAACAGCTATGGTCTTACGCTAGTCAAGTCATCTCTCGTAAATTATCTACATGTTTTGTATTAACCACTGATCGTCTGTAATCAACTAAAAAATAAGCAAACTGTGGCAAGTTTCGTAAACTGACCGAGTTTTTAGTCATTATCATCACATTAATTGTCAAAATGTTCCTGAATAATCATTATTTCTCTCTGGGATAAGTAATTAATAGTCTGATACCGAGTGATCAAATGAAAAGGCAAATCTGAATATAAGCATCACCTGTTACAGACCAAGAAGGCAAGAAGTCTTCAAGAAGTGGAGGCATGTGTCAGAGCCGAAGTGACAGGCTACACCGCAACAGAGGAAGGTTAGACGAACTGTTTGCAACATGTTGGCCAGGGCACACACATGTCTTCGGCAAAATGGTGGCCATGTCGAAGGAAGGCTTCATTAAAAAAACTTAATATCAGCAAACAACTTAATGATTTCTACTTTAAATTGCAAGTAAGCTAACATTTAATTGTATGTCTTAAAAAAACACTTTTAGCAGAAGACCGTAACTCATACCGTATTATTTGTGAACCTAAAGGCAAATGTGAATGACTTTTCAGTGCAATTATCAAGAAACAAAGGGTCTATCAAGAAACTGCGGACAGTTTACCAAAAGGTGTCACAGTTTGCTTATTTTTTAGTCGATTACTTTCAGTTTTAGGGAGGATAAACTAGATTAACAACCCATTATATAGACAACAATAATTCCATGGTTCAATGCACGCATTAAGGTCAAATGGCCGTTTCAAATCGTGCACAAATCTTTTTGATTTACCCTCTATATTGTGTATACAATCCGCCATCGTTATTTATTGATCTTTTATCGTTTTGGAATTGTGCCGGTCATAACCATTTTGATGAGTTTTGTATTATCGCGTTTACCAGTATTATGCCAACCGTGCATATATTATTTACTGACATTTTATAATTGTTTATTTGTCCTGCTATTAATAATCGTTAAACCTTTCAATAAAGAGTGACTCGTAAAAAACGGAGAGGAAAAATATGATATACGAAGAGTCGAACTAGACACTTTATAGGCCAAGTTGCAGCACGGTTCAATTGTTTTTATTTGCAATGCACAAACAATAACTTATTGGTACAGCAATTGTTTTCACACAATATCATTTTGTATAGGTATTGTCGACGCAATATACTAAGAGTATAACATCGATCAGAACATTTCAATGTTTGTAAATACCATCTCAACTAGATTAATGTGATGTTAAGTGGTAAATGTTATGCAGCACATCAAAATGGGGACTTTGCGGCAATGTGTTTTTTCAAGATATAGATGAAAACAGGCACAAACAAATAAAACAATAATAAGAATTTAGGAGACATTTTCACTCGCAAAATCTGAATGCCTTGAAACAAGGTATAATAAAGATAAAGGTATGATAAAGTTGATATCATTTTAAAGCTTAACAAATGCTTTTAGAGTACACATAATAAACTAAAAATGTATTACACCTACAAAGCCCCCTCCTCCCCTCCCCCTTTGCTTTTGATCACAAATAAGTACTTACATATGAGGAACACAAGCTGGGTAACTTTAGGAAAAACTATCATCATGATGACTCCTCCTTAAAACGTCCGAAATTGCTCTACATCCATTGGATCTTCTTACAGCTCTCAGTATTATCTTCAGAGACGATCATAATAATGAAAAATATTTCCATGCAGACCGTTCATGATACAAATGACGTGGAATCATGTGCGCTTGGGAAAAGCGGTCACCACAGCAACAAGTAACAACAATAAATAATTTAGTTGGCAACCAGTACTTATATATTAAGCCTTCCTTGCGACAATGGAATGGTAAAAATTACTGTCCCTACAAGTATCCCCGGATGTGGGACGCGGACAATCCCATATGGTGTACGCTTATGCCCGAGACCGCTATGAACCAGTTTCAACAAGAATTGTGGTCACTTTGAAACACTGGAAAGCGATACAATTTAGTTATACACCACTATTCTACTATTTTGAAAAGCTCTTTCATTATTATTTTCACACTAGTTACCACTTTACTATTTTAAGGCGGGACTCAAGGAAGTTTTTGATTTGATTTTTTGAACTTGGTGAGTGCTGTAATTATTGAACTATTAATCAAATGCATATAAAAGTATAATTTCTTTTGGAAAGGATCAGAGAATCTGAATCTGGCGTTAATTTTTTTTCACTTTTCTGGAACTTTTTAGTCAAAATTTCAAACAATATTAGATTAGGTGCACGCCTTTATTACATCGCGGCTTGACAACTGCAATTCTCTGCTTTTTGGTTTGCCAGCCTGTGATCTGAATAAGTTGCAACACATGTAAAATGCAGCTGCCAGGCTTGTGTCAAGGGTCAAAGGACACTGCCACATGATGCCAGTTCTTCACCAACTTCATTGGCTTCCTGTCAGAAAAAGAATCATGTTCAAAATAATCCTCATAGCCTTCAAAGCAATCCATGGTCTCGCTCCCGAATACATTCAGGACATCATTACCATCCGCACACTATCTCGTTCTCTTCGTTCATCATCAGATATCCAACTGAAATATCCACCCCTAAGACTGCTCAGGACCGCGTCATATGGACACCGTGCTTTCTCAGCTTCTGCACCAGTTTTATGGAACCCGTTGCCGGTGCAAATCCGTAACATCCGCTCACTGAGTCTTTTCAAATCAAAACTGAAAACACATATTTTTACATTGCCAGATGTTTAACTTATATATGACTCTGTATTATTATTATTTGTTCAAAACCTTTTCATATTCTAATGTGCAATATTGTGTGACAATTCAGTCTGATTGGGACCTTCCATCCATTTCGGACGCATGATCTCTTTTGTGTGCGTTCGTCCAATATGTCTGGGGAGTACGAACCACACATTGCAGTGCTGGTAACTGCTTTCTCGCTCATTGCCATGTGTTTTTTAAATTTGTTAATGGTTTTAGTCTGCATTCTTATCATGTACACTTTATTTTTGGTATTTTGTGATATTTTTCATGTAAAGCGCTTTGTGTTATTTGTAAGGCGCTATATAAACACGGTATTATTATTATATTATTATTATTAGGTAAAGAAATTAGAAATTCGTCCCTTAGTTAGTGTTTTTACATCAAGCGATTATTTGTGTAAGCTTTGTTCATAAATGTTCACAAATTCAAAAAGTGACTTCCTTGAGTCCCCCTTAAGACTTTACTTTTTTTAAAAACACTAATGACCCTTGCCAAACAACAATGACCAACATACTCAAATAATGGGGGTTACCCCCTATTGCCTACACCATTGTCAACCTCGCTCTCAACCGATAACTAGGATATGTTTCACTTCACCGGAAGAAAGATGACATTGAAGCTACTTTGTATATGATACAAAATATGCGTATTAATCAACACCAGCATGCTTTACTTTCATCACAGCCATTTCCTGTCTTCTGTGTGTACTGGTTCTCATTGATAATACATAACGATGACATGTTTGATTATAATTTTGCCAAATTGAGGATCTTGAAGCAAATCCTGCTGCATTAGAGTCGCTATAATAAGCACCAACAAAAATCAAGTTTATTTTCAAAATATTCTTTTCATTATTGTATTTACTTGACTCAATCGCATTCAGTTATAACGAAGAATTAGGAATCGATCGCACCAGCCTTATTCGAATCATCCTTCCAAGTCAAGTTTGATAAGTTTTCCTTTAAAATCCTTGTAATCTTATTGGTTTGACTGTTAACTAAATTGCATTGAGCGAAAAATGAAGAACTACGAATCGATCGCATTAGCCTTATTATGTCCTTATGTCCTTTCAGTGTATTTCTGGATGAGTTCTCGAGCTTACTCAATCATCATCTACTGACTTCTGCTCCTCTCCTAATAACAGGTGATTTCGCGAATATACAGATATACTAAGCAGCATTCTTGATTCACATGCCCCATCAAAAGCGCGTATCATAAAGCTTCGGGCTGACACGTCATGGTATAATGTGGACATTCGAGATAGTAAGCGAACACGTCGTCAGTTGGAGAAGAAATGGCGGAAGTCCCAGCTAGAAATCGACAGACAACTTTACTGTCAACAGAAGCAGAAAGTAATTGCACTTATAAAACAAGCAAAGCGTAATCATTATAGCGATCTTTTCACTACACACGCCAAGAACCAGAAACAACTTTTTCGACTTGCTGATAAGCTATTGCATCGCAACCAAGTATCTCCTCTACCAGAATCTACATCCGATAAAAGTCTGGCAAATCGCTTCTCAACTTTCTTCACTGAGAAAATTAGAAAGATACGCGATGGTTTCAGTCTTGTAGATGATTGGTCTTGTAAAGAGGAGGAGACGCGGACACCGCTACAGCAGCTAACTACATTAGCTGCGGCAACTGAGAATGAGATCAGCAAGATCCTGTCTGATTCACCTACAAAATCATGTGAACTGGATCCCATCCCCACATCTTTGCTTAAGAAATGTGCAGATGTAATAGTGCCTGTGATAACAAAAATTGTTAACAAATCGCTTCACTCTGGTGTTTTCCCAAATATTCTGAAGAATGCACATATTCGCCCACTCCTGAAAAAACAGAACCTGGATCCAAATATATTAAAGAATTATCGTCCAGTATCCAACCTGTCTTTCTTGGGGAAAACTCTTGAACGAGTTGTTTTAGCGCGATTACTGCCTTTTATTCAACAACACAACCTACATGAAGTCAACCAGTCTGCATACCGTGCATCTCACAGCACAGAGAGACAGCACTACTCAAAGTACAGAGTGATATATTACAAGAAATGGACAGTGGTAAGATAACCCTACTTGTGCTGCTTGATCTATCTGCTGCATTTGACACTATTGACCATGAAAAGCTGCTGACCTGTTTGCAAAACACTATTGGTGTTGATGGTGTGGCTCTTGACTGGTTCAAGTCCTGTTTTACTGGTAGGTCTCAAGCCGTGTGCATTAATGATGCCATCTCTGATGCTGCTCCCCTTGACTATGGATTACCCCAAGGATCATGCATTGGACCAGCTCTGTTTCCCATATATACTAGGCCTCTTGGAAACATTATACGCAATCATAAGCTACCATATCACCTTTATGCAGATGATACACAAATATACAAGTCTGTCAAACCCATACAAGCCGATGTCGATGAAGCAATTCAGAAAATGGAGAGTTGTATTGATGAAATACGCGCTTGGATGAATGCCAACTTTCTTAAACTAAATGATTCCAAAACTGAATTTATTATCATTGCTTCGAATTACCAAAAGGCAAAAGTCAACATTCCTTCCATAAGAGTTGGCTCGGAAAATATTGTACCTTCTCTAGATGTCCGCAATCTTGGAGTGATGTTTGACAGCAGTTTAACAATGGAGAAACAAGTGTCTACTGTGTCAAGGGGTGTATGTGCGTCAATAAGGAACATTGGACGTGTCCGTAAACATCTTACATGTGATGCAGCAAAAACCATTGTAAACGCTCTCATAATTTCTAGGATTGACTCTTGCAACTCTCTCTTATTTGGTATTTCTGATTTTTTATTATCCCGACTTCAACGGTTACAAAATATGGCAGCTAGACTAATCACACTTACTAGGAAATTTGACCACATCTCCCCTGTCTTAGCTGATTTACATTGGCTACCTGTGGAGCAACGCATTGTCTTCAAATACTCTTTACTCGTTTACAAAATACAACTTGGTAAAGCACCCGTATATATGGCTGACTCTGTTCAACCATACACTCCTCGGCGTGCTCTTCGTTCGTCAGAGCAAGGTCTCCTAAAATTGAATCGTACAAAAACACAGTGGGGCAACAGAGCCTTTGGGATTGCAGCGGCAAGAATATGGAACAATTTACCTGCTGTCGTCCGATTAAACAGCAATATAAACCGTTTCAAAAAAGACTTAAAAACCCACTTATTTAAAGTGGCTTTTACTCAATAATCTTTTTGTAGTCATCTGATATGTTTTTGTGCTCTATTGACTGTATAACTTGTTTGTAAATGCAAAAGCGCCATGAGCGCCATTTATGGCGGATACCGGCGCTTTATAAGTTTTCATTATTATTATTATTATTATTAGAATTGGCCTTGCCAAAAATATTGAAAATATTGATTATGTTAATGGTTTGCCTTTTAACTAAATTGCATTGAGCAATTAGGAAGAACATAGCCTACCATTAGTCATACATAAATGCGTTTCCTTGGGGGGTTTTGTCTTCATTTCTTACAAAAAACTAAATACAGTTTAGTCATAATACGCTTCCAGAAAGCTTGCTGAAATCAACAAAGGCAAACAACAATTTACAATTATTTTCACGTGAGCATTGATGTTTATATTTGAAAAGTCAATTATAGGTTAAATATTTGTTTTATGAAGTAGTTTTATTATCTTCTGTCGAATGTAGGCCATATATTTAGATTGTGAGGTGTCCAACCATATACGAGGGTCATTCAATAAATTCTACCTCCTCACTCATAACATCGCAAATATGAATGTCAGTCTCTTGACATTTGTCATAATTATACCTCTGAATCAGAGACGGCAAGAAGGTTATACCACCTTGACTCTACTGGACCTATAGTAGAGCCCGAAACAATATTTGGAACTAAAAATTCATTGAAATAGTCACAATAACTATATATTTATGTGGACAAAATCGCGAAATTATAACCATGGGAAGACTTCCATTCGTCACCCCTTTTGAATTGGCGTTTTAGAAAGATTTGTTTGAAATACACTGAAGTATATTTTAATACACTTCAGTGTATTTCAAACAAATCTTTCTAAAATAATCAACATTAAAATTCTATACCACCATTGAACTTAACATTTTGCGATAAATTTGTTTCAATAATTGAGGAACATTCCGTATGAGGTTGTCCATGTTTAGTGACGTCATTGTGACGTCATGCATGGGATATGTGTACTTGTATTGGACGTATGGAATGGGAAGACCTCTATCTATACCATGGTATCGAAATAAGCATACTTTGCATCTCATTTTTGATTTATTAGTGGGTGTGGTAACCATCCACGCCCCCCCCCCCCCCCCCCCCCCCCCCCCCCCCCCCCCGTAGTTAATAGTGATACAAAAAACGTCTCAGGAAGACGAGGGTCCGATAAAATTAGTAGTGTGTTGTACATTATTCAGCCATGTTTACACCCCGGTCACCAGCGAAATGTTAACATTAATATCGGTGATAAAATGAGACTTCGAAAACTCATTTGAATGTTCACAATACGCAAGTGCGGAATTTTATTAAATATAAATATTTACACAGTAATTATAATAATATAAACAAATGTACTATGTGTGAGTAACAAAAACAAATAATGAATGGGTTTTTTTGTGTAGTGAAAAAATATGATCAGTCAGTAAAACGATGAAAGGTTCCATTTGATCAACTCGACTCCGCCTCTTTCAGTGCAGTAGAACAGTTTCATCTGTTATTGAACTGTAACACAAAAGTATACAACTGCATTTATGTCTCCAAGAAGTGACACATTATATTTCATAGTGCGAAATGAATAATAATATGTGATCTGTGAAAACCCGTCAGATGTCACCGGATGTGACCTAGGCATTATGGATATTTTTTATTTCTTTTGTTAGATTTTCTTTTGGAAATTAATTTCTAATACTTTGTTTCATCATCTTTCATTAAATATTACCTTTAAAAAGTTACTTAATTCACGTTTGTGATTAACTTCATAATGATTTTCTATTGATCTATGTATTCTTTTTTGGCCTGTTTTCATGATTTCTTGTTTTGTAGCTTTTTCACTTATAACTTTTTTGTAGTGATCGTAGAAAAATGATCAAAACAGTTCTGTAATCAGCACTGTTGGTTACCCAAAGCAAATTAGTAGAGGTTTGTTATTGTTTTTGTTCAAAAGTTATACACATTTGTTTAACATTTTATTATAGCACAAATAATAGATGATGTCACACTTGTTGATATTTGAGACGCCCTCTGTTGCTTTTAGACAAAACAAACCAATCTCTGGCAATAGTTCTTATAGTTCACATAAACAGATTATTGGTGTCATAGCACATCATGTCTGTAGTGTAACAATAGGGGGCGTCCCAATTGTAAATATATTACATGTGGGTTATTATACGAGTTGGCGCAGCCAACGAGCTATACTAAGTTATATATGATACGGTATAGAGAAAGGCACATTGGGAAGTAGTTGAATATGACTTGATAGAACAAAATACTTGTTGTTTATTTCAAATTTTTCAACAAAAAATGCTTGATACGCACGTACCCAACAAAAAAAAGAAGAAAATCTTCAAAAAAAATATGAACAATATATTAACAAAAAGATATGAGAATAGAAATATGAAGGATTTTTTTTTAAATTTATTTTTACCTCTCACATTGGCAAGAAGTACAATATTTCTTGATAGAATGCTTTCATCAGATCTTTTGGTGGACAGAATAAAAGAAAAAAGAAAAAAGGAGTCTGTCAGGCCCGCACGACAGGATGTTTTTCGTTGTATACAAAATATCTACACTCTATTTGGCTTCCTTTGGACAGTGACGTAACTCAACATGCGCAGCTTTTACGCACGCGTGTGTATATTTCGCCTTTCAACGCGCGTGTGTATACGCCAGCGCCACTAGTATTCGCGCGCGTTATGTGCTGGAATTAGTAGAATACGCGGTTACGTCACTGTCTCGTGATGGCCAAATAGACTATAGACAGTGAACTAACCAATAGCTTACTCATAGACAAATGAAGGGTACAATATATCAACATAAATTTGGTGCACATTATATACAACAGAGTACCATACATGATCATGGACGACCTCGTATCTATAGGCATGCTATAATATGTTTAATATAATTAAATCACTTAATTATTCTTCTAGCCATGTGATTGTTATACAAATATGGGGAAAGTGTACTTTGTGTCCCAGATTCTGAACTGTAATAGTGTCGTCATATACTGGAATACACAATATCGTTCGGTACTAGTACAAAGTCAGTGGTCCAATATCGGACGATACTGGCACACATAACATTTATCAGTATCGGGCGATACTAGAACACAATTGAGGACCCTAGATCTAAAAGAGGGTTAAGTCACAATCTTGTAAAATTGTAGTTAGTATCAGTTTTCTGCTACAAGGAGGATCTCTGCACCCTCTGTTCAAATGTTAATGCGTTAAAGCTGTGTAAGAATCCATGGGAGGTAAAACCCGAGTGGGTCAAGTCCACACATGGACACAATGCAACCCAGTTTTTGCCATTTTTCTCAATGTGACTTAACCCTCTTTTAGCACTAGGGTCCTCAATTATGTACCAGTATCGTTCAATACTAGGACAAAATCCTACAGTTAAATCGTACCAGTATCGAGCGATACTGGCAACTTTTATGTTCCAATATAGAACCATACTGGTATACCAGTCTCTGGGAACTAAGGTACACTTTTTCCCAAATATGGACTGCTCATAAGGACAATGGGGTGAACTATTTTCCCCAAGGGGATCTGTAGACCGTAAGCCTACTGTTTTACAAAGCCGACGAGGCTTAGAGAAACGTGTAGGCTTACGGTCTGCAGATTACCGAGGGACTATAAAGAGATGTACGTGTTTATTGTAGAGTGTAATGTTGGTGATAACAAATAAATAAAAAGACCTTAACATAATAGGCTAGTCGTCTCTTAATAAAAAAATAAGCTTACTACATCGAGTAAAAAAACTCGCTCATGCTAAGCTCACCTCATCGTTAGAGGCCTAGGCCTTGCAGAATGCTCTCATGAGATTCATTGACAACAAATGAAGAAAGCTTAACGGAGGAATGTATAAAAATACTGCTTATAGATTCATGTCAACTATCTGATCGGATGGTGATCAGCTCTGTCAACCGGGGAAAATGTGCTATCAAAACATACTATAGCCAGTAGTAGGTGTTAGTAGCACTTTGTCTACCACCTGTGAACATTCGGTGAAATGGTAGAATTATCCAATGTCACGTGACATGGTATCAACCAATAAAAGTTAATGAAATGATGCCAATATGTTCGTGCGTTATATAAAAATCAACATTCAATGCATAATGGAACAATCCAAATTTGACCGAGTGGTACGATGACATAAATCGTTCCACTAATATTTGTTTATATACTAAAAATTATACACCCCGCACCCCTACATACATATATACATTTAATGCTTATCTTTTTAAAATAGTAATTATTCTAACAATGTCTCATTTGACACATCGGCCAATCGGCAGGTAGCTCTCATATCATTTGCCAACTTGTATTGCCATGAGAAAAGGAACCATCATTTGACCTAATGTGAAATGACAGCAGCATTTTCCTTGACCTAGGTCAGATGATAGCGTATGTAAGCGTTAACCTCGAATATATACATCGACTGGTCTTATATCGGGTGATGGATAGAGAGTATTGCTCCTTGATAATACCCTAGCATACCTGTCATACTATTATGCAATATTTCAATTTCCCCGTATATTTTATTGACAATAATAAACACCGCCATCCGAAAGTCCACACTCATTCGAGCGGTTATGACATTTAAAAATCTATTTGTTTAAAATATCAATTGATTTGTTTAGCTATATTTTAATTCCTTGATTACGCTTAATACATTCTATGCACAAGGATCTCGAATCTCTAGCATAATTTACATTTTGTTGCGGTTTTTATGTTTATTACAGTGCTCTATGTGATGTAAGCATGTGCCAGTAGGGTAGCAACCAAAGTGAAAAGCATTATCGTCAACTGCTTTAAAGGCGAAATGGATTGATGATATTTAACATATTTAAAGTTCCCCCAAATTACAGAAAAACCCATGTTGACGCAGTTATATTTACGTCAATTATACAATTCCTCACTGTTAGAATTACCTCGACCTCTTTATCTTCACTCTGCTACGATAACTGTATAACTCATTTTATTCTAGTTTTGCGTAAACACAAACACAACACAGACTAACATGTTTCAAGCATAACGATACTCACGTTACTAACCATTTTGTTGAGAAAAAACACCTGGTTTTGACATCTAGTCTTTAACCTTTATTTAAAACACTTTCAACGCGGCAGGCGTCTGCAGACGACATTCCAAAATGTCAAAAATTGTTTCAAATATGTCAACAAATTATTAAATTTCATTATAATATTTGAAATCACCATGTGAAATACATTTAAAGAAGTACAAACATGCCTAGTTTTGGTACAGTAATTCTTGAGATAGACTTTGAAAGTAGGGAAACGTTTCTGAAAACGTGTTTTACGGTGAAACTAATAGCCGCGTGGAAAGTGTTATCAGTTAGGTAGTCATCTTACAGCAGAGTGACGACATTATTATACCAGAATGTTGCCTACGTTTGCATTAGTTGACGGCTATTGTATACACATTTGCTTACTACCCTACCGTGTATTGTGAAACATTCATTTTTTTATACACATCGACCTAAACTTAACACATATTTATATACTTCAATCCACAGAAGATTTCTTGTGCAGTCCAGCATGCTTAGCGTCACTACAGTACTAGAAGGACTTTCCCCAAAACAAGAGTGTCGAACAGGTGTTAAAGTAATTTTAATTACAGGTCGTCTGACGTCTATCTAATTGCGACACGTATGAACAAAACTTGAAACCCAATTAAAATGTGCATATTATGTGTTAATTAAAAATATATATATTCAAGAAAAACAGATATCATTGAATTGAAGTCACATCAATTGCGCTACTTGCAGTAGGATTTTGTTAAAGACCACGTTTAACAACATTATAAGCATTTCATTGCACTGTAATATCAATAAGAACCAGTATACACTGGTGACAGAAAACAGTGGTCACGTGATGAAAGTGATGCATGCTAGTACTGCTGAAGTAATATTCTTCGACTTCAATCCAAACATAAATTCATAAACCTATGGCGCATACATTTTCAAATCTTAACATCTACATACAAAGTTGGGTGCAAACCAGAGGTGAAACAAGAAGGAAATATTCGAATATTTGTATTCGAGCTACAATACAAAGGGCGCATCTCATTGGAATGCATGCGCACACAGATGTGACACTTTTCATGTAGAGGGTTTAGGTTAGTGCTTGGAGGCATTTGCATGCCTTCTCTATTACTCCAAAGCATATTGTACCAGTATTGATGATCTCTGTGCATAATTGACTCTAATGCAACTAAACTATCAATCATCCCCCCTATTTGTTTACTTTTGGTGTAAACTTGAACCAACATGTAATAACCTTCTATGTGTGTTGCTTATGAAACTGTTACACTACACAATGGGTTTAAAACAAAATACATGGTACAATACACACCTAACACAAACAGTCATGGACCAGGTGCTTTGATGTTGGCTAATCCAAAAATCAATAATTGATTACAAAATTCTGAGAAATACATTAAATGAGCAAAGTCCTTCTCCGTATAAAAATCGATGTTTTTAAAGGTATGATGATTTCAATAACCACGACTAACGGCAACAAAGTTGCATTATAATTGGTTTCTTATGGGATATCATTGATTTGTATGTGCTATATGAACCAGCCAGGTATCTGGATGAATGGGTAACAGGCATCGAAAGAAGTCTGTACACACATATTTATTTTCGACTGCGTAATCACACACTAAGCATGGATATCCCATAATAAACTCAATTTTAGTGCAATTATTTTGTAGGTAGTTGTGGTCCTTGAAACAATCATAACTTCAAAACTTCCCACTCGATTTTTATGAATGAGGTATCAAACTACGGAGAAGAAATTTGCTCATTAAATGTTTATCTCAGATTTTACGTACCGATTATTGTTTTTGGATTAGCCAACATCAAAGCACCTGGTCCGTGACTTTTTTGTTATGTGTATAACGTTGGGTTTCGATTGATTAAACCATCCTAAAAATTATGTCTTGCTGGTCGGTGATTTGACGTCATTGTCATATCTTAGCTAAAACCAAATAGTGATGTATGCAAAACGACACGAATATGATTTGTTGATCATATTCACATCTAGGTAAGCTAAATAATAATTGCGACTTCTGACCAGCTGTAATGGTTCAAAGACGTCAACATGGTACGACCAACGACAAACAAAAAGACGTTCACTGCCTTGAAATTGTTGGTTATAAATAGATATTTACACAGTTTCTAATAAGAAATCATATTTTCGAATGAGTGCGAATTTGATGTTAGAACTTGACCATGTGTTACACGAGTAATCCTGACTTCTCAAAAACCGGAAATTCGTTAATCATGAATTAATCACATTGATATCTCCAAACGTTGTCAATTTTAGACAGACCTCGAACTACTCGTGTTTCGATATAAACTCCTAAAAAAAGTTCGGATAGTTATTTAATCACAATTTTGCTAGATATTTCGTAATGTACAGGGTGAGTCAAAATAGTCCGGTCCCGATTTTACCGATTTTGTAAACCAGTTAAAATTCAAAAATGAATATATTTAATGACTTGCCTAGCAAGGTGGCATTACTAGCTATAACCTAAATTTTATTTCATTCAAATTGGTTATTCGAAACGGGAGATATGATAATTTTTCTAAATTCTGTGAAATAAAATCTGTTCCAACTTATCTAAGGGATCCCTATGGATGTTAACGTTTAACGCGCGCGTTTTGAATAAATCAATCGAAGGCGTGTTGGTATTCACAGCAATTACAATAGGAAAAGAGATTCTATTGTCTTTCCGGTTATGTTTTCGTGCAATTATAGATAGCCTATAACAAACATTATTGAGTTTGTACAAAATGTTGACCAAAGTATTTTGAAACTTGTTATTTTAATCGAACTGATATGAGAGAAGTCTGAGTGAAAACAGATCTTATATCTTTAAACAGTTTGTGCTTTGGCAACTTACCAGGCAAAGTGCATAGTCCATTTTTATGAATATATTTGTGCAATACTGAGTTATATTATAATATATTTAAATACTTTGCATGCAATATTGTTTAATTTATCAGAGATTCAACAAAAAACCCATGATATGTTGGTATAAATTGCAACAGTTATACAGTGTGTTGTGTTGTATGAATAACTAATATTACAGTAATATTAACATCCCCCACCAAACTTGGAACACTTTGGATTACGCGTCTTTTCGTAAATATGTTGTAAATCTGGCGTGGAATATGATATTGTCGTGAAAACATCAGCAGGTATGAAGAAGTATGTCTACTTTCATAAACAATTGAAACAATTACCAATTTTGTACAAGAAGTATTTTTCTTGATTTTTTGAAAACGGGACCGGACTATTTTGACTCACCCTGTATTTATATTGAGTTTCCTCTCTATGAAAAGCTGATGTGTTCCTATCCTCTTTTCAACGATATCTCATTTCAACTTGTAGCAATCACTTGTTTCAATGGACAGCAACTTGTTTGAAAACATTGGGAGGTCACAATCTGAACGTGCCAAAATCATCACTATGTTGTGCTCCAAAGTCAATAGAGCTTTACTCAACAGTTGTCAATGTAACACTTCAGTGATCATACAACACAGTTGTTCTTTTGAGCACGAAATAGTGGCAATTTTGGCACATTCAGATTGTGACCGTTCCATGTTCTCAAGCAAGTTACTGAGCACTGAAAAAGGTGATTGATACAAATTAAGTATCGTTGGAAAGAGAAACACATCAGCTTTTCATAGAGAGGAAACATAATATGAACACATTAAGAAAAATCCGGAAAATTGGTGGTTGAATACACTTTCCGACCTTTTTTTGAGGAGTTTATATGTTGTAAAAAGCACTCAAGTTTTCCAACAAGATGTTATTTCTTATATATAAATGGAAGAATCGAAACCTAAGCAATTGGTGCCTTACAAGGGATCATTTCTATTATGCTCTATCACAGCTTTCCCCATCAGCCTTACCGGGGAAAGCCCAGTATTCCCAGGCGTTTTATTTCATACGCCCTGGAATACTTGGCTTCCCCGATAAAGCTGGGAACGGCTGTGATAGAGTATATGGAAACAACTCCTAAATGGTTATACAAAACCATAGCATGTCTTGAACCTTTCAATAGTCAGTTCTAAATTACATGTAAATCAGATTTACAGAATGTTTAAAACTCTGAATTCATCACATCTGGCGGAGAACAAACATCGGATTTTCAAACAATACCTTCAGCGTTATCTCTGATAGTCTGGGGCATAGTCTTTTCTTCATATGTATTCATTAAGCAACTATAAACAAAATAAGAAAAATTAAAAACATGTCAGGTTGGAGCAGATAATGGCAATTGTGTGGGTTCTCTATTGGACAAGGCGTTCGTCAAGTATGTATCCTGTCACCTTACCTATTCAACCTTTATGCACTGCATATATGCAGAGTACATCATGAGGCAAGCTTTTGATGGAGTGGAAGGTCAAGTTTTAGTAGGAGGTCGAACCATAACACATCTCCGATATACTCACGATTCCACCCTGATAGCTAAAACTGGAGCTGAACTTCAAGTTCTAATACACAGAGTGAAAGCAGCCAGTGAAAAGTTTGGACTCTTCCTAAATGTTAAGAATACCAAAGTCATGATTTGAGGAGGAAGTAGCAACCAACAATTGAAGGTCGATAATGACGCAGTAGATTGTGTAGATAACTTCATTTTCCTTGGATCACCAATTTTTAAAGATGGTGGAAGCTCTGGAGAGATTAAAAGACGCCTGACAATGGCTAAAACATCAGCAAAATCAACCATTTGGAAGGATAGGGAATCACAAAGGCCACACAAATACGTATTATGAAGGTACTTATCTTTCCAGTCGCAACATATGAAGCTGAAACATGGTCAGTCGGAATAGCAGATTCAAAGAAAATATCAGCTTTTGAAATGTGGTGTTGTCGCAAGATGTTAGGAATATCATGGAAATAGCATAAGACAAATGAATTTGTCAAGAAGCTAGATTGGGAACCAAACGTCTCTGTATACAAAAATCATGCGCAACAAGCTGCAATACTTTGGACATATTGCTAGACGAGAGGGTGACAATATAGAAAAGGTGATAATACAAGGAGCTATCGAAGAAAGATGTAAACGTGGCAGACCAAAGCTTCGTTGGACTGATGGCATTAAAGAAGCAAATGGTTTATCTTTTATCTCTGCGCATCGCGTGTCACAAAATAGACAACGATGGCGCTACATCATCAATAGGGTTACAAAAAATCAGCCATGATCCATAGAACGACGACGACGACGACAGGTAGAATATGCACTCATAGTATATAATCATTCCTTTAATCATAAGATTTACTTTACACTAAACAAGGTGCTCACTGGCACATTCAGTGCAACACTGGCCATGTCATGGTATCGAGTACACACAGGCCATGTCATGTGCGCCAACATTGAACTATAATAAACTGCTCACAAAAAGTATCGAAACACTTAGAAATGATCCAATATATAACGGCTCGAAAGAGTATGCATTAATCGAAGCAAATATCCAAGTACATAATTTTGTTCTGCGTATTTTGACACCTCGATCGTTCAGATACGATGTTGCGGAGCGGAGTTATTGTCATTTAATGATCGTGGGTCCAGTTTCAAAAGTGACACTCATCCCTATTGAAAAGCATGAATCTGATCATTCTAAACAGTAATGCAAACCTCTTTCTATAGGATGATTGTCACTTTTGTCACCTGGAAGACCTGCCCTAACTTACATCGATGTGCTAAAACAGGACACTGGTGTGGATGTCGGAGACTTAAAGACAGCAATGCAGGACAGGAAAGTGTGGAGAGCCATTGTAGATCGAGAACACAACTCGAATTAAGCAAGTAAGTAAGCAAGTGTCATAGAGCGTGTTTCTGGGGACACTGCAAAAAGTTAGCGCTAATAAACGCTAAGTTTCAATCGGTCAGTTTTTAATCCCCCCTGTTTCTACTTGCGAAAAGTTACCGCTAAGTTTATGGATCCTAGTCGATGGGCCACAACATTTGACCTTTGTAAAACCAAACAATGCCACCGCACCTGAAAAAGCTTGCTTCACAATAATATGTATGGGTTTATTGCCGATTATTGCCGATTATTGCTGGTTCCAAACCTGCTTTGTGAAGGTTTTTGGGATTACCAAAAATACCGATTATTGCCCGGTTCTGCCTGTTTCTACTGGGCAAACTTAGCGTTTATTAGCGGTAACTTGCCCAGCAGAAACACGCTCATACTGTGTCAGTAACGAGGGAACCATGTGTGTCAATATCTAGCCTAAGTATAAGGTGTTACTATAGCTATGCTAATGTCGGCTGATACTGGGTGTGAAAGTCAATAGGTAATGGGGCCGGGTTATAACGCTTTTATTAAAGGATCATGAACTGGGCATGCCAATTCATTGCATAACATGCATAATGATGTGTAGAAGGTAACCATACAACATAAGCCTCCTTACAGTAGCGAATGAAGATGGACGCTGGCGCGCATTAAGACAACACACACAATGTACGTCATATGCCTGAAGCGTGCGTGCGACCAACATTGCGTGCGTAGCCATAATCGCGCACGTATGCTTTCATTATTTTTAGTACACAGAGAGATAAAAACCAAATATTTCAACAGATACAAAATTAAACAGATATCAATATACTTTATAATAGGTGATACCATATCTGCGTGTAAATGGGCCGCGGAAACGTAGTGTGGCTGAATTGAGTGATGCAATCGCTTTTGAATTATTCATTCGTCCGACCACACGATCGCGTTGTCGCCCGCCCTCATTTAGAGCCATCAAAATTAGATTCGACACGAGGGTTATTCCCGGGGTTCTCATTATTGGAACTTACTTAAACATCCGAGTACTTCAAATCGCAAAGAAATCCACTCGGACCAATACGTAGGAAGTATTCTCACTTGAGATGCAACCACTGGTTCAGGAAAAAGATTTTGGACAGGAGTATGTGTATCACCATTTCCACCGAATTTCTAGAAAGAAATAGATGCGGGTAGTATCAATAGGAATTCATACACAAAATAAAATAAGGTTGTATTGTATATATGTATGGGATGTAGGGGTGTATGTATGTATTGTTATTACCATATGAACACAACGAGCACTATATATAATATTACTTGATGGGTAATCATGGCAATGCGATGCCGAATCATCTTTCTCCAAGCTACTCTGTCTTGTGCCAGACGCTTGGCCTTTATAAGACTCATACCAGTCCATTCCTTGATGTTGTCAAACCATTGTTTCCTTTGACGCTGGTGTTCGGGATGTGGTCAATCCGCCTAATATTCAGCATAATTCTGTAGCAGGAGGTGGCAAAGGCATTGATTTGATTTTCCATGTCTTGAGAGATCACCCATGACTCGCAGCCATATCACAGGATAGTAATACAGGTGGTGTTAAACAACTTCACTTTAGTTGAGATGGGTATTTTGGGACTCTTCCACAGGCGTTCCAGCTTCCAAAAAGCACACCAAGCCAGTGACTTTCTTCTTTTAAGGTCACTTGAACCAGATGCCATCATAGAGCCAAGATATCTGAAATCTGACACATGATTGATGGGATCACCATAGACTTGAAGTGTTGGATGGGGGTTGCAGTTAATAGTCATGTACTCTGTCTTAGGTGTGCTAATGATGAGGCCGAGGTCTGCAGCTGCTGCCGCCGCTGTTCTGGCTAGCTGGGCCTGTGCCCGCGGAATTGAAGATTCCAACAAAGCAATGTCAAACTGATTTGAACAGCATGACAAATTCTTGCACTTTCCAGTCATTTGGCCAGTCGCATTTGATCCAGATGCATGTACATAACTGATGTAGTGCTTTAATTCCGTGCTGGCCTGTTGACTTTATGAACTTTATTATCCCATCAAGGCCTAGTGATTTCCCATCCTTGAGTTTCTTGACAGCATACATCACTTCATCCATTAACGGTGGGGGTTCCATGTCTGTCATCGTCAAATGCTCTGTTCATTTTTGTCAGTGGTGTTTCTCCATCTGGACTTTCAAAGAGTGAGGCACCGTACTCTCTCCATCTGTTCATGATATTTGATGGTTCACTTATCACTGCTCCATCTGTGTTTTTTACACATGCTTGGTTTGATGGAGTGGATTTATTTCGGAGTGATCTGATCTGATTGAACATTGCTTTGGATTTTCCAGTTGTATCAAAGTCCTTTATTTGTAGATATTGCTCTTCAAGCCATACTGCCTTATCCCTTCTGATTTGTCTTTGAATTTCAGCACGCACTCCTTTATATCGCTCTACTTTGGCTGGTGAGATTTGCTTGCGTAGTTGACTTTTTTTCTCAGCTAGTTTCAACACTTCTTTGCTGATCCATCTTTACAATCGCGTTTAATACCCAACCATGACTTTTCAGTCTACTCAGCTGTAATAGAGATTATTATCAGTCCTGACCGGCCTACATATTCATGCAATATTTGATCCCACTAGACTCTTCAAGGACGAAACGAGTTACTATCAATTTTGAGTGTTTTATAGAGGGAAATAATTAAGTTGTTTTTAAACGGTTATTTTAAATATTGTAATGTAGCACTCACCCCCCCCCCCCCCCCCCCCCCCCCCCCCTACCGTCAGACTTTAACGGCTTATCCTAGCTTCGGTGAGGTGGTACAAACGATTTCGTTTTGTCAAAATGCGTGCGAAGGATGTAAACGCAAGGGGTGGTTATGGCAACCCTATCCAACGCCCACCCAACCTCCACCCAACCCGCAATCACTTAGTTAGACGAGTGATTATTTATATTATATAGCGCTAGTGCTACTCAGGGTGCCGTCCCCGAATGGTACAGGAAAGGTAGCTCATTAACATGTCCCTGATACCCATTGTGTTGGAGCATGTGATTCATGTAGTCGTGTAGTATTTGTCCTCCCCGATAGGAATACCGCTGTTGGCACAATGTGTGCTAAGTACCCCAATTAAGCAAAACAAACCAACAGTCCCTAAACTTAGTTATAGCGTATGCCAAATGTAGCATCACTACCCATTCAAATGGCCGTCATTTGGGAGTGATTCCTTTATCCGTTGTTTACGTTTTGGAAAGACGCTATTGAAATAGACTGTTGAGTTGCCCTTTCTTAGCTTTGGAATCACGCATATTGGCTTAACAAGTTCAGTATAATTGAATTTGATACATTTTAGAAGATTAGCCGAACTTCTATCAGGTTACATCCTTTAAGTTTATCTTGTACTTTTTAGGGGTAGGAATAACATTGCTTTCTTCAGCAGATAGCATCCATATAACATTGCTTTCTTGAGTAGATAGCACCCATGTATCACATTGCTTTCTTCAGTAGATATCACCCATTGCTTTCTTTAGTAGATCGTACCCATTTGTTATATTGCTATCTTCATTAGATAAAACATCCATATCACAGCAATTATTTACCGTTACTTAACTGAAACTTAAACTTAACGACAAGTTGGACTAGGAGATAGAGAGTGAATGACATATTTACAGAAAAATTGAACTTTGTTATTTATATACCAACATTTCCAATGTCACTTGAAACTGCGATGTGAAAAATGATTGTTTTTAAATTGTTTATTTAGCAGTTGTGATTTTAGCACTAGGGATCTGCCACATCAAGTCATTTGTATTGACGTACATTTTTTTTCTTTTAATTATCTTAAAGACCAGTTTGCCTCTTTAAGAAATGCCATCTTGACATTATATTTCAAGCATTATTTGGTCTTAAAATAGCATTTAAGATTTTTTTCTAGGATCTTCGACCGAAAACAAACACATTAAAAACCCACCACGATCTAAGATTTAACACCTCATTGTATTTATCAATTATTTCTTAATTCTAAATGTGTGTATTTATATTGTTTATACATTATTGTTAGATACGGACATCGTTTTGATATTTAGTAAATGATTAGCCACATTCTATTAGTCTGTTTGATCTTAGTTAAGTCCCTTAGACCTACGTACTGTTTCCAGCCCGTGTCCAAAATAACCGAGAATTGCAAAATATTGAATCATTTGACTTTTATTTATGACTCATTTAAAATTACTTCCATAACTTTCATTTGCATTATGACTTTGATGCTAACAGATATGATATTGAATAATAAAAAATACGATTGTATTATTACTCCGGATCATTACTTGGAAATGAAATTAATATGTTATAAAATAATTGAATGCACACTCCTCGATATTCGTTGATTATGTAAGTTGATGTGAGTTGGCGTTGCGATCACTTGTTTTGAAATAAATCCTATAAAAGATAATTTAAAAAAATATATATAACTCCGTCCCTTTTTCAACCTTGAAACAGTATACTCAGAATTTAAATTGGCCTTATCGACAAATAGCCTTGATCAGGCTTCTAAAATTATTCAGACAAATCTCAGCCCGATCCCGTCCGTAACTAGCTGGCGTACAATTCAGGGAGTCCAGTTCCTCCGTGTCACAATTCGGCACACATAGTTGAATACAGTATCCTAAGACGAAGACTTTGGATTTACGAGCGAATAGCTGCATACCGGAGTAAATATTCCTAAAACGAACTCGCGTTTGTTTCCTCCAAAAATATTAATGGTCAATGGGAATTGAACTCGAGGGGGCAACTCAATTCAATAACGACACAAAGACACGAGTTAATGGGTTCGCCATACATTCAAAAGAGTAGTGTTGCTGGAATAGTTCATACTGCACTCAATTAAGGTATTGGCAATTTATGTTGCTTAATTAAAGCTAATTAGCTCACGATTTACAATTTTAATTTGCCAACAGTGATATTCTTATCGAGGAGACAATACCCCCACATGACTATACCAATCGCATGCTCCAACACGATGGGTATCACGAGTACGAACAAGTAAAAGTTACTTTTACTTTAACACTTTCCCCGCGCAGCCCTTTTATGGCAAAAGAATGTATCTTATATGTAGTTTTCTAACAGTATACTTCCTTTTAACATGATCAAAGTTAGCTTTGTTCTCCATAGATCAAGTAGTGGTACAAGGCAGTATATTACTTTTATTGTCTTTACAAGTTGCAACCTTTTCCTAAGTGAGGGTTATTGAACCAAGTCAACACAATCCTTGTTAAAAGGAAGTATATCATAAGGAAAGTACATATAAGATACATGCTTTTGACAAAAAAGGGCTGCGCGGCAGGGGTATAGAGACGACATTTTAAAAGCTCACAAAAAGTTTCACAAATTTAAATATTATTGTAATTCATTACCATATTATTTGGAATCACCATGAGAAATGCATTAAATACAGTACAAACATGACTAGTATTGATTTAATCAGTATTAACTTACGACTTTGAAAGTAGGGAAAGATTTCTGAAAAATCTGTTAAGTATGATAAAACTAATAGCCGCGTGGAAGAAGGTGTTAACAATGGTATCAAAATATGACACTCCAATCATACTATTACCCGTGAATGTAATTTAGTTGTACGGATCTTTTGTGACGTAACATAACATGACAAATATTTGTTTTAGTATCATTTTAATTTTCACGAGAATTCGAACAAAAAATGTAATCATAATAATAATAACAATAATTATATAACCGTTCTTATATAGCGCTTTCCACAATGCAAGCGCAGTCCAACAGCGCTTTTTTGTAATGTAATGTGATGATGCAATGCTTTTATTTGACGTTATATTACGTTATATTTGGCAATATTACACCACACACTGATGATGAACTAAATTTGAAAGCTTCGTTTTGGGTTTTTTCTGACCTGCTTACAATTGCTGATATATTCTGATCATAATAAGATTTAAGTATTCATGATGAAATCAAGTTCTGATATACTGATCCAAAATGTAATACACTCACTGTTTACTGTCACCGACGCTAGAGGGAGTTTTCCCAGCGGCGGTTTTGGAGTTGCCAGTTCGCGTCTTGACTTCAGACTGTAAGAGTTCGTCGAAAACGTGAAAGGTGATACTGCCCCTCGTCTCGGTTCATGGTGGTGCCCCCTTTCTTTCTTATCTCCACTGCTTCTTTAATTCATCTCTTATACCTATTTTGTTCCGTGCCTATGACATTAGCCTCTTTCCATCCAATATCATAATGCTTGTCCACAACATGATCCGACATAGCTGGCTTGTATATAGTATACAAATATATACTGCCATGAGAGACTCTGGTTAAAAGTATGGGCCCGAGTTGACTGCAATAATGCTATTTTGCTGCGGGACGCAGCCCCGAAGCAAAATAGCACTATTGCAGTCACCGAGGGACCGTAGTTTGAATCCAGAGACTTGAATAAAGGCAGTATATATTTGTTTTATATACGTCATTCATATCTTTCTAGTTCCATAAAGTTCAAATTCAAAAATCATCCAGTAAGTTCCAATCCTCATCAGTTAAAAAGTTGTAAAAGTTCAAACCAAAGGCAGTGCATCGAACGATATTCACGATGCGCTCGGGGATGCAAATCGTGTGCCCTATCGCGTCACGCGGTATACAACGCCGCGTGAAACTACCGGCGCACTGTGCGCCGTAAATAGTATTCTTGGGAGCCGTAAATAGTACTTTTGGGAGCCGTAAATAGTACTTTTGGCAAAATAGCGTGTTTATTTTTGATCATGTGACCCACTTTTAACCAATCAATGAACAAGAATATATGAATGACGTATATAATAGATCATGAAGACTTACGGCTAGCCCGGTTGGCAATAGTCTTGGTGAATTTCTCTGCTTTAGTCTTGTGCTCTTCTAGACGAGTACCGATTCTTTTTACTGTTTGGAGTCAAGAAACGAACTAACAACTCCGAAACTGCTGCTGGGAAACCGCCCTCTAGCGTCGGTGACAGTAAATAGCTAACCACACTCATCCAAGTGTTGAGAAAGGCACCAGCGTTGCTGACACGTACACATTGAGTATATATTTTGAATCAGTTTATAACAAGCGTGTGCCACCTGCGGCCCGCCGGCCTCTAATCTGCGGTCGCGGAGCAATCCCAAAATTCCCATTGATGCGGCCCGTTTTAACCGGAACTCCCTAGGTTACGCTAAATGACGAATTGATTTAGTGGTGTCGCTCCCTTATAATTAGTAGGGTGACGCAGTTGCGTAGCCAGAGGGGGGCGAGGAAGCAATTTCCCCCAATATTATCTGTCATGTCGGTTGAAATTGGCACTGTCGGTTCATTTGACAAGAGGAATCATGGAATTATAATGGTCAAAAGTGCACAGAATAATTGTTTCGCGCGCTACGCTCGCATGTGTACCCCAAATGGAATTTGTTTTGGTAGAAACTTGTTTAAAGCAGAAATGTACCTCATTCATAGCAAAAATAAGTGTAAAATAGAAGAAAAAAAGTTTCGCGCGCAACGCGCGAATTCCTTTCATCGGAACAAACTTGTGATTGCGTGTTAAAATCCCTGGTTGAAATGGCGAAAAGAAGCTGGTATCCGAATGTGTTTTGGCATGTTTGACAATCACTGCGGTCCGTGAATGGATCTCAAAATCACAATGCGGCCCGGCTGGTAGATGCACATGCTTGGTTTATAAGAACCTTAATTCATCATTTATTGCTACCGATCCTGATGAATCTATTCAACAAGATTTAAGTATACACCTAATACAATAATCGTTACGAACAACATTAAATGAGGACATTTCTCCTCCGTAGTTTGATACCTAATTCATACAATTCGAATGGATAATTTTAAAGTTATGACGATTTCAATAACCACGACTAAAGACACAAAAGTTGCATTATAATTGATTTGTATTGTCAACTGTGTGCTATCTGAACTAGCCAAGTATCTGGATGAATGGATATCGACGTGCACACACATTTTCACGGCGTTGTCACACACTATTAGCAATGATATCACATGGCATCCCACTGTTAGTGTAATTATTTTTTTGGGTAGTTGGTGGTCATTGAAACAAACATAAGGTCATGTTTTTTATACTGGGTACAATTTGTGTTACATGTCCCTTTTCCCATAAATTAGGTTCCTTTTTCAGTTTATGCATTATATCTGAAAAAGTTTACATTTAAAGTTGGAAAAAGTATACATCTTCTGAAAGCATATACTGTAACAGATGCAAATAGCATACAATCAAGTTGATTATACAGGGTGGTCCGAAATTGTACAGGGTGTAACAAGCAAAATCTTCTTAAAAAAGAAGGGTTACAATAATTACTTCCACTATGTATATGAAGTGATGAGAGAAAAGTTCAGTACAGATTTAAAGTAGTTTAATAAAATACCCATCCAGACATATGCAAATTAAATTTCATTACGAATCTGAAATTCTGCATACAGGGTGTCTACAAATTTGTTTATTTAGTTCCAGAAAAATGCTTCTATTACTACATACATACAAAGACTAGTATTTTAACAAAATTCAAGTAGATTTCAAATAAAAATGCATCAATTACATGTACATGAACATTGATTGATTTTAAAAGTCACCCTTTTCTAACATATAGTGTGTTTAAAACATTAATTTATAGGTATACATGATTATCCACAACTGATTAAATTGAATGAATTTATATTTGCATCTGAAACATGATTTTACATTCCAATTTGATGTGGCAAATGCTTAAAGTGGTATGAGTTTCAAATAATGTTCAATAAAAAGGGGCCCTTTCACTACAGGGTGACTCAAATTTTCCCAATGGCACATGTTTAGTGGCATACAATTAATTGCGTTCATTCTTCTTGTACCTTCATGATGTGCAAAGCACATTCAAATGAATAAATTAGGTTAGTTTCCATAATGTTTGAACCCAGTATTCAAATTTCAAGAGTCTGATTTAAGTTTGAAATATAATTGTTTTCGTTTTAAGTTGTATTCAACATATAGGGTGATCCAATGTTGATTGGCAAACTGCTTATGCTGGTCATCCTATACTAGGTCAGGTCAGTTGCATTCCTAAGAATTTAATAATTCTCCTGAGTTTACAAGCTTGATGAAAACCAGCAGTTTTTTACTTATTTGGTAACACAATTAAAAACAAGTAATAACACCACACTTAAACGCATTTAACAAACTGTACTAATTAACATCCAGACAATACAGAATACATGAGGTTAATTACATATCTTCTTTTAATTTTTAATTAAATAGTTAAATTTATTTATTCAAAAGGGTACCTCAACCTTTCTATATTTTTAAAATGGACAGTTTGGTGCAGGCAAATGTTTGCATACATTTGCAAACTGCGACCAACTTACGTTTCTTAACATTTTGTTGAGCTTCTTATTTAATGCTAATTAATGATTCCTTAATTAACTAATTATATTTTTAATTCAAATATACTTCAATAATGTTATGTTTTCAATATAGAATTGTACCAAGAGTGAAACCAGTGCATTTTATGTTTGCCCAATGTATATTAGGGCGGGGCGTAAATAGGGAAGGTATTTTGTTCAAAGCGGCCATGGTCAATATGTATTCCACTTGACCCCACATGATCAAATATGCACTTTAAAACTTTTTCGGAGGGGGTCTTCAGACCCCACCACTACCCTTTATCTCCCTATAGGGGAATACATGGTAAAGTTGCCAAATTGGTGCTGCAAAATTAGGTTTCGACCTAGAACAAATTGATACATATTTTTTTCACCGTAATGCATTTCTATAAGGTACCCATAATGACATACTGAAAGTCTGAAAATATCAGAGTGTTAGAAATTTGATAATTTGCATAAACTTAAAATGGCCACTAATTTGAGCATTTTCATTGTTGTGGACTTATTTCTTATCTTAGATAGTTGTTATGGCACTTTAAATAGCTTCAGCATATATTTTATGAATGTATAAAGTCTCAAAGGACATACAGAGACATATCTGCCGTAATATGTGCATCTTAAATCGCATAAATAAAAAATGGCCGTCAAAATTCTCAAATTAGCGGCCATTTTAAGTTTATGCAAATTAGGCATATTTCTACCACTCTGATATTTTCGGACTTTTAGTATGTCATTATGGGGACCTTATAGAAATGCATTGTGCTGAAAAAATTATGTTTCAATTTGTTTTAGGTCGAAACATAATTTTGCTACACTAATTTGGCAATTTTACCATGTATTCCCCTATAGGGGATTAAGGGTAGTGGTGGGGTCTGAAGACCCCCTCCGATTTTTTTTTAAAGTGCATATTTAATGATGTGGGGTCAAGTGGAATACATTTTGACCATGGCCGATTTGAACAAAATACCTTCCCTATTTACGCCCCGCCCTAATGTATATTGCACCATACTTGTTCAACTATGCACTCCTCCTCCTCCACATACTCCTCCTCCACATACTCCTCCACCCCTGACTAATTAGGTTTAACGAACTATTGTAATTAACAGAACCATGGTAGTTTATATTTTTCTTTTTAAAATAAAGGCCAAATAATTTCTCATCAAAATAAGACCAAATTTAAGTATGTGTGATAAAGAATAGCCAAAATATATGCATGCAAAGTAATAATATGTAGTGCAAATGTAACAGATCCACCTTTTTTGGGTACCCAGTATAAAAAACATGACCATAACTTTAAAAATCCACTCGATTTTTATCAATGATGTTTCAAGCTACAGAGACGGAATATGCTCATTCAATGCATGTCTCATCACCAGTTGATCTCAGTTGAAAATTCCCATAGCATTACACTGCCGATAATGACCTAATTTATATTCATGAGGTGATTTACTACGGCGATTTTACATTGGAATTTTGACTTGCCCGATAAAATCATGAATTGTAATGCTTTTAAATGATGAATCTGAATAGGAAACATGAATTTATTGGTATAAAATGTACAATGAACACAATGAAATGGTCATTGAGTCTGATGGTTTAATACTTTGTCGACAACACAGTGATACTTGCAAGCTTCCAGGAGGAGAAATACTTTTGGGCGGCAGTGTATATCACCGTACCCAGTGTGCTAATGCTACAGTGCCTCCTAATGAACGTACCATTGCATCTTCGTGGTTGACGTCCTTGATGTACATCCATATACCATCATTGTAAACCTCAACCCTATACTCGGTCACCCACTCATACCAATCTGGACGTCCTTGTACCACTAGCCCTGATATCCGCCACGGGTTGCCCAGGTCTACACTTGTACTTATCCATTGGCTTGATTCTATCGACTCGGCAGCCCAAGATATAATCCCATTTAACCGGCCATCGGTCGCTCTATAGTCAGAGCTATACTCACTAGAGGCTGTAATTTGATTGTCGTTTATTGTACCATCCTCCATGCCAAGCGGAGTTAGACATTCTGAAATGATTACAAGCTTTCTATTACCAACCCTTGTTATACAGTACACCTAGCACAAAAAGTCCCTGACCAGGGGCTTTGGTGTTAGCTAAGTCGAAATAGGTAATTGGTACCAAAATTCTGAAATATATATTAAATGAGCAAATGTCTCCTCCGCAGTATGATCAGTTAGGTATACGGAATATATTATAGCGAATAAATGTAATAAACACGTGACTAATAGGGTGTCACCATTTTGTATTCGCCTATATAATGCCTGGCTGATGGATATATTTTTCGATGCATTTTTCCACAAATAGCAAAGTGATTTTCTAATAAGCTTACCTTACTAATGATATATATAAAAATCACAAAGAGTGCAGACGTTATACAGTTATTATTTTACCCCGGAGACAGATGTCAACACCAAATACCACGCGATATGTAGTGTATGTTGTTACAAACGTCATGCCTTGCACACAAAATCACCGAAATGAGTCTTAAATCGCATAATAAACTTGCTGTGATTTCCGTTTCCATCGGAAAATATTTATTTACGCTGGTCAATGTCTGTATTACATATAATAGGTCAGGGTCAAATCATTCACATTTCATCTCCATGCAACAAGAAGAATCTTGAAAAAGAAATGTATACATCTCACTAACATGTCTATGCTGTTGTACAGTGAAGCTTCCACATCCGGGGATTCTTCTCCGCTGCGCCGGACTAGGTTATACACGAGTCACGTGTTTAAATTTATTCGCTATAATATATTCCGTAAACCTAACTGATGATACCTCATTCAAAAAAACACTCGAATGGACCCTTTTAAAGTTATGGCGATTTCAATGACCGCGCATAACAACAGCAAAGTTGCATTTGAAAAGGTCTTCTATGGGATATCATTGATTTGTGTGTGATTACTGTCATAACTGTGTGCTATCTGAACCAGCCACCTATGTATCTGGATGAATGCGTCTAGAGTGATTGCGGTACTAAGGGTGTGACTAGCTGAGAATATTAACAGCCTAGGACATGTACGATTTGACCTCGACAACATTGTAACATAAATGTTTTTTTGTTGTAACCTCTTCTGGATCACATTCCGAAGAATAATCCAAAATCGACCAAAATCGACAATGGTAAAAAAATGCTTATTAGCATATCCCGAAAAATACAATTTTTGCCATATTTTCGTACCTCTTGTTGTTGATTAACACAATTTTCGGAAAGTGTTATTGTATTAACCAGCAACCGTGTTCAAATTACCGTGGGAACACACTTGTATTGAAATAATTATAATGTTTGTATAAATATCTAAAATGAGGATTATTCTTCAAAATGGCGTAGTTTACAAAATTGCTGCCTTTTTGAAAATATATATAGTCGGGTATAGGCTACACGGGAGTTACCCAGCCCTGCACCCTAGGAGTGTCCGAAATCATTTTTTTAACTTCCTTTCATGGTTCTAAAACATATTCAGATATTCAGAATGTTACCAAAACAAAGGTTGGTATGCAAAAGGTTATTTAAGATGGCGTCCAAATTGGCCGCCAAAACTAGTCAAATTTCATAACATAACATGTAGTCTATATATATAGCAATAAAAACGTATAGCGAAAGTATAGTATATTGGGATGTATGTATTAGACAACTATACACTCATATCCAGTAGTTTCAGACTGGGGGTATCCATATTCCATTAATTCCTTGAATTTTGCAGATAATTGAACTGTAATAACCATATTTAAGAGACTACAGGATGAATAAACTCAACTTCGGGTTATTATTTCTAAAATTCTGAGACGAAAAATTCTCAAATCATTATTTTGGCAGAGAGGCTGTGCCGTCATTAAACGTGTTAAACCAACCAGTCAGTATACCATATTGCACGTAAACAAATATCGGTGTTCTTACACTCTGCGTACATATCAAAGTTTCCTCAGACTTAGATCTTTCTATACTGCAAGTAAACGATCTTAACCAATCTTAACCGATCAAATAACATAAAATATTACCTTTGCAAATGAAACCGTCACCTGTCCAGCCTGGATTACATTCGCACGTGAAACTACCATCAGAGTTTGTGCATTCAGCGTTGCTGTAGCAGCTATGTCCAGATCCCTCGTCAATGCATTCATCTTGATCTGTGGTTTGAAACAATACGGATAGTAAATGAACGATTTATTTGAAAGAAAACATATACGAATTACAATTATACTGTAAGGGATCTTAACCGGTCAAATAAAATGAAATAATACCTATGGTTGTTAATATTTGTTGTTATATTGTCTATTGTAAACACCGTGGGTTGGTAAACTGCTTTATATTATATTTATAGGCCTATATGATATAAAAACATTATTATACAACCACTGTTGGTTAAACATATTAACCAACAAATGATTAAAAATTGTATACGATGTAGGAAGTCTATGGTAGGCTCTGTAGCTAAGCTTAACCAGACATGCAGCGCATGTTGAAGCAAGTGAAGGTAAAATAGTGTCCTAAGTCTGCCTTTCTTGATAGAAAAATACCATAATATTGTACAGTTTAACTCAGTTAACATATTATTATTAAATTGCAGTATTAAGAAATCAATTTTGTACCTTGAAACCCTTCAATATGCGTCTCCATACGCCACAACCAGAGCATTGCAATCACTTGGTCGTCTGTCATTTTGTTAAAAAGAGAGAGAACGGGCCAGCCTCGCTTTGATGTCGCAGCAACACACCACATCTTTAACCAACGTTGTGCAATAGAGATTTTTCACCAATACATGTTGATTAAAATATAACCAACAATTTGATAATGTGCACAAAATATTGTCCCGCCATTGACATTCTTTGGCGGGAATCTTGTTTTGACCTATTGTTGGTTAACATTATGATGCCTTAATCAACGTTGAATAAACCAAAAATTAATTATATTTTTACTCTTTAACCAACGCAGTATTAAAAGTAATTTTTTAACCAACGCTTAATTTTTAACCAATGTAGTATACTTTTTAATCAACATTCTGTTATGTAATAATGTCATAATAGAATATAATTTGGCTAATGTAAAGATTGATTGTACATTATTTGAAGACGATGCAGCCATGTGCGATACATCTATAACAAAGGACGAACTATTTTCAGCAGCTAAATCTATGAAAAGTAACAAAGCTCCTGGTCCTGATGGACTACCCATTGAATTTTATATTCATTTCTGGAATAAGATCTCCAACTTTATTTTTGAATCATGTGAAGAAGCATTATCAAAGGGTGAGCTTTCAACCTCCCAGTCAAGAGCGATTATAAGACTCATTTACAAGAAAGTAGATAGAAAACTACTAAAAGTCTCGAAAAGACTACAACAAATTCTGCCAAAAATAATCAATAATGATCAAACCGCTTACATCAAAGGTCGTTATATTGGTGAGAACATCAGACTTATTAACGATATTATTGAATATTCTACGGAAAATAACTCTTCAGGCTCTATTATCTTTTTAGACTTCGAAAAGGCATTTCACAGTCTGGAATGGAACTTCATTTTTGAAGCTTTAAAGAAATTTAAATTTGGATCCAATTTTATAACCTATATTAAATCCATTTATAGTAAATGCTCTAGTTGTATAATAAATAATGGGTGGAAGTCTAGATATTTCAGTCTATCCAAAGGCATTCGGCAAGGATGCTTACTATCAGCTTTTATTTACTCTTTGTCATCTCAGTAGAAATACTAGCATGTAATATCAGAAATAATCGTAATATTAAAGGCTTTACCATACCAGATAACAAAACACCGTACAATTGGCGCTCACAAGAAACTGAAATTAAGATAAGCCAGGTATAGCTGATGATACGACAGCATTTACGCGAGATCAACAGTCAACCTTTGAAGTTATTAAGACTATTGAATGCTTTAGTAAAGTTTCTGGATTGAAATTAAATATGCTTAATTCTGAAGGCATATGGCTTAATAATAATAAACAAATTCCAGCGCACAGTATCGATATAAAATGGTCAATCGGCCCAGTGAAGTCACTTGGGATATACTTTGGTCTTAATTTGGTGAAAATTCAAAAACTGAACTGGGAAAGTGAACTTGATAAGCTCAAAAGACTTCTATCAGTATGGAGGAAAAGAGATTTAACAATATATGGTCGTACTGTTTTAAAGCTATTGCATTGTCCCAACTTATATATATAATGAGTGTGCTAGTTATAGCGGGATGCATCGTAAAAGAAATAGAAACATTAATATATGTAAAAACCAAAATAGTTGCTTTGAGGATAACATGGGTTAAAAGGCTATGGGACACAAGCTTTGCCAAATGGAAGCTTATACCCATATCTTATTTGGAAAAGTTTGGAAAAGATCTGTTAATCTTCAAAATGAATTTCGATAGCGAACATCTCTTTCCACCATTAAAGACAGATTGCAAAGAGCTGGCATGAGTCAAACGTGTTGTATAACTCACCAAACACTATAGCTGATGTTAAAAATGAAGTTATATGGGGGAATATATATATTCTATGCAACAACAAAGTTTTATTTATGAAAAAATGGATATACAGTAATATAGTTTACATTGGAGATATATGTACAAAAACCAGTTTCATGTCAGTTCAATCAATAACAAATAAATTGGGTTCTGTGACGTATCTTCATGATTATAAAATTATACTTGATAGCTTACCAAACCCATGGCGAACCATTTTGAAGAGTCAAGACCATGAAGACAATGATAAAAAGTAGAAAAAGCGGAACAGGAAAATTAGAGACTAAAAAAGTAAATACAAATGGAATATAAAATGCTTTATAGCAGACGGAAAAACATGGCTGACCAGCGCCACAGCGGAACAGGGAAAAAATGGGTGTCATCGTGACCGCAAGAGCGGAACAGAGGGAAAATTGGTGTCATCATGCCCGCCACAGCGCCCCAGCGGAACAAGAAAATTAGAGAGTGAAAAAGGAAATATAAATGGAATATAAAATGCTTTATAGCAGACGGAAAAACATGGCTGACCAGCGCCACAGCGGAACAGGGAAAAAATGGGTGTCATCGTGACCGCCACAGCGGAACAGAGGGAAAATTGGTGTCATCATGCCCGCCACAGCGCCCCAGCGGAACAGGACAATTAGAGAGTGTAAAAGGAAATATAAATGGAATATAAACTGCTTGATAGCAGAAGGAAAACATGGCTGACCAGCGCCGTGCAGCGGATCAGGGGGAAAAATGGGTGTCATCGGGGCCGCCACAGCGCCACAGCGGAACAGGAAAATCAGAGAGTGAAAAAGTAAATACAAATGGAATATAAAATGCTTTACAGCAGAAGGAAAACATGGCTGACCAGCGCCACAGCGGAACAGAGGAAAAAAATGGGTGTCATCGGGACCGCCACAGCGCCACAGCGGAACAGGAAAATTACATAGTCAAAAAGGTAAATATAATGTTGAATATAAAATGCTTCGTAGCTGTAGGAAAACATGGCGTACCGGCGCCACAGCGGAATAGGGGTAAATGGGTGTCACCGGGACCGCCACAGCGGAACAGGGAATATTGCATAGTCAAAAAGGTGAATAAAATGTTGATTATAAAATGCTTCGTAGCTGTAGGAAAACATGGCGTACCGGCGCCTCAGCGGAATAGGGGTAAATGGGTGTCACCGGGACCGCCACAGCCGCGGAACAGGGAATATTGCATAGTCAAAAAGGTGAATAAAATGTTGATTATAAAATGCTTCGTAGCTGTAGGAAAACATGACGTACCGGCGCCACAGCGGAACAGGGGAAATTTGGGTTGTATTCGGGACCGCCACAGCAGAACAGGAATATTGCATGGTCAAAAAGGTAAATATAATGTTAAATATAAAATACTTTATAGCAGTAAAAAACATGGCTTACTGGCGCCATAGCGGAACAGGGAAAAGTGTGTGTAATCACGAGCGCCACAGAGGAACAGGGGTTGTATCGGGTGTCATTACGGGCGCCACATGGAATTAGGAAAAGTAACGAGGGAAAAATGTATATATATTTTCATAAAACATGATATGCTTTATAGATGAAGGAACAAATGGCTTGTAACGGAGTGGTGCCACAGCCGAACAGGCAAATTATAGAGTCACCTGGGGCAACATTTCGTGCCGTCTTACACTAAAGACAAACCTGTACGCTAAACTAGTAAGTGCGCGAACGATCTACACACTGGTCCTGTCAGTGCCGCTTATTGTAGTTGAGATCAGCGTGCGTGAAGCACACTTTCTTAGCGTTTAATACCTCAAATTCAAGAGGAGAAATTTCTCAAAAACTGTATAATTTAGTATGTTTATGTAGGCCTAGATGTTATACTTGTAAAGCTATCAGCACATTTATTACCTAGTCAGTTACTTATTGTGTTGACTGTATAATATTACCTCTAAATTGGCCTGAGTTAATCGTGAATTTGAGTGGTTTTGCTAAAGCAACAGTAAGGGACCGTTCATTATTTATGCTGGAGGGAGGTTGTGTAAACTGCTGGCGTGGGTCATGTAAGGGAGCACATCAAAACTCGACCGCGCGGCAACCGCCGGTTCTGCCCGGTTGGACTGCATATCATTGTTTAGAACAATAGAAACCGGCTGCAACCGAACGGAACCCCACGGAACCGGCGGTTGCCGGGCGGTCGAGTTTTGATGTGCTCCCTAACCTTTATGTTGAAATATGGGGGGGGGGGGGGGGCGCTATGTAACTGTTTATTCTTAAACAGGGGGGTTGTAACTTGTTTAAACTATAAAGATGGTGGTGGGTGATTTAAGAGGCTATGTTGGTGTGTATGCCATTTTTCTGGGGGCTTACGGTACAGAACGGTCACCAAAACAGGGGCTTACGGAACTGAACGGTCGCCGGAATTGGGGTCTTAGAGAACTGAATTCTTATACAACATTGTGTCTTATGAACTGTATTTTAGGCCACATTTGAGGCTACATAACTCAAATTCAAAAGATAAGATGGGACCTGCCAATGGATGAAAATGGGGTCTTATGGAACTGCCAGTGGATGAACAGGGGGTCTTACGGAGCGGCTGACAGGCCGTCAAAGGGGGTCTTGGCAGCCGCACATACCGGTATGGCCGGATTTTTCTCTGCGATTTGCGCAAATTTTCTTACGACCCGTACCTATCAACTTCAAAACCATTTACTTATGAGACGACTTTCGGACAGCAAATCTTTTCTAAACCTTTAACTGCTCGGACGATCTGTTGGAAAAACATATATTATCAACGGTCGAGAAAATGAGAGCAATGGGGTGTATACAAACATGTTAATTAACCTATGTTACAACATCCAATGTTGTGATTAAAAATGCAATTTCTTGCATGCTTTTCACCTCGTCTCAGCTTTGCAACAATGCTCACAAAAGTAGAATGTTTCACTGAATCATCCTACGTTTTTGCCCAGGATGTTCTAACTTGACTTTTTCGGCGTTTAAAGGCTCACAAAACCACCCAAAATGTATAAATATGAACAATTTCCGGCTCGCTACGCTCGCCATTAGTATAATTTCATTCAATGAAAAGAGGAGGGCATCATACAATTATTGGCCGTTCATACACGTCACAAACAGAACTTGCCAACGTACTATCCATGAACAAAATTCCGAATAGGTGGTGATAGGTGGTGATGCTTCGAATAGAAACACGCAATCACCACCAAAATCACCCACTATTTCTAGATTATTGGTGGTGATGGAGGTGGTGATCTTGAATAGAAACAGGCGGCGATTACTTTAGTGGTGATGAGATTCCACGCGTCGCGTTATGCTTGCTTGCGCGCCACGCGTGAAAACATATTTCCGGTACGACAATGCGCGGGCTCCTAAGATGGGCGCGTAGCGTGACGGTTTGCTTGGATACCCTTTGCCTTGCGCGTATTTTTAGTGACCTTCAGGCATCATCACCTTTTGCTGTATCACCACCTTTTGGTGCTGAATAGAAACACGCAAAAGGGGGTGATAGGTGGTGATGGAATAGAGACAGGCTTCATATGACAAGTTTTTTTCGGGGCGGGGCTGTGTAAAAAAAGCTACATCTGTAGGGGTAGGTACTTTTGACATACACGCCCATCCACCATAAATAACGAACGGTCCCTAACTAGCAGTCCTCCTATCTATAATATTAATAGTACATAGTGTGTGCATAAGGTCACGCGTCTATTGTGAGCACATCGTGAAGTCCAAAGGTGCGCCCATAGACTGGTTCGCTTCAGTGGCGCAATGTATAGCCTATGCTTCAATGAGCGTCACTGATAGCAATAACAGCACCGGTGTGAAAGACCAGGTTTAAGGGAACCAGTTAAATACATTGATAGACTGATTCATGCAATAACGCGTGGCTATAGTGGTAGTGACGGAAATAGTCTGGTTTTTCCATTTCACGTCAAGTTCATCAACAGGTAAGATGACATGTTATATTTCTGCGTACATTTGTTTGGTATCAACATTTTATTTGTGATGTGCTTGTCTTTGACAATAATATTTGCGGGTGTTTCCATAAGGTGACACCCTTTTTTCTGACACCCCTGACACCTTTTTTCTGACATGCTTTTAACAGATTAAGTAATTAAAATGTCTTGGAAAATTATTCGAATCCTTTTTTAAATTCAATTAAACCCAGTAGGCCTACATTCCATCTATGTTTTTTTTGTTCAGCACTCTTTCATATTTTTAGCGCGAGTACAAACATTTATATTATGGGCTTGGGCGATGCAATGCAATTATTTGTAGTCTGTGGACACACGCTTTCATCCACCGACACAAGAATCCAAAAATCGCCGTTGAACAAACTCGGTAGAAGACTACGTAATCAGGGCTCATTGCAGATCGACATCATCATAAACATTATCCTCGTATTTGGTGGATATCTGATTAGCCGTCGGAACGACTCGACATGAAATTCGTAAATAAACCGTAAATAAACCATGAGATTTACCAAAAAAATGAGCCCTGGGGCGAGTTCGCCCAATTTCGCCCATGCCCAATTACACGCTAAGAAGGGGCGGACTCGCCCCAACAAAATAAATGGACACATGATGTGTATATCTATACCTTTTTTCAATGTCAGTGCCCTCCCCCCCCCCCCCCCCCCCCCCCACCGGGGTAGATTGGGCTAGCCTTCCCGGTCAAAGGCGTCAAGGGGGGGGGGGACACTCTGCCCCTGACCCTATACCACTATCCTTAGGCTTCCCTTTAGGCTTTCTGCTTCCATTCCCTTCAATTTTTTTAGCCTGGTAGTTTGAATGGCCTTCCCGGTCAGGGGGAACTCTGCCCCCTGACCCCCCCCCCCCCCCCCCCCCCCCCCTCCCTCCCCCGGCCCGGGAGATACGCTACTGCCCGGCCTAGGCCTATTGGAGCAAAACAACGCACGCACACGTCTGCTGTGACAGTACGTACACTGTTAAAAAAATGTTGTTAAGGGATCACGTCAAAACTCGACCGCCCGGCAACCGCCGGTTACGGCCGGTTCCGTTCGGTTCTCACAAAACGTGTCGTCTGTTATAATATACACACATAATGAGGTCAAATAGTAACACTCTGGTGAACACGACCGGTTGAAAGTGCCTCGTCACACACGTGAGCAATAACATCTTGAAGTAATGGGCTCTTTTAAGACTTAAAAGTCTCAGTTGACAACCAGTACAATACAGCTATTGATTTTCGCTGGGGTTGGCTTTTTCAATCTGTTTATAGCTCAATTAACTTTTTAAAATCAATACCGAAAGTCTATGAATGTTTTTTTTTATAGAACGATTATAGAGAGAGCTATT
>CM069447.1:22897493-23020263 GCA_035610835.1 Ophiura sarsii
TTTTGATCTTTTTTGTTTTTTAATTGTAGGTATTTAAGCAATGAGTATGCATTTTATTACACAGGTTTATACACCTATCAATTGTAAGACGCACTATACGACCCCGGAGAGGTGCGTCATGGGTGTGTCGTTTACCACCACATTCTTGACGGAGGGAACGTCAGTGGCAGCCTTTGGTCCGTAAGGGTGCGACAAGGTCCGTCACTTTACATGGGTGCGTCACAGTCTACATCTTTTTACGAACAACAAAATACGACCTTTATATGCCATACTATACCACCAACCAGACTCTACTTGAATACCACAAACATAACTTTTCGATATTGTATAACGGTTAATAAATTCGAGGCCAGGCCAGGCCCCGGCCGAGGCTAAGCTGTGGGAGCATCCCCTGCCAGGCTTTTCACCCTGTCCCCATCAGAGAAATGACAGTCTCATGACTGTAAAGTCGGTTATGACCACCCCCTTGATCACAGGCCTATCCCTCGTCCCGCCCCCCCCCCCCCCCCCATCAAAAACAAACAAAAAACATGAACGACACATTGATAGTTTATAGTTACGCTACCGTAAAGATCAAGATAGATGGCATGTGCAGTCTGAAAATGGTTTTAACTCCTTGGATCAGAGAATGGTAAAGAATAAGAACATGTCATAAGTTGTATCATGTTAATGTCCTTAAAAATACGTTTGTACATTATTGGCGTACTTCCCGATATCATTTCCGCTCAGGCTGCCACAAACTCAGCTTTAATAGCCTAGTGATGCAGCGGTATCGGTAGGCTGCATAACAGTGGCGTAGCTACTGAGTGGTAGGGCAGTGTAAAATGCCCTCTGACAGTTTTGCCCGCCCACCTCTCCGGATGTAGTGTGTAGGCTATAGGCATTTATGACAACTTACAAAAACATGCCCTTACGCCCTCCATCCCTCTAGTCAAGTTTCACTACCTTTCATTGCCCCCCCCCCCCCCCCCCCCCCTCCCCCACCCCCTGGTTACGCCACTGAACGGGCCGAAGCGAAAAGGGAAATGTCTCGAAATTCTTCAGGGATTTCCATCCTGACGTTTATAATCATCAGTTAAATATTTATGAACTTTTAGACCAGTCAGACATTATTGTGCATATAAAAGTTATCCTGTTGGTTCCGTCCCGGTACTGGTCCGGGGTCTATATATTCGAGGGGCCAGGGTTGACAACATCGAATAAGGGCAGATCCCCCGTGAATCAAAAGTAGTTTCATTTTCAGTAGTCATCGTGTTCTATCCAGTTTATTCAACGATATCTGACGACGGGGTGCGTCGTCATGGTCCGTCAGAATCCACCAATGGTGCGTCCAAAATTGACTGAGGGTGCGTATTTGGATGACAAAGGTCCGTCGTTTTTTTGACACAGGGTGCGTCATGGTACATGAGAAGTTGACGCACCTCGGTAAAGTGACGCACCACTCCCGGGGGTCGTATGGTGCGTCTTACAACTGATAGGTGTATTATACACAGGTTTATTTATACATCCTCTTGTATGCAAACAAATGATTCACCAGACATAAACACAGGGAACGCAGGAAACGTACATTTTAATCTACCATGTTAGCAGTACTGTCCACATGCCGGGGTGTGTGCAGTAAGGAAAAAAACAAGATAAGTGTCATCTCAGGTAAATATCGAGTATGGGTGGCAAAGCTCGCCGATTTGTTTATTTATTTTTTCCTGGCCAGGTTGAAGTACTTTGGTAGCATATCAGAAAAACGAGATTAGTTTGTTAATCTTTTACTCGTTGCCATGGCAACGGCCCAATTTAAATTTTAGCCATTTTTTGGTCAATATCACTTAAAAATAGTCCAAATTTACCGCACATTCGTTATCTTATTGCAGCAATATGCAAGAATTTTTTTCAAAAGTAGCTATAACTTGATAAAGACACATCTTTATACTTTAGACACAAATAAATAAAAAAAATAAAAAATGTTTTGATGTATTTTCTGACCTGGCAACACTGCTAGTTTTGACATATTAAGAAAATTGATATTTTAGCCTATCTTTGCACCTCGTAAAAACTACTTGCCAGGGCACTCAGGATATTGTCCTCATAGGAGGAGGGAGAGATGACTTTACCCTACTCATATCTGATGAAAACAGCTTGGGGTATTATATACTTTAACGGCAGTGTTGCCAGATAATGACGCATTTTGGACAAATTACAATATTTCGTTTGTTACAAATAATGACATTAATTTTGATATTGAAGCCATTTTATTACGACAAATTGGATTTAGTATATACCAGATGTTCCAGGGACTTCCATAGATACCCGTTAAGTAAAGCAGGTGGTAATATAGGGCCTATACTTCTACTCTTGTTGCCAGAAAGTTCACAGTTCGGCAACATTGCTATATTCAGATAATTTGATTTCGTATATTAGTCGGGTATGTACAGAGGGGTTGACGTGCACCCCAGTACTAAACCAAACCAACTTTTTAGGTGTCTTTTAGGGTCCTTAAACACATTTTAGATGTTAACAGTGAAAACAAATGGGATGCTCTCCAGATATCCAAGATGGCGTCCAAAATGGGCGCCAAAACGGGTCAAATCTCATAAAATGACATATAGCAATCAAATTGTATGGTGAAAGTATAGTTGTAATAGTGGGATGTATGTATTAGACCACTAGACACTCATATCTAGAAGTTTTGCTTTGTTAACACACCTAAATCCAAGATGGCTCCCAAAATGGCCGCCAAAAATGATAAAATTTCATATATTGGCATATATACACCAACAAGATCAGAATATATTTTTAACAATGGGATGTATGTGTTAGACCACTAGAAACTCATACCTAGTATTTTTTCTTTGTAAACATACTTTAAAACCAAAATGGCCGCCAAATTAATGGTCGAAATTGGTCTAAAGTGGTCAAAAATTCCATTAAAAAGGCTAATATCAACCGAAATGTATGATGAAAATATAATTTAACGATGAGATGTATGCGTTAGACTACTAGTAGCTCATAACCAATATTTTTGCTTTGTTAACACAGTTCAAAATCCAAATGGCCCCTAAAATGGTTCCCGAAGTGGCTGAAATAATTGTCAAATTCCATAAAATTAGATAATATCAACATCATAATATTTAACATCAACTTATCCATTCTGGCAGCCAGTTTGAAAGTGATACTGTCGAATCAAATTGTCACAGAGATGAACATCTGGTATATACTAAATCCAATTTGTCGTAATAAAATGGCATCAGTATCAAAATGAATGTCATTATTTGTAACAAACGAAATATTGTAATTTTTCCAAAATGTGTCATTATCTGGCAACACTGCCGTTAAAGTATATAATACCCCAAGCTGTTTTCATCAGATATGAGTAGGGTAAAGTCATCTCTCCCTCCTCCTATGAGGACACTATCCTGAGTGCCCTGGCAAGTAGTTTTTATGAGATGCAAAGATAGGCTAAGATATCAATTTTCTTAATATGTCAAAACTAGCAGTGTTGCCAGGTCAGAAAATACATCAAAACATTTTTTTAATTTGTTTTTTTTAATTTGTGTCTAAAGTATAAAGATGTGTCTTTATCAAGTAATAGCTACTTTTGAAAAAAATCTTGCATATTGCTGCAATAAGATAACGAATGTGCGGTAAATTTAGACTATTTTTAACTGATATTGACCCAAAAATGGCTAAAATCTAAATTGGGCTGTTGCCATGGCAACGAGTAAAAGATTAACAAACTAATCTCGTTTTTCTGATATGCTACCAAAGTACTTCAACCTGGCCAGGAAAAAAAAGGAAAAAAAATCGGCGAGCTTTGCCACCCATACTCGATATTTACCAGAGATGACTCTTAAGTTGTCCTCTCGGGCTTTTTTTCTTCATTTTGTTCTTTTTTTTTTATATACCAGCGGAAGTTCAAAGTTCAGTCAACATGAAGTTGAAAACATACAAAGAGTCGCACATGTTATAAACACTTAGTTTAATATTCAATACTATTTAAACTGTTACAAATCTAAACAAATCTAAAAAAAAAGAAAAATCTGAAGAAAAAAGAAGAAAAATAAATAGCGGCCCTAAATCTGACGAGCGGGCGACCGAGGACAACATGGCCTAATGTACAGTGATACACACAAGAGCTGTGTGTGGTTTCATAGACCAGCTCCCTATCATGTGCTTGTTGACATCACTTATAGGTCTTTATAAATTGAAGATGTGTTCTTAGCTGTGAAATCAAGGTCAGCTAAAAGCTAGTTTCTAGTTGGCTACCCAAATGTATGACAACATTCAAACTCATACAAGGAGAGTAAATCATTTATTTGAACTTGATATATTTAAAAACTTTGGTCTGCTATTGTTTCATTCCTTTTTAAACTTGTTTTTGCTATGGTTGCTCAAATAATTAATATTATTATAAGCTAGTTTTGAGGCTAAACTTGGTGGGACATTTAAATAGATAAAAAGAGGTCATGGGTAAATTAACAGTGGCTTTGGCTCCTTGTTCATATTAGGTTGGAGTTTTTTACACAAGTGTTAAAAATGCTAAGGTCTCTTACTTTTTAACCTCACCAAATGTATTCATCCTCCAATGTGAAAATGAAAATAAAAGCTAAACCACTGCTAATTCACCCAATACCACTTCAGTTGCAAATTGAATAAAAATGAAGAATTAGTAACGATATTAGTACCATTACTAATAACTGTTAAAATAGAAAGGAACACAAATGTATATTAGTAGTCAAGAGATTCAATTAGAGAACAGAATTTGTTTCTTTCAAACACACATCACCATGTCAACACATAATGGAGCGTATCTTGAGTTGATAAATCCGATATTCATGATTTACATTTATACTGAAAGGGTACAATATGACAGAGATAACAGATAAACAGACCTGATCCCATTGATTTTGATGATGGAACAAATTAATGAACTTTGGGCATCGATGGGTACTTATCATTTTGGGACAGCCTGTAGGCCTACGCCTAATTGTACATTTATATGCAACTAATTAAATTAGATAGGTTTTCCATATTTGGGGGAGGTGGGGGGGGGGGGGGCGTGAATGTCAACCAATATCCCCCCCCCCCCCCCCCCCCCCCCCCCCCCCCCCTCGGGCTACGCCACTGTCAATCTTTATGTTGTCAGACTGCGCTTGGCTCTTTATGAAGTGCCCACAAATTCATTCTCGAGCACTTTACATTGTACCACTATCATGGTTAGTAATAATTTCGAGCCGAGAAGACCACCGAGTGAAAAGAAACAGGCAAGATAATCGTCGGTACAACCCCAACCATCGCCGGGGTAACTGGCAGAGACCAACTGAACAGCAGAGGCAGTAAAAACCTCTAATCATTTCAACGGCTCTTTTCAGAGCCACCCTTCAACAGAGGCAGCAATGACTTCTGATTTCAACAATCCCGAGTTCGTGAGTTCGTAACGTGTACACTTTGAACATAAAGAAATAGTAAATACATTTTGGCTCCAAGACACGAACTCATGAAACTCCTAATTTTTTCACTTAAGCTAGTTGGTTGGTTTTATCAAACAAACCCAACCGCCTCTTTCCTGGAAATATCCTGAGTTCGTGAGTTCGTGAGTTTGTAGTGCTTTAAACACAACCGCCTGGTTTTGTGGATATCGTGTGTTCGTTAGTTCGTTTGTTCATATGCTGAGTTCGTGTGTTGTCAACACAAGCCGCTGGATTTTCAGCATGAGTTCGTGTATTCGCGAGTTCGTGCGTTGGGAACACAACCGCCTGATTTTTGGCACGAGTTCGTGACTTCGAGAGTTGCAAACACAACCACCTGATTTTTGGCACGAGTTCGTGACTTCGTGAGTTAGTGAGTTGTGAACACTTGCTAAAACATGCAGAACTTAATCTCTTCCGTAAATTTGGGTATATTTGGCCCGGGAGGGGGTGGGGGTGGGGAGGTCATATACTTCCATTTCTTGTCATCATCGAGCAGGCCCTCCAAAATCGGACCGTAAACACTGACATGCAGCACGTGAAATTACTCGTAAAATACCAATTTTTTCATTTTATATTTCGAATTGATTTTGACTTTGATTTATTTCCTTTTTATTTTACATAACGACCATTACAACTTTATCAGAGTGTACATTTAGGGGAATATGGGGCAACTGGTCCGTGGGGCAATAATTTTGTAATTGTATGGGCATACTGCTTTCTTTTGAACAGTACGACTTTTGTTGAAACTTGACATATATCCTTATCTTCTACAATCCAAAACATTTGGAACTTTTGGGTATTTACACATGTGACATGTGATATTCTCCAGAAGCCACCTCCTTGAGTGACTGATTGAAAATTCACAGATAGTATGGGCGATATATGAAGATGGGTTTAGATCATGTTTAATCTACTTTATATGATTGACAGATATGCAACAGTAAATATATACATGCAGTACAGTCGTCTTAAGATGCTAGGTGCATATTGCATTTGATGGGTGCTATATTGTAATGTCCTTAGGGACTTTCCGAAATATGATTAAAACCATAGGTTGTGGTTGAAATGACTGTAAAATGGCGCACATTGCTAAGTTGGGACATTGGTGGTTTGGATTTGCGATCAATATTACCATTTAAAGAATGCTTCAACTTAAATCATTATCACGAGTATTCATTTAGTTGAGTTACTAGTTTATGAATTTGCAAATAACAAAGTACACCATTTTTTATTTGATCTAAAGACACTCGTCTACTTGAAGGACCCGAACGCCGTAATATTTGCGAATTCGAAGAAACTCGCTGGCTACAGAAATCTGTGTAATGGCTAAAAACAAAAATGCAGTTTTGCCTTTTTTCTGAAATGTATTGGAGTTATTGATTATTATGACAAATGGTATGTTTTAAAACATGTTGGCGTAAAATGTATTACGTCACAGGCATGTTTGAATAATGTTTCATCTCAACAAAGTGCTAAGTCATTTGTTTGGGGCAAGTGGACCGAAGGGGTTTGGGGCAACTGGTCCGCCTGCAAAAACTTAATCAAAATTGTAAAATTCATTTTGAAAATTAGTTGTTAGTGTCAATAAAACTTGACTCGGTATTGAAATGTAAATAGAATATGAAATAATTCACATTCTTTTTAGATCTTAGACATTTTGGGGCATTTTGGGTCTAATACCACTATTTCTGCTATTGAAGGATTACAATATGACATGAAATTGCTTTAGAATGGTTTAAAACCTCGGTATTATGAATTACATCTTTATTATATTTGAATGGTGTCTGTAAAGGTATTTGCAATGACAAAATATCATGAATTATGTATTATCCTCTGCTTTTTGTGTATATTAACCGTTGGGTCATCATTGTCATATTGACTAACTTCCCTTTAACATGGAAAGTTGGCTAAATATCAAGAATCAAGATGGCTTATTATAAGTACTAAATGATGATTTTATGAAGTAAATAAAATCAATAAAGAAAGGGGTATATAATTATAGACAAATGTATGGGGCATCTGAATATCACAACCATGTAACCATTTAACTACAATTCAGGAAAATTGGTGTTGGACCACATAGTCAATTTCTTTGCTAATATCCCACTTTAAGGGACTATTTTCAAGCGCTGATTTTGCAACAAACTTGTGTGGGGAGCTTGAGCTATCTACTAAGTGATATCCCTCCCCCGCCCCCACCAATCAATGTTGAGGGTCCCAACGACCGTGGTGATGAAACGGTTCCGAACAAAATTGAATGGGGGGACTGGGGGTTGATTTCAACGAAGTCCTCAAAGTGGTTCAACAGTTATTTCCGGAATTGTCTGAGGCTATTGGTAAATGCTCAATATGACAACTGTCTATAGGAAATAACTCGTGTTCTATACATTGCATAATCTTCTAATTTGGAGAGTGGCAAGATATGTATATAATTGTTATATACGGTAAAGATAAAGTAAATACGACATTTACATTGTTAGGGACTGGTCATTTTATGCGTGATTATGGCCCGTTTGTATGGTAAATCACTCAATATGACAACTGTCTATAGGGAATAACTCGTCTTCTATACATTGCATAATCTTCTAATTTGGAGAGTGGCAAGATATGTATATAATTGTTATATACGGTAAAGATAAAGTAACTAAGACATTTACATTGTTAGGGACTGGTCATTTTATGCGTGATTATGGCCCGTTTGTATGGTAAATCACTCAATATGACAACTGTCTATAGGGAATAACTCGTCTTCTATACATTGCATAATCTTCTAATTTGGAGAGTGGCAAGATATGTATATACTCATTCTATATGGTAAAAATAAAGTAAATACAAGATGTACATTGTTAGGGACTGGTCATTTCATGCGTGATTATGGCCCATTTATATGGAATGCGCGAGTGTTACATGTATAGTCTTACATAGGGTGCAACGGGTGAAATTCATTATTTAAAATTAATTATATGACAGTAGTTTATTATGCAACAATCAATTAAAATCCTTTTTGTTATCGCAATGCGTTTCTTTTTTGATAAGGGACCGGTCACAACCGCATTATAGTCGTTATAAAGTAATAACTATTGTGTCAATTATGGTAGCGTTGTATTTGCCATTGAAGTCATGGAATGATTGTATTTTCTTTGCATTTACTTAACTTGACGGTTATAATTTATCTTCCGTGTTTAATAAATGCATTAACAGTACGAAATGCATTTTGACGGACTGGTCATTTTACATGTGGTAGACAGAGAGAAAGAAAGACAAACAACAACCACCGAAAAAAGTTCAAAAATAAAGAAGAACAAAAACCAAAAGAGAGAAAAAACAAAAACAATAATGTGACAAACAGATGAATAAAATAAACCAGTTAATGAGCCACGCGAATAACGAAAATGTTATATTAATGCATTATTAAAAACACCAATGGCTCCCGCCATGAGGATTTGAACCCGTGTCTCTGCCCTTAAGTATGAATAGGCCAACGCGCTAACCAATTGAGCTAATCGCCCATCTATGCAATATCAAGCCAAATCAAGGGTTATATTATATTCGGCTTTAGAAATTAGCACTGATTCACAATACACCTTTCATAGTAATGCCTTATAGCGTCTTTTTATTCAGAACCATGCCCTCGTACTATCAGAGTATGGACAACCGTTGCGTTTGTCCATCCATTGAAAAGCATGCACATCGGTCGATTGACCCCGATAAATAATAGAACTAACTCCTATTATCTATTTAATTTAGACGGACAACCGTGTACACACGTGCAATTCAATACGGATAACCGTGTGACGGTTGTCCATCACCGCGTCATTAGAATTCCAAAGACAGGGTTCAGCGAATTACCTACAATGTAATGTTTATATCACTGTGGACGATGCTATTTAATATAATTCTCTTTATTTAGCTTTGGCCTTGTTGTTATAATGTTATAAATGTAATAATTCTGTAGTAAATGATTGCCGCGGTATGCTACGCGAGCAATGTCGTGCGCTATGTCCGAGCCGCTTGGAGCGATATGCGCGATGCGTGTCAATCGATGTGCACGAAGAGTGCGCGTGGCGTGTCGAGCGCTGTGCGCGAGACGTATAGATTGTTAATCATGATCTGTACACGAACAATGAATGTAATGACTGAACCTATTCATAGCTTGCCTGTATTGATATGTAATGAACCGCAATGTTAGTTACCATCTCATTGTTCATGTTATTTCTTGGTAACAAAGTCGAGTGCTATGCTCGAAGTTTATGCAAACGCGTAGCGCAAGCTGTAACCAAGGGATACGCATGGGATTGGGTCGAGCGCCACGCACGAACCGTCAAAGTTGTATTTAAATCATATTTTATAATGTTCTCGTGTTTATCGGGGTATCAGATGCTTTTTTAAAATAAATAAGTCAGGCTTCCTTGAATAATAGGAGCAAATATGCAGGATTAGGTATTTAATATGACCAGTCCCTAATTCAGTACTGTAGACACCTCTTGATAATGGTATATCAGGAGATTCATAGCATCTCTATTTACTGAAAATTTGATCAAAAAAGACTTACAAATACAAAAGTTGTGGCTAAAAATGTAAAATCAGATGATTTTTTTTGGACTTCATTCAGACAATTCAGGAAAATTGGTGTTGGACCACATAGTCAATTTCTTTGCTAATATCCCACTTTAAGGGACTATTTTCAAGCGCTGATTTTGCAACAAACTTGTGTGGGGAGCTTGAGCTATCTACTAAGTGATATCCCTCTCCCGCCCCCACCAATCAATGTTGAGGGTCCCAACGACCGTGGTGATGAAACGGTTCCGAACAAAATTGAATGGGGGGACTGGGGGTTGATTTCAACGAAGTCCTCAAAGTGGTTCAACAGTTATTTCCGGAATTGTCTGAGGCTATTGGTAAATGCTCAATATGACAACTGTCTATAGGAAATAACTCGTGTTCTATACATTGCATAATCTTCTAATTTGGAGAGTGGCAAGATATGTATATAATTGTTATATACGGTAAAGATAAAGTAAATACGACATTTACATTGTTAGGGACTGGTCATTTTATGCGTGATTATGGCCCGTTTGTATGGTAAATCACTCAATATGACAACTGTCTATAGGGAATAACTCGTCTTCTATACATTGCATAATCTTCTAATTTGGAGAGTGGCAAGATATGTATATAATTGTTATATACGGTAAAGATAAAGTAACTAAGACATTTACATTGTTAGGGACTGGTCATTTTATGCGTGATTATGGCCCGTTTGTATGGTAAATCACTCAATATGACAACTGTCTATAGGGAATAACTCGTCTTCTATACATTGCATAATCTTCTAATTTGGAGAGTGGCAAGATATGTATATACTCATTCTATATGGTAAAAATAAAGTAAATACAAGATGTACATTGTTAGGGACTGGTCATTTCATGCGTGATTATGGCCCATTTATATGGAATGCGCGAGTGTTACATGTATAGTCTTACATAGGGTGCAACGGGTGAAATTCATTATTTAAAATTAATTATATGACAGTAGTTTATTATGCAACAATCAAATAAAATCCTTTTTGTTATCGCAATGCGTTTCGTTTTTTGATAAGGGACCGGTCACAACCGCATTATAGTCGTTATAAAGTAATAACTATTGTGTCAATTATGGTAGCGTTGTATTTGCCATTGAAGTCATGGAATGATTGTATTTTCTTTGCATTTACTTAACTTGACGGTTATAATTTATCTTCCGTGTTTAATAAATGCATTAACAGTACGAAATGCATTGTGACGGACTGGTCATTTTACATGTGGTAGACAGAGAGAAAGAAAGACAAACAACAACCACCGAAAAAAGTTCAAAAATAAAGAAGAACAAAAACCAAAAGAGAGAAAAAACAAAAACAATAATGTGACAAACAGATGAATAAAATAAACCAGTTAATGAGCCACGCGAATAACGAAAATGTTATATTAATGCATTATTAAAAACACCAATGGCTCCCGCCATGAGGATTTGAACCCGTGTCTCTGCCCTTAAGTATGAATAGGCCAACGCGCTAACCAATTGAGCTAATCGCCCATCTATGCAATATCAAGCCAAATCAAGGGTTATATTATATTCGGCTTTAGAAATTAGCACTGATTCACAATACACCTTTCATAGTAATGCCTTATAGCGTCTTTTTATTCAGAACCATGCCCTCGTACTATCAGAGTATGGACAACCGTTGCGTTTGTCCATCCATTGAAAAGCATGCACATCGGTCGATTGACCCCGATAAATAATAGAACTAACTCCTATTATCTATTTAATTTAGACGGACAACCGTGTACACACGTGCAATTCAATCCGGATAACCGTGTGACGGTTGTCCATCACCGCGTCATTAGAATTCCAAAGACAGGGTTCAGCGAATTACCTACAATGTAATGTTTATATCACTGTGGACGATGCTATTTAATATAATTCTCTTTATTTAGCTTTGGCCTTGTTGTTATAATGTTATAAATGTAATAATTCTGTAGTAAATGATTGCCGCGGTATGCTACGCGAGCAATGTCGTGCGCTATGTCCGAGCCGCTTGGAGCGATATGCGCGATGCGTGTCAATCGATGTGCACGAAGAGTGCGCGTGGCGTGTCGAGCGCTGTGCGCGAGACGTATAGATTGTTAATCATGATCTGTACACGAACAATGAATGTAATGACTGAACCTATTCATAGCTTGCCTGTATTGATATGTAATGAACCGCAATGTTAGTTACCATCTCATTGTTCATGTTATTTCTTGGTAACAAAGTCGAGTGCTATGCTCGAAGTTTATGCAAACGCGTAGCGCAAGCTGTAACCAAGGGATACGCATGGGATTGGGTCGAGCGCCACGCACGAACCGTCAAAGTTGTATTTAAATCATATTTTATAATGTTCTCGTGTTTATCGGGGTATCAGATGCTTTTTTAAAATAAATAAGTCAGGCTTCCTTGAATAATAGGAGCAAATATGCAGGATTAGGTATTTAATATGACCAGTCCCTAATTCAGTACTGTAGACACCTCTTGATAATGGTATATCAGGAGATTCATAGCATCTCTATTTACTGAAAATTTGATCAAAAAAGACTTACAAATACAAAAGTTGTGGCTAAAAATGTAAAATCAGATGATTTTTTTTGGACTTCATTCAGACAATTCAGGAAAATTGGTGTTGGACCACATAGTCAATTTCTTTGCTAATATCCCACTTTAAGGGACTATTTTCAAGCGCTGATTTTGCAACAAACTTGTGTGGGGAGCTTGAGCTATCTACTAAGTGATATCCCTCTCCCGCCCCCACCAATCAATGTTGAGGGTCCCAACGACCGTGGTGATGAAACGGTTCCGAACAACATTGAATGGGGGGACTGGGGGGTTGATTTCAACGAAGTCCTCAAAGTGGTTCAACAGTTATTTCCGGAATTGTAGGTTCATACCGTTTTATCTAATAAATGTGCAGTCGAAAATTTCGCTTGCTTTGTAGACCATTAGTATACTGCTATTTACACGTTAACCACGAAAACTGTATAAAACATGGGTTTCATGAGACATGTATCCTTTTTACGTGTTAAATAATATGGAAATGTCTTTGTAAAGAAAATACTGCCTAGTTGTCCGTGTTGTCATTCACTGATTTCTGTGTATTCTAAGTTAGAATACACAGAAATCAGTGAATGACAACACGGAAACTAGGCAGTATCGTTGGAACATATAGGACCAGTTGCCCCACTGATGGGGTAACTGGTCCGTGCCAAGTAAAGTTTTCAGTGGTAATTGGCCTTTTCTTAAGATATTTTTTAACATTGATTATATGTTATATGTAAACGATTACTTGGGTGATATTTTCATAGCAATTCTATACATATTTACACGAGCTTTAATCTTTTATATCATGAAATATGCTTAACCGTACCAGTTGCCCCATCCTCCCCTATATCCCGTAGTTGGTGAATGCAGTGTGTAGGACAGTTTTTATTCCTTATCTTAAAATATTTGTATTGGTGGTAGGAATAAAAATTAACTACCTTTCAGTTAGTTACCAGTATATCAATGATATTATTTTACATGAATAATAATTTCATTGGGTAAAAGAAACATGTCCTTGAATGTGTAATGTATAATGCAAGTACCAAAAGGTGCTTTGTACTGGTAGTGACGTGAGATTGATGGACCATTCTCCCAAATGTTTTGTTGTTAGTATTGGAAGACTATTCATACATTCTACTGTATTAAATTTGGCATGTGAATGTTCCACTTCGATTATTTCAATAAATGATTTGTTGGTTCCTATTCAAGTAATGTGTGTGTGACATTTGACATTGTATGTAAATTAAGCAGTGACCATCCACTATGTCTAATGATGGAGCATTTGTGATGATGTTAACCTTTGGATCTCAAAGGATAGAGTTATTATTATTATTATTATTATTATTATTATTATTATTATTATACTCCATATTAACTGAAAGTTAATACTGAGTATATTGTTTTTGTTTCTGTGGACCGACTATCATTTTCGAATTACTCGAAAACTAATCGACCTATTCCAACCAGAATCGGCACACGTTATTTTTTTCTCGACATGCGCTACGACTCCGCGTTTCGGAAAAAAATATGCGCTGGAATTGTTTTTATCGTGGATTTGGCTTATCTCAGATTATCTAATATTATCTCTCCCATTGAAAACAATGGGAAAATACTCCCGATGAGATATCTCAAAAAAGAATTGAGCTATTGCATTGAAAATTTGCACACAGGCTGATGATTACAACAGCTTTAATTAATGTGCTACTCGGGAAATGTTGACCGTTTCCATGGCAACGGGAGCCATTCACATGAAAAAATATCAAATTTCACTGGTTTCCATGGAAACCATGCAAAAACAAATTTTGTTGAATTCATAAAAATATGCACATGCATATATAGCATCATGCTGCCAGGTTTCAGAGTCACACATGCAAAAATGAGTGCTTGAGAGCTCATTTTGTGGCTCATTTTGTAATTTTTCACTATTAGTTGTCACGGTAACCCGGAAAGAGACGTCATACATTTTAAGCGAACCGACCTGAATCGACAATTTGTCGACTCGACCCGACGCTGAAAATCTCGTTTCAATCGCTCAATTCGTTCCAAAGATATTGCCCCGACAAGGTTTTTGCCCTGGGCTGGCTGATAGTGATAATCTGCTAGTACAACAAATCATTACTTAGTGTTATTTGTCATCAGTTGGTATTATTCATCATAGGGTATTTTGCATGTTTCACTATAGGCACTGTACAATATTTAGGCAGATAGATAGGCTTTACTTGAACCTCCCTGGTTACACCTCCCTGATTGAATCAATTCACTGGTCATGGTCATGGATAAAGCTTATATTATAAATTGCTTTCAATAATAATACTTAATAGGTTACTGTACCTAACTCTCGCATTCTATCGAAATCTTCAATTCCATTCCTGTAAAAGTATGACACTGGTAGTAGCCTACTAGTAGGCCTATGTATCACAAAATGTTGTCAAATTCTAGATAAAACCATAATTATATTGGCACAAATAGTGCGATCTCGCGCCGTGTTTGTTTGCTATTCAATACTAAATACAGCCTGTGAGCATGACTCAAGGGAGCACACTACTAAATGCATTCCTTCCTTACCTCCCTTTGACATACCGCAGTCCCCTAAATTGCTCTATATCCATGTAGCTTGTGATTTGATCAATAACATGTTTATATTTTGTCATCTTTTTATAAATTTGCATAACTGAAAATCAACCCAAAATTGCCGTCAATATTTTTAGATATAAACCGACAAAAGTTAACATTGTGATTTTGTGGTATATTATTCGGCTCTCATTCGCGCATGCACTGTATGCAAATTGGTCGGTAACATAATAATTTAGCCAAAATTGATGTGTTTTACTCTTTAACATTGAAGAAAAGAATCCATAAAACCCAAATGTAATCAAAACATGCTGCCAATTTTGCTCAATTTTGCTCATATCATTCCATCAAATAGGAACTATTATCGTACTCAACTTTGCCGGAAGTGCTGCACACAACGGTAGTGTTTCGCTTCCACAACTTCCACATACATGGGGGCACGCCACTAAATAGTTCTTCCATTGAAATACACGCATTGTTGCCATTGTTGGCATAATGTATGTGCATTTCTTACCCTTATTTACAACAATATTTGGAGTATTTTTGCACATGAATATTTTCATTTAAGACATAATTTTGTTAAAAGATGTTTTTTGTGACCAATCTAGACTCCATTTTGCGGTCTATGTGCCTAAACAGTGCCACCATAATTTTCAAAGAATAGGCCTATCTGCTATTATTCAGGTCTTAGATCAGGCCAGGTAAACTAAATAACATGTTGATCATCCATTTTTTTTAAATGGTGAGGGAGGCCCTTATATTTGTTATTATGTTATTTTTGTTACTATTCATTTATGTGTGAAATTCCAATTCCTGAAGCTTTTGGCCTCATATTGTGAAAACAAAGAGGCCCATATTAGTTCATGTTATTTCCTAACTGTCCTACCCCTAGGCTGGAACAATAGTGTACAATGTGTTTATAAATACTACTGAAACACTTCTATACATCTCTTTTATGACAAAAGTATATGAATTAATTTTATAAATCTAATATAAGATAGTAACAACAATATTTCAAATTCACCAAAAATCAGTGAGGGCGAGGACAATCAACATGTTATTTATTTTACTTGGCCTTATAGACCCTATTTTTTGTTGTAGAACCACAATATTTGAAGTTGGGATTACCGTAATGAATTTAGTTTTTTACAAAATTATGATGGTTTTCGAGGATTGTTTTCATCTAAAATTGGTTTGCCTCTCTAAAAATGCAACCCTGCTATATATTTTTCTTCTTCATTCTTTTTTTTACTGCTTGCTGTTTAATCATAATCTGAATCATAATTTCAATACTAGGCTTGATAGTTGTTGTTGTGAGTACCAACAAGCCAGGCCCGTAAGAAGGGGGGAGGCGATGGTGGCGATCGCCCCCCCCCCCCCCCTTTGAAAATCTTCCCCGGAAAATGTGTACACAGATGAACAAATTTCGCGCGCTACGCGCGCATTTGTCTTCCCAAAATGCAATATTCTTTGCTACAAGCTTGTTTAGAGCCAAAATGTACCTCGATCGTGCAAAAAATAGGTGCAAATTCGAATAATTTCGCGCGCTACGCGCGCATATTTGACTCACAAAAATCTTCCGGTGATTTTTTTTTTAAAACGCCCCCCCTTGGAAAAAAAGTGTCTTACGGCCCTGCAAGCCGTTTGAAACCAACGACCCACAAGTTTTACTTAGCTTTAAGAATCTTTCAAACGTATTTGATATAGGCCTATGGTAATTTTGGTAATTTTGCTACATGCTTTGTTGATAAGATGTAGACTAGAGACTAAGTGTTGTAAGAACCCCAGTCCCCAAAACATACGGTGTATTTATTGCCGGGAGCACTCATGTATAAAAGTTGTAATCATTTGTATACCCTTATAACCCGGGACCCTTAACGCTGTGAAGGAGACCCTTAACAAGGATTGCTCGACGAATCATCTCAGTCATAGCAAAGGATATAATAGCCTAGGTCCTTTTTAAGAGAGTTTAGAAGGAAATTTTGTTAATACATATACGTTTAAAGTCGAAAGAAAATAATGAGGTTTATTCCGGGTTTTTTGTTCGTTAGGGCAAAATCTATATGTTTAAAATGACAGTAAGGCGATATTCTTTTGAAAAGAATTTTGCCTTATTTCACTAAATAACATCATAATGATAAAAAGTAAGTGTGTGATTTAATTTGTAGGGATATTTGTCTCATTAGACCAGACCATTTTGGTTTTTTTTTACAATGATAACACTAGATATCGGTTCAACCAAAGCAACCGTTAGCGCATATTCACCTTGAAAAAGACACACTTATTCTCCGTCTGATTGTCTGTGAGATTTTGTTGACATGTTAATAGTGGAGTATTTGTTCTCTTTGAGTACCTTTCTTGTTATTATTATTATTGGTATTTTATTCAGAAGCATCTCGTGGCCCTCAGGCCAAATTACATGCTAATATACGAGGGTCATTCAATAAGTTCTACCTCCTCCCTCATAACATTGCTAATATGAATATCAGCCACATGACATTTGTCATGGTTATAGCGCTGAATCATAGCTACACATTCATAGTAAATACTAATTGATATCTGTTTTACTTTTCATATGATGCGATCAAAGCGGAGAGAGCTTTTGGACGACGGAAATGGAAAATTGCCTTAAAAATAAATGCATGTTTTTCGGGAGGTTTTCCGTATAATATGGTTAGATATAAGAGCATGATTTTAATACTAAAAATAGAAATCAATGGATGATATCTGATACAATTATAGTATTATCATGTATGAATAAGATTGTAAGCTATAGTAACTCTCGTAGGCTCGTAAATAGTGTAATATCAACTCAAATGTATTGCTATGCCCTTGGCATACTAGAATACTGATAATCAGTCTAATTTTCGTTGTTACAACACAAGCCACAGTGATGCCTCGTATGTTAAATCTTTAACATAATAGTCACTTTATGAGTTTTCATTATGTGCAACCTTCAGAATAGTCAATCAGGTAGTCAATAATAGTAAATTATCCCTTTGGGAGACTTGTAATTCCTCTATTTAGACAGGTATATTGGTAATCACTTGGTTCTTATGAAATTTAAATATGCCTTTTTCAGGGTGCTCTAGGGAGGGGTAAACTTATGGTTGTCCTGATCTGGTACTGGTTAATCAGAGGACATTATCTTTCCAAAGAAATCAGTCACCTTCAATGTTTATGGTCTGGCAAAGAGATATCTGTCATTTAGAATGGTTACAATTGACCGATAGGTATGTTTTGCTTCTTACAGTAGGCCAAATGAATAGCACTTCGGCGATATTTTTCTGTTTTTCAGCCGTTTCCGTCACTCTAAATGTAAGTTCGGTTTTCACTGCATCTCTAGAAAAGTACAACCAGCACTCGGATCAATTTACAATGAATTTGTAGCTGAGTTCCCAAGCTACAATTTTGTGATATTTCATAAGACTGGTTTATATAATAATAAAGTTATGAGGTAGGAGGTAGAACTTATTGAATGACCCTCGTACAATATTAAAAATGCACATTAACAACATCAAAATGTTGCACTTGTAGGATTGAATCACAATTTACAAAGAAAGATATATTAAAAATAAAATGTACAAAAATTAAGAAACAACAAAATGTCACACTTCATGGAACTTACTGCACGACCAGTCGCACGAGATAATGGGTACCTAATCATTTAAAATATTGACAAAATAAGGAACAGGACTATTTTGGAAACGCTGAGTCCAACAATGAAATTGGGTCAAGTTGCCACTTTTACGAAGTGAACTGTCATGACACTCCAGTCTGGTAGGAGGGAGGAGAGATTGTGTCCTCTCATTTTTAGGAAGCCCATCAGAAAAACTTCGACAATGCTTCTCCCTCCTTCCAGACAAGGTGTCAAAATGGCAATTACCCAAGGCTTCATCATAAGACGCATACTTATGGTTCTACAAGCCCTTTTTGGATGGATTCAAAGTCCTTTGATTGTTTGACAGAAATAGTTGAGTGCCAAACTACATCTGCGTATTCAAGAATCGGTCCTACATAGCCACCGTATACTACACAGAGCTCATTGCTGCTAAAACCAAAACGTTTGAGGGTCCGCAGCATGAACAAGCTTTTATTGGCTTTCTTTTATGCATATTGTCAACCTGTGTATTCCACTTAAGGTCGTTTTGGAGAAACAGGCCTAAAACTTTGGCTTCAGCAACGCGGGGAGTGGATCGGTACCGATTCTTAAATCACACTGCAGGTGAGTTTTGCCAAAATATACCTGAAGGGCCTGACACTTGGAGGGATTCAAATTGAGCATATTATCCTTTGCCCACTTGGTAAATTCATCAGTTGTGTGAATGCGGTCTTACGATCAAGTTGTGTTAATCAGCCTGTCTTCTTAATATATAATCATCTGTGGAAATACTATTTAATCCTCAATTGTTCTAACTTATACCAATCTCGTCATTATTTCAATTCAGAACATGCGTACATTTGAGCACCGATATCCATGACGTCATCGACACCGGGACTTTGGATCGCCGCGAATTTAAACAATGCATGTTGAGAGATGGCAGTTCTTATTCGGTTTTTTTGTGACTAGTATGATGTTTTGTTCTATATAGTGTCGCAATTTCGGCTCGATAATTATTTTTCTAACAAATAATGCTCAATGTTGTGCTTGCGGGACTCCTCCTTTAACTAAATTTACTGGCCTACCCAAACGTAACAATGGCTATATGCAAAATACAGACACATTTTCTGATGTCGATTGCAACCGCCTTATCGAAGCATTTTGAAGTTGACGGTTTTGACTACGGTTGCGGATAGATTAAGCATAAGATAATCAAATCTATTTAAAAATTGTAACCACATATTATGCGTCACAGGAAACGCTTAATTCGTAACGCACGTATGCGCGCGTTCATATGTTGCTGCATGCGCATCTAACGTGTGTTTAAGCGCTGAACGGCATACTTAGATTTGCAGTAATTTTCTCATTTAAAGTCAAATATCAGAAAAAGTAAGTCGGTGACCCCATTTTTTATTTCATTTTTTGAAAGAATGTAGAAGAACCCAGCACATATTGAAAAATCAAGAAAAGTTATCTGGTACATTTTCTGGAATCTTCCGTTAAAGTCGAATAGAACCATGTAGTAATTTCTGGAAAAACACACACTTTTTCAAACGGATATAGCTAAAAAACTAAGCTCGTTACCCCAATTGTTATTTTAGATTCAGGGTCAGCACCGTTGAGAATGCCTAATAACAAAAGTTCAAGAACATGTCTACGTTAAGTCTATGTGTCATGAAACCCTTAAGCTGCCAACTAGATTGCAGTTATTACCAAATTGGCCGCGCATCCGTCAAATTGGCAACGTACATAAATGAAACTCTGAATACGTATAATTACCATTTTAAATTTGTAAAAATTAAACAGAATGCTTATTTTGCGAAAAAGAAACCCAAATATACGTCGATATCCAGAGTTCTCGCGAAATTGACACATTTTTACTATAATTTGAATTATCAAATTGCGCGGTTCGCCGGGAAACCCTATATTACGGCTCACTATTTGTAAATATGTTTACCAATGTCACAATATTAGAAATCTTACAAATATAAAAAATATTCAACAATAAACACTTACCCTCTGCTCCAATTACAAATAACATTGAAGTCAAAATTAGAACTCCGTATAAGGAATAAGCTACCAACTTGTAGTTATCTAAACGCTGTCCTATGTTTAGACTTAACTTCACGGTAACCAAGATCATGCACGAGATCCGCTTTACGATATGTCAGACGCCTGGCACAGTATAACCAGTTAGATAACTTTGTTACAGTATGAACTTACTTGTATGATTTCATATAGTGGTCTGATTGCCTACGCAATAAAGATGTTATTTAATTCACCAGGAACGATTAGCGGCGCCCATAACAAAAGTTTCAAAACACGTGCAAACGTGTCAATATTTTATTTTGGAAGTGTTCCAAATTTATTTTTGATCCTTGATGTGAGTATAAGCTAATGATATGAGTTCACATAGTGTCCCGATTTCATTCCTATTAGTAACATACTTTGGCCGGTGTACCATTTCAGTATAGGTTATATCTTCAAATTGAGGCGGAGGCAGTGATTAATATGCTCTTTGATGGTTCTATTATGTTTGCCCGCCCTGTGTCTTGAATCATCGTGATGATGGGTATAGTCTTATCATCCAAGAGCGATGTTTGGTGCTGTGATGGGCAGGGGTAATGAGCAAAAATAAAATGTACTGTCTTCTGGCTTATATTTGCCAGTTGTCGAAGGATCACATTTGGTTCCAACTTTCCGGTGGATCTTCATCTACACAAGTATTCAATAGTATATATACCATGAGTTTGATTATTAAGGTGCCTTATGCAAGCGGTTAAAAGGGGTAACCAATATAAACAAAACTGTTCCTATGCATATTATTCTCATCACACACGCAGCTATGTTTAGTGTACTATTCAAAGAGAGACAAGGAACGAACCATTTCCGCATTATTTGAAATCAAAAGACTTTGAAATCGTCACCTGTGATTTCTGCATATGAATAGAATCACTAAGCTGAAAACGATCAAAAGTGATGGACTTGAACATTTACCATAACGCAGGAGGCCACATTTAATTTGTATTTGCTACTCTTGTAATTTTCCAAACAGTATGATTATTTTCAGATCAACGCCTATGGACCTGTAAGTTAAGATTGTTGTAAACTGATATCCGTATCCCTATGTTCTGTCTGTATATACATCAACAAAATTTCATTGTTAGAGAAAGAAAAAAATGCGCTTAAAAATGGTATGGATAAAAACAATTAAACAGTAGGTAAGTAAATTAAACATAACCTCATGGTACAATCTGGATCTTAATGACGTTAGTAGTTGTTAACATAATAATTTTCTATGGCCTTACTCCATTGATTCCATAGTTATTTACGTCAGTAAATAGCCTTCTTTTCCAATCAATGGAGCGGCTGGGTGACGTCATTGGAAGCTCATTAGCATAATTGAAATGGTACAAACGAGCATCAGTGCTAATTTGTGTACCATTGCAATTATGCAAATGAGTAATTTGCACAATTTAATCGGCTCATATTTTAAGGCCAAGTATAATATGCAAATTAGCGATTACAGCGTCCCTCGGCATTTTGCCATTCAAAATGAAACGATTCTTTCATTTTGAATAGTTTTCTACTCAAAAATATTTGAAAAGGAAATCTATTTACATTTTGAATAGATAAATATTAGTGTATGAAACGATTCTTTTCATTTTGAATAGTTTTCTATTCAATAATATTTGAAAAGGAAATCTATTCAAATTTTGAATAGAAATGTTTAGTGTGGAACAAGGGCTTCCACAAGGATCAGTTATTGGTCCATTATAATTTACCATGTACATAGCAACGTTGGAAGATATCATTGATTTACATGGCCTTGGCATCTAGCGCCACCTGTCAAGAAAGTAAACATACTTATGAGACCATTTTTGCACCATAATGTTTTTAAGGACCAGTGATTACACTGACAAAATGTAATCAATATGGCTCCTTCACTTCTGGGTGATTTCAAGAACTTTTGGATACCCCCTCGTACATTTAGGCTACAGGACTGGTTATGTTCTGCTTTGAATCTCGGCTCGGACTCGATACCCAAGAGTAGGACTCGGGCATACACGCGGACGCGACTCGGCCTCGGGCTCGGCTCGGACTCGAATGAAGGGGACTTTCGTGTTATTACAAGTCTGATCCACACATGCGCTTTTTCAATACTCTCTTTAAATCCGACATATAACGGTCGTTTTTATGCAGAAGTATTACAGGTACAAAAATCGAGCTCTGTGCTGATCTGGAAGTGAAAGAAAAAAACATAGCAAGTTAGCACTCCGCAGATTATATCATTGAACATGTTGAATAATATAATTTCTATTCATCAAAAATATAAACCCTTTGTTTCTGTCTAGTTAATATTAACCATGCAATATTAAATTAATTGTATGATCTTTCTAAATGACGATATAATATGTACGAGTTGGCATATGCAAAACAATTCCCGGGGTCTCATAGAGAGCTGACAGAGCTAAATGCATAACATTCTGATGCAGTTGAATTTAAGCAGAAGGTTGATAATTTTTTCATAAAAGGAATGTTGAAAGGATTATTTATTATCAACGGCAAAAGTACCAATTGAAAAGTTAAGATACTAGTACAAAAAGTCTGCATATGATGTCACCATGACGTCATACATTTGGGAATGTCTGTTTTGTACAGGAAGTATTGGCAAAATAGATTTTTGGCTTAGAGTCATTAGAACATGGTATTTCACTAGTGTTAGCCCGAGGGGCTTAAAAATATTTTTGTATTGAGTATGCATGATTGACTAATCAAAGCGGTGCGGCCGCGGTAACAAGAAAGGTTTAAAAAACCGTTCTTGAAGCCATGTTGTTAAGCTTGACTGATAATTAAACAGTGAAACTAATTTGCTAGCGCGCAAAAAATGACTATTTTAATACTAAAAAGGTACAGAAAACGTTTCTGAAGCCATCTTGTTCCAATTTAATAACAAATAACAAATATTTATTCAAATGGTTCACGCTTGGTTTCAGCTTTACATTATATATTATATAGACAACAATACCATTGATGAGTCTAATGCGTTTTGTACAAAACGGTGGCCGGTATGTATTGATTCTATTTTTAAAGAGGAAATCCCTTATTATACAAAATATAGTAAGACCGTGGAAAACCTGATGTGTGTGTTTTATCTAATTAATTTATTAATTCCCTATACTTTCTGGTAAAGTTCTGCTGACATCTTTCGCTTGCACTGCAGCGGTTACAAAACAAGGCTCCGCGCATCATTTTAAAAGTCACTACTCATCTGCTCCACTGCTTCATGCTACCAGTTGATAGAAGAATGATCATGTTCAAAACATTTCTTTATATCTGAGTGCATTTCCATCTACATCCCATGTAAAGACAATGTATACGATCTGCCACAGACAAAACCCGTCTTGTTATGCCAGCCAGCCATACGCATTGGAGCTGGCTCCTTTGCTATGGCCTTCGCATAACCAAAATGTCGATGATGAAATGCTTAGATTTATTAAACGATCCTTGATAAAGAACCCTTTATGACTCTCACTCTCGCTCAAATGAACGATCAACTCAAAATCACAATAACGGGTCAATTATAATAGTATTAATACTTAATTTTAAAAATAACATTTGTTAATATTTGATCATGCATATCTTTATTCAACTGTTTGAAGGACGCAATAGACCTATATAACATTGGGAAAAGGTTTATGAAACTGATCCAATATTAAATGTACACAGAAATTAATTCACATATTGGGTGGAAATTTCATAATTCATAGTTCAAATTCTTCAACGTCACAATTAGTTGATGAACATCAAAACTCGCAACAACAACAAAAAGTTGTTGAGCGAGAGCATGCCGCCTCGCCTCTGTCACGTGGTCAAGTGCATGGTTCCCATCGGGACATACAAGTAATAAATAGAATCACATGACCAATTTCTGTTATTCCCAGGTTTTTGGCGTCTGCAAAAGACATTCCAAAATTGAATTCAAAACGTTAAAATAATGTAATTACAATACCATATTTAGAATCAGCATAACAAAATCATTACAATTATCACAAACACGTTTAGTATTGGATCAGTAATTCTTGAGATAGACTTTGAAATTTGGGAAAGGTATGTGAAATATCTGTTTTGTAATGGTAACATAAATAGCCGCGTGGAAAGTCTTAATACAAAGGTTTAACTTTGTCTCGGATCTCCCAAGCAGTCAGTGCACAATATTTAGATCTAAAATAGATTAGTCTGTTTACCCCAATCTCTGACTATGGCCAGCTTCACCTGCTGGCAAAAACTCCATGGTCAGTGGAGATAATATTGGTTAGTGAAGTTGAGAGGTAGAGGCCAGAAAGGTATATGGTCAGTGGATATACTAGTATTGGTCAGTGAAGTTGAGCTGTAGAGGGTGCACATGCTCAGTGTATTAGAGTCGAAGACATGACAAGACATGATAGACGGTTCTGTAACCAGAACTACACAATATTATGGTTAAATGTGGGAATTTGGTGATTGGTGACAAAACAAAAACTTCGTATGTATTGAATATAGTCTGCCATTGTCCATCACGTATACTACACAATAAGTTGAAATGTAGGAATAAACAATATGCTTAATGATGCAAGGTACATCGTAAAATCAAGAAAATTGATGAAAGTTCCGTGTTCATTAGCATTGTATCCATTAGTCACGCTGGATAGATGTAACAATGTAGAATCTCACTAGAGCATATATTTATAGACCTAAATCTCCATCAAAGCTTTGATTAATGAATCTGAAATAATGTCAATGGTGCCAGGTACCACATAAAATCAAGACAATTAATGAAAATTCAGTGTCCATTAGCATTGTATCCTTTAGTCACGCTGGGTAGATAGTAACAATGTAGATTCATATCTCGGTTTAGGGCATACATTTATCAACTCTTTTCAAAGCTTTGATCAGAGCCGTTCTTTGACATTTGGAGTAAACATGTATCTGAACAAGTTCAATATGTGGTATTTCTGTGGCATGATTCTATTACATCGACAGAAAACAACATCGACTTCAGGGGGTTTCATGCATTTATTTGACAATATAGCGAGCGTGGTGACGTCAAAAGGGACGCGATATTTTACAAATAAATACTGCCCTCATATGGGAATAATGGAATTTATTGTGGGAGTCGCGGATCAGTGAGCAGAAAAAAGAGTGCACATAGCATATGGGGATCGTCCCTCGTGAACAGAGTAAATTGCTTCCTTCAGTTTATGCCAAGTCTATCAGAATAAGTTGCTATCTATGCTATCTTCAGTAGATAGCAAGTGTATCACAGTAAGTTGCTTTCTTCAGTATATTGCAAGTATATCAGAGTAAGTTGCTATCTTCAGTAGACACCAAGTATATCAGAGTAGGTTGCTATCTTCAGTAGATAGCAATTCTATCAGAGTGAGTTGCTATCTTCAGTAGATAAGTTGCAAAGTCTGTCAAAAAAATTGCTATCTACTGAATATAGCAACTTACTCTGATAAATTTGGTGTCTACTGCATATAGCAATTTACTCTGATATACTTGTTATCTACTGAAGATAGCAACTTACTTTGTTATACTTCCTATCACTGAAGAAAGCAATTTACTCTGATAGACTTGCTATCTACTGAAGAAAGCAATTTACTGTGATAGACTTGCTATCTACTGAAGATAGCAACTTACTCTGATAGACTTGCTATCTACTGAAGATAGCAACTAACTCTGATAGACTTGCTATACACTAAAGATCGCAACTTACTCTGATATACTTGATGTCTACTGAATATAGCAACTTACCCTGCTATACATGTTATCTACTGAAGATAGCAACTTACTCTATTATACTTGCTATCACTGAAGATAGCAGTTTACTCTGATAGACTTGCCATCTACTGATAATAGCAACTTACTCTGATAGAATTGCTATAGCAACTTACTCTGATAGACTTGGTGTCTACTGCATATAGCAATATACTCTGATATACTTGTTATCTACTGAAGATAGCAACTTACTCTGTTATACTTCCTATCACTGAAGAAAGCAAGTTACTCTGATAGACTTGCTATCTACTGAAGATAGCAACTTACTTTATTTTACTTGTTGTCTACTGAAGATAGCAACTTACTCTGATAGAATTGCTATCTACTGAAGAAAGCAATTTACTCTGATATACTTGCTATCTACTGAAGATAGCATATATATCAACTTATTATGATAGACTTGCTATCTACTGAAGATAGCAATTAACTCTGATAAACTTGATATATAGATAGCAACTTAAGGTGCGTTCATACTTCCATCGTTGGGCATCGGCCGATGTCCGTCAACGTCGACGGATGAAAATTCGAAAATCGGCCAACGATGAAATCCTTGTCGTTGCTTGTCGGCGGATGCCTCAACGATGACTTTTTCGAGTTGAGACAAGTTCAACTTTCAACGACATCGTTGCGTATTTACGCGGAATTTACGCAATAACAACCAATCAAATCCATCACAGAAATCAATCAATTATCATAAGTTGACGCAGCTAAAAAACGCGGCCGGCCGGCACCTGTTGATGATGAGGAGAGAGAGCTAACATTTCAAAAGGGAATTACCCACAACATTAAGAAAATGGCGATTTCCGTCAACTTCGGGGCCTTCAAAACGATCTGGAAACCAACTGCAAATGGCTTACAGCTAGTCGGACAGAACTTATTTACACGGATAATTACAAGATAAGTTAACGTTCTATCTTAAAATGTATTTGCTGTTGTTTTCACTTGATAAATATAAGTTTTACATAAGCTTTAAAATTTGTTAACATTTGACATAATTGTGCGCGCAAAAAGTAAGCTTCAACAAAATTGTAAAGTCGTTTATGTAGTCTGTTAATCTGTAACTTGGTCGAAACAGCAGTCACTATTCTATACTTACGATGGCGTCTCAACTTATTAGTAATGTGGTTAGGCCTACTACTCATAGTATGACGCATATTTGGGATCCTCAGTTCCTGAGTGAACCATTAATCATAGCAGTGAGGAAGAGGCCACTGTTGTGGAGTTTTAAGCTAAAAGAAAATAAAGTTAGGCCACAAAAGGATAGGGCCTGGGAGGCAGTTAGTCGGGAGTTGGGTTGGCCGGTAGATGGTAAGCTTATAAATAACACTTAGCCTTGGGTCTAAAAAAGTTTTAAAACTGTATTGAATTTGATTTATCATTTCGATTAGTGTAATTATTTTATAGACTATGATGACATGTATTGTAGGCTACGGTAGGTGTAAAACATTTATTTATTATTATATTATTTATATCAGGCTTTAAAAAACAAAAAGCTAAGAAGCTCTACAAAATACAATCATATAATATATTCAATTCATTGTTCAATAAAAGTAGGCTACCCGGATGCGACCAATATTCTAAAAATATTGTTGTCCAATTTTGTTTTTGCGTGGCGCAATTATAAATGTGCGCATGACATGAGTATGCGCTGAGATTACGGTCAGTTAGGTGTTGGACTTATTCACTTATTCACAATTGATTTTTAGTTTCCTGTTGCACGTTTTAAAAATAGGTGTCTTTTAATTAATAAATTAGGCCTAGGCCTATTTTTTTTATTTTATGTTTTTTTATTTTAAACTAATTATTTTGCGGTCGCATCCAATTTCACACAGCCAAATGTCATGCACGCGTGGTAATGTACGCAATCAGTACGCACGGCGCATTCGCCTAAACTTGTAAACTTAACATCCGGGTATGTGGACTCGATACCTGCCACATCGGTATTTTGATGTATTTTATCGCACAATGAGAACGCAACATCAATGTTATGCGTAGACGCGCACCTAGGTATGAGTCCACATTCGCACAGTATGAACACGCCCAAAGTTAACTGCCAAATGTCTCCAATAATTATATGCTCTTTCCTGAATATTTTTCAGATTTTCTCACAGTAGAGAAAAAATGGACGAATCTGCGGTCAACATATGGACGCCACAGACAGCGTCAACTCACAACTCCTCCAAGTGGGTCAGGAGCAGTGGCGACCATATCATGGCCTTTCTTTTCTATAATGGACGAATTCCTGAGTGGTCCAGATCCACATTCAACACCGTAAGGAAAATCTTTGTGTGCAATCCTAATGTTTGCATTGTACTTAAATTTGTTACCAACAGGTGAGCCCCTTCCCCCACCATTAAACTCCTGTTCTACTATGTGGATCTGAAGCTTCCAGGTTTAAATCTCATTTGAATTTAAACTACATGATGTAGGCTTACTCTGTGTAACAAAGTAGATTACATTTTTTGTATTTTTGCCACCTCACCACCAGTGCGGGAGCTTAGGAACCTAATTCCGGGAAAATTTTGACTTTGAAGGGAAATTTTGGGCTTTGGTGGGGTATTTTAGGTATAAAAATAAAGAAATAGGATACATAAGAATCTGAATGGAAATTATCTCCATGAAGGGACTTAAGTTAGGTTCCCGGAAAATTTGCATTTCATCAGGCTCTGCTCACCACACTACAGAATATATCTGCCTTTAACTAATGTCAACATTTGTATGAAAATTGGCCTTGACCTTTATGTGAACTGAAACCTATTGAAATTTAAATATTGTGACTTCTTTGTATGCACTTGGATTGTTGACTATTATGTAGCACCAGGGAGGACCTCAGTCATGACCTTTGTCCCATCACTTGCCCCCCCCCCCCCCCAATAAGGCTCATTGTTCATAATCTGCCTTAACCCTCAGTGGCATACCCAGGGGGATGGAGGGGCTGCCCCCCAACCCCAACCCCCCCCCCCCCCAAAAAAAAAAAAAAAAACCCACCTTATAATAACCCTGTCGGTATACACACTACGGTTCCGTTGGTACATTTGTGATTCGACCATGCAATTTTTTTGGCCAGTTTTGAGGACAACCACATTGCAATCCCCTCCCCCGCCCAAATATCAAGATTTCTTGAGCTGGCGGCAACAAAATTTGGGCAACATTTTACTCTTTTTTTTGGAGTCGGTAAACAAAATTGTTGGTACGTTATGCCTTTCGTCGGTACAACTATGTCTGTGCCCCTACCCCCAGTTTCAAAAAGCTGGGTATGCCACTGTTAACCCTATCCCTAACTCTAACCCTACATTATGACTAGCGGTCCTTATGACTAGGTCCTTATGACTAGCAGGTAGACCCGGGCAGGTAACTAAAAAAAAACCTGTCTGACAGAAATTCCACCAGCCAGTGTAACTCACTTACACTGTAAGTTTGACAATTTTTACCAGCCAGTGGGCGGGTACTTTTGCATCCTCATCACCCACCCGGTGCAAAAGTCACCCGCTATTTGATAACATTTACCACCAGAAATACCATGGAATCGATATTTAAAATATTGTATCTGTGCAGTATCTTTTGAATGTCAATTATTTTGCTCCTGTAAATCATTTCAATTCTCTTATTTTCAGAACTATCAGTAATATGCCAGTGTCAATCTTGGCAAACGTGGATGAAATGACTAGGTGAGTAATGTATGAAAAAAGAGGCTAAACAAAATACGCTTAACATTTATTTTCCTATTATAAAATTGAAAAAATATCTGAAACTTTCTAATAAGGTTATGATTTAAACGACCCTAGGAAAATGTGTGCCGTTAATCATAAGTTTCCCCTAAAGGTTTGACAAGCAATTGTGTAAAAATGTGTTGATTCCAAAAAAATATTTTTATTGACTCCCAACATATTGGTTGTTTTGGCCATTTCTTTGGTAAAATAATTGCAATTTTGATCATATTTGAGATATGTAAAATCTTTATATGTTTTCATGAGCCCTATCAAGGTAAAAATGGCACCTGTTTCAATAAAATATACTCTCAGTCTCATTGGCATAACTTGTGAAATATTGGTCATTTAGGTCATGTTTTACCGACAGGTCAATTTTGACAGTGGCGTAGCTGGGATTTTTTTCAGGGGGGGCAAGATTTTTGAAATTTTCGTAAAAGGTTGCCCCACATTTTTTCCCAGTCACCAACTCGTGAATTTCACATCTCGGTCTTTATCATTATTTTCCTATTTTCTTTTTTTTCCTCCTTTTTAATTTTTTTTAGAGGGGCTGGGGGCGGGGGCACAAATGGGATTTTTCCGTCAGGGAGGGCATTTTCCCCCCCGCCCCCCCCCCCCCCCCCCCCCCGAGCTACGCCACTGAATTTTGACCATATTTTGGTAACAAGTTGACTTTCACTGTGGGCTTTTCATGAAACGGCCATAAAATATGTATCTATACAAATCGATCAGTCTGGTAGAAGACCTATTAAGCATCAATTGTGTTGTATAATGTTATTAATCATATTCAATTTTTTTTAACAGGACAACAAGCGTGCCGGCGCAGACAATTGAGTTGGTTACTCAAGAAAGGTATGCACATAACTTGGTGAATTAGTCATTGATTGTCTCAAGACAAGTTATTGACATGAGACATCACTACACCAATTTTCATGATTTGAAATATCTCATATGAGCTGAGCGTAAGAGCTCCAATCATTTTTATCCCCCTGGCTTGAAAAGCCGGAGGGTCTTGTATCAGTACATTACCGCCTTTATGGAAACCCATTTCCATATGGAGACATGAAACCTTTATCCATGAGCAAAAGCTGCATACTGCCCTACACACACATTTTAACTCCTCCCACTGCCACACCACCCCACAGCAAAAAGTCTTGTCAAGTCAGGCTATCTTTTCATAAGCTTCACAACATTTTTCTTCCACAGTAGCAGTAACTTGAACCTGGACTTGTTCGACGATTCTGATGAGGATCAAAATAGGTAACTAGCTATAAAAACAATTTAACGATGAGGTTACTTTTATACAGTGGCGTAGCCAGAGAGGGGAGGGGACGATCGCCCTCCCTATATCGACTGTCTGTCGATTCAGTTGACAACGTGAGGAATCATGGAATTAAGATTTTAGTTTTCTTGCGCTACACATGCATTTCTTTGCTCACAAAAATCTTTCAATTCTTGCCCCCCACCCACCCCCATATCAAAAACCTATTTACGCCACTGCATTTATATGCCAAATAATAATTATACAGATTTATTCAAGGAGAAATTATGTTCATCCAGAATTTGAACCTTGGACTTCTAGATCACTACCAACTGAGCTTATGAGTCAGATGCGGATGAATGGCGATAATATATCTATCTATAAGGCCTTCGGTTCAATCCTGGATTAGAAGATGTTAGATGGTAGGATTGAGCTGAAAGCCTATAGAATATATTATCTGACTCATTAGCTCAGTTGGAGCGATCCATAGGTCCCAGGTTCAAATCATGGATGGTCAGTAAAATGTTTCACTGACCATCATTTATAATGAGTGGAGGTTAGATGAAATTATTTACTCATAATCATATGATACTTGTTTAACCCCTTAAAAATATGCTGAAAAAACAATCCCTAAATTGTCTGAACCCTTATACCATCAAGAGATGGAATCAAGTCCAACTTTGCTTTTAATCAACAAAACACAAAAATATATAAACCTAGCACAAAAATGGTTTTCTCTGGGATATCATTGATTTGTGTGTGATTACGCAGTGAAAATGTGTGTGTAAAGACTCATAGCTAATCAGCAAAAGATGTTTACTTTAATCTTCATATCTCAGCTAGTCACACCCTTTATCACCGCAATCACTCCAGACCCATTCATCCAGATACGTACAATTCAGGAAATAACTGTTGAACCACTTTGAGGACTTTGTTGAAATCAACCCACAGTCCCCCCCCCCCCCCCCCCCCCCCATTCAATGTTGTTTGGAACCGTTTCATCACCACGGTTGTTGGGACCCTCAGCATTGATTGGTGGGGGAGGGATATCAATATGAATTGTAGGTTTAGGCCAAGAAAAATAATAAGTTGTGTTGGTTTTCAATTTCTTTTTTGGGCTGAACAATATATGGTTGATGTCAAGACAAAATTGATATAGGAATATATGTTAATTTAACTAATGTTTCTAGTGTGACAATAGTCTAAAAACATTTATGCAAGCTTATTTTTTAGACACTTTTAATAAAATCTAAATCTAAATGAGAAAGAAGAAAAAAATGCGACCCTAGTTTTTACGATTTTAGGGTCGGTCGCTGAGGGCAACACAACTTATATTTTTCTTGGCGTTACTGGTTCAGATAGACAACATCAAAGCAACTGGTCAGGGACTTTTTGTGCAAGGTGTATGTACAAGTTTATTTTCAAAAAATGTCTGCTTTACAAATTATGTATTATTGTTTGTACAGGGTGAATAAGAAATGTGTGTATGAAAACGCCCTCTGACTTTGATGTCATCAATGAACCATAAAATTGGTGTTATTCTAATATCTACATGTAATTTACTTGATCTTCTGGAGAAAAAAATGGAGGACATCTAAGAAATCCAGCGATTCATTGCTTTTCCCACAAACAGTAATTTCTTTCATAGAATGGTGAAAGGGGATGAAGATGAAGTTAATTAGATAACCTTCGTAAAAACAAACTACTGTAAAAGCTTACATTTTCACGGAGGATTTAAATTTTCGCGGTTTTCGCGCAAAATATTTTTCCACACAAATATTGTTTTCAACATTCATGCAGTGCATCCAGCAAGTCGCTCGCTATGTCTATGATATCAAAATGCGCGAAAATATCTTTACGCAAAAATATTGGCTTTTACAGTATGTGATCAAGAAAAATAAGTCTGAAGTCGAGAATTTCACATTTGTTTGCTTATTTATTATATTGACCATTTGCAATGGAACATTTTTGTAGTACAAATAATTATGAGCAAATAAAGGTTATTCAAAACAATTTACAAAACAAAATAATGTTTAAACCTTGTCATATCTCAAAATCAAAAATGATATCTACAGGGTGTCCCAACAGTTTTGAAACCTTTTAAAATCTTTATATTCCTGGTTAAATAATCAGCAGTATAAGAATAAAAATAAAGGAGTCATATTTGGAACTGAAATTATTCTACAAGTTTTCTCTTTCCAAACATATTTTATATTTGGTACTTCGACTTACTTTAATAGGATACAAATCTTTAAAATGGTTTTGAAACTTTTGGGACACCCTGTATATCATGGACTACACCATGACAGCATGTTGTAATGGAAGAAAACAATTCTCGATCATTTGGCTCATACATGTACATGCTTTGAGTGTCATCTTTATCAAGAGTGTCATCATCACCAACGGCTGTACAAAACTCCTACAATAATATCATATTGTCCATATAATTTAGAATAGATATAAAAATTGTTAAAGGTATATTATGTGATCTTTTCCAGTGGGACTCCCTCAATCCTCGAAATAAATTGGAAGCAGATTTTCTTGCAGATTTACTTTTCTTTTCTGATCATAAATCATAAATATATTCCAAGTTACAGAGCGATACGATTCCTAATAACCTCAAAATCATAGTTTTAGAGTAAATTTGAGTAAAATTTGAAAAAAATAGATTGTACCGCTCGGTACATTCTATTTTCAAACCATGATTTTGAAGTAATTAGGAATCTAATTAGGAATCTACTTTCTAAAAAAAATGGATAGGGGGCACCCCCTGGAAAAGATCACATAATTTCGCAAGGGATGTGGATTCGCAAAATTAAATACCTGCAAAACTGACAACTCTGCATTGAAAGTAACAGTAAATTGACTAATGCACGAGATGTAATGCCCTCTAAAATAACAGTAATTTTAAATTTGTGAAATAAAGTATCCACAAAATGATAGTGTTTTACATTCATTTAAATGCCTAATTCAAGAAGGGTCAGGTGTTTCTATAACCTGACATACTTTATCTGACACACTGACACACTTTTATCTGACACAGTTTTTAGGCGTTCAAGGGGGTGTTCAAGGGGTGTTAATGGGGTGTTCAAAGGGGGTGTTCAAAGGAGTGTTCAAGGGTTGTTTAAGTAGTGTTCAAGGGAGTGTAGAAATGTAAAAGGTAGTAAACACCCCCTTGAACACTTCTTTAACAACCCTTGAACACTCCTTGAACAACCCTTAACCCCTTGAACACCTCCTTGAATACTTCTTTAACAACCCTTAAGTACTCCCTTGAACACCCATTGAACGTCTAAAAAAACTGTGTTAGATAAAAGTGTGTCAGTGTGTCAGATAAAGTATGTCAGGTTAAGGAAACACCCTAAGGGGTCAGCTATTGTGTTATGTAATTGATTGAGAAAGGTAGATGATTTGTCATGAAATAGCCACTGCACGTCTACATGGGTAGATCTTGTCCTCTCCTTATGTAAGTATATTGCCATGGTACGGTACCAGTTGTTGTGAAGTAGCGGAGATACGATTCCCTCACTTCTGCAGCCCCCATTGTGTGGTTGTTGCTACCCACACGTTGGACTGCAATAAGGTTGCTTGGTGGATGACTTGTAGCATCTGCTCGCCACTTACCCTTGGTTATCTTGCCAGCCTTTCCTTGCCTGTCTTCATATTTAGGGGGACAATACTTACGCTGATTGGGCCTTAATGGGGCCTCTACCTTTCTCAACCAGTTATGTAACACAATAGCAGCCTTCAGATATGACACAATATTGGATGTATAACCAATGATTGGGCTGCGAAAAAGTCGCAATTTTTGACATAGGATGCCAAAAGCATTCTCTATCACCCTTCTAGCTCTAGATAGTCTGTAGTTGAAGATTTTTTGCCTTTCTGGTGTTTGTCGTCCAGGGAAGGGCCGCAACAAGTTCTCTTTAAGAGGGAATGCCTCATCCGCAACAAATGCGTATGGTAGGTTAGGTCCTCCTACTTCAACTGGTGATGGGTCTGGTAGTCCTAAGCTGTTCTGGACGAGACCTCTACCAAGAGCACTTGCAGCAAAAAACTCTTCCGTCACTCTGACGACCGGGGGCACCAATATCTGCAAAAATGTTAATTGAATTTATTTGTAATGGAAAATCTACAAAAGCAAACTACAGGAGATATCAATGTAGCATCTATTGAAACTCAACCTTTACGAGCCAACAACAAAAATGTACCTTCTGTCTATTGAAGATAACATTGTTGTTGCATGTATCTTGAACAAGTACATGCAATCCTACACTTTTGTAAAAATGCAGACATTGAACTAAAATCATCTAAAAAGACAGTTGTCAAGAAGCGCTTTATTATTTTGATTTAAATAGTTTTTAGTTTTAATTTTTTTATGCAAACAAGTTTTTTTATGTAACCCAAATTTTGATTTTCAATTACTATAAAGGCGTATGTTCCGATCATTTGTTTCCGACTATGATTTTTTTTTCACATCAAGATATTTTGATATCAGAAGAATTATGTCTGTAAACTCTTGGGGCCAGAAATTTTGATTTAAAAATTACAAACCAAAATGTGGTGAATTACTGCCAAAAAGTGATTAACCACACCAGTTTGCGTACTACTCAATGGGAACATTTCTTGTGCTTCTAAACTAAGAACCATTTTTCACTCAAGGTATAGCTTTGTTGAAAATGTTGGATCAAAAAATCAACATTTTTTGTCAAAATCGATGCCAAATTTGGATTTTCTGACCCATTTCCTTTCCAAAAAAAAAAAGCCGCATAGTTGATGCCCGGTATTGCTTTAAAATGACAATGACCGATGCAATATCACGATTTATGCGAAATGACTGAAAATAGGCGCTGACCGAAAACTGGCGACTTAACCCTAATTTTATATGTATTTGATTGAAAGTTTAATAATTACAGCACTCTCAAAAGTCAAAAAAATATGTTAAAAACTTCCTTGAGTCCCCCCTTAATGATGACCTTTCATGTAAAATAGAAAACATGATACTCACCTACAAATGTGAAGCAGTAATTGCTGTCACATGCTGCCATCAAAATAAGGCTATGTTGGTTTTTATAGTTATAATACCCAGAACCAGACATCGGTGGTGCCTGCATGACGACGTGTTTTCCATCAATGGCACCCACACAGTTCGGAAAATTCCATCTGGAGCCAAATCCAGCTGCTATATCTTTCTATTCCTGTAAATAAACGTGCAAATGACTGTTCAATAACTAAAAAAAATGTGTTTTAGTGAAATTGAGGGTTTTTTAAATTTATGATAATTAAGTATGCTCAGGGTCATTGACTCATGTTTACTTAGGGAAGGGAAATCAATATAATTGAATTGAATTCATGTATTTGTTGCAAAAATGGTATTGATAGTTTAAATAATGTCTGAATGGTTGAGTAACATTGAATTTAAACAAAAAAATAGTAAAAAATAGCCAACTTTTATCAATAAAAAAGATTATATCAATACAAAATGTGATTTGTTTCGGCTGTTTAATTTCAGTGGCATACCCAGAGGCCCCCCCCCCCCCCCCCCACCCCTGGAATATCCCCATCGGTAAACCTGAGCCTCCGTCGGTAGATTTGCAATTTTGACCATGCAATTTTTTTCTGCCGGTTTTGTGGACAACCTCATCTCGACCGCCCCCCCCCCCCCCACCCCCCCCCCCCCCCCCCACACACTTATCAAGAATTCAGCTGCTCACGGGGGAAATTGTGCAACTTTTACAATTATTTTTGGGAGTCTGTAAAAAAATCTGTCGGTACATCATGACTTTCGTCGGTACAAGTATGTTCGTGCCCGCCCCCCCCCCCCCCCCCCTATATGAAAAGGCTACATAAGGGTTGTTTTTTCTTCAAATTTGATCAGATTTTATGCTTACATCACGGGTAGATGGGAATTTGAGAACTTCATCTTTCAAGCACTCCCACAGTGCCTCTGTTGTTTCCTTCAAAACCATATGAAGAGTAGATTTTCCCACACGGAAGTTGGTAGCCATTGACGTCTGTGCATCGCCGGAAGCAAGAAATCTGAAATGGTGAAATTGATAATAAAAAAGTCATTAGTTTTTGAGTATCTCTAAATATATCTCCAGTGCTACCCATTATAAATAGGCCTATATGCAGCCCTCAAATTAAGAAATGAAAAGGGCATGGCAATTTCACGCAATTTGAAAGGGCACAAGTGCCACAAGGCAATTATGTACTTTTCAATATAGTAAAAACAGCCAGAAGTTGAGGGCATCGAGGCAACTAGGTGGGGCACCGACGGCAGTTGCCTTCGGTGCCTTCGGTTAATTTGAGGGTTGCCTATATATGGATAGGCCTAATTGAAAAGTGGGAAAGGAACCAAAACCGTGCCTTCTATAAATCAAAGTGAAACTATGTGACTAATGTCTAAATTCTGTTTTTCATGGACAAGTTTAAATTTAGTGACCTTGTTCTTGACAAATGCATCTATTATTTGGGTGCAATTTAGACACTTGTCATTTACTCCTCATATTTTAGTTACTGCTTTTCAGTTTCTGTGTTACTGTTTCTGTTTAATTGCAGTCTGTTTTTATCATAACTATTCTGTACTTCACAAACGTTCCTGAGACTTAGGAATGGTGTACAGACACAGACTGGGATGATCCCCTACTCTTACGAAGGAGTTTATGACTTTTTAACATGCTTTGGGGATAACTCTTCCGATACACGAGACCAAAAATTACTATGCGACTTCTGAACCACGGTGCGCTGAACATGCCTACTTCAGTCTGCACGGTCTGAAGGAGGCATGGGGACGAGACTGTGTACTGTTATAACAGGGAGTTTAATAGTAATGGGAGAGGCTATTCGAATCGTAAAAATGAAGCCTGGGCGTTATTTCGCAAATTGTACTTGCAAAATGGGGGTGCTATCTTGACAACGCCATGATTGACAGCACAAAAGTCCTAAAAGGGACATTGAGACGTGCGATGTAGCGCGATGTCTGCGCGATGTACCTTTTGCGTCAACTCATTGGCATAAATGTACCTTGTAAATCGATGGCGTTAAACATAGAGGCTTCAATGTCGGCAATGGGAATCTGTGTACAGTGGCACCGACCTGGTTATAATCAAAACAAAGAATTCTTGATCAAATCGTATATGATTCGTCAGTGTCCCATGCTACTGGGGTGTATCGTGCGTGACCGCATCAATCGCAATGGCGCATTTAAACCGGAAGATGTGCCGTACTTGTTAACAAATAGATAATTGACCAATCGTAGCCCTAATCAACACGACATCACGCTACGTGATTGGACAATTATGTAAGTTCATGTTTATTCATGTCACGTACATGATCGCGTTGTGGCGTGATTGTCAATGGCTCTTCACGCTGATGAAAATGAATACTGGCGTGACTGGAATAAACGTTTTGATCAAGAATTCTTTGTTTTGATTATATTTTATTGAACTCAATGCTCAAACGATCCACCAACAGAATACACTGCACAGCAGCAGTATTTACATGCACAAACGCTCTAGACATGCTATATTGCTAGACCACCTCAGCAGTCATAGGCTAGTCGTTCGTTCAATTTTTTAGTCAGATTATTATAGGATTAATTTCATTTTTAGAATTCCTGAATGAAAGTTTATTTTATATATTGGATCATGGACTTATCTGAGTGACAAGTCCATGATTTGATCCCTAAAATAGTTAATTAAGCTTAATTAAATGATAAAAAAAAAATGTCATGACAATTTGATTGTTGATATGATGATTGATGAATCAGTTTACAATGTCCATGACCTTGCCGCAATTCCACCATTGCATAACCTCATACATATCCGTCTACTTAGCTTATAATTTGATTTCATATTCGATGAATTCATCATTTAATCGTCAAGATTGTTCATTGTTTACAAACGTCGTTTGAAACGAGTTGGTTATTGAAATGTTATAGACAGCTTGTATTCATCATCGCAAGTATTTGACTTTTGAGGGCGTGATTTCATCTTGTTTACATCATCAGATAGGGGTGGTCATCGAAGTTCAGACCGATTTTAAATAACGGAATGTATAAAACTAACCTTAATGTCATTCCTAGACGTTCACCAACTGTTATAGGGAACCGATGGGTGGGTTGTTTGGTCAACAATGGGGACATTTTCATCACAAGTTGCTCGAACGAACCCTTCATCATCCGGAGGTATGTGGCATCATCGGCGTTTCCCAACCAAATCTCGATAGGCGATACCTATCGATAAAGTATGAACGCACCTTTAGTCTGATATACTTGGTGTCTACTGAAGATAGTAACTTACTCTGATAGACTTGCTATCTACTGAAGATAGCAATTTACTCTGATAAACTTGCTATCTACTGAAGATAGCAACTTACTCTGATATACTTGGTGTCTACTGAAGATAGCAACTTACTCTGATAGACTTGCTATCTAATGAAGATAGCAACTTACTCTGATATACCTGGTGTCTAAAGAGATAGCACCTTACTCTGATAGGCTTGCTAGGCTACTGAAGAAAGCAAATTACTGTGATATACTTGCTATCTACTGAAGATAGCATAAATAGCAACTTATTCTGATAGACTTGGCATCGACTGAAGGAAGCAATTTACTCTGTTAGGAACAGCCAGTAATAACTCCGAGTTTATAAGTAGCCCAATTTTTGGCAAACCAAAGCACACCTTTTCAACACGCGGCACACTAGTCAAAAGCAAAAGTAGCCCAATTGGGCGACGAAAGCGCGGTATTAGGAAAACTAATAACTCGCAAAATAAAAAATAGCAATTATCTCAAATTAAAGTCTGATTTTTTCAGCTATCTAGCGACTGGTTTGTTCAAATCCTTGTTTACTTTGAAGATACTGATGTCTTCCATCATAAGAACACCAATTTTTTTTTTTTTTTTTTTGGGGGGGGGGGGGGGGGGGGGGCGGTTGACCTTCATTTTTTCCGCAACGTCGAATACTAGTACACTCTCCAAATTGCTGTCTGCTAGCTATATTCGGTGCATTTGTTCTAGAAGAGGTGAAAAGAGAAAAGTTGTGTCAAATCTTACTATTACAGAAAATACCAGGGTTCTTTGGTTAAATATGGAGTTTATAGTCTGCAAATCACAAATAACACAAATTTCTTTCATATTAAGAGCATTGTATACCTTTTCTGTACATTTAAATTAATGGTTAGAGATGGGGTCTATCTTGAATTATAAACACCGATAGTGATGCAAAAATGTATTTGTAGGTGTGGTATCCTCAAGGCCACCGTAAACCCTGGATCACAGAGCAAGTTTGGCAGATCAACGTCGAAAGATTAAATCGAAAGGTCTGGGAAATAAGAACAACCTGAAAGAGTACCGGGAATCTAATAGGAAAGTCCAACTACAAATTAGAAACGACAAAATAACTTTCATCACCCAGATTTGTATTTAAGTTGAAAAAGACAGTACAGCCAACAACTCTAAGGATGTGTACAAGAACATCGAACTCCTGACAAAGAAACCGGTTCCCAGACTTAAGTCTTGATGGATGTAGATGGTAAAATTCTTACTGAGGATTTCGAAATCAAAGCCAGAAGGAAAAAGTTATATGCATCACAAGATGGGATTCAAGTTGATGATAACACTCTCAACAATTATTTTGCAATTATCTAGTCAATAAACACGTCATCTGTAAATTACCTCGTCATTTCGTCAATTATCACGTCATCTGTAAATTATCTTGCAATAATCTAGTCAATAAACACGTCGTCTGTAAATTTTCTCGCAATTATCTAGTCAATAATTATGTCATCTGTAAATTATCTCGTCATCTCGTCAATTATCACGTCATCTGTAAATTATCTCGCAATTATCTAGTCAATAAACACGTCATCTGTAAATTATCTCGCAATTATCTAGTCAATAATCAAGTCATCTGTAAATTATCTCGCAATTATCTAGGCAATAAACACGTCATCTGTAAAATATCTCGAAATTATGTAGTCAATAATCACAGCATCTGTAAATTATCTCGCAATTATCTAGTAATTTATCTCGTCATGTCATCATCTGGTTAACTCGTCATGACCTTTCAGGGCCACCGTAAGGGTTACTTCTTACGCATGCACTTGGGTATTGATATTTGTGCTGTTTCTTTCACTGCCTATGTTATTTCCTGCCATAGCTCTTCGGGTGAAGACTCCTCTGGATCATTTTCAAACAGTGTCTGGAATTGTGTTATTTTATTTCCACTCTGTAATTTTCACTGATTTGAGTCATGTCAAGTCTGGCTGGCTTACTTTGGCGTTTTATTCTTCTTAGCTTAGTCCTAATGGCTTTTAGTGTGACGGCGTCATTGATGCCCAAGACCGAGTTATCAGACTTCTCTTCCCCAGTAACTTTTGAGACACACTCAGGCATGAGGGACTCACTATCCGGTGTCATATCTCTATTTTACGGAGCTTTATAACCGCCACAAGAAGCTGTGATAATTATGTTGGTTAAGCGCCATATTATCCCAAAATGTATACTTACCGAGATATTTTCCCAAAATGTATACTTACCGAGATATCTTCCCAAAATGTATACTTGCCGAGATATTTTCCCAAGATGTATACTTACCGAGATAAGATTAATGGTTTGGCGCCTTTAATTTCTTAAATAGGCTACTTATCATAACGTTGTAATCAAGTTTGCCGATGTGCATGCGAGGATAACTAATTTGCTGCCCGGGAGTTGAGCACCCCCATGTTATATTGTTGGCGTCCGCGTAATACACCTATCAGTTGTAAGACGCACTATACGACCCCCGGGAGAGGTGCGTCGTGGGTGCGTCGTTTACCAATAATTGTTGACGGAGGGTACGTCAGTGGCAGCCTTTGGTCCGTCAAAAAGATGACGGAGGGTGCGTCACAGACCGTCACTTTACATGGGTGCGTCACAGTGTACATCTGTTTACAAACAACAAAATACGACCTTTAAATATACGCTATAGGCCTACTATACCACATAACTCCTTGATACCGCCAACCAAGCTCTACTTTAATACCACCAACATCACTCCGATATTTTATACCGCATGTTCTAAAATGCCTGAAATCACTCGATCATCGCCAATTGCAATACAAGAGTTTGGCAAACGAAAAAAACAAGGAACCGACAGTAGACCGAGAACCTTTCATTTTTAGAGTAGTGTCACGAATAAGATAGGGGATCAGCATTGCGCTCTTCCGCACAAGCGCAAAACAATCTAACAACACAGAGGTAGTAAAATATGTTATGAATTTTAGACCAGTCAGACATTATTGCGCATATAAAAGTTCTCCTCTTGGTTCCGTCCATCCCGGTCCCGGTCCGGTGTCTATATAACTATTCGAGGGCCAGGGTTGACAACATCGAATAAGGGCAGATCCCCCGTGAATCAAAATTAGTTTCATTTTCAGTAGTCATCGTGTTTTATCCAGTTTAGTCAACGACATCTAACGATGGGGTGCGTCGTCATGGTCCGTCAGAATCCACCAATGGTGCGTCCAAAAATTGACTGAGGGTGCGTATTTGGATGGCAATGGTCCGTCGTTTTTTTGACACAGGGTGCGTCATGGTACATGAGAAGTTGACGCACCTCGGTAAAGTGACGCACCACTCCCGGGGGTCGTATAGTGCGTCTTACAACTGATAGGTGTATGCATTGCTTGGTCTGGTCGGCTTCCGGTTATTCCCGCGCTTTTTCGTATAGTTCCTATCGGTTGCCGGTTTCCCCCGCGCTTTTAGAATAGCTTGTTCCTGGTTTCCGGGCCAGCTATCATATCGCATTTGGCTACAACCTCGGCATGTTGTAAAAAAGAGCTTCTCGTGGTATAGTCTAGAGGCTGGGACCCTAAAAAAAGTGATCGTTCAACCGGTGTACCTTCTCAAATCTGATCACATAGGTAGTTAGTTAGTATAGACCCTCTAGATAAGTGCCAGGTAGTGAGTCAATCCAAATTGTGGTGTCACATTTTTTTTACAGGCCTTTTTAAAAAGTGTCTCATTCGATATTAAAATAGCACGATTTCAGGGTAGGGGAAACATAAATCATGATATATATATTTATTTTAAACCGAATTGCGTCATTTTTGCATTAAGATATGCCAAATGGTTACCTCTCTCACGTTAATATTTCCATGAAGCGGTGTATCAAACAAATAATTCGAAATACTAATAATAACATATCCATTTGACAAAATATTAACATGTTTATCGCATACTATTTTCAACATTCAGCAAAGTTTATTTATAATTAATTCTAATAAGTTATTCATCATTAAATGTCGTATTGGCAGTCAAACATGTTGTTGTCATTACTGGGTCTAGAGCCAGTCTTCAAAACGAAGGTTGCTCAACCTACCAAACCACACCAAACCATACCAAGAATGGGTGGTTTGCCGTTAGTATATTTACACGAGCATGACTAGGCGACACTATTTGGAACCTAATAGAAACATGGAATTGATGTTTACTTTTAGTGCAGATTTTCAGTACGATTTTTGGTAGGATTTTCAGTACGATTTTTGGTTTGGTAGGATTTGCCTCTCTCAAACTTATATACAGGCCTGGATTGCCAGTGCAACCGCTATCGCGGAATTGGGCTTATTTTTAGAAGTCAGGCTACATGTATTTTCTATTGGCAAATAATGAATGAGAGACCACTTGAGCCTTGGTTTGGGTGTTTAAAGTGGCAACACTGAACCGGCACTGAACGCACGCTCACACGCAACAGACAGACTGGACAATAATGTTAGTGTTGGTTGATCATGTTGATAGCGTCCATGGCCATGGAAAACGGCCTCACTGGAAATTGCGATTTTTCAACTTTAGAATTAGAAACTGACCAACATATTCCATATAAATGTTGCTAAAGGACTCATATAAGTGATGTATGTGATATTTTCTTAATTTATGTGTTATTTTATTGAGTAATTCTCCTTCTAAAAATGACCTATAAAGAAGCCATTTTTTCTTGCTAACTAACACGTTTTCACATTTCTAAGTTGCACTACGGGAATAATTGAAGCCTTGTTTAGATAAAATCTTGTGTACGTAAAGTCGTATTTACAGCCGGAATTGTATGGCTACCCGAATTAAAACTCAGCTAGATTTTGCGGTACGAAATAATAGTCGCCATTTTCGTTTGTGACCTGTTCATTCCGTTGCTGCGATTACCACGCTATAATTAGGCTCGTCAATCCTTTTTGTCACAAAATGCGCCCAATTTGAAGTTACCAATTGAAACATAATATAGCGGGGCGCGAAATGGGAACAGTAAACTCTGTAATTCGTTGTCATTTGTATCGATTAATCTAGAGCCTTGACAATCCACTTGAGAAATCATGGTAGTTCGAAGTCATGGTAAAGTGCAGGCCTGGATTGCACTTAGATATTTTGGTTTGTTTGTTGGAAAGATCGCGTGATTGCAAATGATAGTGAAATGAAACGTTTTTTCTCCATCACAGTGGAGCCTGAGCTATAGTAGTCTACTCGTATGCCATGTATAATTTCACTGTCACACAATCGAACAACAACCCCTGATACTTCCCATCCGAGAACCGACCAAATACAAGGTCTACTGGCATTGGATTTACAAAAGAACTGTGCTTGAGCACACTAGGGATTACTAGGGACGATGCTTTTTATGCGTCACGATAGTATCACACCCCTTCATAACGCGCTAATATTGAATTTGCTGTTTGTACATCTAGAAACGCGTGAAGGGGGTATTTCTGTGGCTGTGTAAGAGTCTCTAGTTATCGTAAACAATGATCAAATTATTTGTCTCTGTTTAAACGTAAAAAGGTTTTTTATTACACGATATTGAAAGATAGGAAATAGCATGGAAATAGTCACATATGCGGAAATGTAGCTATATCTCTGAGGAACATATTTTGGGCGAGGACCAATGTCAAAGATAACTCCTAAAGTGTGATTTTAGACCGAAACGGCGGCTAAACAGTGCCAGAAAATCGACATTTTGAATTTATCAAGTGAGCAAGATTCGTCTCTCTGCGTAGACGTATATAAATATTCATATACTTCGTATTTATCGTGTCTGCCATTGGTTAATTTTGAACCCCACGCGAACAAATTGCTCATTACGTATGCGTCCAATTTTTGGACGAGCACTAATGTAAAAGTATACGGAGGTCAACGAGGTCAATCCAATGCAAGTAGACCTTTTATTCCGGGGGTGAGATCAGAGGATGGGGAGCGGTCCATGGGGAGTGAGCCCTCTATCGGTACATGTTCATAGAGTGACAAAGAAAAGGAAAAAGGTATACTAAAGCAGATTAGAGCTATAGGTACATTATCATTACGGGAGTGTTGTATGGGCCGGCCAGGTGATTCATTCTTGCCAAAAAAGCCTGACCTTAATTATAGCACTTCGTCATACACCAGGGAGGTGTAATAGGTAATAACATCTGGTCATACATATTCGTTATTTTATTGTTACAAATGTTAGATTTTTGATGATAAAGACTGGATGTTTAGTTAGTGCAGTAAATACAATACATAGTCTGACCAAATAATAACTCCTTGGTCTGACGAAAAACAAAGGCAAGGATTGTTGTTGTTTGTATAAATATAGTGTTGTTGTAATTGTCAAACAAATAATATTTAAAAAATAGCATCAAATAGGAGGGACCCGCCCGCGAGAGGAGCAGCGTTAACAATCGGAGCCGGCGCGAGCGAGAAACACGTCTTTTTTGTTTCTTGGCCTCATCACACTACCTGTTGTGGGATCTGTTGCTATGCTACTTCCTCCTGATGTGGAGTATGTGTATTATACTAGGCCTACGCCTATTCCCGGGGGCCTATTATGTCTTCATTGTATGTTTTGAGAGGTGTAAATTAGGCCTCTTTCAACAATGGGACTGACAATGGCCTAATTTACATATATAGCGTGGGGTCGCGATTTTGAATTTGAAGAGCCTTAATACACTAGAGCATTGCACCAGGGGTATGCCACTGAGCTTGCCGATAAGGTCCACTTTTAAATTGAACTTAGTCAGCATAGAATTGGTGGCGCTGTTCTACCGATAAGGCGTAATTGTAGCAGACGACGCGACGCTGGCCACGCGTCTCTCAGACGACCCAATATGGCAACGGGAGTGCACCATTTTGAATTATTTTTAACAGTCATCGCCCGGTTAACGATAAAAATTCTTCTAATTATGATGAATTTGTCAAAATGATAAGTTTAATATTCGCGATTACGTGTTATTCACTACGAATTCAAAATGTAGGTTTCGCGTGGCCACTGTCGTCTGTGTAAATCTACAGCGCCCCCAAACCTATACTGACTAACAATTCCGTTAAACCTGGTTAAACATTGTTAAACGCGTTAAACGCCGGTCACGAACGCATTCCGGACGATTACCATAATTTATTCAAATATGCAAAAGGGTCCGTTTTCGCTACGTACGTTAGTATAGGACTTTCCTATCCCAAAATTAATAGTATCCCTGATTGCACCTGAATACTTGGACTTGACAAGTTCACATTCGTAATTCGTTCACGCGTCATCGTTCCGTTGCAGCATCGCTTTTTGTTTAGAACTATATTTTGTCGGTTATCAGACACGATTTGAGATCTATTTTATAAATAGGTAAGACAGTGATTTGTAGTATAATTGTTGTAATATATTTTTTTTATGAATTATTAACAACGGCAATTGTTTTTTTGTACACTTTTCCTCGGCGCAGGAATGTCCTCTGCCACTGTTTAAAAGCATGATTAAAGGCATATTATGTGATGTTTTCCAGGGAGCGCTCTCTATTCATGATTTGTTTAGAAAGAAATCATGAATATATTCCAAGTTACAGAGCGATACGATTCCTAAATCCTAATTTACTAGTACCTCAAAATCATGGTTTTAGAGTGAATTTAGAGTAAAAATAAGTTATCCGACAGTTTATTTTCACTCTAAAAACATGATTTTTAGACGGACGCACCGGCGAAACTTGAAAACACCTTTAAAAATTATGGGGAAAATATAGAATTACAAGCACTTTCACTTTCTCCCGCGTGCAGAAGTTACCCGTATAGTATGGTGTAATTTTCCGGGTGAAAATCCAGTCAAATTTGACATTTTAACTGCACTAAATTGATTAAACTATAGCCGAATTAATAATTTATTGTACTAATAACACGCACGCAGCACAAAGATGATCGCGCCCGAAATTATCAAGCTTTGGCTGTGCGCGCCTCACGCAATGTACGCAATACGCTGCTCCAATGTATTCGTTCAATTATAAATTCGACTTATAGCAGCTATTTATGCAGTCGTTAAATACGAGCAGGTATGTAAGTACCTATATTTACACGGTCTACGCAGAAAAGTGCGCTGCGCAATTGTTGTATAAAGGTAAAGTGCGCTGCGCACTTTTAACAATTAATCAAAGTGCGCAGATAATCAATATGCGTCCTTTCTAGAATTAGTAAAAGTGCGCTGCGCATTTTTTCGAATTATTAAAAGTGCGCAGATATCTAGTCATAGCTATAAATAAGTCGGTAGGTTGTGGTTGGGTCATGAGATACGATTCAAGTGAAACTTATGATCCATATTATTTATTTTTTTGACTGATATAAAAAAACCACTCTAGCTATAATTGTCTTGTCTCAGTAAAACACGGGCGCCGGGTGGGGTCACTCCATAGATTTTAGACATTCGTATATCATGTATGTATATCAATCTTCTTAATAAAATAAGTAAAGAAAAAAGCTCTTCTTAGGGATAGACTATATAATAGTACCATAGATTGAATTCCTTGAAATTGTCTACTTTATTATTAGACCCTATGACATTCCTCACACATAAATGGCGTTAACAGCACATGAAGGTGTTTTTTCGGGGTTATGATCGTAAAAAATGCTAGGATTTATCGTAACACATGCACGACGTGTAGCCTTATTTTACATGTTTATGCATTACAAACGATGCTCTACTCGACAACACTATGATAAAAATCAGCATGATCCCAGTAGTATTTATAATGCCAGAAAGGTGTTCGGAGCTATCATCATCATTGGCAAATTGTAAAAATGTAGCCTCCTAATACATATTATGCACAACTTGGGGTGGGGGTGGTGTGGGGTGGGGGTGGTGTGGGGTGGGGTGGGGGAAGGGGGCATCCTTCATCCCTTGTTATACATGTATGTAGGCTTGCGCCTATTTTCAATAAACGGGAGATAAGTAGAAAATTGGGTTCTCGAAAGTGTATATTTTAACCAAAATTGGGTTCTCGAAAAGTGTATTTAAACATTTGAACTTCGGATTGGAAATTACACCTTCTATAAACCATCAAAGAATTTAAGGGGCATTTAAAAATACCAAAACAATTTCTGATTTAATCAATACCACCCATATACTTCGAGAAAAGGCATTACAGTAGAGCCTGGTTGGCGGTATCAAGGAGTTATGTGGTGTAGCAGGCCTATAGCGTATTTTTAAAGGTCGTATTTTATTGTTCGTAAACATATATACTGTGACGCACCCATGTAAAGTGACGGACCTTGACGCACCCTCCGTCATTTTTTGACGGACCAAAGGCTGCCACTGACGTACCCTCCGTCAAAAATTATTGGTAAACGACGCACCCACGACGCACCTCTCCCGGGGGTCGTATAGTGCGTCTTACAACTGATAGGTGTAATAAGTCTACATTGTATGACAACAATGAAAGCCAAACTGGAGTCAGGGTTACTCTATAAAGGGAGTCCAGCCTACATGTGACTCTATGTCAATATTGACTCTGTTTGGAGAGTCACATGACTCCCTTGGAGAGTCAACATTTACTGACTCCTTTGGAGAGTCATGATGCATGACTCTTCAAGGGAGTCTTGTGACTCTTCAAATGGAGTCAATATTGACATAGAGTCACATGTAGGCTGGACTCCCTTTCGAGAGTAATAATGACTTTAACTGGCTAAATAGAGTCACCGTGACTCCAGGTAGGAATAAGACACTGAGAACTGGAGGGGGGGGGGGGGGGGGGGGGCTTTAAGGTAATTGGTTCTTTGATGTTTATGTTCTTGCTCAATGTATTTGCATTTACTTAGTGAGCAATCACTTCCCTTTCTTAACCAGTGAGAAATATGCATATATCAATATACACTCAACGGGGTTAAATTAAGGTATCGACTTAATTCAAATAAATTAATAGGTTTTAATTTTTAAAAATGTGCAAATTAGCTCATTAGCATAATTGAAATGGTATACACGAGCATCGGTGCTAATTTTTGTACCATTGCAATTATGCTAATGAGCGATTTGTGCATTTTACTCGGCTAATATAAGACCAAGTAAAATATGCAAATTAAGCTCCAGAGAGTCAAGATGACTCCTTTGGAGAGTCATGGGCGATGACTCTTTCCGACGGCTAGGATGACTCCTTTGGAGAATCAGGATGACTCCTTTGAAGAGTCAGGATGACTCCTTTGAAGAGTCAGGATGACTCCTTTGGAGAGTCATGGCCGATGACTCTTTCCGACGGCTAGGATGACTCCTTTGGGGAGTCAGACGACTCCTTTGGAGAGTCAAGATTACTCCTTTGAAGAGTCAGGATGACTCCTTTGGAGAGTCATGGCCGATTTACTCCATTTCAAGAGTCACTTGACTCCAGTTTGGCTTTCAGTGATGTTGAATTATATTACTCTCATGTGATAAAAAGACGGCGGGCCCTAGACGGAACCTGCTTCTGGACAGAGTCACAGAACGGGTATACATTTTTAAATTAACCTGCTCGTAACAAACTCTTCGGCTAAAACTCAAGCTCTTATGTAAAACATCTGACATAAACATGTCGTATTAACATTTTCAAACTAGAAAACTCTAATAATGAAGACGGTGACAAGTAAATGTCTGGTTGACAGTTGTGTAAGATTGTGTGAAATCCGTGAGGACCTTAAACACGCAATTAGATATTCATGAATATAATATCTCTCATTCATATATGAAATCATAAAGGCGGAATGAAAAGAGGCATGCGTCGTTCTTAAAAAGAACAAAAAGGTAACAATTGTTCAAGACTATGAACATTGTCAGTTGGCTGATTGCCACCTATGAGAGAATATTCTGGAGAGGTAAAGGTGTGTTTATTCCGTAAATGAAAACACGCGAAGAAAGCTCAGATTCAAAACTATGAATAACATACTGGTGAAACGAAGGCGCACGTGCCTCCGAAAATAAATCTGGAAAGGTGCTTTATATAATAGTTGTTTAAAACTATAAAAGAATGTAGAAACTGAGACTGAAATTGTCAGTTGATAATGTCCTAGGCCTATACTTTTTGTCATGGTTTATCCATCCACTTTCAGAAGAAAAAAACACGAGAAAAGGAAGTATTGGACAATTGAGCGAAAAACATGGCAACATTTAAAATTATCAGAAATATTCAAAATGCACTTTAAATGTTTCAATAAACTGATATAACTTGAGTTGTATACCATTCATCAATTTTGAAGACTGTAAGAAAAACATGTATTGCCTTGTAACTCAAAACAGTCCTGTTGTCCATTACTTCCTTTTGTCATGGTAGGGCAGTATTAACTTTTGTAAATAGATAATAGTCCTACCTCGTTCAAAACTATCGGCGCAGATAAGTCGAATTGGAGCATGCAGATATAGCTATTATATCATTGGCAAATATCGTAAAAATGTCACGAGCCTCCTAATAGTATAAGTACATAATTATGACCGATGCTGTGCTCAGAATCCTGTTTATAAATATTATAAACGACTGGAAGTCAAGACTATGTGCGCAGTTTAACGAATTCTGTTAAGTGCGCTGCGCTGATAAATTCTCGAAAGTGCGCATATTATAATAAACACTTTGAAATCATAAAAACACCCAAAACATACCGTAGACAAGTTAAGACTATACAATGTATGTTGAATTATATTACTCTCATGTTCAACACGGCCTTCTTTCTTATTCTGACATTATGAATGTCAACGAAACAAATGACATCATATTTAGAGTGATGAGGCCTGGAGTAGGCCCTTAGAGCTCAATATTGAACTTATTTTATACATGATTCAATTCATGATGAATGATTATGATTGACACAAATCCATGGTAGAATATAATATATACTACCGTGGGCAAACACCATGTGAAGCACATACAATATACAGTGATAGCAGGAGATGGCAGCATCAGACAGACGTCGTCAACAATGAAGTACGGTGGGCAAACAACACATACAATATACCGTGATAGCATAAAATGGCAGCAACAGAGAGACGTCATCAACAAGACTACCGTGGGCAAACGTCATGGAGCACATACAACATAAAGTGATAGCGAAAGAATATACAATGATATCGAAACAGAAAGACGACTTCAGCAGTGTACTACCACGGGCAAAGACTATGTAGAGCACATACAATAAATAGTGCTAGCAGAAGATGGCAGCAACAGAGAGGCTTCGCCAACAGAGAACTACCGTGGCCAAACACCATGTGGAGCCCATACAATATACGGTAATAACAGCAAATGGCAGCAACAGAGAGCCTATTCAGCAGTGGTCTACCGTGAGCAAACACCATGTGGAGCACATACAATATACAGTAATAGCAGAAGATGGGATTAACAGAAAGACTTCTTCAACACATAACTACCACCGGCAAACACCATGTGGAGCACATACAATATCCAGTCATAGCGAAATATGGTAGCAACAGAAAATCGTCGTCAACAGTGGACTACCGTGGGAAAACACCATGTAAAGCACATACAATATGATAGCAGGAGATGGAAGCAACAGAGAGACGTCGTCAACAAAGAACTACCGTGAGCAAACACCACGTGGAACACATACAATATACAGTGATAGCACAAGATGACAATAACAGGGAGACGTCGTCAACAGAGAACTACCGTGGGCAAACACCATGTGAAGCACATACACTATAATACATGTACAGTGATAGCAGAAGTTCCAGCAACAGAGAGACATCTTCAACAGTAGACTAACGTAGACAAACACAACATGGAGCACATACAATATACAGTGATAGCAGAAGACAACAACAACAGAGAGACGTCGTCAACAGAGAACTACCGTGGGCAAACACCATGTGGAGCACATACAATATACAGTCATAACAGAAGATGACAGCAACAGAAGATGGGAGCATGAGAGAGATGTCTTCAACAGTGGACTACCGTGGGAGTAGAAGAGTGGAATATATAACAATAATGGTCCACTGGAGTACCACTTCGTCCGTGGTGTCTAATCAGGCTTTCACCACAGTCGTAGTGTTATTCCAATGTGCCCATCAGCAATACCAGCACACAATTTTGTAACCCACTAGCTTAGGAGATGAAGGAGTCATCTACATATAAGGTAAATATACAGTCATGTTTAAAATGTTTAAAATGAAACATCAATATCTTCAGTTGGGCTTACATTCTAACGCGCAAATATATGTAATATTCAAGTACTTCCATTCTCCAAATACAAATGCTTAAAGACATTTATCCTATATATAAATCTGTTTCACATTTGCAATGCCTAATTGTATTGCCGTATATAATCGTATATATATATCTTCCAAAAATATTTCAACAGCCACAAACAAAAAATTTGACTTCAACATAAACAACCATTATAATAAACCAACCAACAAGACCCAGTTAGGTTTTGTCCAAAATCATTTGAACATTCAAATCCACCAACCGCCAAACCCGAGAACCGCGAAAGCCGAGAACCGCTCTAGTATTGGAAATGTAATGGACAGGTAATAACTTCACATGTTTACATGCTGTTTTTACAAAGTGTCCTATAAACAGTTGAATTTTATCGTTTTAGGTGAGAGGAAATATTAATTGTCACATCATTGCGAGTAATCAACAAAAATAGGTTATCTTGGTACCAATGGATACGGTATGAACATCTCTCCTCTTGGTCCGAAATAGTTTTCCTCGACTAGTTTGAATAATGAAACATTGAAACGCTTCCTTGAATAATGAAACATTGAAACGAATACGTAAGCCCGCAAAGGCCGCAAAATTGGCATTTTAACACTCAAAAGGTCCAGTATAACGATTTTAACGTCCCCACATTCAAATTATGGGGACGTGATGTGTGTCAGGTTGAAAACAGGATTTAGCATGAAAATACAATTTTTGAGATATATATTTTATAACAGCCATGGTGTTGCTGCCTCGTTTTTATTATATACCTTATATCTTAATAATAATAATAATTATAATAACAATAATAAAAACAGTGTTTATATAGCGCACTGTGGATCACAATCCCTCAGAGCGCTTTACAATATATGATACAACATAAAATAATAACAAATAAAATAATAACAAATTGCAAGACCAACAATTGCATATTACATCAAGCACTGATATATCATAACATTTAATACAGACCAGCTGTGATTATATAAAAAGTACATTAATTGCACATCAAAAACATTAGAAGTCAAATGAATACACTATGAAGAATACACTCAAAACAAAATGTATACATACAGCCATCCCCGAGACAAGCCTCAAAAATGACTACAAGAAGACAAAGCATACATGAAGCCATTATTCGAGGCAAGTCTCGAAAATGACCGTACTGCATGACGACAAAGCATACATGAAGCCATCTTCGAGACAAGTCTCGAAAATGACTACATGTAGTAAATTAACACACAAGAAGAACAGACTGCGCAGCTATTTTCCAAAGAAAATAAAAAACAACTGCGCAATCATTCAGAAACAGTGCGCCTACTCATCATGTACATAATACAACACAATAGAAATTAAAATAACCATAAAAATACAACAGTAATGGAGGATTGTTAAGCATGAGAGATCCACTGACATGCTACATGGCCTCTGCTATTTTCCAAAGAAAATATAAAACTACTGCGCAATCATTCAGAAACAGTTCGCCTACTCATCATGTACATAAAGTGCTCAACAAAAGAAAGTCATACACTTTGTTTTGGTCCTTTAGAGTAACTTCCTATTATCTTTTGACCAAACAGACTAAATAGACATTTAGATGATTTTTTTCGGAACAATTTGATACCTAAGTTGTCCCCTAACAACAAAAATAAACCATGATTAGCACCATTTAAAGAAGAAAAAATAGTCACTTTTCAAAAGTCACATTTTCAATACACTACGCGGGAAGAAAAGACCACACCTGTTCATAATCAAATATCCCGCTCGCTCAGGCACTACCCAACGCACAGTTGCCCTGTGTAATCAATATCCATTACATTTTCTTTAATCATGGTTTATCTTTGTTGTTAGGTGGCAAATTTGGTATCAAATTGTTCCGGAAAGATTCATCTAAATTGTCTATCTAGTCTGTTTGGTCACAAAATAATCGAAAGTTACTCTAAAGGACCTAAACAAAGTGTATGACATTCTTTTGTTGAGCATTTTAATACAACAAAATAGAAATTAAAATAACCATAAAAATACAACGTACATAATACAACAAAATAGAAATTAAAATAACCATAACAATACAACGGTAATGAAGGATTGTTAAGCATGATAAAGATTGCTCCCGTTGCCATGTAAACGGTCAAGATTTGATGCGAGTGCAATTGCTCAATGTGTTCAATTGGGAAGATAATCTGAGCGGAAAGCGGAGTCGTGGCGCATGTCGCGAAATACGTGTGCCGATTCGGGTTGAAATAGGTCGATTAGTTTTCGAGTAATTCGAAAATGATAGTCGGTACAAAGAAACAAGAAAACAATATACTCCTGTATTAACTTTCAGGTAATAGTGGTGTGTAATAACAATAATAGTTGTCGAATATTAATGGCGAATGATTATTAGCACTTCTGGCTCTCCCGTCTGTCGTTCTAAATCAAAACCGTAATAACACAGATGGATGGATAATGAAATATTGTTACAACTGTATGAGGGGTCTAATGTAATTTCAAATGTAGTCACCTACCCGCGACGTTACCTCATTTGAAATACACACTACATGTGGGGAAGATAAAATTAATGTCTTCATCATAACTATGGAGCAATTCTAATAAATTGTACTTCAATGATATTATGCATATAACGCGGCATGCGCCCTTAAAATGATTTTTAAAAATCCTTGTAAAGGCGTTGTTCACGTTTCATCACGAAAGCCTAATTACTTTTTAATAGCTGGATAAATGAAGTATTGTTAAAACTATATGAGGGGGTCTAATATAATGGTCATCGCTGAAACGCAATTTGTTAGAAAAGGGGGGACCACTCTTAAGTGATTTGGAATTGTCTATAATTATTATTCATGTCCCGAATGTAAAATGGGCTATTCCATATAAAATCCATACACCCCTTAGCCACTCACCCGCGACGTAACTTCATTTGAAATACACACTACATGTGGTGAAGATACAGTTAATGTCTTCTAAAAGGGTGTGTATGAATTTCAACTGGAATAGCCCAATACTTTATCCCTGGCCCAGGACCAGCTGCAAACCAAAGCCCCCCCCCCCCCCCACCCGCCCCCCCCCCCCCCCCCCGCCCCCCCCCCCCCGTAAATGAAATATTGTATAAATATCACCGGCATTTTTGATTTTACCATAATCACCGTCAGAATCATTTTCCGATGTATCCTTGTCAATATTGACTGGTATTACAAGGAAAATCAACATGAAGACTGCATTCTTCGTCTCGCTGTATGTAGCCTGCATTTTGTTAACAGAAGGGGCTTTTTAGGTCATGGTGCACGTGAAAAGGGCGATTCTCTGAGCAAGGTACGTTCTATACATTATTATAACTTTCTCACGGCGTATTTTGACATTTATGTTTTATTATTTTCTTAGTAAATTGCAATATTTTAATAATATTCAACATTCAGTAGCTTACCATAGTTCACGGTTTGTATTTTTACTCAGAGCATATAATTTGTGAACCTGTTTATTAAAGTATTTTCTAACTATTAAATGTGTTAAACACTTTTGTGTGAATATTGCCTCGTTTACTATGCTATATACTATCGTACTAAATTACAGATACATGCATGCAGCTACTTACTCCATGTCATCATGCCATATCTCTATTGAAGATGTATGTTCCGATCACTTTCTTTCGGCTATGATTTTGTTGATATCTGAAGAATCCCCATATTATGTCTGTAAAATATTAAGGCCCAGAAACGTTCCATTTAGAAATTATAGGCTACTAACATGTGGTGAATTACTGCTAAAGGTAGTTTGTGTACTTATACTCATTGGGCAAATTTCTTGTGCTTTTTAAATTTGTAAACAATTGTAAATTTTGATTTTTATAAACAACACGGATCATGTGTTTGCAAAGAGATTTATAAAATAAGTACTTTTATTTATAAACCTAAGAGTATGTAGTCTCTAAAAATAGATTGGTTTCTAAATATTGGTTAGCAGAATTTGATCTTCGAAATGTCGTTTCACCATGTTTTCACCGAGTAGGCCTACTTGGTAAATTCGAATTAAAATTGTGTGTATAATGGTATTTTGAAATTGAATCCTACATATTTTTTTAATTTTTAATTCAATTACATGGTATTCCATACTTTCACTATGCATTATATCATGGGTTTGTTTACATTTTGTTATCAGTGGTAGGTGCAGTTGTACAAGGGCTGATGTCATCAGCTTGTGCTGTAATACGATCCTGTGATTTTGTTAGATATGAAAGAGGCCCTCTAGAGGCTAAAAGATTGGTGATTTTGAGTCTTTTTTACTGATTTTTTGGGCACCTAAGGTTTCGGGGGAAAATCAGAAAAATATATCTTGACATCTAGATATCACCAGCTTTCCAATGATATATATTGATCCATATAATAACGGTCACCTTTAATGATGATGTTCTGACAAGTCACTCAAAGCATCTCGAAGCAAAGCGAGTCAGTGCTCAATGCTAATTACAGTACATGTAACTACTCTTGTGTCAAAGGATGGTCTGCATGCTGCCCAGGCCTACACTCTCATCACGTCAAAATATAGTTGCTAAAAGTTTACAGGGCAGAAGACATATACAAAGCTCATTGTATATAAGTCATTCTAAGACTAGGATGGCATTTAGTTTTCAGTATTAGTCCATAGTATTGGACTAATATCATGTTTGTACTTTCCTAGAGTCATCTTAGTTTAGAAAGCAAGCTTTCTTTCTTTTAGCAAACCGTTTCATAAACCTGAAGTTTCATAGTCATGAATCAACGGGTGAATTACAACAAGTCGCCGCTCCATCGATCATCGTTTAAAGGAGGCAAGACATGCTTTCTGTCTTCGTTTTAAATAACTTTCATTAATCCAGTTCGTTTTTGATTCATCGTAAGATAAATAGACCTACTGCCATGCCATAGTATACACATCAAACCTCATTTAAGTTAAATATGAGCCATACGTGTTCAAAGTCTAGAACAGTCAATGCCGCGTGTCTTTTAGTCCAATACGGAATAAAGCACATTAGGCCTACACAACATTCAGCAAGACATTTAATTGTCAGATTTTAATAAGATATACTTTCCTAGTTTGGCAAGTTATCATTTTAAATGTCGGATAAAGAGCCAGCGTGTATCGAGTTTCAATCGGAAGCATTTACCGTTTGATATAGAATCAATTATATTTTGTGAGATAAGACAAAATAGGAATTTCAAGTTTAGAAATTCATTGTTGTTTGTTTTAACAACACATCATCTAATAAGTTTTCCACGACAAAGATATTGTCGGGCACGTGCCTTTAGTGGATTTTCTTTTAAATCAACTACCACTTAGTAAGCATTACACTAAGTAAATGTCGGACATTTTATGAGCATTTTTTAATTTTTTTACTCTCCCGTTCTTTGTAATGGATGGAACCATTGTAATGATGTTTAAAAGTCTCACATTTAAACATCCGTAATATTCCCTTGTTTCTTACCCCTAAAGCTGCCCAAAACCATTTTAACTCAATTTGGCTAACAAATGGACTCATTGACTTCTTGCGCACACTTTCAATCTATGCGATCACACATATTGTAGCCTATAACCATTATACTATTATAGCACCACGCGCACCATGTTGTCATCCAGTATGTAAACCTCGCCTAGCACATCCTGTAGTGTATGCCCATATATACTGGATGATGACCGTCATACTATAAATGATTGCACCACGCACAACATGTTGTAGAACTGATATATTAGGTATGACCTCACCTTAAGTGTAGTGTTCCGTACAAGGCTATTGGGATGTATACTTGTTGTCTTATGTGATGAATTGTAACCCTCTATACATGTTTTGATGTTTGATGTTCGATCGATTAAAAGTTCGTTGCAATCTTTCTGAGTCTGTAAACACTACACTGCAAAAAGGTTGCTTAAAATACGTTGCTAATAATACTTTTATCATCCGTTGGTTGACGTGTTGATTAAAATTCATTCAACATATGTAGACATCTAGGTGTTGTATAAAAGTAAAAACTACCCAACGTTAAGCAAAACAATTTAGTAACAAGTTGCGTTAATTGTTTCAATTGGGCAACTGTTGAGTATTTGTCTCCGGCAATCACGCAACTTATGTTAAGATTTACCCTTGTGGTTTTTATTGATCAATTGTTGCTTAAATTCTCGATTCTAATGGCGTCCGTGTGATGGACCTTCTCAGAATTTGGGGAATGGTTGTATACGCATATATCTTATCCCGTCCGCAACTTGTGGCCCAGGACCACAATTAGATTTATTCTGTCTTGGCATCAAAAACGGAATAAAGCGCAAACACTGACAAAATAGTTTAAAGTTGCCATCCTTGTTTGACATATATTTGATTATGAATATCATTTCAGCGGTGTTACTAGCGACGTCACTAGCGACGTCACTAGCGATGAATATTGAATAGTCGATTTGCCCAACAAAAAAAGACATGGACATATACTGAATAGTTCATGTCATGTGATCTATTTTCTACGAAAAGAATCACATAAATATGTTTATGTATTATATAATATTCACTATATATACCTTGATACCCAGATAGCAAAACGACGTTGGGACAACGTTCACAGTAAAAAACACCAATGATAAGAGATGTCAGATATTACGTATATAGTTAAATAAAATGTTAAAAGAAATTACAGATTCACTACCGAGAGGGAATGGTGTATGTAGCTCTGCTGCATCACCAAGCATTCCCTTTACAAGTTACCGGTTCACAACCGGGAGGAAGTGATATATGTAGCTGTGCTGTTTCGAATTCACATTATTTGCCTACCCCGTGTTGCTATACAAAAATGCTCAATATATAATAAAAACTTGTCACAAATAAGCAACGATTTGCATTAAAACACCCAACATATGGCTACAATCCACAAATTAAGCAACAGTTGGTATTAAAATGCCCGACAAATGGTTACTTAATAATACCCAACTGTTGTGTAATTCAAATTGTGCAACTGTTGAGTAACTGGAATTGTTCAACTGTTGGTGAAAACGGTGTTGGGTAAATTTTACGCAACTGTTGAGCGGTTGCATACTTCAACAACGTTGTGTAAAGTGTTGAGTAAATATTTAAGCAACCTTTTTGCAGTGTATGATCTTAACTCTAAGTTAGCAAGTCTGTGAAGTTTTTCCCCACTTACTGGTCGATAGGCTATGTATGAATGATTATCACGCTTGTGCCTGAAAATGTTTAAAATAAATTCGTTAAAAAAACACCCTTTTTAATTTGTAGCAAAAATTAGATTTTTTTAATTGGAAAATAATGCTATACATGTATGCCCAATTCGGTGCCTTACGGTGGCGAACATGCTTACAGCGGTGCAATTGATACACAATTTGAAAGGTATTGACCGAACAGTACATCATTTCCGTGCATGTGAGTCCGAGTCCACTTACGACGCGTGTTGAAAACGCGTGCTCGTTAAGCAATTTGGTATCACATCGTAGCATCGAGACTACGTTACCTAATTGAGGTGGTCTTGCTGCTAAATCCTAATTGTAGTATCGAAACCTCTTATTTCGCGTACCATTTGGCTTTGATCCGACATCGAGTCCACGTGCTGGTACTAAACAGGCATAGTTGGAACGCGCCCTTACCGCATACAGCTTCTTGTTGAAATATCCTAAAAGATCAATTTCGGGTAAATGGACCCTGATATAGTCAGAAATGTGTAACGCTGTCAATGATAGTATTAAAACAATTGACACAAAGGACATGAAGGAATCTTGAATAACAATATCATAGTTTTCCTTATTACATTATACACACCAGGGCATAGCCTAGACATGTCGACGTATAAGCATTTAGTATGACTTATAGCACGAGGCAGCGTAGCTGCCGAGTGCTAGAAGGAATTAGTAGTATTCATTGACAGTACTATTTAGTGATGATTTATGTGGCAGAACTCTGCTACGAACACCCCTGCACAGTAGGACACCTCAATACATATACACATCACGTTCACAGTAGGACACCTCTAACAGATAAGTTTGTATTCAAGCAACACTGACAAAGATAAACAATCGTCTACTAAACACACACACACACACCAAGTTGGGATATAATTATAGTGCTGTAATTAATCAGGTTATTTACGATGTCAAATTAAAAGCACTCTGAAGCTGTACTATAAGTGAAATTTGTGGAACTCTGGACTGGCTGTGTATGTGCTATTATAACAATATGGATACTAGCTGTCCATAGCTATCAACAGTTTCTGGTCCCACACCGCTAAATAAGTTTCGTATCTGTGCACAAATGTATATAAATCATGTAAAATAATACCAGTAAAGAAAATACTTATTGGGCCACATATGGAGTGTTAACACACTGTAAATGCCAAATTATAAAACATTTAGGTACACTTACAGCAATTTGTACTTTCTCCAAGATGTTAAAATTAGACATACACTGGGGTCCAACTCAATTGGTGATTTTATAGTGATTGGTCATGTTGGTAGCGTGCACCGATGAACCCGCAAAGGCCATAGGGTAGTAAACAATTCAAATGAGCATGATGCTCACATCTGCGTAATGGAGTTTGTATGTATTTTCCTCATTTTTTTCGTCAATACTATTGTTTTTGTAGGTTAAGTTTGCCTCATTAGAATACCTTTCATAAGTCAAACATGGACTTTTTAAAGTCCATTTTGACAGTAAGATGCGGTTATTGACTGGATTTGAGGATATTTTCACACAAAAATCCCTTTTCTACCCCCCAACGAACCTCGACACCAATGAATGTATCTCTTTATCTCTCTCTTTCAGCCTCGAAGCTGATTAATTTGAATCGGGTTTAATATTTTATTTTCCAAATATACACAATTAAGCATAAACCATGTCATAATGTAAATCTTGTGTCAAGTTTATGTTGAGATAGGGAGCAAAATATATAATATGTAGACACTAAAAAGTAAAATATACAAGTACATTTGTGTCTTTCTATGCTCAAAGGTGTGGGTTTTTTTTTCTTCTTCAATTTTTAGAATATAATCAGGAAGCTTGCTCAAGGAAAATAAGGTATTATATGAAAGCTTGCTCAAAGATGTACCTTATGGCGACATAATTCACTAATGTACATGTGTGACTTTTTTGTTCTTTTCTCGCCAATGTTGTCAGGATAAGTCATCTGGAGAGTCTGATATGATGCTTACAGAAGACCAGAAGGCCGCGATTCAAGAAGCTATTGACAGTCGGGAAGGTCAACTCACATCCGACATACCACAGAAACGCAACGGGAACGAATGCAATTGGGTGAGAAAGGGGTAATGGGGTTATGAGATTGATCCGTTTATTTATTCCATTAGGGCTATAATATATCAATATCAATATCAATTTATAAGTTAAAACAGTAGCTGCTACTCCGAGTTTCACGCTTGTGCGATCATCAGACAACTCTATATCAATTATTTATTTATTTCTGTATAGAAAGGATGGTAAATGGTTATTATGGGAAACAGGGTAGGGTATAATTATGTAATAATGTTTTATTCATACGGTTTAACTGTAGTTAAGGGAATGAATTGCCGACTCGTCGACCCAAATGATATTCCACGGTAGAATATAAAGTGTATTTTCGACAGCGTTAACCCCTCTGTGACAATGCAGAGGGCGACAAACATATTACATTTAGAAGAGAGATCAAATATAGGGGGGGGGGGGGGGGCGGACCGGGTGGGGTACCGCGCCATTTTGTCCCGAAGCAATGGTTATGACGTCATATTTTGGTCGATTTTCTGAAACTTTGTATTGGATTTACGTGCAAAATATAAGCCCTTGGCATCATACTTTCCCGGGTGTGTGGGTGCACTTTAAATTTCAGATGTTCTAAAATGGACGGATATCTAACCAATTTGATAAAAAAAACACGATCCACACACCTCAGAATTGCAAAAAAGCATAAAACTTCACTTTTTTTGTGCCTTTGAGCAGAGTGGCGGCCGGGATTGTAGAATTTAACACAGTGCATTAACCCATGACCCATGATATAAATATATTATTTTTTTCAATTAGCACGGTTAGTGTAGTGGATAGATCGTCGACACGAGGAGCGAAAGGTTGTGGGTTCGAGCCCCATTAGGAGCACTTTTGTTTTATATGCAGGATTTGCTTAGCATGCCGGCATCATCTGTATACACGGACACCATAGCTGGCGTTTACCGTTTCTCTCGAAAATGTCAAAATAAATTACCGTTCTTTTAAAAATAAGGATTATAATCGAATTACAAACACATTTTGTGCGAGAGCAACACACACATTTGGCAAAAATGGCACAATAAAAATCCGTTCGTTATAAATAAATGGATATGGTTAAATAATAAAACTATCATAATTCCAGTCGTGGAGCTCTGTGGCGTGCATAGTTTGGCCATGTCGTTGGCAATCGGAAATCACGGGTTCGAAGGGTATTCTTTCCCGGTGAACACAAGTGCGACCATATTACGTACACAATGGCGTGGCTTGGTTGTTTATTCCAACGAATGATGAATTGTAATTACATATTTACACGAATCTGGCCATTATTAAAGTTCATTTTTCTTTTAAAGGGCTTCTATAATGATAGTCCTGGACAAATGCGCGCTCATGCATTAACATGTTTATACTACATTGCCCATCATCAAACCGAGCAAGGGGCAAATTGTCATTTAAATTAAGTAAATCTCTTAGATGCTTCAACTCGGCGCAATTCACCCAAATTGGGGTGGGGGGGGGGGGGGGGGGGGGTGGGAGAGGGGCGGTTCTATGATTACCATGATGAAAGTCACTGAAGTTACGTAATGCACACTTACACAAACAGTGTTTAGATGGTTAAATCTCTTCTCTTCTTTTTGATTTTCACTTCTTTCCACTTATTTATTTTTCCTTCCATTTTAACTTGTATCTATACTGTTCTTTTTCTTCCACTCTTCCCCCCTCTACAATCGTTTTTCTATTTCCTTTTCCCTGTCCTTTCCCTGTGACGAAGGCTTTCCCTATATGTCGCGTAAAATTCGATTGTTATATAGTGAACCCCAGATTTATACTTTTTACACTGAATCAGAGACGGACTGGTCCCATGGACTGCCTTAGCCAGTCGATGACAAAATATCCGTACAATAAATTTAATATAGGCTTCTGAGCATTCCAATGCTAGGTGTACCGGGGCATTGCCTGCTTGAGCCTATCACTGACCCTTCAGCACTTCCACATATCTCGCTCGATATGCGGCATATCTAAGGGTGCTTTTTTCGACCACAAAGCGGGGCCCGCGCGGATCCGTGCTAAGATCAAATTCGCCAATTTCGCAGAATGTTGGTGTCTTTTTCAACCTGAATCCGTGCTAAGGGTTGCTTTGGCCGATATACATATGTTAGCATTGTAAAAACAGCCGAAAATGGTAAGGCCTACAAGAAAAAGTTACTACCAAAACTGAATCGAACTTTATACAAAATGTTTTTCCAGTATAAACTCTGTCGTGAGGACATACATGTAGCCGATATCCTTTGCTATGAGCAAGTTAGGTATACGGAGAAAATTTTAAGAGTAATGTTACTGGCCACGTGACTAATAGGGGCAGCCATCTTGAAGTCGCCTATATAATGCATGGCGAGGGCTTTTTTGCACAAATTTCAAAGTAAGCTTACCTTAATAATGAAACTTACGAAAACAACAAAGAATGAAGACGTTTACGGGTATTATTATCCGCTCAGGAGACAAATTTCAACACCAAATACCACGCGATACGTAATCCATGTTGTCTTAATCGCCATGCCTTGAACACACAATCGCCGAAATGAGTTTTAAATCGCATATTAAACTTGGTGTAATAGGTGTTTCCGTAAGCCAATATTTTCCGTTAACGAAAGCCTGTCTTATGTATAATAGGTCAGGGTCAAAGGGTATAATAGCACAGGTCGTTTCCATGCAACAAGAGGTGTCTTGAAAAGACAAGCTGTAATCCTTGTTTTAAGGGTCACTTTTTTCTTCTTTGATGATTCGCGTTAAGGCAAGTTGTTAAGAGTGGATTCACACGGATGATTACAATACTGTTATACACGAGTGGCCCCTCGTGAGAGATATGCAGCGGGAAATGCTCTAACTTCCAGCAGTGGGATTTTATTTTATTTGATCGCATAAGATTGGTCATATTAGTTTATAGAGACATTTGATATGTAGGGGAGATGCGGGAGAGTTGAGCCACCGGGAGAGTTGAACCACCCCCTATAACTCGAAAAGTAGTAACTTACTAACATTTATATTGGCATATATTGTTATATAGCATCAATACGACATTCTTAGTGTTAAACTCTACTGTCATGTGTGCTCAGTATCAAAGATACCTAAACAAAATCTTTCTTTTTTCACTTTTGAGTGAAAAATAGAAAAATAAATGTGTTGTCTTTTTTCCCATAGTAAGACTTAGAATATAATAGCGGTAATTAGTTTATTGAACCATTATTTTAGAGAACTATTGTAAACTACCAAAAGTTCTACACCAGACAGGATTGGGTTATTTACAAAATGGTCACTATGAGGAGAGTTGAGCCATTGGTCATGGGGAGAGTTGAGCATAGGGAAAACATGTAGTAGATAGATAAGGGGCATTCTAGGACATTTCTGTCCATTCCTGTATAAAACACCTCAAATTGGCAAAATCCACAGAAACCCTAGGCAAACACCCCAAACTCCCCTTAACTCCCCTTCCATTCCTGTATAAATCACCCTAAAATTGATAAAATCCACAGAAACCCTAGGCAAACCTCAAAAATTTCCTCCGGAAATTTTTTCTCCAAGGCAAATAATTTCCCTTCACTCCACTCATCTCCCCAAAGGCAAATAATTTCCCTATCCAATCCTCTTAAATCTCATAAAATTTACAGGGAAATTTTTACCTATAAAAATTTCCTCCGGAAATTTTTAAAACATTATAAAATTTAATTTAAACAAATTATATATTAATAAAAAATAAAACAATGGCAGAAAATATATCACTCGAAGAATTTAATGAAATGTTCGATGAGCAAATTCCGCAAACAAATGTTTCTCCTTGGAGAGATCTTCCCATAAAAAAAGTTCACATGATGGTTAAATACAAACGTGTAAATACAGCACACGGTGAAGGAATAATTATAACTTTGAATGATGGTCAAGAATTTTGGACGTGTTCAACTCTCACGAAAGAATTGATCCAAAAATTTCCCCTGGAAATGTTTAAAGATAATCTCAGTTATTTGTTGGTATCTCTCGGGAAAGTTAAAAGTAAAAATGATCGAGAATATTTTTCTTATCGTATGATGAAAATGCCTGAGAAGTCAAAAATATAATTTAAAAATAAAAAATTGAAAAAAAAAAATCTATTTTTAATATAATAAAAATAAAAAAAATATAAAAAAATGGAAGATTTCAAAAAATATTACAATATTGAAAAAGAGATTACACTCCCGTCAAAAGTGGAAAATAAACATTTGTTTGTTTTTTATAATGACGAATGGATTAAATTGACTCTTAAAAAAAAATTTAACAAATTTTACAGTCCTTTAACATTATATATGCGTTATAATGTAGGTTTACTTTATGAACTCGGTCTTTCTCCACCACCAAGAGAAAGTAAGAAATATGATAAAGAACATTATGAAAAGAATAGAGAGAAAGCTTGTCAATATCAGAAAAAATATTACCAAAAAAATAAAACAAAACAAAAAAATTGTTTGTAAAAAATTTCCTTTGGAAATTTCAAAATATAATTATAATTTTTGAAATTTCCTCTGGAAATTTTTACAAACAATTTTTTTTTTGATTTTTTATTTATGAATATTATGAATATAATAAAAGATGGAGAATAACATTCCAATTTTATCAAACCCATCGCCGGAAGAAATTAAACGCGCGAATAGAAGAAAATACTATCAAAATAATAAAGATAGGATCAATGCGAGAAGAAGAGAACGATATGCACAAAATAAAGCTAAAATTTCCTCTGGAAATTTTGGGCGAACTGGAAAAAGTGAACACACTGTAAAGAATCTCAAAATACTCGCAAAAAATGCTGGACTGAGAGGATATTCACGCTTGAAAAAAGCTGATCTTTTAGAAACGTTAAAAGATAATTTAATTATTTCTCCCGACGTCTTTGATGTACAAGAAATTTCCGAAGGAAATTTGTCGAGGCATCCATTTAAAATTCGAAAAACAGATTCTGCACTTAAACGTTTTACTAACCAGTACACGATTGTCGGAAGACCCGGTTACGATCCAAGAAGTGTTTTGTCAACCGTGAATAGGAGCATGGTTAGCCTCTTGAATAACAATCGTCAAACAAAGGTTAAAATTGTTTTAAGGTGTGAGATGGAAAAAACAAACTTAGAAACTGGTGAAATTGTGATCAAAGAAGCCTCATTTAGCTCTACCACAGACGTTAACCTGGAAGCCACCGATTTAGACGATCTTTACAAAAAGTGGACAGCTAGAATTTTGGAGAACATTGCTACATTTACAGATAACGGTAGCGGGTGGGTCTTCAAGTCCATTGTAACCCTAGAGATTCATACTGTACGTTATGAACCTATGGGTGGATCTTCTTACATCAAGCTTCCGAAATATTTAGCCGACAAGAAAGCGATTATTAATCTTAAAAACGAGGATGATCAGTGTTTTAAGCGGACAGTTACTAGAGCTATATATCCAGCTGAAATTCATCCTGAACGAATAGACAAAAATTTGAAAGCAAAAGCCGAAGAACTTAACTGGGATGGAATTACTTTTCCAACCCCTCTTAAAGATATCGGTAAATTTGAGAAAAACAATCCATCAATTTCCGTTAATGTTGCGGGGTACGCCGAAAAAGACGAATCTCAAAGAATATATCGAGATAAAGTTTATCCGTTAAGAACAAGCCCTTATCCTAATCGAGAGCATCGGGTTGACCTTCTCTTATTTTCTTCGAAAATTTCTCAAATTTCCTCCCAACATTACTGCCTGATTAAAAACATGAGCAAACTGCTATACGGACAAAAGAACAAAAAGCATGTAACGCAACACTATTGTCGAAATTGCTACGCCTCATACACATCTAAAGAACGCTTAGTAGTACACCAAGACCTATGTCAATTACACAAAACTGTGAAAATTCGAATGCCTGGAGAAAATGAAAATGATATCACCACTCAACGATTTACTAATCATTACAGATCTCAAAGCGTTCCATTCGTCGTATACGCCGACTTTGAATGTTTTACCACGCCTATTCACGATTGTCCTTTGAAAATTTCTTCGGAAGAAATTTCCGAAGGAAATTTAAAGAGTTACACAAAAAAGTATCAGAAACACAAACCCTCGGGCTTTTGTTATTACATCAAATGCTTCGATGACTCGGTGTACACGCAAGAACCGGTGATTTTTACGAAGAAATCTGAAACTGACGATGTAGCTCAGATTTTTGTGAACACTCTCGAGGAAAACATTAGGAAAATTTATCGGGAATTTAAGTTTAAGAAGAAAATGATTTTTGGAAAATCTGATCGAAAAGTATACGAGAGATCCGTCAACTGTCACATCTGCAAAGGTCCTCTAACCCCTAATTCCGAGAAAGATTACAACGTTCGAGATCATTGTCACTTTACGGGCAAATTTCGAGGAGCCGCTCACAACATCTGCAACGTGAACTACAGGAAACCAAAGTTTTTTCCCGTGATTTTTCACAATCTCGCTGGATATGACGCTCATCTTTTCATTAAAAATCTAGGTAAAACCGAGGGTCAGATAGATTGTATTCCAAACAACGAAGAAAAGTACATCTCTTTTACTAAAAAGATCGTCGTAGACACCTTCATTCCTAAAAGTAAAAAAATTTCCAAAATTTCCTCCGGAAATTTTAGAAAAAAATATATAATATTTCCGGAGGAAATATTATGATGGAATGTCACGTTTGTAAAAACCCACTTACACCGGATGATGCCGTTGAACATCTTTCCTATCCCGCTAACAACTTCTTAGGAGTAGCGCATGAAAAATGTACTGAACAAGAAGTTAAACGTGAGCTTAGATTTATAGATAGTTTTAAATTTATGGCTGCTGGTTTGGGTAAACTCGTCGAAAACTTAGACAAAAAAGAGTTTCACGAATTGTCGAAATTTTATTTAGGTAAACGACTTCAACTTCTCCTAAGAAAAGGCGTTTATCCATACGATTACGTAAACTCTTTGGAAAAACTTGAAGAAACAAAACTTCCACCCAAAGAATCATTTTACTCTAAACTTAACGATGAAGACATTTCTGACGAGGATTACAAACACGCTCGAGAAGTGTGGAAAACCTTCGACATGAAAACTATGCTAGAATATCACGATCTTTATTTGAAATCCGACGTTCTCTTACTAGCCGATGTTTTCGAAGTATTTAGAAAAGTTTGTCTCGAAAATTATGAGCTTGATCCTTGTTGGTATTACACAGCTCCGGGTCTTTCTTACGACGCCATGTTGAAGAAAACGGGTGTGACCTTGGATCTTCTTACCGACGTTGACATGGCTCAGATGATCGAAAAAGGAATAAGAGGAGGCGTGTCGATGATCTCAACTAGATATTCCGAAGCCAACAATAAGTACATGGGAGATCAATATGATTCGACGAAACCTTCGAAATACATCCAGTACCTAGACGCAAACAATCTATACGGTTGGGCAATGAGTCAACCTTTACCAACTGGTGGTTTTGAGTGGATGAATGAAAAAGACCTTAAAAATTGGAACTTATACGGTTGCATTTTGGAAGTAGATCTCCACTATCCTCGAGAACTTCACGATCTTCACGATGATTATCCTCTAGCGCCAGAGAGAGTCGTGGTAAACAAGGTAGAAAAACTAATACCTAACCTGAATGATAAGAAGAAGTATGTGATACATCACGCGGCTTTGAAGCAATGTTTACAATTAGGGTTAAAACTAACTAAAATTCATCGAGGAATCAAATTTGATGAAAGCCCCTTCATGAAAAAGTACATTGATCTGAACACCAAGCTTCGCACCAAAGCCAAGAATGAGTTTGAAAAAGACTTTTTCAAACTGATGAACAACTCGGTTTTTGGGAAAACCATGGAAAATATTAGGAACAGAGTTGACGTTCAACTCGTGAATAACGAAGCCAGAGCTGTGAAATTAGCCGCGAAGCCCAACTATGACCGATGCACCATCTTTGACGAAAACTTGATAGCTATTCACATGAAAAAGATCGAACTGTATTTTAACAAACCGATATACTTGGGCATGAGCATCTTAGATATATCAAAGACTGAAATGTACGACTTCCACTACGGGTACATCAAACCCAAGTATGGGGAGAAGGCAAAACTACTTATGACAGATACGGACTCGCTAATGTACGAGATCCAGACTGAAGATTTTTATAAGGATATTACTCCCGATGTGAATCAATATTTTGACACGTCGAATTATCCCGAAAATCACCCTTCAGGAATTCCAACTGGAATCAATAAAAAAGTTCTTGCTATGTTTAAAGATGAAGCTGGAGGAGAGATAATGAATGAATTTGTAGGTCTTAGACCAAAACTCTATGCGTATAGAATGTATGATACTGATCTTGAAGCGAAACGTTGTAAAGGTGTAAAAAAATCAGTCGTTGAAAATAAAATTACTTTGAATGATTATAAGGAATGCCTATTTAGCGAAATTCCACAAATGAGAACAATGAATGTTATTAGGAGTCATAAACATGAAGTATTCACCGAAGAGCTTAATAAAGTCGCGCTCGATTCCAAAGATGATAAAAGAATTATTCTACCGGATAAAATTAATACACACGCTCTTGACTATGCAGTGTAAAAACGTACCTACTTTTCCATGACTTTACTGGCTAATTCCATTTGAAGTGGCTGTAACATTGCACTTCATACAACATGTATAGTCTAGACACTATAACCTTTTGAACTTTTATATACAACAAGCGATCTCTTAGTACATGCTGTGATATAGCGTGGGTGAAATCCAGTAATGTAAACAGAGGTATTATTAGTAGTCTTTAAATTTCACGTTGGTATTAATGCACAACTGTAAAAAATAAATTGGTTGAATAAAATTGATTTTTGAGAGAAAAAGTTCATAGGTTAATCGTGTTTGTTTGAAGATATTACTTTGCTAGTATTTTGGTGTGCTATATTGTTACAGGACAGAAGTATGGAAAATATTAATGCATTTTTGGTGGAGGCAGTCAAGAGTTCTCATGCATCATCGAGTAGAGCGAGAATATTACTCGCAAGAAAACTAAACGAAAGAAGTAGATTAATCCAGAAACGAAAAAATCAACAAAAAAGACTGAAAAAGATAATTAAAGACTATCAAACGACAGAAGAGGAAATAAAACTGATTGACACAGACATTAATACAATAGAGAATGGTTTGGGAAACTGTTCGGATGGTGAAGATGATTAAATTACTAAATAGAACACCCCCATACAGATCTTACATTCCTTAACTGTTATAAAATTCCTAAACTGTTATAAAATTCCTTAGCAGTTACTTTTTTTTAAAATTACTTTTGAAAAAACATAACCCACGCTAAAAGTTGTTTACTGTATTATGTTTACATCAATACACAGTATAGCGCCATCACATAGGTGTAAAATCATATAGATGGCGCTGTTACCTATTATTAGTTAATATCATCTGGGAGAAAATTTCCTCCGGAAATTTCAAAAATTATAATTATATTTTTTTCTAAAATTTTGAAGGAAATTTCCGGAGGAAATTTTTACACTATTTTTTAGATTAAAAAAAACCAAACTGTAACTTTATACAGTTTTGGTTTTTTTATTACAAGTATTTGTATGCAAGAACCCCTGTTCCAATCATTCCTAGACCCACGAGTGCCAGTTCTCCATTTTGAATCTTTTCGGCTTGGTCTTCATCAAGATAGTCGTAAAGCTGAGGTTCTGATGGAAGAGGATCTAACAGTACTCCAGTTAAATTATAATATTGATGCATCGCATCATCAACATTTTGAAAAGTTTTTTCCGCGTGATCTTGTTTTTTCAATTGCTCATTAATATAGTCAATTCTCTGAAGACGTGCTTGATTCCACGAGTCACGATTGTGCTGAAGTTTTTCTAAGGCTAAATCGTGACGTTTTCTCTCGGCTGAACTTGATAATGAGCTAAAAATAAAATTTGACCCAGAAAAAGCGAGAGCGTTTACTACTGCTCCACCGATCATAAAAGCTATTGATGCCATATTTTTTATTCCTTATAATTTCCTCCGGAATTTTTTTTCTCAAAAAAAAAAAAAAAATCCAAAATGAATTTTTATTTTTTATTTTTTTTATTTCTCCATTTTAAGAAAAAAAATTCTTCATTTTTCCATTTTTAGAGGGAACATTTTTGGAGGAAATTCGGGAAATTTAAGGCATAATCTTATCAGGGATCCATCCTTGTTTGATCATGAAGTTAAAGGTCATGGTGGATATCAATATACTTCCAGTAAGCTTCATAAAATCTTCCGCATCGAGCTGATTTAAATTTGCCGGTTTCCACTTGAGGAATTTTTTCATTCCCCAAGCATTAGCAAACGTTAGAGCACTAATTATTCCAGCGTTGTAAGCGTCATTTACTATCATTTTTGCGTTATCTTCCGACATTTTATTAGTTAGATATCATCAAAAGGATTATTTTTTTTTTCTTGCTCCTGGGATTTTGGATTTTCATTTTTTTTTGAAATTTCCGAAGAAAAATTTTCCAAACGATCGCTTGATCGCTGAGGTTCAGAATCTCCAGAATTTCCAAAGGAAATTCTATTCGAAGGAAATTTGAACACTGGTTGTTCTGTCCATTTTTTATAACCAAGGTATCCGCATACCAAAACTAAACCTAGACCACCAGCAATTATCCATTGATTGTCATCACTCACTGAGTTCGGTGAAAAATTTCCACTGGAATTTTTTTCTTTTTGAGGTGAAAAATTTCCACTGGAAATTTTTTCTTTGTGTTTAACTTCTATTTCTTCCATTTCTTTAATTTTCGCTGCTCTTTTTTTGTTATCCGCAGCCATTTTTTTTCCAGCAGCTACGCGTTTTGGATTTTTAACTTTTTGTGAAGGAAGAGCAGTCACTTTTTCTTACAAATTTCCTTCGGAAATTTTTTCTTTAAAAATTTCTTCTGGTTTGCTTTGATCACTCATCTTTTTTATTATTACATTAATTTTAGAAAATTTACCCAGTTAACTGGGTAACATCTGGGTAACATCTGGGTAATTTTACTCAAGTGTTACTCAGATGTTACTAAAGTATCTAAGTAACATCTGAGTAAATTTACCTAGTTAACTGGGTAACATCTGAGTAACATCTGAGTAATTTTACTCAAGTGTTACTCAAGTATCTAGATAATGACTGAGTAACATCTGGATAAAATTTTAGATAACTTATCCTTTTTTTTTTACATTAATCTGAGTAATTTACCCAGTTAACTGAGTAACATCTGAGTAATTTTATTCAAGTGTTACTCAGATGTTACTAAAGTATCTAAGTAACATCTGAGTAAATTTACCCAGTTAACTAGGTAACATTTGAGTAACATCTGAGTAATTTTACTCAAGTGTTACTCAAGTATCTAGATAATGACTGAGTAACATCTGAATAAAAATAAAAAATGAAAAACTATAAAAAATTTCCTTAAATTTCTTCTGGAAATTTTCTTTGTTCATTTTATTGAGAGAAAATTTCCGAGGGAAATTAAGGGATTTTGTATAGTTTCTCCATTTTTAGAGGGAAAATTTCCGGAGGAAATTTGGGGTATCTCCTCTAGGTTTTTCTGAATGTGATTGCCTGTCAACAGTAAAGCCTCAAGTGGACCTAGCATATGTCCAAATTTGTGATATAACTCACACGTCCATTTTGATAAAGCTAGGTCTATGAATGGTCCTCCGTTGAGTGATTCTTCCAGGACATCACGGTTGGCAATTACCAAGTTTTTTTTTCCAAGGAATAATCCTACTATTTTTGTGTATGCGGTAATAATGTGAGATTTCATTGATTTTGTGACAAGACCTCCCATACAAATTTCATACCTTGCGTAAAGTTTTTTTAACTCTTTTTGATCAAGACGCTCGATTTCATTCGACGATATATTTTTTCCGAGGTACTCTTTGCTTTTTCCCGCTATGGCTATTCCGATCAAACGTTCTCTCAGATTTGATAGGTTTTCCGATTGTAAATTATCCGTTTGTAAACCAACCGCGACTTCATCCTTTGGTTCGCTAATCTCCGATGCCGCATTATTAACTATTTCATTAATTGATGTCATATTTTCTTTTAGGAAATTTCCCCCGAATTTCTTTCAGAAATTCAAAAAAAAAAAATATATTGATGATGATGATGAAATTTCCAAAGAATTTCCTTTAGAAATTTCAAAAGAAAAAATATAAATTTCGGAAATGTTTATAGTTTTTTCATTTTTTTTATTTTAAATAAAAAATTTCCGAAGGAAATTTGAGGGAAATTTTTAGGCTTGCCAAAAGTATGAAGTAGGTTGTTCCGTGATTAAAATTAGTTTAGAGTGTTTGTGCTTAGCTAGTTTTTTTTGGATTTCTTTTTTTTCTTCCGCGCATGAAATTACATTATTTTCTCTCAAAGTTTCGATGAAACTGTCTTGATCCTTTGTGTAAAATAACGCAGTCCATTTGGTTTGTTCTCTGAGATCGGTAAGAACTGAATTATATTTTTGAGTGAGAACCCATACGGAACAGTTTTTGTGTCTACCAGAAAAAGCCAATTCAGAAAGCATTTGGTTTTTTTTGGTCATAGACTTGTCAGCGCTGCAGTCATCAATAATGAAAAGAGTATGTCCGTCTTGAATTCCAAAAGTGTCGTAAGCGTATTTTAAACAATCGTTCAACCAGTCTCGATCATCTTTCGGGCACCAGCTTGGATCCATCGGAATAATACAATTATCCGTAAAAAACCAAGGTCTGCTTAGATAAGTTTTGTTGTAGATCCAAGTGGGACAGATAATAATGATGTACTCAAAAAAACTTTTATATTCTTTTTCAAGCAAGTCCAAGATGAACTTAGTCTTACCACACCCCGTGCTCCCACAGATTATCGCTGAATGAGCCATTTTTGGAAATTTCCTTTGGAAATTTCCTTCGAATATTTCTTTGTCCATTTTATTTATTGAAAAAATTTCCTTCAAATTTCCTTCGGAAATTTTTTTATTTTTAAATAAAAAAACTATAAAAATTTCCAGAGGAAATTTCGAGGAAATTGATTAAAAAAAATCCAAAGGAAATTTCCTTCGGATTTTTTTTAATAAATATAATTATAATTTGAAAAAAAATTCCTTAAAAATTTCCTATGGAATTTTTTTTATTTTTTATTTTTTCTTGAGAGAAAATTTCCTCTAAATTTCCTCCGGAAATTTCTTTTATAGTTTCTCCATTTTTAGAGGGGAAATTTCCGGAGGAAATTTGAGGACATTTTAAATTCAAAAAACTACCTTGATCAATCTCCCATTTTCGATATTTAGCTGAGCGTCTTGAACGTAGTACAAATAAGCTGTCAAGTTTCCAGCAGTTTCGGCTTCTTTTTCAATTGCAATCTGAGTTCCTTCTAGCTTTCTTCCTGACCCATGAAGCTCGGGGTCATCGGTGCTACGCATATCCAACCAAAGACCATACTTTGTGGTGAGAAAGTCTTTTAGCTTTACGTCAGCAAGCTCTAGTTCCTTGGTTACGAGTGGATTGGTTCTATGTTTTCCCTCGGCAAAATATTTCTGAGCCTCTTTAAAATGCTGATGAGGAAGAAGGCCACTACCATACAGTTGATTTGGAACTCCATCTATAGTAACCGATACTTTTTTAATTTTTGGATTGTAAAATTTCTCGCTGTCTCTGGCATAAATCTCTCCACCTCCGTCACCGACGGTATCTACGAATAAAATTAGGATACCTTTCATGCTCTTGGCTGCTGGTGTTAGAGAAAAGTTCCAAATGGTGTCCGACTTGTTTAAAGATGACCGAGTATGACTAATAATTCTGTCGTACATAACTACGCTTTTTCCATTGTACTGATTTTTAATCATCGTTGCCAAGTTTGGAGAGTTTACAACTTCAAACTCGAAGTGAATCTCGGTAATACTGTAACTGGCCGATGTATCGGTGGACACTACGACTTTTCCGTGGCTGTTAAAAGTCAGCTCGTAACTCAGCCTATCTTTTAGCTCGTGTTGAAAAAAGGATTGTGTGAACTCAGCATTTCAAAGTCTAATGGAATACAAAACATATTGTCAAAGGCAGTACCGATTGCTACATCTGTTATGGCTGTTCCTTTATCTCCGGCGTCTATTCTGATTTTTCTACATGCTTCCGATTGAATTCCCTGATAGGCGGCATTTTCCCTTTCGTCGGCAGTCTTCCAAAGGTCTTGATAACACATAAATACATCGGCATTATCTAAAGTGAAAACACTCTGACCTTCGAGTTTGACTTCGATTTTTGACACAATTGCTCTTCCAAGATTATTCACGATTGTTCTGTCAGGATCGTTGTTTCCACCCGTTGCAGACGTAAGTGCTATCTTGAATGAGAGCATGCTACTCCCAGGGACAATTACATCGTCTCTTCCCAAATTTTCAAATTGTACAGTTAAATTTCCATTTTGATTTACATGACTCGGAGTGTGCGAGGTTCGAATGGTCCGTCTCACTCCTTTAATTCCTCGAGCTTTGCGAAGTTGACGATATGGATTCAATTTATTGCCGAATTCTTCCATATTTATTAAATAAAAATTTCCAAAAATTTCCGGAGGAAATATTTTATTTAAAATAAAAAAAAATGAAAAAACTATAAAAATTTCCTCAAATTTCCTTCGGAAATTTTTTATTTAAAATAAAAAAAATGAAAAAACTATAAAAATTTCCGGAGGAAATTTAGGAAATTTAGGAAATTTCAAAAATTATAATTATATTTTTTTTCTAAAATTTCCGGAGGAAATTTGGGATAAAAAAAAGATGGATGACATTAATCCGCGAGAGGAAATACAATTAGATGATTTTGATAGCACGGTTGATGGAACTACTGGCGCGGTTGGTGGTATAACTCAGGAAGAGACTGATTTTGGAGGTGGACTGATTGAAACACCAGATCAGAGACGTAGAGGAAGCGTTGGATGGGAGGACGATGGCATCACTATAGAGGATATCAATAGTGTGGAAGGTTTAACTCAGCGACTTAATGCTATTCGTGATGATAGCATTCGCAATGGAATTCCAGAACCTCCAGAAGATGTTCTGAAAATACAAAGAGAAATTAATGAAAAAATTTCCACACGCTGGAAAGAGTATGTAGAACAAAAGTTAAAACTAAAATTTGAACACGATACGGATAATGTTGAGAAAATAGGAGACACATTTCGTAAGGGTACAAAATGGTCGCTTGAAAACGATACCGTTTTTGTTGAATATGAAGGTATAAAAACCAGACTGACCTTAGGAGGCAATCCGCGAATTTTTTTTAGATATTGATACTATTAAAACTATACGTGGTAAACAACTTGGACCTGGTAAAGGAGGTACTTCATTTCTAAGGACTGTTTTAGGCGTTATAGATTATACTGGTTCTAGTAAAAAAACACAAGGACAAGCTAAAAAAGCATCGGGTAGTGCGAGAGATGTTCCACTACTAACCAATACTCCAGCAGGTAGACCAAACACGGATAGAGTGATGCAAGGTCTTCAATTCGCGAATGATAATATGGAAGGACTGGGAGTAGACCTTACAAATGATCCTATCGCAAACCGAGAGGAAGTCAGGAATTTTTTGGATGCTCAAGGTAATTTGAAAAAACTGTCCAACGTTTACGAGCACTTGGTGAAAAGAAGGGATGAAAAAGCGCAAGAACTAGCGGATCTAAAGACAAAAAGTGACAATTCCGTTAGCTTTGATAATCCAGCGTACGAAGGAGAGGAAGAAGGCCTCCTTTTACCCGTAAGTGAAGAAGACACGGAAAAAGCTAGGGAATTAGAAGCGGAGATCAAAGAATTTGACGATGCCATCGCCGACCAAGACGCTAAGGTCAGAAATTCGCTTCAACGTTTGCGAAATTCTATAGAAAATTTCATCGATAGCAATGACTCTTTGCGTGATCGAGTTAGCACGTTATTTCGACGAGAAGGGGTTACTATTGTATCAATCATAACCGCAATTGGTATGACAATATCCACAATTATTGCATCGATAATTGCAGCAACGAGATCAATCGAAATTTCCGGAGGAAATTTACCTGCACCTAAGCCTGTACCTCCAAAACCCACCCCAGATCCAGGTCCAAAACCAAAGCCACCAGAGCCTCCAAAACCAAAAACGTGGATGCAAAAAATTGCAGACCTATTATTAAAATTAGGAGATAAAGCATTGATAGCTATTCCAGGAATTATCGGAGCCGTAATAAACTTTGTTTTAAAAACAGCTTCATCAGTGGTTGGATTTTTAGCCAATCACATCTGGGTTTTTGCTCTCGCGGTCGGAGGAATTTTGTACACGACTGTAATGGAGGTATATGAGAAGAATTAGAGGAATTTTCTAAAATATACGATTGCTGATCCGATAACGGCTGCTCCCAAAATTAAAGAAAGTTTTTTCTCATCGTGTATTAGTGCTGTATCCAAATTTCCTAAATTTCCTAAATTTCCTTCAGAATTTTTTTTATTTTTTTCATTTTTTTCATTTTTTTGAGGAGAAAATTCTGGAGAATTATCCTTAGTTAGAATCTCCGCAGGAGATTCTAAAGATTCTTCATTTACCTCCGAGTTGTATCCAAGAGGCATATCATCCGTCGCAATTTGAATTAAATTGTTGTATCCGTTCAAAGTTCCAATTTGAACCTCCATGTTGCTTGGAAGCATGTACAATCCATGACCTACAACAAAGTTCAGTTTACTCCGAGCGTATTGCAAAGTTTTTTGATACCTGTCGATCGAATCGGGAAGATCCACGGATGAATTAATCGCATCTTCAACATTCGCTAGAAATTGCTTCTGAGCATCAAATGCCGTTCCCGTACCGAGAATGCTGCTTCTAGCCTGAGTTTGAGATCCGAGAACTGCCCAAACTAAAGTTCGAATGCTGTCATTAATCCTTGACACTCCGGCCCTAGTAAAATTGCTCAAATTTCCTCCGGAAATTTGAGCATCATCTACAAAAGATCCGATAGCTGCCATGGAGTCACCCTTACTAATTGATCTGTCGGTCAAACCTGGATCGCGATCAAATAATTGTTCGATATAATCTACAGGATCTCCTTTGACTTGAAACTTTGAGTCAAAAGAATCGGTCTTGGTTTTGATTTTTTTGGTTGTAACATAGTGGGACCGATACGCTCCGTGAGCCTGAGTGACCGTTTTATTGTACCACACGTATCCCATTCCATTGAGTGGATCAAATTTTTGTCTCCAATTGGCTTTGGAAGAAATTCCAAATTCATTGCAAATTCTTTCAAAAGCATTTTTGTCTATTCCATTGTTCAACGGATTCCATGAATCTTCGGTAGGCATTGGACATCTTATCTCTGATAGAATCCTTCTGATTTGATAGTAAACATGAAATCTAAAAACGGATCTTGTCATAGGATCGAAATTTTCAAAGAAAATTTCTGAAGAATTATCCAAATTTCCTTTGGAAATTTTTTTATTTTTTTTATTTTTTTGAGAAGAAATTTCCGGAGGAAATTTCGCTGGAGATTCTAAATGCTTCTTAGAAATTCCACATCCGGTGGTAGCACACCACACGGCAAAGTTTAATTGCATCTGCCAAAAGATCATTTGATCTTTTAACCAGTTGTCGTATGTAGCTTTGTCTGTAATTCTAGGAAGCTTGTTTGATTTCCAAATGTTTGGAAACTTTACTTTAAAACTAGAAACTTCAAAATTTCCTCCGGAAATTTTTTTATTTTCTTCATTTTTTCCGGAGGAAATTTGTGGAATTTTTTTAACTCGAATTTCTTGGTTTACTAAACTAAATCTATGAGTGGGTTCGAATATTCCTCCTGTTTGAGGTTGAAAGTCTGTCATTTATTTTATTTCAAATTTTCTTTGAAAATTTCTTTGTTCAAATTTTCTTTGAGAGAAAATTTCCGGAGGAAATTTATGAGAATAAATGAGTTTGATATTGTTGAACGCAAGTAAGGGTAAACCTTTTACCTTGGAAAATCCTATAAACGAAACTAATACGAAAATCGGATTGAAAAGAGTTTTAGTTTGGGTTGGGTGGTATAACATAAACGAAGAACAAACTTGGTATTGGAATGATGGGGGAGATAATCAAGAAGTGAATATTGAACCGGGTTTGTACTCGTTTTCCGATTTGGTCGAAGTTTTAACCAGTCAGATTGAAGGATTTACGATCGAGATCGATAAAAAAACCGGGAAAATTGAAATGACTATTCCCGAAAACCACAAACTCCGTCTAACGGATAGGATTTATAATCTTTTAGGATTGAATATTCCAGAAAAATTTCCAGAGGAAATTTCATGGATGGATTCCGGAGACTACGAGGGTGATCGAGCCGTGGAGTTTTACCCCAAAAGAATTTTAATATATTTGAAACAACTTTCGACTACTAAAAATTTGACTAATCATCAAAATAACTCAAAGATTGTATCCTCTCAACTTTTGGATATTGTTCCGATCGAAAACGAGTCTTTTGGTCAAAGTTATACCCTGATTTACGAAAAACCGATTTTCAAAAAACTTAATCAGGGCGTTAACGAGCTCGACTTCGACTTTAAAATAGATTGGGAAAACGGAGACAGAAAAAAATTAGATAATCACGGTTTACCCATCGATCTCGTTCTGGAAATAAAATAAGAATCTCCTTCAAAAATTTCCTAAATTTCCTCCGGAAATTTTTATAGGTTTTTCATTTTTTTTTATTTTAAATAAAAAATTTCCGAAGGAAATTTGAGGGAAATTTTTTCAATAAATGAACAAAGAAATTTCCGAAGGAAATTTGAAGAAAATTTGATTAAATAAATGAGTATCTACGGATCAAAATCACCAATTATTACCAGCGACGGTAGTAATGAGAACCTTTCCGCGTACGTTAAAAAAACTGGAGCGAGAATGACCGGGAGGATCAACATGGGAAACAAACAAATTGTAAATTTGGCTTATCCTACCGACTTGCAAGATGCGGCTAATGCACAGTACGTTCAAGACTGGGTGTTGAGGATCATCAATGAAAAATTCGATAAATCTGGAGGAACTTAACGGGTGATATCGTTATGAGCGATAACAAAATCACGGATCTTGGGGAGCCCACAGAAGACAAAGACGTCGCGACAAAAGAGTACGTGGACGACTTGGTTCACCACGAGCACGACACTAGTTTACACGTTTTGGGAAGATTTATGGTGTGGATGAACGAAGACGGGACGCACTACGTTTCTATACGAGCCAAGAAAAACATCGACTTGAATGAGGGCAAACTAATCGAAATTAAAGATGGACAAAACACCACTCAGAATGCAAGACCTAATCAAATAGGAGTTACCGATAGTTTTACGATGATACCCAACCCCGGAAAAAATTTGGAGATCCTGCGGTTAGATAGACCTCTGGAAATATATTTCAATAGTCCACATTTTATTACCCAACCTTGGAACCTTTCTTTTTCAGCGAAAGGAGACTCAGAATCTCCAGAATCTCCAAAGGAGATTCTATCCGAAGGAAATTTGGGATCCTGCGTTTTGACCTTTGAAGAAATTTCCTCCAGAAATTTGGGCTATCAGATGCATCTAAATATCAACTGGAACCCGCAAGGCGTGTCATTCATCGTATCGAACAACTCGCGAGAAACGCTCTTTGCCTCGACAGTTCCTCTTGACACGACAGTCTTAAACCATTTCTCGATCGAGTACGTAGAAAACAAGCTGTGCTTCTGGATAAACGGAATACAAAAAGAAGTTTTTAGACAAGCTATGCTGAATCTCATCGGGATCACCATGAGAGTTGAACAACTGGGAATACTGAGCTTCTACGATAAAAATCGTAACAAGCAAGAAATTATTCAACACTTCGTACAACACCACGTTTCAAACTTTACGAATCACGAAGTTTTATTAGACTGAAATTTCCTTCGGAAATTTTTTTCTCAATAAATGAACAAAGAAAATTTTCGGGGGAAAAAAATATAATTTTGAAAAAAAAGATTTTCCGAAGGAAATTTTTTAAATAAAGATGAAGAAACCAAGCGCACCAAAATTATATCCTGAGATTCCTGAAATCGAAGACCAAGAAGAAGACCAAGGAGCTCAATTTAGACTCAATAAGATCTCTGAGATTAGAAACTTTTTAGAAAGCGAAGCCTCTGTCAGAGACAAGCTACGAAGGAGATATAAAACGGTATGGAACATTTTTTACAATCTAGCGCAAATTTCGGGACTCGTTGCCGTAGGATCGGGCGCGGGAGCCGTCGGAACCCTTGCAACGGGAATAGGCGCTGTCGTAAGTATTCCTCTCGGAGGTTTGGCGGTTGCCGGAGGCATCGTCAGTACGGCCAGCGTAGCTCTCGGAAAAGCAACCATGAAAAAATTAGAAAAACACGAATCTATCAAGCGTACCGCGGAATCCAGTTAAAACACCGTAAACGATCTAGTGTCCCAGGCTCTTTCGGATGGAAAAGTCAGTAACGAGGAATTTCACCACATTTTGCGCGAAATAGAAAACTACCGAGGTCACAAGGCTGGAATCAAGCATAGAACTCGCTCCAATCTGATCGAGTTAACTGCTGAAAGAGAACGAGAAATTAGGGCGGAAGCGGAGCAAGCTGGTGTTGAGAAGGGAAAAAAAGAAACTCTGAACTTCCTAAGTACAGTGAAATTTCCGAAGGAAATTTTGGAAACAAAAAATTAGAATTTAAGTTTGTTGTTTACAAATAAAAAATAAAATGGATCTTCCAATTCAAGATGAAAATTGGACTCAAAATCTAAGAGCGTATGGAGAGCACCGAAAAGAAATGTGGGAAATTTCCCCCGGAAATTTGGATGAAGAAATTTCCTCTGGAAATTTAAAGCCATGTGGTATTTGGCAATGGTACTATGACAAGGAAAAAACAAGAAAAAAGGCTAAGCTAGTATTTGATGATGATTATCCCATGTATATGACATGTTGGTACGAAAACGGAGCAATAAAATCAGAAGGTCGTTACAAAGATGGATTTCCCAGAGGTGATGGATGTAAAATTTGGTTAGAAAATGGAGAACTTGTGTTCGGTGATAAAGAAGAAAACAGTTGGTGTCCTCTGGAGGTTGGATATGTTGCTTTTGCAATAGCCTACATAGTTACAACCTTTTTCAACTGGTTAGTCTAAAATTTCCTAAAAATTTCCGGAGGAAATTTCTTAGAAATTTCATGGACAAAAAATAAATCCCTTAAGTAGAGAAATTTCCGAAGGAAATTTCAAATATAATTATAATTTTTGAAATTTCCGAAGGAAATTTTTTTACTCAAGGGATTTTTTTATATTGTTATACTTTTCCAAAGCTTCTGCGATACGTCTAGCTTCCATCTTTATCTTTCTCTCTGGTGTATCCAAGAGACATGCTAAATATAACCAAAACAAAACTATCATTTTTTTATTTTTATAAAATGGATAAGCTTTCCAAAATTTACTATAGTCCAAAAGGATACTGGAAAGGTATCTCGGCGATAGACAAATTAGCAAAAGAGGCAGGGGTATCGAAAGAAAAAGCTAAAGAGTTTTTAAAAAATCAAACTCTCTGGCAAATTTATCTTCCGGCTCCAAAATACATTCCTCGAGCAAAATTCAGCGTGAGTGTACCTAATGAAGTTCATCAAGCTGATTTGTTGTTTTTACCTCACGACAGACCCGGAAAAGGAAGAAAGTTGTACAAGTACGCTTTAACCGTGGTGGATGTTGCTAGCAGGTACAAGGAAGCCGAGCCATTGAGTTCGAAAGAATCCGGAGAAGTATCAAAAGCTTTCGAAAAAATTTACTCCCGAAATTTCCGGGGGAAATTTTTGCGATGGCCAAAACTTTTACAAGTTGATCCTGGAAGGGAATTTATGGGGAAAGTAAACGAGGTTATGAAAAAACATAACGTTAGCATTCGAAGAGGTCAACTTAATCAACACAGAGCTCAAGCGATTGTAGAAAGATTCAATCGAACTCTAGCCGAGAGATTATTCGGATATCAGTATGCCATCGAAATTTTGGCTGAAGCTAGAAATGGAAAAAACGTTAGATCAACAGAGTGGGTATCTAGACTTCCGGACGTTATTAAAGCTTTGAATAACGAGGAAACTCGATTAATTAGTATGAAGCCGGTTGATGCTATCAAGAAAAAAGAGGTCGAAGCTAGGTCTTCAGCGCCTCAGAAATTAAAAAATGAAATTCAAATTCCAACAAACGTAAAATTAAGATATTTGTATGAACAAGGCGAGCTCGAGGGAGGACAAAGAAGAAGAGCGACAGACCCATTATGGTCATTGAAAGTATATACGATCGATAGCGTTGTAAAAACTCCCGGGGACCCTATTTTATACTATTTGTCTGAGGGAGCTCCGAAAAGAGGATTCGTTCGTCAGGAATTGATGATAGTCCCTGAAGGTATGCAACCCCCACCCGAGAGTGTAAAGTAAAAATTTCCAGAGGAAATTTTGGGATTTTTTTTAAATTTTTTCACTATAAGAAAAAATTTCCAGAGGAAATATTGGGATTTTTTTTCACGATAAGAAAAAATTTCCGGAGGAAATTTTGGATTTTTTTTCATTTTTTTTATTTTTGGATTTTTTGGATTTTTTTTTCAATTTTTTATTTGTTTTAAAAATTTCCGGAGGAAATTTGTATAGGTAAAAATTTCCCTGTAAATTTTATGAGATTTAAGAGGATTGGATAGGGAAATTATTTGCCTTTGGGGAGATGAGTGGAGTGAAGGGAAATTATTTGCCTTGGAGAAAAAATTTCCGGAGGATATTTTGGGGTTTGCCTAGGGTTTCTGTGGATTTTATCAATTTTAGGGTGATTTATACAGGAATGGAAGGGGAGTTAAGGGGAGTTTGGGGTGTTTGCCTAGGGTTTCTGTGGATTTTGCCAATTTGAGGTGTTTTATACAGGAATGGACAGAAATGTCCTAGAATGCCCCTTATCTATCTACTCATGTAGTAACATTTTGATTTTTGGACTTAAGGTGAAAAATGTATAATAAATGAGAGAAAATGTTATTTTGTGCCATGATAATAACAATTGAGCACCATATTTACTTTAAGGATTAATATATCAAAAGTTGAAAAAATATAATTTTGTATTTTTCACCAGCCATTGACTTATCATGCTGGCTCAACTCTCCTGTAATGGTGGCTCAACTCTCCCATACTGTAGGGAGAGTTGAGCCACTTTAATTTTTTTTCAAACCTTTTGTATAAATAAGCCTTAACTGCTATCCCAACTGTTATTGTTTCACAACGAAAACAACACTCTAAAGTTTATCTTACACTAATTTTTTACAGGTTTGTACTTTTCTTCCGCATATGGTGACACAAAATATAAAAAATGGCTCAACTCTCCCGCATCTCCCCTACACAGAGTGTAAGAACACTGATGAGAGTTTACGTGGGAATATACTGGATTGATGAAGGTGGCGTTGCACTGGTATTACTTTGTGGTTAAAAAATAACATCATGCGTTACATTGCATCATTGTGATTAGTTCTACAGTATGTAGCATTTTTTATCTTAATAAGTCGTTCATTTAATATCAATATTTTCTTAAACTACAGATCAAGATGAATGCGGCGAAGGGTCTGGTCATAACTGCGATAGCAACGCTGAATGCAAAAACACGGATGGTAGTTTTACATGCGAATGTAATCCAGGCTGGACCGGTGACGGTTCCAATTGCATAGGTATTATTTTATTTTATTTGAATCGGTTAAGATCCCTTACAGCATTTACCGTTCTTCGAATAGATTTTCTTTCAAAGAAATCGTTCATTTACTACCCGTATTGTTTCAAACCACAGTTTAAGATGAATGCAGTGGCGAAGGATCTGGACATAGCTGCGACAGCAACGTTGCATGCATCAACTCTGATGGTAGTTTCACGTGCAAATGAAATCCAGGCTGGACCTGGGACGGTTCCAATTGCGCAGGTATTATGTCATTTTATTTTATCGGTTAAAATCGGTTAAAATCGTTTACTTGCAGTATAATATGATCTTCATCATCCGCGAAGTCTGAGGAAACTTTGATAGGCACGTGAATTCTAAGAACGCCGATACTGGCTGGTTAACGCGTTTATTATTGACGCTGTACAGGTCATTTTAATTCTCAAACAAACAACGTCGGTAGTTTCACGTGCCAATGTAATCCTGGCTGGGCCGGTTTAAATTGCGCAGGTATTATTCAATTTCATTTATCGGTTACACTATTATTGTTTACGGGAACGAATTATATCAACTGTAAAATCTACATTATTTCTGTCGTTATATGTCCCAACCCCTGTTAGCTTTATTCCTACAGACCGCCTGTAGGGTAAGGTTTATCAACCCTCAGCGCAGATACTGTTGAATAAAACCAAGTATGTCAAAATGTTATTCGAGTTCTCACGATCGGCACGACTTCCCAAGCTAGTCGTTTTTTTTACTTACTCAAAGGGACTTCGATGCAGCGTTCGAAATAGCGGCCATTCGGTCATACGAAATGACCAAATCTACCGGCGGATGACCAGTTTTTCTTGGCCGATCATCCGACGGATGACCAAAATGATGGGAGATGAAAGTGAAGAAGAGAATCACCAGGATGCTTTATCTATCTATCTATCTATCTAGCCTATTTCACTCCACTGCAGAAGGAAGGCCTCTTCATCAATTTTCCATTTCACTCTGTCCTGAGCTGTCCTTTTCCACGTAACGTTGCCATACTCTATGATATCGTCTATCCACCGTCTGTATGGCCTGCCTCCTCCTCTGGTGAATGCTCTGGGGATCCAGTCTGTTAAATTATGAGTCCATCTGTTGTCTTTCCTCCTGGCTAGATGGCCAGCCCATCTCCATTTTTTTGATTTTATTTCCAGTATGATGTCCCTCACTTCTGTTTTCTTCCTTAAATCTGTGTTGGTCACCCTGTCCCTTCTTGTAACGCCAATCAATATCCTTTCTATTGCCCTCTCAGTGACTTTTAGCTTCTTCTCCAATCTCTTAGTTGTTGTCCATGTTTCTGGATGCACCAGGATGCATTAGAGGCTATAGACCTGGCCGTCCGTACTGAAAGAACAAGTCATGGTCGCGAATGAACCAACCCTAGAAGCTGCAAATGGGGAAGACACTGACATAGCTGACGACACCGACCCAGCAGCTGCAGTTGTGGAACTTAAGGCTGAGATGAGGATGACCTGGATACAGATCCAATGGAGTCAGGAGATAAGATTGAAGAAGAGGATCATCCGGATCAGGATGCATTAGAAGCTGTAAATGAGGATGACACTGACACAGCGGACGACACCGACCCTGCAGTTGGGAAACTTGATGCTGAGTCAAATGAGGATGACCTGGATACAAATCCAATAGAGTCGAGAGTTAAGAGTGAAGAAGAGGATCATCCGGATGCATTAGAAGTTGCAAATGAGGATGACACTGACACAGCGGACGACACCGACCCTGCAGTTGTGGAACTTGAGGCTGAGTCCGTTGGGAGCACTATATTACACGTGCCAGTTTCGAACTGCTTTCACACAGAATCACCCATCTTATAAACCCGGTGATTTTCAGATGTAACACGAACAAGATGATTGGGACAAATCAGTCTCCTCCTAATTGTTAATATGTCCACCAGATTCCGTAGGATTAGGATAAGCCCATAGACGGATTGGTTTTCCGAATGTTAAATTAGTAAACATTGTAGAATGTCAAGCAATTTCTGATCAAATTTTAAACATGTCAATTTTCTCTGATTAAGCTTATCAGGAATTTAGCCAAATGCAATCGAATAAAACACTCGTCAAAAATCCCTCTATATTGTTATAGCTATTACCGTTTCATAGATGGCGCTAGACTAATAGTACTGTAGCCCTGCTATATATCAACAATATGTTGGAGCCACAGAATGCGCCAGCTAGTATAGCTTCATGGACAAATAAGCAATGTCATTGTATTCATGTTATACAATAGTTCAATGCGTATCATTGAAATATGATAGTTGAACTAGTGCTATTTGTTCACCATTATCACCTTAATATTTTAGTAGTTCGCTTGTGGAAACCAAAATGCTTTTGTACGAAAACTAACCAATCCACAAATAATTGGTCCATATCGGCAGAGGTAAGACTGATAAAGCAGGCTTGGGGTTCAAGAAGAATCAGAAGCTAATTAAAGACATGACCCTGAAAGAACACAGGCAGTGCCTGACCAGTTTGGTTAAAGAAGTTGACGAGGATGAGATGCTGATCTACCTTTATGGATGCGCGAAACAAGGACAGTGGCTGCGATGGGACTCTGCCATGCAAGTGGACACATCATGGAAGAAACTCCTGTATGTTTGGACACCAGAACTCCTGTCGTTCCAGATAAATGCCATCCATGACCAATCCCAACACCAACTAACCTGAGACTCTGGGGCAAGACAAATATGGGATTGTGCCAGTTATGTCACCACCGAAATTGTACTCTGCTCCACATCCTGAACTGTTGCAGCTTTTCCTTAGAAAATGGAAGGTACAATTGGCGCCATGACCAAACATTGAGAGCAATTGTATCAGGACTGATACCATATGTCGATGAAGCAAACAGCAACAGACCATCAACATCCCAGTCTCAAAGTTTCAGTCCTACCATAGCATTCTAAACAGCAGATGGCACAAAATACCGTAATCCAGTCTTGCCGTACAGAAAGCCAAAAGAGACAGACATCCTGAAAAATGCCAGTGACTGGAAACTCCTGGTGGATGAAGAGCACTTGCAGATAGTATTTCCTCCAGAAATTGTTGAGACGGCCAAGCGACCTGACATTACTATTTTCTCAACTCGGACTAAAAATGTCATCATCATTGAATTGAAAGTCCCAGCAGAGGAAGACCTTGCAAATGCTTTCGCCAGGAAGAAATGTAAATATCAAGACCTTGTAGCAGAATGTGAAAAAATTGGATGGTCTGTAAACTACTTTCCCGTTGAAGTCGGAAGCAGGGGGATTTATAGTACCACGATCAGCAAATGTCTGGCCTCACTAGGAATCCCCAGCGGGAAGAGAAACCAATCTTAGATACAGCAACCAAAACAGCCTTGCGAGCAAGCTACATCATCTGGCTTTGCAGAAGCACCAAGGCGTTCAGACAAGCGGAGTTGATTCCACCTCCAACCATATGCCATGAGGGAAGTGGGACGGTTGAGCGCTCACAAAACCGGTTTAACCCGCCAAAGTCTGGTCCTCAGCCCAGAGACCTCAGAGCATAAAATTATCTACACAGATGAAGATGATGAAGAAAAGCTATATTATGCAACACGGTGATTTTTCCTCATAGTCATTTTCAACGACTACACTGGTAATCTACCAATGAATTATTCTTCTTTAAGCAAATACTATACTGAGGCTCATAATACTAGAATATTAATAATAACTCAAGGTATATTTGTTTTTTTGTAAACTGCAAAATACTCGGTTATTCATGTTACGGTAACATGCGTTACACTTTGTCCAACCACAATTTACTAGCATTTGATATTGTATTTACATTTTAAATTAAAAGAAATCTTGACAATTGAACTAACATATACACCATGAATAGTAATGAATAACACTTAAACAATTGAGGTGTTAGCACGTTTTACTGATTATGATTTTTGTAACACGCTGGCACGAGTGGTCCAGCGGAAACTTTCTCGCTCCACAATACAAAAGCTTGCCACATGTTAACAGGCTTTTAATCCTTTCAAGTTATAGGCTAATTTTTAAAACTGAAATCCTATGGATACTATTTTTTTTCTCGAAATTTTAACTTTTGATTTTACAAAAAAATCACTAATTGTTATTACAAATAGAAGTTTGAATTTCTTAACACAACAACTTACAAAGTCATACTTTGGGCTTCTGGTTCCAACCAGTAATGTATCCAATTTTAATAGAAGCTATTTATAGACGACTATATTTTTGTCAGTAAACTAATTTCTTTTTTAATACTGAACCGATTAACACAATTCAACGTCAAACTATACATAAATTGGCACATTAATTTCTTTGTATCGAAACAAATCGTGTTATTTTATGTTATAAGGATTTCGTGTTCAGTCATAGGCTCTAACCTTTACAATCAACCGCATGCAGGGATGGAATAACGCCCGGCAAAAATGTTACCCCAGGCGCCATAGACAATACACAGGTGGTGTAATAAATCAAAGAAATGCTGATAGAAGAAGAAGATAGTTATTTCCTCTGATACATGGTAAATTGGGGTTAAAATGGACTAAACTGTACAGGATATGGAACAGTAATGCTGAGAGTCCTAAGCTTCCACCTATCTCTCTCTCAAAAAATATATTTGAAGTTCTTAAATGGTGTCCTCATGTTCATCTTGCAAATCTGTTTATTTAATATACGAAAATAATTGGGTCAATTATAGGCCGACATAATTTGTCACTACTTTCAACACATTAGTTGTTTCCCTTAGGGATATATCGGTCAAAAATAAAACAAATTCAAGCAATTTATGAACCAAATGTAACGTCAAGTCGCTCTGATTAAGCTTATCAATGTATCCGAGTAAACACATTCGTCAAAATGCTCTTATATTATACAACTGAGTTGTATGCATCAGAGATGGCGCTAATTTAAGTACTGTGCCTCTGCTGTCAAAATATAACGCCAACTATATTACAGACAGAACGGCACCCAAATGCATGCGTTCGATTATCATTTTTATATTCGACGGGTCTAGCTGTCAGTGGTAAACCGATCAATGCCGCTTAATTTTTTGCAAAATGGTTGAGAACTTGAAATGTGGAGTAGTGCCGATAATCATATTTTGTTCATAAGAAATGTTTGAGAAGCCAAGCCTATATATCGTAATGTAAAACATGCGCTGACTTTAAAAATGTATCTCTTCTTGACCCTACTCTCGGCATTTTGGAAATTTTGGAAATTGTAACCAATGTGGGATAATACACCTATCAGTGGTAAGACCCACTATACGACCCCCGGGAATGGTGCGTCACTTTACTGAAGTGCGTCACTTTCTCATGTACCATGACGCACCCCATTCCAGTGGGGCCAGAGCCACTTTCAAGGGTATTACGGCACTAAATTTATATGCAAAATTCGCGGTTTGTGGTAATATTATTTTAAGACTCAAGTTGATCATTTGAGAAGAGAGGGGTGCACTTTTTTATGCAATAAGTTGTCACAATGATAAAGCCAGAAATGTGATATATGTTTTTTACAAGAAGTATATTGTTGTCAAAAAGATATTGAATTATGGAACAAAGAGTACGGTGGTATATTTTACAGTAGTAATGGCTCAAACCATTCAAAAGGTCTATTGATTGGCATATCAAATGAATTCCAATCGATCATAAATACCAAAATTATACACTCTGATAATGACGGTAGAATACTTGGTATCAAGTTATATGTCAATGATAACCAGTACAACTTGTGGAATGTGTATGCACCAAATGATGTGTCTGACAGAAAAAATTCCTTGAACATCTTCGTGGCTTAATCGAAACACATAGTATTGAGGGACATACAATTGTAGGTGGTGATTTTAACACCGTACTAAATACAGCCATTGATAAAATAGGTGGTACTATCCCTAATCCTGCTTGTGCTAATATGATCAGATCTTTGCTTGACGACTTTGAACTGACAGATATATGGAGATCACGAAACGGTGACAAGAAAAGATTCACATGGAAGCAAAACTGTCCTCCAGTTATGTGCACCCTTGATTACTGGTTTACCCCTTACACTATTGGTCATGCGATCGAGAAAATTAAAATCATGTCGGCTCCAAGATCTGATCATTTGGCAGTTTTCATGTCTATTAGTCACAACAAAGTTATTAAAGGTAATGGCTATTAGAAATTTAATAATTCCTGGCTGGAAAATGATGATTATATCTCAGCGTTAAATATACTTATTGATGAATGTATAAGCGAATATCATACCATGTTTTTTCCAAATTATTTTGGGATCTCTGTAAAACGAAAATTCGTAGCTTTACGTTAGACTTTGCTAAAGGCTCTCAAAAGGCGATGAAAAGCGATATGAAAAATATTGAGAGTGAGCTTCAAAAGATCTATGACAAGTGCATTGAATATCCTGATGATCATGATCTCAAAAAACAATACCATAATTGTAAGATGCAATATGAAATAGTATACTGTCACTATATGAAAGGTTACAAATTCGATCGAAAGAAAAATGGGTCGAAGAAGGTGAGAAATGCTCCAAATATTTCTTGAATCTTGAAAAAAGTCGTATGTCTAAAAAGTGTATCAATTTGCTCAAATGTACCAATGGGAAGACGACTACAGATCAGTCTGAAATTTTAAAAGAAGAGGTTGAATATTTCTCTAAATTGTATCAAAGTAATGTAAAAGTTACAGATAATGAGTTAGATGATTTCTTTCAAGACACTGTATTTCCCACCCTGAGTGTGAATGATAGTCAAAGTTGTGAAGGTATTCTAAATAATGAGGAATGTTTTAACGCACTTAGCGCAATGGCAAATAATAAAAGCCCTGGATACGACGATCTAACAGCTGAATTCTACCGTAAATTCTGGCCAAAAATAAGTCAATTAGTTGTTGATGCGTTAAACGATGGATTTAATTCTGGCTCTCATTCACTACCTGTCAAAATCGTGGTATTATTTCTTTAGTACATAAAGGTAAATCCCTACCACGCGACTCACTCGATAATTATCGCCCAATCGCCTTACTGAATATCGATTACAAAATTGCCACTAAAGCTCTCGCCGCGCGTGTGCAAAACATTCTTCTCAAGTTAGTTGACTCTGACCAAAACGGATTTGTAAAGGGTAGAAATATCCAAGGTAATATCCGTCTTATTGAAGATGTACTAAGATATGTAGATAATCAAAATATACCTGGTATCCTGATATGCATTGATTTTAAAAAGGCGTTCGATACCATTGAACGTGACTTTATTCTATATGCCATAAGAAAGCTAAATTTTGGCGATATGTTTCAGAAATGGGTTTCTGTTATCTTAAATAATAGCACAAACTGTATCATTAACAATGGTCATATTTCGAATCCGTTCAAAGTGGACCGTGGTGTTCGTCAAGGTTGTCCGATTGCAAGTTTGATGTTCGTACTTGGGGTAGAACTGCTTGCTTGTAAAATTCGTCAGTCAAATCAAATACATGGCATTGCCCTGCCACTTGACAACTATAATAGACACGAGGTCCGTATTTCCACCTTTGCCGACGATACAACTATTTTTGTTAAAACACCCAATTGTCTTAAAAACGTGATGTCTATCTTTGATAAATTCACTAAATTATCAGGGCTTGCAATAAATAAAGATAAAAGTGATGCACTATGGATCGGATCTTTGAAAGATAACGATTACTGCGTTGGTGATGTCAAATGGAAACTAGCTCCAAGCAACACAATAAAAATGCTAGGTGTCAATGGATATCCCTGATAAAATTATTATGAAACTCAATAACATGTTCTTCAAATTTATTTGGGGCAGAGAAGAAGCAGTCAAACGTAACACAGTGATTGCAGATTACGATAAAGGTGGTATAAACATGTTTCACACCAAACTATTTTTCGATTCACTAAAGCTGTCATGGATTAAGAAACTTAACAACTCAGATATTGCATGTTGGAAAAATATCCCATTGTACTATATAAACAAGTTGGGTATTGGTATGAATATTTTTAATTGTAACTGTACATTTAAGCAGCTTAACAACATGTGTCATATTATGTTAAAGAGATTACCTTCTTTTTACTATAAGCTATTTAAAATCTGGTTCGACACTAAGCAAGTTATAATCAAAGATGATATTGCATCATGTCTTAATCAAGTTATATGGAATAATGATGTTGTCCAATTGAAAAATAAGACACTATTCTTCATAGACTGGATTAAGTCGGGAATTATTTTTGTGGGTGACCTATTTGACGATGATGGTTCTTTCTATTCCATTAACCACTTCCGTAATCGTCTAAAGGATAAGGGTGCCGTAATTTTGCAGTATTACGCTCTCCGCAATGCGCTTCCCATTGATTGGAAATTAACAAAGCCTCCTTGCGACAATGCCACAACTCCCGACAACAACGGAGAAGATGTTTATTTTAATTCAGTCCCTATTGATACCTGTACAAACAAAGGTTTCAGGAAAGCCATGATTCACAATTTGTATGTTCCTCCTCTGTGTACAAATTTCTGGCCACTTAGATTCCCCAATTACTCATTCAATTGGACCGACATTTGGCTCGCCACTCCACAGTGCAACGATGAAGCGAGGTTGATCTCATTCAATTGGAAAATCCTCCACAATATTTATCCAACCAAAGTACTTCTATGTAAGATGGGTAAGGTAGAGAATAATATTTGTCACACATGCAACGTGATTGACTATATCGACCATTTCTTTTTTAATTGTAATCTAGTTAAACAGCTTTGGTCTTACGCTAGTCAATTTATCTCGCGTAAATTATCAACATGCTTTGTATTGACCACTGAAATTGTTATATTGAACTATCACAATAATACTTATGACCATCACGATTTAAAATGTATTAACCTCATCGCCGTTGGGAAACTATGCATAAGCAAGTTTAGATACGGCAACCACCCAAATCTGTTATTCCTATTTGAAAAAGAACTCTGTCTTCGTAGACTGATTTCTCTGTAATTACTATGTCATCATGTATATCAATTATGTCGTTTTTAATCGATTGCCACATTGTACATACTTGCTATTAGTATATTATATTATTTTGTAAATATTGATGTTATTGTATAAATTTATTGTGTATCATAGAATAAATAAGAATAAATAAAAAATAAAAGAAATAATCGGAAAAAAAAAAAGTAGGGGAAGGTGGGGTAATGGCGGACGCGGGGTAATCGCGGACAGGGCTGTATCTAAAGGCAGGTGAAAGAAGGTGGTATTTTGCCACCCTATGATGTTAGGTGCCTCTCCATTGAAATCACACAAAACCTAAATGGGATGGTTGTCTCGCAAATTCTCGCGAGAATTACAAAAATCACTTTTTGGGCAAGTTGATATTTTGGTGCATTAATTTCTCTTTGAAACTGGTATTTCTACATCAAGGAAAACAAAGTCTTATTATTTTTTTATGTAATGTATGATACCTTCTGATAAAAAAGAAATGAATTCGGAGTCACAATGATGAGCATAATAATAAGAGAGGATGTGCCCATACATTGTACATGGATTGGGGTAATCCCGGACATGTACCGTTTCCATGGTAACCAATATGGGCGTGGTCAATTTAACATCATAAATCGGTAATAGTTGTTGACCATATAAATATATGACATTGTTCTTTGATTTCTGCTACACTTTTAAAAAGGGTATTTTTTAACTCCCATTGAAATGCTATATTCCAATAAAAAGAGAGCTGCCATTGATAAATACGGTCCGGGATTACCCCCAGAGTGTGGGGTAATGCCGGACGACGCCATTTTTTTTTTATTGCGTCGTAGCTTCGAATTTCAAAATGATGAGTTGATAAAAACTTGATAAAAGGTAGAACCTTCACAGTGCTTTGTGTTTACATGATTTTTATTGTTATATGACGTATTATATGTGTGTTATACCTCTCTAACAAAATGTGTCCGCCATTACCCCACCTTCCCCTACAGGACGATTGTCCTCTTTAAGACCGTTCTTGTTTACCAAAAAGGTCAATTTTGACCATAGTTTGGGTTAAAAATCCAACTCTTGTTATGGACGTTTTCAAAAAATGGTCCTGAATCCATAAACAAAATTATACTGATTGGCCTAACTTATAAAATTGTGGTTATTTAGGCCATTTTTGTGAAACAAACGTTCCCAACATTTTCATGTTTGTGTTGCAGTTGTAGCTGAGGCTCTAACTCCTTTTTACTAACATTGCATGAAATACAACACAAAGTTTGAAAAGTGGTTCTAGACTGAACTTCTGTGGTGATTTCAAATCTGGTCCGTAACCGAATCTGTGGGGAAAATTGTCAAATGTATACTTATATTATGCATTATTTCACATATCTTACTCATTATTTGTCCCAACTGTGATGCTTTGTAGTGTTGAGCTGACACAAAGTAATTATGTCACGCATCAAAGGGGCATTACTCAATGTTATGGTCCACAAACCTGACATTTTGTCAATGTTATAGGAGTATGCCCTTATATTGATTATGTTCTTAAAAATCTTGAACTTGTGCAAATCTGCTAAGTTTATGAATCGTACGTATGTGAGGAGATAATTATCGAATTAAAGGTAGATGTTCTGATTGCTGGCCCGATTTTCAACTTGATGTGTGTTTCTATTTTACAATATGAGGATTCTTCTGATATCAAAATATGTTGATGTTATGTCAAAAAAAAATTCAGAATAACACAAAAGTAATCGACACTAAATAGGGTATCCCTACCCTTAAGAGGTGTTTAAAACTAAAATCGGAAAGTATGCATGACAAAATCCTCAATTGAAAATACTTGATAGTAAGAACAAAATGCGTGAATGCCTAGGATTTTAGATTAATTATGAGTTATTGGACATTACCTACATGCACACTGACTATAACTATGACTGAAATCTTTGATTTTTTTTAATGGAAACGTTGGCGATAACGATGACATTTTCAAGCTTGTCAGAGATGTAGTCTCTTCATGGCCGTCTTTTGGAAAATCAAGCAGGCTACCCTACCTACTTTCTGCACTTTTTGATGAGAAAGAGTGATCATCTTAAAAAAAACACCACTCTACATACATGTAGTCTAATTTCAAAATTTAGTGGTCTAAAACATAGTTTTATATCAGTATTTGTGTACATATCCCTATGGAACACTAATTAGTAGTGTGCACCCTTAAAAGGATAATAATTGATTCATGTCTCACCTATAAGCACTTCATGGGATTCTTTCAATATTTCACATTTCTTTCTCGTTATTTTTCCCAAATATGATGCTCTGCAGTGTTGATAGCTGATCTAATTTAATTAAGTCTCACATTAAAGGGGCATTACCTAAAGTTACGGTCCACACACCTGAGATTATGACAAAATTCAAGGAATATGTATTTAATATTGACTCTGTTCTTTGATAGATTGATACACCATAACATCTTAAACATGTTCATCTGAACTGAAATGCTGATTCCAAATATTATAGTTTTTTAACCAGATATGAGGGACAAGTGACCAAATTAAAGGGGATACCCGATTTGTGTTTTTAATTAAATTCATCTACATGTAAGGCGCTGTATGGTAACATAATGAAATGGACATTAGGGTATAGAGATGCGTTAAATTGTATTAACTGTTTGTATGTGCTATTACCAATAATGGTGCTTTTATTTGTCTAAAACTGAACTTATAGTAAAGGAGCATTAAAATGAGTTATAGCCCTGTAATGTTCATTCCGGAGGAATGATACACCACAATATCTGAAGCCTTTTTCTACACAAAAATGTGCTTAATTTAATTCAGGTAATTTGACAAACAAGTATGTGAGAAAGGGATCAAATTAAAGAAAGTCCCTGATTTATGTAAAATAGGAAAATCGGTATATAATGCATTTGATAAGATTCACTGAATATGTCTTACCTCGTTATTCGCTTTTCTAATGATGATGATATCTAGTGTGTATAACTTGTTACAGTACCCGTGATGAATATTAAAGGCGCATTGCTCAATTATAAGGCCTGGTGAAATAAAAGTTTTGGAATCAGCACACCATTTCTGTTTAAGAAAAATGTTTAAGATTGTACGGTATTCCATAAACGACAGGGTCAATATTAATTCCATGGCATTTTACCAAAGTATACCCTTTTAATGTGAGGCTGAATTACTTTAGATTAGTTTGCAACACTAGGGAGCATCATATTCGGGACAAATAATGATAAAGACATAATGAAATATTGAAAGAATTTCATGAAAATGCTTATAGGTGAATTAATTTGAAAAGCCCAAATCGAGTATTATCCTTTAATTTGACAAATTCCCTCTCCCATTTTGTTTATAACATTTTCAGATTTGGAATAAGCACAACATTTAATTCAGTTCAGAAAAATGTTTAAGATTGTATTGTACAAGGTGAGTCAAAAAGAAGTTTACCCGGATTGGTGATGTTTTAAAAAACAAACAAATGACACTCGAGAGTTCAGTAAAGCATATATTTAACAAGCTTTCTCAGTCTACTGCTTATAAGGAAAAAAGAATGACACAAATTGATCATTGCTAAGAGAAGTTATGCCTATTTTAATAAAGATACTCATTTTGCAAGCTGTCCACGGAATACTTGACAAAACAAATGTAAAGTAAGCATTTTAGCTTGACAAAACATGAGCGCTTTCAGTAAAACAGGCATAACTTCTCTTAGGAATGATCAATTTGCTTCATTGATTTTCTCTAATAAGCAGCAGAGTATGTTTGGTAAATAAATGCATTACTGAACTTAAGTATTCCGTGGACAGCTTGCAAAATTAGTACCTTTATTAAAATAGACATAACTCCTCTTAGCAACGCTCAATTTGTGTCATTCTTTTTTCCTAATTAGCAGGAGAGAATGCTTGTTAAATATGCTTTACTGAACTCTCGAGTGTCATTTTTTTTAATTTTAAAACATCACCAATCCGGGTAAACTTCTTTTTGACTCACCCTGTATATCATTCCATCAAGGAATAGAGTCAATATTAAGGGGGAGGTTGAGTCAGATCTAGCCTATGATAAAAATATTACACACTGACTTTACCAAATATCAGCTAATAAGTATTGTATACCATATTGTTTTGAGTTTTGAAAATAGCTTTGTGTTTGCTCTGGTTCCCATGGTAACCGAGCATGGCCTCATGATATAATCAATAATTGATCTAAAATGACGCAGAAGCAAAACACATAATAATCACAATTCGAGGAATGGTGAAACCAAGTAGTGTTCAACTAATTAGGATAATAGCAATATCAAGGCATTAACGTTTCATAGCAGGTATCAATAGGCTAGGTTCCTGGGGTACATCAATCATAATGTAGATATTCATAATATTCTCTTATGATTATTACCTACAAAATATAATGTGTCATTTATCACCATGGTTTCTTAAAAACAAGTCATGGCATGTCGATGTCATGCACAGATAACATGTAAAATCCTTGGGCTTTTTTCAAATTCTATATTTTATACTTTTCCGTTAAAGGTGGATGTTCCGATCCCTTTTTTTGCCCGTCAACATATGTTGATATCAGAAAAACACCATATTTTTCTCATTATTTCTGTAAAATGTTTGATGTTTGAAGTTATGTTCCATTTTAAGAGGTTATAGGCCAAAGTCCAGTGAATTACTGCCAGTTTGTGTACTACTCAATGAAAAAATTACATGTCACTTTGTGTTTCTAAAAATAAGAATACGTTGGAATACTGCTAGTTTAAAGATGATCCTTCATGTAGAATAAATAGCATTAAGTTGATAATCGAGCCAGCAATCGGAACACGTTATCCCCATAAATTGTGCTTAGACAATAACTTGAATTATTATAAACAAAACCGTAATCGGAGGTGCAAATTGAATTTGTTTTATACAGTTTGAGTCAAAATAGTCAGGTCCTGTAAATACTTCTTCTTAAAAATTATAATTCATAGAAATACTTCTTCATACTTGGTGAAATTTCCAAGACAATATCTTATTCCAGGCCATAAGTAAAACATGATAACGAAAAAGCGCGTAATCCAAAGTGTTTCAAATATACCCTATTTTCCATTGTAGGCATTGTGATTACCAACACGCCATTGATTGATATATTTAAAATACGTGAGTTAAACTTTTGTATTCATAGATTGCAAAAGTTTAACGCAGTTGGAACAGGTTCAATTTCACAGAATTTGAGAAAATTCACATATCTCCCGTTGGAATTGAAATACTGTTGATATCAATAAAATTATTATTTTTTGCATATTATTAAGTTGAAAATATCGGTTAAAATGGGCAAAAATCGGGACCTAAATATTTTGACTCACCCTGTATATTTCCATTCTAGTATGGCCTCCAATTTAGTATGGCTTCCAATTTACACGGTGGTACATTATTTATCTTGTAATCCTTTATTTAGCACTGGACTCCTCCCTAATAATAACCCAAAACTGCCACACGTTTAACCTTCGTATCATACAGGATTTTCAAAGGGGGGGGTCAGCATTTCATAATGATAGGTAACATTGCAAGCGCGAAGCGCACGTATCCGGAGGTCCAGGGGCTGGATCCCCTTTGCCATGGGACATTTTTTTGGTCTCCCAACACATTATTTTAGCTGCATTTTTAGTGATAATTTTGACACATATGTACTTTTGCCTGGTAATGTAATGTTATCGTATGTAGTTACAAATACAAAGATGGAAAAAATGCTTATTTTTCTATTTATCATCTTTATTATTTTGTCGAAAAATCTAGTAGACAACTAAACCATAATTATGTTTTGACAATATAGCCTTTAGCATTTTAGCGTATACAAAAACTTTACTCGTTTACAAAACAGTGTTGCTGTACGACCACTTCTCTCTTACAAAATCCAAACACGTGGGAACTGTATAGTATAGCCTTTAGCGGCTAAAAAACTGTTGCTACTACGACCACTTATCTCTTACCAAATCCAAATAGCGTGAACGCACACCAAAACCATAAATTATATTTGACAATATACCATTACGTATTCAAATGTTACTGTGGTTGCTATCAACAACACGTTGTTACGCGTTACTACGACGATCGCCTCTTTTTACCAAATACCAGACATTTGCCAAACGTTGCAAAATGTTGTGGTTTATTTGTTGGCTTATATGAGATGTGCTATCATGTAAAACTTAAATTAAGTCAATTTCATCAATACCAGACAAAATAATATAGGAATAAATCTCTAAATCATATAGCAGGCAACATATAGTTGGTCGTTATTTCATCAATAGGGAGCTTTCGATTTGGACAACGGATGCTTCTACGCCCGACGGTAAGATGACACCTCGAGTCATGTGCGCATGCGTCAACTAATCAATCCGTCGGTCGTACAATTTCTGGGACGGCCGAAACTATATACAAGACTGTCGTGTAGCTTAATTGCGCAGACTATATACACGACAGTCGTTAACGCATGCGCAGATGCAAATTTAGTATAAAAGACTGTCGTGTGGCGAAATTGCACAGACTATGTACACGACGGTCTTTAACCTGAACGCTAAATCGAGTGATACATGACGATAGACAGTCGTGTAGCGAAATAGAAGGTCAAATGGGCCGTGTGGGGGTGTGTGGGTAAAATTAGGCAAATACAAATATTAGAACATGTTTAGCATAGAGACTTTCTAGAAAATAGGAGGCCTTTTAAAAAACTGTTAGTACATAATCGCCCTTGTATTTATATAGCGATTTTAATAAACCTTGGCGAACCTTGACGAGGATGCTTCTATTAAATATGTTGTCTTCAGCTTTCGATTTGCTCGACAGACGCTTTTACGACGGTAAACAAAACGTTGCCGTCGTCACCACGACGGTTTTTAGTCGGAAGACAGGTCCCAGAAATTGGACGATAGACGGATTGCTAAGTCGACGCATGCGCACATGACTCGAGGTGTCATCTTACCGTCGTAGAAGCTTCCGTCGTCCAAATCGAAAGCTCCCTATTATCTTTCCATCAACAGCAAAACGAAATAACAACGTTTTGAGAAAATACATTTGTGCCAAAAGTGCCAACAAATGTGATTTGTTTCCTCCAAAATCATGAACAACACATTTTTGGGAAAAAATCGCACTTTTTGGTCTATAACTAAAAAATAAATAAGATATTCAAACAGAAAAAAGTACCCTGGGGATTGTTATCAGGATTGTCATGAAACTATTATGACAACATTTGACAACATATATTGAGTTATCTTTGCAGAACCTAAAATGGGTTAAAAAACGTGTTTTTATAAATTTTCCAAAATGGTCAATTTCATTATCATGGTTAGATTCATTGAACCCTTTCCTGCAAATAACTATATACTTTTATAAAGATTAAATGAATATTGAAGAAGTTACGGAAGTTTTACGGAGGCTATGCTGAGGGTCCACACCCCCCCCCCCTCAAGTTGTTTAATATAGTGGGCCATTAACGAATAACACAAATTTATGTTTTGTGCAGTAACATTGATAACTTACTTTGGTTCATGTTTTAGAAACACCATAATGGGTGGACTTACATACTTCTTGCACTCACATTGGTGACAGTGCTAAATTTGCCCCCTGAAACACATATTTAAAAGTCTCAAATTTAAAAATCAGTAATATTCCAATGTTTCTTACCCTAAAACTGCCCAAACCATGTTTAACTCAATTTGGCCAAAAATGGACTTCTTGCGCACACGTCTTCAAATGTAAAAACATTATGCATCTAAACACCGCATGTATTAGTTTATATATCTTTTCAACAACCTGAAAAAACTAAAACAAATATTAGTCGAACATTGAAGTATATATATAGATATTAAAGGAGTATTAGTCAATTACAAGGCCTGGTAAAAAGGAATAATTGCCCTTTAATCTTTACTTTATAGAATGATACACTCGAACATGTGAAGCATTTACTATAGACTGATGAAATGTTGGTGCTGTTTTCTATTCTGGTTATTTAACAAACCAACTATATGAGGGAAAAGGGTCAGATTAAAGGTAGATGACCCGATCACATTTTCGTAACACAGAATCATTTCAAACATACGGAGATTTTCATATCATATGAAAGCTCCTATTTTTCTCATCATCATACTGAAATTTGACGGCCTAAATATGTATAATTACGGAGAAATCGATAAAATAACGTCGAATTACCGCGAATGGTGGTAACCACCGATATAGTTTGTGTACTACTCAATGGGTACTTACAGTTCACAGCATCTTGTGCGTCTAAAATAAGAACCATTAGAGCTATGCAACTCAAACTTTGGAACACGACTTTTTTAAGGATGACCTTTCATGTAGAATAGAAAACTTCAAGTTGAAAATTGGAACATCTACCTTTAATAGGAGAAACTAGCATAAATTGGGGATTCTCCCTTTAATATCTGACCCCCTTAATAAATTCGGCATAAGGCATTTGATGTTTGTGCTTTCATGTATACGCTGAATATTTCTGTTTATGTACGCTGCAGTTAGATGGAATGATAACTTGCTGATTGCAGTGAACATAGTGTGCTCTAGGTATACGGGGCACTTTTCTTTTAGTCAAAATATGTTATCTTTACAGACGGTCCCATACGGTAAATTTAATTTTCTACCAGCTGTACCATCCAGTATTACTGTTAATCTTATCTGGTTGATTATTTCTCCCCATTTAGATCAAAAGGTTACGAGTACAAAATAGGCCAACGCATGCAATACATGCATTTGACGGAATACACACCTCTTCTTTTCTGCATGACTATCTCCTTCACCCCGGGATTATATCTCAAACCTTTAAGGGGGAATTAGGGGTTGAGAGGTTTTATATTATGGATTTTGTTTAAGTTAATAGTGTCAAATTGCTTAGATCCTAGTTCATTATATAGCCTTATCAATCAGCTTTCATTTGCTCTTTGTCCCAAAACTCTACGAGAAATAGATTTTGAAATATCTTGCGCGCAAGGTGTCCTCGTAGTAAAAAAGATGATCCAATATAGCCGCCGTTTCTATGGCAACGAGTCACATGACCGACTAAGTAGCGATATTTTTTTAACCTACAACACTTAAGGTTTAATTACATACCCAATTAACATTAACAGTACCTTTAATATTGGAGAAAAATAAGTTTGAGTAAAATGTGCTCTCAACCCCTAATTCCCCTTAACAACCTATGGTTGTTGAGGATCATGTCCTCACATTCTTCTCTACAACTTATATTGTTGTATATTCCGGGTTATAGATTTCAGGTTGCGTCTTAACCCCACCATATCTACCTGAGTCACGTGAGTTCAAAATCGATAAACTGATTAATATTTATCAATAAACAATGTAAGTACTAATTTTGTGTAGAATATAAATCCGAGATACATAACCTATACTACTCACCAAGTAACAGCGAAATTGAACTTTTATGTTGAGTCCAGGTTCACTATGTACTTTGCAGTAGATTCGTTGGATTTTTGTGGGGAGTTGCTAATTTTTTGCATTTTCATGAAGGTAAAGGTCTACAGAAAGTGAAAATCAATGTTTACACATTTTTAAAATCCATTATAGCAGCCATTTTGGAATTTCAAATTGGCCGCCAATCTTCATCTCATAAAATGACATATAGCAATCAAAATGTATGGGGAAAACCGAGAAAGTATAGTTGTGTATGTATTAGACCACTAGACACTCATATCCAGAACTTTTGCTTTATAAACATACCGAGACCAAAATGGCCGCCAAAATGGCCGCCAAAATGGCCGCCAAAATGGCCGCCAAAATGGCCGCCAAAATGGCCGCCAAAATGGCCGCCAAAATGGCCGCCAAAATGGCCGCCAAAATGGTCGTCAAAATGGTCGTCAATAATGGTAAAATTCCATAAATTGGCATATGACATATGGCATACAATCTCAATTTAAAATGGCGGATCGTGATACACGATAATTACATCGCTCCGTCGGCTTCAACGTTCCTGAATATTATGTTCACTGCACGCTATTATATTTGAGTTCATCTTATCAACAATGTATTCCTGACCATTTTCACCACACTGGTATGTTTTGATTCAACCACTTTTTACTGTATTTGCTGTATTAAAAGTCATCCTGCTTGATACTCGTGTATCATGCTGTTTACGTTATTAGTATTCCGAATTCTCTACACGCTCTATTCAAACCTGTGTATCCACACGTGAGTGACTTCGCACTATACAGTTACGAGGCATCTTTTGGCATCATATTGATTTGTATTAATCAACAGGCTCCATACAGCACCTTCATCATACGCGATTCTATATAAATCGCACTGTATATGACAATCTTCAACGGATTACGATAATATTCTTCATCTGATACGACCTATTGTCTTTGTAGTCATGGATGAATTGAGATCAATTTTAACATCTATGAGAATGGAGAATAAAAGCAACTTTTCCGCCTTATCACTGCAACTTGAAACCTTAAAAACGGAGCTAAAAGAAATCAAATCAGATGTAACTGACCTCACCCTCAGCGTTGGGTCCCTTGATAAGGATGTTACAAACATTAAAGAGGAAGACATTCCCACATTGAGAGCAGAATTGAAAGAAGAGATAAACTCCCTCAAAGCACAACGTGTGGCTGCGGAACTATATAGTAAGCGATCCAATCTGCTTTTCTATGGAATAACGGAAACGCTAAATGAAGTGTGTGAAGATGTTATTAAACGCTTCATTAAGGACGAACTTGATCTTGATGTGAACAACATGCTCTTGGCCAACGCCCATTGACTTCCTACCCGGACGGTTTCTTCGCGTGATCGACCCAGGCCATTAATTGTCAACTTTGTTATGATGAGAGATCGAGATAATGTCTTGAGCGCAGCTCCCCATCTGCGTCGCTCTCCACATAGATTTGGCATCAGCCCACACCTTCCGGCAGTGATGCAACAAGCACGCCAGAAGTTGCTTCCTATAAGAAGAGAGGCCATCGCTGCTGGCAAGAAAGCATACATCAAAACAACAGGTACTGACATCAAACTGTACATAAATGACCAACTTTATAAAATTAAATGACTCTGACGTCTTCTCCAATCCCAGAATCCGTACCCAGGATTCGCGTCCCACGATAAATTTCTATTGTTAGCATCACCTGATGGATTGTTATTACCGTGAACTGATCTCTTTTATGTCATCATGCTCATTCTACATTTTACTCCTGGATTATTATATCATTCACCTGATGGACATTAGTACAGATCCTCTAACCATACGTACCTCGTCATAAAGACAATTGAAACAATTCTTAGCATCACTTGGCCCCATGATCGTGATTTTATCACGCTCAATGATCTGTTGTTTACAGGTTTATACTGTTTCATAATATAGACTTGATTGATGACTTATCGAACCATGACTTTGTAACATTGTATGTTATACTCTTGTGCTCCAGCCTCCATGCACTATCGTGTTCATGGTTTGACATGATCATTATGGTGAAATTGTAATTTTTAAAATAAAAATATGCATCCAGTATTTATGTTATGTATGTTCACTATAATGATATGGTTTGACATGATCATTATGTTGAAATTGTCATTTTTTGATTGCAAATTGATCTATTAGTATAATTATCATATGCATCCAGTATTTATGTTATATGAATGTTCACTATGATGGCACATCCAACATCCAACCATGTCCATATTTGCACCTCTCCTGGCGCTTTTTGTGCTATTCCTCTTCCGCTTTCCCCGCATGTTTTATGGTTTGGAGTTGTCGTCATGATGTACGAGGTACGCTTATTACATTTCAATGACCATTGATGTTGAATGATCTGTTATACATACGCCCTTATTGCTTAATCATGACAACAAAATGCTGATCATCTAATCCTATACCGTGTCATAATGACAATTGGCACAATTCCTAGCATCAATTGGTCTCATGATCGGGATTTTATCATGCATAATTACTATATACCATTCACCTGATAGACACTATTATTATATGCTGAAACCATAACGTGTCACAACGACAATTGAAACAATTATTAGCATCACTTGCGGTCTCAAATTCGTGATTTTATCATGCTCAATTGATCTGTTGCTTACATGTTTATACCGTTTCACTAAATAGACTTGATGATCATCGTACCGTAACTTTGATTGTTTTACTCTATGTGATCCATACGTGTACATGGTTTAACATAATAGTGAAGTTGTCATTACTAGTATTATAATCGCATGCAGTGTTGTCAAATTGGACTATTCTTTTCCTCAGGACTAACTATTATAATTATTATATGTATGTTCACTACATGATGACACATCCAACCATGTCCATATTTGCACTACTCCTAGCGCCTGGCACATTCTCGTTCCGCTTTTCCCGCGTATTCTATGGTTTGTTGTTGTCGTCATGATACATGACGTACAGTAAGTTAAATATCTATGACCATAAATGTTGATTGTTTATGCCCTATTTACCTTATTTATGTTCACTAAACATCTTGATGACTATCTTAGCCATGCCTATGTGGCCCTAAAACCCATTGCTTTCATGCATATACCATGCCATGCATATACGTATTCAACCATGGCTAAGTGGTCATCATAATTATACACTGTCATATTTATTTATTTTCTCCTTCCGATCCCCGTGTGGTTTTACCTCCCCTCACCCATAATAAGTTACCATTGTTAGTGTATTATGATTACGCCCGATACGTGCTTGGCCGTCACGTTTCGTCCATCCCGCCTTCAATTCCCTATTTTGGTTACATTTTGTTTTTGTCTAATTCGTGTTGTGTGTTGGCATTGGCAGTAAATGGATAATACTTGTAACTCATGTTTTAAAAACATTCTTATTCATCAATCTAAGATATTATGTAACGCATGTAATTATTTTTACCATACTCGATGTATATATACAGATATAAATTAAAATTGGTTTTGTTTCAAATGTACTGGTGAACTGTTCCCATTTACATAGCTCAGGCGGTAACGATTTTTCAATTATTCATTTAAACACACGTAGCTTTAACAAAAACTTTGATGCTATTCATACATATTTATCTAGTATCGACCGTACTTTTACCGTTATCTGTTTATCTGAAACATGGTTTTATGAGGATATGTCTAATGTTATCGATATTGAAAACTATGAGCTAGTCAGCACACCTCGCATTGGCAGAAGAAGTGGTGGGTCTGCTATTTATGTACACAACTCTGTATCATATTGTTTAAGGAAGGATCTCAATCTCATCGCACAGCCGTCAGTAAATGACCATTCTGAATCGATTTTTATTGAAATTTTAAATCCCGCTAGCAAGAATGTTATCGTTGGTAATATCTATCGTGCTCATCGTACTGATGCCAATTTATTTATCTCTGATCTCGATCAATGTCTTAACAAAATTACCAACGAAAACAAACAATGCTACATAACCGGTGATTTTAATTTCGATTTACTGCAACATGAGAACATCGATCTTATTAATGATTTCATTAACACCATGTATAACTCTAGCATGTACCCTCTGATCAATAGAGTACTAGGATAACCCCTACTTCAGCCACTTTACTTGATAACATCTTTACAATTGTTCTTACTCATGAAATTAAATCAGGTGTTATTGTGAATGATCTCACAGTTCATTATCCAGTTTTTCAATTCACCAAGTCAATGCCTCATCGTCATAATCGTCACCTGCCCATAAAATCTCGTTCATTCAATCAAAATAGAATTCTTGGATTCCATAATCACATAAGTCTCATTGATTGGAGCTTTATTACGGACATAACTTCCACCGAAGCAGCCTATGACGCTTTTAATACGAAATTCATCGATATTTCCAATATCTATTTTCCATTGAGGTACAACAACGGTTCATCAACCCCTAAAAATATCCCTTGCAAGCCATGGATTACTACAGCTATTCTTAAATCCATTAATCGCAAGCAAAAGCTGTATAGAAAGTATGTGGGTCATACAACGGTCACAAATAAAGCACATTATATAACATACCGTAATATCCTAACTACTATGATTCGCACCTCTAAGAAAAACTATTACGCTGAAAAACTAGACGCCTGCAAACGTGATACAAAACAAACATGGAATATATTAAAAAGTATCCTCAATCGACATGGTAGGCCCAAACCTCCAACGTCATTCAATATCAATAATACACCTATCAGTTGTAAGACGCACCCTATGACCCCCGGGAGTGGTGCGTCACTTTACCGAGGTGCGTCGACTTCTCATGTACCATGACGCACCCTGTGTCAAAAAAACGACGGACCATTGCCTTCCAAATACGCACCCTCCGTCAATTTTTGGACGCACCATTGGTGGATTCTGACGGACCATGACGACGCACCCCGTCGTCAGATATCGTTGACTATAACTGGTTAAAACACGATCTACTGGAAATGAAACTACTTTTAATTCACGGGGTATCTGCCCTTATTCGATGTTGTCAACCCTGGCCCTCGAATAATTATATAGACCCCGGACCGGGACCGGGTAGGCCTATGTTTTTGATTTGAATCTCCTGCCGCACATCCCCGACCAAATTCAATTCCGGGGGCCTGTCCTACTACCTCTGTGTTCTTAGATTGTTCTGCGCTTGTGCGGAAGAGCGCAATGCTGATCCCCTATCTTATACCATGAAGATGCTTGTATACGTGACACTTCTCTTAAAATGAAAGGTTCTCGGTCTACTGCGGTTCCTTGGTTTTTTTTTCGTTGCCAAACTCTTGTATTGATGATCGAGTGATTTCAGGCATTTTAGAACATGCGGTATAAAATATCGGTGTGATGTTTGCGGTATTAAAGTGGAGCCTGGTTGGCTGTATTAAGGAGTTATGTGGTATAGTAGCCCTATAGCGTATATTTAAAGGTCGTATTTTGTTGTTCGTAAACAGATGTACACTGTGACGCACCCATGTAAAGTGACGGACCTTGACGGACCTTGACGCACCCTCCGTCATTTTTTTGACGGACCAAAGGCTGCCACGGACGTACCCTCCGTCAATTTTTTTTGGTAAACGACGCACCCACGACGCACCTCTCCCGGGGGTCATAGGGTGCGTCTTACAACTGATAGGTGTATAATATTGATATCACGGATCCAGTTGAGATTGCGAACTACTTTAACTCATATTTTGCAAATATTGGTCTTACTCTCGCTAATAAAATTCCACCCGCGAATACTAGTTTTCATCATTACTTGAATAAAGCTACCTCTCCAAAGGACTCTTTTTCCGTTACCCCAACAGATAGCGATGAAATTATATCTTCATGTAAAACTCTTAAATCAGGAACCAGCTGTGGTTGTGATGATATTAAACCCGATGTTATAAAAGCTGTCAGTGATCTTATTGCTAATCCTCTAGTCCATATATTTAATTTATCATTGAGCTCGGGTGTTGTACCAACAAAGCTTAAACTTGCCAAAGTTGTTCCTATCTTTAAAAAAGGTGATCGTCAAGATTTGCACAATTATAGGCCCATCTCTGTCCTCCCTGCTTTCTCTAAAATCTTGGAACGTATGATGCACAAAAGACTATTTAGCTATGTTAATCGCTTTCATCTTTTACAGGACTGTCAGTTTGGTTTTCGATCCAATCATTCATTATGGCTATACTTGAGGCATACAATAAAATTATTACTGATCTCGATAACAAAAAATTCTCATTAGGTGTCTTCTTGGACCTCTCCAAGGCATTTGACACAATAAATCATGATATTCTATTATCGAAACTTAACCACTATGGTGTCCGTGGGAAGGCCTTGGACTGGTTCAGAAGTTACCTAACCAACAGATCTCAATTTACTATCTTCGACCGCCATTTTTCGTCTAATTTAGATTTATCCTGCGGAGTTCCACAAGGCTCGATCTTAGGTCCCCTCCTGTTTATTATTTACATAAATGATATTGTTTTTTCAAGTAATTTCTTTAAATTTGTAATCTTTGCCGATGATACAAACTTACTTGCCTCTCACAGCAACATGACCGATCTTATCAACACTGCAAATGTTGAGCTCACCAAAATATCTACCTGGCTAGATGCTAATAAATTATCCCTAAATTTTGATAAAACTACATTTATGCATTTTAAAAACAGGTATGATAAACAATAAATAATATTCCAATTGTTAAAGTTTCGAGCACAAAATTTCTAGGTGTTATTCTTGACGAATCACTAAATTGGCAACGTCATAATACTCATATTACAAATATGGTCTCAAAATACTCGGGAATCCTTTTCCGCTTAAACACACACATTGTCACCTCACATCTTATTTTCGCTCTATACAAGCCTCGTCCTTCCTCACCTTCATTATTGCAACATCATATGGGCTGACTCTAACAACTGCAACCTTAATTCAATTCATGTGAAACAAAAGAAAATTATTCGTCTTTGTTCAAATTCACATTACTTAGCTCATTCTACCCCTTTGTTTGCAAAATTGAAAACCCTCACTATTTATGACATTCATAGGCTACAGAAGGCTATTTTTATGTATAAATTTGCAAATAACATGTTACCTGATTTATTTTCTCATTACTTTAATAAATCAGATGTCTTTCACTCCTATGGAACAAGGTTTTCACATCTTTATAGACCCCCACAATTTAGAACTGATCTTGCTAGACATACTATTATAAGACAGGGACCATTGGAGTGGAATGACATTAATGATGATATTCGACACTGTAAATCAGTCAGAAGTTTTAACAATAGATATAACAAATATTTACTATCGTTTTATTCATGAGGCCATAACTAAGGAACTTCATTCCTAATATATGTATAATTGTCCGGTACTTATATAAATCCGTATTCTATCGCCTTGATGTCTTACATAATCATTAATCACAGATGTACACTATAATCGTTACTGATCTGTTATTGTAATTTTGTTCATGCCGTTGCCAACATACAATCGAGTTCTTTGCATTATAGCTAATGATTTTATTTAGGTGGCCAGTACTTCCCGAGCTCTGCTCTGATTTGGTCAACCTACCATAGTATATTAATTGTATTGTCATTATTATGTATCTCATTTGTGGAAAATAAACTAAACTGAACTGAACTGAACTGAACTGATATGAACCAACATGTATGTTCAGAGTATAGCTTTAACAATGGGATGTATGAATTAGACATGGCCGCCATTTTGAAATTAAGATCAGGACTAGTTAGTCCTGCTTTAGGGGCAACAGACATGGCAATTCTACCAACAAATAAGCTTTAAAAAGTGACCACATGTCATGTTTTGTTTAAAAATAGTTTAAATGTATTACAATTTGGCCGCCATTTTAAACATCCAATATGGCCGCCATTGGAGATTTTAAAAATGTGTAAACATTGGTTTCTAGTATCAGTGGTCTTTAAACATTAATTAGATGCAAAAATTAGCAACTCCCCACAAAAACCCAACGAAATTACATAGTGAACCTGACTATATATTGTAAACTTGAAATGCCTGCATCTCAAAATGTCAAAAACGGACGTACGCACTTCTTGCGCTCACGTCTTCATATTAAGGGAGGTTGAGTCAGATTTAGCCTATGTTATAAAATAATTTAACACAACTTTTCTAAATATCAGCCAATACCATATTGTAGCCCATGATGTCTAGTTTTGAAAAACGCTTTTGGTTTTGCTCTGGTCGCCATGGTAACCGGACAATGCTTCATGATATAATCAATAATTGATCTGAAATGACGCAGAAGTAAAACACATAATAATCACAATTCGAGGAATGGTAAAACAAGTAGTGTTCAAAACAACGCAATAGCAACAAGGCATTAACGTTTCATAACAGTATCAATATGCTATTCAGGTTACACAGGTACATCAATCAAAATGTAGATATTCATAATATTATTCTCTTACGATTATTACCTACAAAATATAAGGTGTCATTTATTACCATGGTTTCTTACAAACAAGTCGCGGCGTGTCTTGCACATATCAAAATGTCAAGTCCTTGTATTTTTTCAAATGTTATATTTTCTACTTTTCAATTTGGGTGGATATTCCGATCACTTTTAGTCCTTTTCCTGTCCATCAACATATGTTGATATCAGAAGAAACACCATATTTTTCTTATTATTTCTGTAGAATGTTTGGCGCATGCTATGTTTCATTTAGACGTTATAGGTCAAATAGCAGTAAATTACTATTAGTCAGCCATTCAGCCACAAACAAATGGGAAAGGGTGTTCATTTTCTGTTTGAGGTTGTTTTTATACTAACATTTCCGGGGAACACGATCCCGCCGACCGTTTTATTTAAAAAGGTGCCCAAAGTACTTTTCCGGGGGTGCTCACATTTTGGGGGTCGAAATTTGATTTTAATTATTCTGTGGCCAATGTTGGTGTCTATTTATATGTTTTCGGCTATAACAAATTGATTGCCATAGTTTTAAAATCCAAAATGGCTGCCGTGTGCCTGAAAATTCAAAATGGCGCCAACAATAACACTTTTTTACCAAATGATAATATGTCCTGGTTTTAATGATTTTAGTGTCAATATACATGTTTTTGGGGACAAATAATACAATTAAAATCATTTTTGAAATTCAAAATGGCTGTCGAGTACGCACAAATTCAAAATGGCCGCCAAAATGACCGCCAAAAATGGTAAAATTCCATAAATTGGCATAATGAACCAACATGCATGATCAGAGTATAGTTTTAATAATGGTCTGTATGTATTAGAACACTAGCAACTCATATCTAGTATTTTTACTCTGTTAACTTACTTTAAAACCAAAATGGCCGCCAAATGCATGGCCAAAAGTGGTCAAAATTCCATAAAATAGCATAATATCAACCGAAATGTGTGATGAAAATATAATTATAACCATGGGATGTACATGTTAGACCACTAGTACCTCATATCTGAAATTTTCGCTTTGTTAACATAGTTAAAATCCAAAATGGCCCCCAAAATGGGTCCCAAAGTGGCTGCAAAAATTGTCAAATTCCATAAAACGGGATAGTTTCAACCTAAATGCATGATGAAAATATAATTATAACCATGGATGCATGTATTAGACCACTAGTTACTATTATCCAGTATGTTTGCTTTGTTAACATACTTAAAAATCCAAAATGGCCCCCAAAATGGATCCCAAAATGACTGAACAAATTGTAGGGATTCCATAAAATGGGATAATATCAACCAACATGTATTATGAATGTATAGTTTTAAGTTGGGATGTATGTATTAGACCACTAGTAAATCAATATCCAGTATAATTATTTGCAACGTAATAATATACTTTAAATCCAAGATGGCTACCCAAATGGCCGTTGTAAATGAAAAAAATATTCGACATGAATGTATATTACATCACATAAAATAGCTGCTCAGCTATAGCTTTTAGATATAAGGCCCACCTCTGGGACAATTTTGATTCTGTATCACTTTCCAAAATGGCTTCCAGAATGGTTAAGTTGAAGTTAAATGAGGCTAAAACAGGTGTTTTGTATTGTAAATGGCCATGCTATGTAATACCAATACCCTCCAAATCTAATAAGATTCAATATATGATTCAATATATGAAGAGGTATTTTGCAAAAGGGCTATGGTGCATTTTTTCAAAAAATGAGTTTGATATAGAAATGTATAGGGAAAAATCATATGTTTCAAGGGAACAAAGTCATTTTTCTCAAATAGACCTACATCTCATTGTAAACAGCCATTGAAATTGTTGTTTTGTTGCAAAAGGGCCTGTATCCAGAATTATATCGGGATACTCCATCTGTTTGTACATAAAGAAAAAATACCACACACAAAAAATCATTTATTTTAATCATTGAAAATAAATAAGTTTGATATTGAAATGTATAGGTCACAATCATATGTTTCAAGGAAATAAAGTCATTTTTTTCAAAAATACCTACATCTCATTGTAAACAGCCATTGAAGTTGTTGTTTTGTTGCAAAAGGCGAGTTTTGTTGCAAAAGGGCCTACATCCAAATTTTCAAAAAATGTAAACATGATTTAAAAAAAAATTAAAACTAGCACATTTAAAATTTATATCAATTTCAATTAGTATGTAGTGTACCTCTTTCATAATCCATTCAGTTTTTCAATTGCTCAACTTGAATATTTAGAAACAGTTTTTTGACTTTTTCTCAATAAGAGCCAAAGTGGATGTAGGCCCTTTTGCAAAATACCTCTTCATATGTTAAAACAAATTGTACTCAAAGTAAGATATTTATTACAAATATTTATTATCAGAATATGAAGGAAACCAATGTATGCGCCAATGTCATGATTCTTTTTGCTGATAATAAATGCACCCAATGTATGCACCAATAGGTGCATTTATTCACTATTATCAGCAAAAAGAATCATGACATTTAATGATACCATTTACCATGCAGATATGACCATGTTGGTAAAGTTACTGCAATTTGAAACCTAACACAATATTGAATATTTTACTCAATAATGCTTGATATTAATGAACAAGTAGATTCATGTATGGTACACAATAAATAAATAACAAAGACAAATCAAACATTTTCAGTGATTTTTTCAAACATTAAATGAGAAATAATGTCAAAACCATGTCATTATTACACGAATTTAGCAACAAAAACAACAATAAATGTGGCTTTTGTGATAGTCGGACTAGAGTGTGGACCGTTCCCAAATAGTGAGATTCAATAAATCATATCAGAGTAAATATCGCATATATATTTACCATAACCAATTTCAACCATCTAAAATGCATTGAAAAGCTAATGAGAATAACCCGTCTGCCTCAATAAGAAATCTGTGATTTTTTTTGCATAGATTTAAAGATATAAAATCCCAAAGTTGAGTACACTTTTTTAATCACCCTGTATGTCTATGATGACGCCTAGGGGCTGTATATCTAGTTTGAGTATTTTGAAATATCCAAGATGGCTGCACAATGTTAAAATAACTGAAAAACAGTATTGGTATAATTGTTAGTGTTACATTAATATGACCAAATTATTATATCTACAGCTTTTAATCCCCATAGTAAATGTATTTGTATGTGACAAGGTATGATCTAATGGTATAGACTCCATTTTTTTCCATTCTGGCCATATTTTGATCAATTGGTGCCTGATGACTACCTGTGGTAATTATGTTGACCCTTTGGAGGTAATGTTATTGACCATTAACATTTAATTTTAATTTTAAAATGGTCATTATAATGCCCATCTTTATAACATTACATTGTCAAAATGGAGTCTATACCATTCAATCGTACCTTGTCACATATACAAATACATCTACTTGGTCATATCTAATGTGACACTAACAATAAACTAATACTGGTTTTTTTCCAGTTATTTTAAACTTTTGCAGACATCGTGGATATTTGAATATACTAAAACTAGATATACAGCCCTAGGCTTTATTATAGACACACACACATAGTGAAGGCTGTCCCATTATATTTGGGGTATTGGTATTACATAGTATGGTCATTTACAATACACAACAATAGTTGGTCAACTTAACCATTCTGGCAGCCATTTTGGAAAGTGATACACAATCAAAATTGTCACAGAGGTGGGTCTTATATCTAAAAGCAATAGCTAAACAGTACTATTTGGTGCATTCGATGTAATATACACTCTTACAATTATCTATTTTGGATTATCATACACTCATGTAGACTATTTCTACATTTACAGCGGCCATTTTGGTGGCTTTCTTGGATTTAAAGTATGTTGTTACAATGCAAATATACTGGATATGAATTACTAGTGGGTCTAATACATACATCCCAATGATAAAACTATACTTTCATCATACATTTTGGTTGACATTATCCCATTTTATGGAATTCCGACAATTTGTTCAGTCATTTTGGGACCCATTTTGGGGGCCATTTTGGATTTTAAGTATGTTAACAAAGCAAAAATACTGGATATTAGTAACTAGTGGTCTAATACCTATATCCCATTTTATGGAATTTGACAATTCTTGCAGCCACTTTGGAACCCATTTTGGGGGCCATTTTGGCAACCATTTTGAATTTTAACTATGTCAACAAATCGAAAATGAGTTACTAGTGGTCTGACACATACATCCGATAGTTATAATTATATTTTCATCATAACTTTCGGTTGATATTATGCTATTTTATGGAGTTTTGACCACTTTTGGCCGTGAAATTGGCGGCCATTTTGGTTTAAAGTATGTTAACCAAGCAAAAATACTAGATATGAGTTACTAGTGGTCTAATACATGTATACCATTGTTATAACTATACTCTGATAATGCATGTTGGTTTATATATGACAATTTATGGAATGTTACCAATTACCCATTTTTGGCGGCCATTTTGAATACAGCCATTTTGAATTTCAAAAACGTTTTTAATGTATTCTTTGTCCCCAAAACATGTATATAGACACTAAAATCACTAAAACCAGTAATATACAGCGTCATACTATCATTTGGTAAAAAAGTGTCATTTTGGGCGCCATTTTTTATTTTCAGGCACACGGCGGCCATTTTAGATTTTAAAAACTATGGCAATCAATTTGTTATAGCCGAAAACATATAAATAGACACCAAAATTACCATAATTGGCCACAGAATAATTAAAATCAAATTTCGACCCCCAAAATGGGAGCACCCCCGGAATAAGTACCTTGGGCACCTTTTTAAATAAAACGGTCGGCGGGATCGTGTTCCATGGAAAATGTTAGTATAAAAACAACCTCAAACAGAAAATGAACACCCTTTCCCATTTGTTCGTGGCTGACAGGCTGACTATATGAGTACTGCCAAAGGTGGTTACCGGATTGCCACCCGGCCAGTTTGTGTACTACTCAATGGGAAAATTCCATGTCACTCTGTGCTTCTAAAATAAGAACCATTGCAGTTATACAACTCAAATTTTGGAATATGACTATATGTTTAGGATGACCCTTCATGTATAATAGAAAACATCACGTTTTAAGTAGATCCCGAAGTTTAATTGTATCGGGGTCACTGGTCACATCAAAATGGAAGTTAAAGTGTCCAACAATCAAAAGCCTGCACTGACCATAAACTTAAAGTTGTCAAGTAGTCAGCAAACTCATCTAAGAACATGTTCGAGGTTGACCTATGAGCGTTAAATCACAGCACATGCTTTCAAAAGTGGTTGAATTGAAAACGTTGGTATTTTCACACTTGATATTGATATTGTAGAAAAGCGCAATTCCACCACCCCTTCAATTACATTATGTTAGGACGTGAGACATATAAAGGGCATAACCAGTGGGTGATAGATCACCAGTGTCTGAGCCATGTCTCTGTTAACGCGACTTGATGGAGGTAATATTCAATAATGTAATCAGTCAACACATCAGTCTTGTTGCAAACTGATTGGGCATTGATTAGGCAAAAGTTGCAGAAATAATAATATCAGAGTCAGAGTCAGAATCAGGGGTAACATGATTTGGAGATATGTAGGCCGAGGAATAGAAGCGGGCACTTTCCTGATGGAAGGAACAGATTTCGAGGCATGATCTGGGTCGATACTTTCACATTTGTCTCTAGGTTCTCGACAATAAGTGTCGCGTCGCTTTCGTCGCTTTTCTCCTTCTTAACCACGGTGGGCGGGTTTGCGCATAATTATAGGGAGTGATGAGATCATTTATAGTATCATGTAATTGTTGAGAAATGCTTACTTTTGCAGATTTAAAGTAGAGCAGTTGCTCTGTTGTATATGAAGCACATTCTCATCAGGTTGAAGCTCATCGTCATCGCCTGACATTATAATGATGTCACTCATTGATCCCATCAACAGATCCCTTGTGGGACTTACTTTATAGTCAGTAAGGCACTGACATTAAGTCTTCACCGGTAAAGTAAAATATGGAATAATGAATGTCAGAAAACGTTACAAATCTGTAATGTATGCGGCAATTATGTATTTTCCCTATTATTTTACTAGCGGGTACCCTCGCTACGTTCGGGCCCTCGCTAGCTGAAGTATTATAATCTAAATTAGATTCCTGCATGATTTGTAGCAAAACGGGCATACGTTAAAAGACATGAGTTCAAAATTGTAGATACCTGAGTTTTTTTTATTTGAAATATACTTTGTTCATAGAAATCTGAGTTTTGTGCTATCTTTGAATCTCGAACCCAATCCAATACCCCCATTTGGGGGGAAACAAAGTTGTAGTCACCCCATACACACCAAACATGTACCTACCCCAGATACCCCATATGCCCGTATCCAGATTATCAAGTAGGGGAAGCGCGAATGTGCCTGCTAGAATATGGTTTGCATTTAGTAATCAAATCGTTTGAAATAGCAAGAGTTTATGTCTATGATACTCGTTTAAACACCCCATGTATATATATATATCATATACTTGAAAAAAGCTAAAAACATGCATTTTTAAAACTTTGTTGATATATATCTAAAATCCAATCCAGTGGCGTAACAAGGTATTGCATATTGGGGGGGGGGGGGGGGGGGGCGAAAATGAAAGTGAACCGACAGTGCAGTTGCGTAGCTAGGATTTTTTCAGGGGGGGGAGGGCAACATTTTTGAAATGTTCGTAAAAGGTTGCCCCACATTTGTTTGCAGGGGTGGGGGGGGGGGGGGGGGGGGGGGGGGGGGGGGAGGTCAACAAATTTCGCACAAGCAAAAAAATCGCACAGTCCAAAAAAAGCACAGTCAGCAACTAATGGCCAATCCTCCGGGTTTTCATTTTTCTCTATAACATTTTCCTTTATTAAGCCCACTGCTGCATAGATTTTTAGACTACATGTACAAATTTGCCGACTATTTTTACTATTTGGGTTACAACACCCCGGGCCCTCACACACAGGTTTTTACCAAAACCGCGCGCAAAAAACAGGTATTCAAAAAACAGGTATTCCTCCCCCTCTGGCTACGCCACTGCAATCTACATGTATTTTTAACATTGGTGAGTTTTCATTTTCAAAATACAAATAAATCTCTGAATTCTTTAGAGATTGGTCATTTTGGTGGCCATTTGTATATATTTCCCTATAGTTATGGTTCCTAAATACCATATATGATTTATATATTAAAGCACTACACGTATTCTACTACTGAAAGGCTAAAAAACATGTATTAATTAAACATTGGTGAGTCTTTCCAGAAAGAAAATGTTCAAAATTGGTTTAAACTCGATCATTTATTCCGCCATTCTGTATTTCCCTATATTTATGGGGTATAAATACTACATACAAAATTGTATAAACACTACATGTATTCTCCTACCTGAAAAAAAGTTAATAACATTTTGGTGAATCTTTCAAGACAAAATATCGTTACAAATCTGTCATTTTGGCAGCCATTTTGTATTTTTCTCTATATGTTAATTTATAAACACTGCATATTTTCACGTACCTGAAAAACCTAAAAACATCAATTTAATATTGGTGAGTGTTTCTAGCCAGACAGTCATCTAAATTCGTTAAAAATCGGGTCATTTTTAGCTGCCAATATAAATTTTACCAACCTAACCGTTCGTGTCGGACATTTATTTTTGCCACTCTTTATTTCCCACACAATCTAACCTTAGAAAAACTGCATTTTTACAAATGGATACATGCTTGCCCAGTTCTACTCTCAGTACGTGGAAACAAAGTCTATGAATAATTTAGTCTATCTCAAAACAAAACAAAACACACAATAAAGTTACGATCAATCATTAGTTACTCAATTTTGACATTGCGCTATCCCCGTTCTAATCAACTAATTAAAGCAATGTAAAAGCGCGCAACTGATGGCATTCAATTTACCTACGTGATACCGTTACCATGCGTGTCATGTGTTCTTTGTTACAATCTCGGTTAGGCCACGAAAAAAACCTTGTTCTGCGGGTTCTTTTTTTTTGAATTTCCCTTGTTTTCCTTTTTTATCGACCGACCCTACCTAAGTGGTCCGTTTGTCCGTAGAACAGAGGGAAGGGTGGAGTTTCGTCGCATCTCCAATTTATAGGTCATCACATGGTTTAAGGGTAATTAAAAGGTTATAAAGGGTCATTAAGGGTCATCCCATGATTTAAGGGGTCATTAAAAGGTCATTTAAGGGTCATTTCTTGATATAAGGGCATTGAAGTTGCAACTACCCCTTTCGCAAATAAAAATAGCGCTTGGGACAGGGTTAAGAGACCCTAAAACCATAATTATGTTTTTACAATTATAACCGAGCCATACCGTTTATTACAAAAATTCCGGTGGTTGCTATCAACATGTCAGTGTTGAACGTGTTGCTACAACGACTATTTCTCCATTAATTTACCAAATACGTGTTAAGAGACACGAAACCTATCATTATGTTTTGACAATATAAACCATTACGTATTCAATTTTAACGGTGGTTGCTATCAACAAAACGTTGTTAGGCGTTACTACGACGCTCGCTTCTCTCCTACCAAATACCAAACGTACGATATTCCACCTCATGTTATAGTCAGCTACATATCAGAGAGCAATCATCATCCTGATCGTCTCCTGAAGATAAATTCGGCAGATGTAATCGGTGGATCAAATAAGAAAGTTATTTACTCACATATTTTGAATGCGATATGATATTTTGTGTGTAAATATTGCTCACCATATTAACAAACTAAATTTATATTTCTGTAATATTGATCATAAAATATATAGAAATAAATGCAATTTGATGAGTATTTATGTACGTTATTGGAGTAGCATTAATTCGTATCTAGAATTGTATTTATTATTTTCAACTAATTAATTGATTAATTAATTCATGTTTGTTTATTTATTAGTTATAGTTAGTTAGTTAGTTAGAAGCTGGTTATCTTATCTTATTTTTTATTATTATTTTTTTGTATTTTTTTTCATTTATTTATTAATTTATTTTATTTGTTCACTATTCTAACATACTTTTTAGAAATCAGTCGATGTAAAAATGGAATTTAATTCACTTCAACCAAATAGAATACAGAATAGGTAAAACATAAGACAATCATTGAAGTTAAAACGCATTCATGAATTTATGTTAATTGATTTATGTACTACATATATTCCATATTATTACATTAACAGGATGTCCTTCGGTGCCCCTCGTATTCACGCATTTCATGGCGAGGCACTCTTTTTGGAAAAGACACATCTTCGGGAGTGTTAAGGAACTATATTTGTAAGGAGTCCATTATGATGGCAGATATTCTTCAGATAGTATTCCTGGTGTCATTATTGGGTAAGTACCTATTTACCAATATAATGTAAATCTAGATTACTATGTATTTAAGGTTCTATTCTATACTTTAAATTTGGTTTATTAAATGTCCCAATAATTGGCCTTTCAATAATTGTTTTTGATCAATAAGATAATTAATTAGTCACTTAAATTGGCATTTATTATACATGGACAAAACTTGTTGGATATCATTCCTAAGGTACTTGTAATGATGGTACCAATGACAGCAAACTTTTTCTCTACAGAGCCTCACACAAGCCCCAAAGGGCCCTAGATATGGTGTTATTCAGCGTAGAGGTACACGGAAGAATCCCTGTGCATTGTATATAAATATTACACAAGGGTATACAAAAAATACCAATGACATTAACTTTTGTTTATACGCTGCCCCAGGCATTATCCCCAAAGGGTCTCACATCCACAACTGATTTATTCAGCTGATGATAATCGATTTGCATTGGAACTATTACATGTTAGGATATATAACAATACCAATGACAACAACTGCTGCCTATACGGGGTCCCAGACAGTAGCCCCGCCCAATATGGCCCACGTGCCCACACCTGCTTTATTCTGTTAATGGATGAATCTTTTTGCATATGAATTATTACATTAACACCAATGACAGCAACCTTTTGTTTGTATGGGACCCAGACAGTAGCCCCAATGGCACATATCCCCAACTGATTTATTTAACCGGAAGAGGTACATGAATGAATCGTTTGCATTG
>CM069447.1:23020363-23425524 GCA_035610835.1 Ophiura sarsii
AATGAACTTTAACGGTAACTGATCCCCCTAAACAATAATTATGTTCTGATATCGGTTATCAATCAATCTAATTGAAGCGAAGCCATCAACCTTTGTCTCCATTTCTCGTTAATGTCGTTTATAATATTAGTAATTTGTAGACGTACATGTACAATGCAAAATTGAAAATGATTCAAATATTATGCGAAGTGCATCAAAGCTTATATTATATTAATCATTTGATATTGTGACCTATATGTATTATACATGTGGAAAGTAATGCGTGTGGATTTAACAATACTATTTTGAAGAATTTACTCAGTATGCTTATAATATCTGTATATTAGTAGACTTATTTGAACATTCTGTGTGAGTCTAGTCCTATATTCAGGACCTGACTGTGTGTCTGTAGGACCGACAATGTAGGTAAACAAACAAATACACAAATAAAAACCCAAACAAACAAAACAAAACTCAAATAAACAAACAAACATACACAAACCCCTACACAAACCCAGAACAAACACCCTCAACAAACAAACACATCCCCAACCCAAACACCCAAACAGAAACACCAAAACAAACAAATAATTAAACCCCAAACAATCAAACGAACAAACAAAACAAAAACATAAACAAATACCCTCCAAAACAGAAGTATCATCGCAATGATTGTGCTTTCATGTCATTCATGTGAAATTAACATGGATATATGAAGATGTACACGGGTGCATTGATTGTTAAATGGACTAGCGCGCCAATGGTTGAATATATCAATATAGAAATGTATTTCACGGTGGTGCTTTTCAAAGAGACCTATTTTAAAAATCATATTATATCTTTGACCATAATATGCAAATTAACATTATAATGCCCTGAACACTTTTCGCGCGGCAGGCGTCTGCATACGACACTCCAACATTTCACAAAATGTTTACAAAATGTCAACATTTTATTACCATATTTGGAATCACCATGAGAAATGCCTTAAAATAAGTACAAACATGCTTGGTATTGGTTCAGTAATTCTTGAGATTGACGTTGAAAATTGAGAAAGATTTCTGACAAATCTGTTTTGTATATATGGTAAAACTAATAGCCGCTTGAAAAGTGTTAAAAAACAATTACCGAATGACCTAGATGTATGAACATACTAATACTTTTACAAGACCTCTCTCCGAAGCTATTGATAGTCCCACTCCTCGAGTCAATATGTTCTCAGTTTAAAGGTCCTTTAAGCCTTCACCCCCTGATTTCACCCTGAAATTAATATTACCCTGGTATAAAAATAATACTTAGCGATTAGAGGACCGACCACCCCACCCCCAATAAAATTAAAAAAATAAAAATAAAAACATAAATAAATAAATAAATACGGGCTCTTTACAGAATAGATTTGTATTCCTCGCAAAAAAAGTGTTAACAAAACAATTACCGAATAACCAAGATGTATGAACATACTAATACCTTTACAAGACCTCTCTCCGAAGCTAATGATAGCCCCGCTCCTTGAGTCAATATTTTATTCAGTTTAAGGAGGTCCTTTGGCCTTTACCCCCTGATTTCATGGAATAATAATACTTGAAAATAATATTACCCTGGTATAAAAGTAAAAGAGTAAAAATAAAAACATAAATAAATAAATACGGGCTCTTTACAGAATAGATTTGTATTCCTCGCAAAAAAAAAGGAAAAAGGAAAAGAAAAAGGCATAGGTCTAAAAGAATGTTTACATCTCAAAGTGGTACTTACCTCATTTTCAGCATTGACTATTTTATGGAACCATTATAATCATTTATGTTTTTCTTATCCTAAACTAAAATCGAGCATTTAACTTTCATTTGAGACATGTTAACAATGTAATTATCTTTTTCCACAATTCCTATTACATGTCACTATTAACACAGAGCTGCATAGTCGGCACCAAAGATTTTCAAGTTCAGGGATGATAATCTCTATTGAAATGTCGTTAAGAACGGCTGTGTTTGCTTCATATGTATAGCACCTGCATGTTTGAAAAGCGCGGTGATTAGGCAAAAAAAGGGTTATGTTGCCCTTAGCGACCGACCCCAACATTGCAAAAATCTGTGTTTAAATGATATTTAAATGACATATGGGCCTATAACAATTGAATAGCACTTGAGGGCAACACAACCATTTTTTGCTTTAGTATGGGGCCATGGAAAGGGTAGTGATTGCATTTCTGGTGACAAATCATCCATCTCACTCGATTAATTCCACAACTAAAGGTGCTATAACTTTGGTGTAGGTATCATTTGAAAACCTATTTATCTAGCTACATTGTGAGAATAAATCATGTATTTCTATAACTGTTTGATTGAGATATGATTAATTATATTTCGAAAGTAAGGGTGGTGGCGGTGGCGGCGGTAGCGCTGGTGCTGTGTACAATCTCAATGGGGAATATAGAAAATGTTTTCATAAATTCTATGTTCAATTTACAATAACTCCTCATCTTGTACGGTACAAACATGAATTTGCTCTCATATTATAGATTGTTTATATTCTATAAGTTTATTGTTTCAACAAACGTGTCAACTACTGTAACAATTGTAATCATGAATCGGTTGAATTGTCAACGGCTTTCTCCCTATTCGCTACACAGTAAACTTGCCATAATTCGTCGGTTTTACATACATGACTATATCGACAAAAGGTATTCAACCGATGATAGAAAATTCTGGAAAACTCTCCTATAGGGGAGTTTAAAAATGGCGTTTAAATCAAGATAGGGTGCATACCCCAAAATATATATTTTTAAACTCTAAAAAATATGAAATGTAAACGCTTGTAGTGACTAATTCACTTCTAGAAATATCATAATTCAACAAGTTACCCTTGACACCATTATGTTCTGATGGGTAATTGCATCAGGAACTATACACATTAACATTATGATTGGTATAGGTATAAAAATATTATCGAGTTTTAATCAAAATATTAAAAAAATTGTAATTTTTGAACATTCTTAATATCAACATGTTACCAATAGGTCCTATCTAGATTCCAATAGCATATTTGGATTTCTTGAGTGATTACCGTTCAGAAAATATCTACTTTTTACGGGGTACAACAAGTACTTATTGCGATATTCTATATAATTCGAATCTCAGATGGTGTACAATGCTAACATCTGGGCATGCAACGGGAAGGGTGGCGAGTTCAAAACACATGGTCATGGGCATTGGTAGTCTCTTGCGAAAACAGCATGGCCCTTTGTGTGGCTGTTGTGACACAAAACTAACGTTAACAGAGATGACACGGTGAAAGTGTAAATACTTCTATATACTAACAATTTCAACATATTACATTATCACATAATACTTTCACCACTGACCGTGTCCGATGGACGTAACTATATTTGTGATAATTGAACTTCTCCTCCCAGGATTATGTTGTGAAAGTCAGGGGTGGTGGCGGTGGCGGTGGCGGCGGTGGCGGTGGCGTTGTGTACAATCTCTATGGGGAATATAGAAAATGTTCCCAATTCTACGTTCAAAGTACAGTAACTTCTCATCTCTGTATGGTACAAACATGATTTTGCTCTCATTTTATAGATTGTTTTATATTCTATAAGTTTCTGTTTCAACAAACGTGTAAACTATTACGTAACAATTGTAATCACGAATCGATTGCATTGTCCTTGGCTTTTTCCCTATTCACTACACAGTGAACTTGCCCTAATTCAGCGGTTTTACATACATGACTATAACAAAATAAATATTTAACCGATGATAGCAAAATTATACATTTTTGGAAAGCTCTCAAATAGGGGAATTCAAAAATGCCGTTTAATAAATCAGGAAAGGGTGTACACCCAAAGAAATATACTTGTAAACTCTAATAAATATGAAATTTAAACGTTTGTTGCTCATTTACTTCTCGATATACATGTAGTGTATTTCAACATGTTTACCATTGACAACTATTATGTTATGATGGGCAATTGCATGAGGAACTTAAATATGCACAGTAAAATTATGATTGGGATTGGTATAAAAATATTATTGAGCTTAAATCAAAATATGTAAAAAATCGACAACAAATTAACATTCCTAATCACAACATGTTACCATTAGGTCTTATCTAAATTCCAATAGCATATTTAGATTCCTTGTGAGATTACCGTTCAGAAAATATATACTTTTTATGGGTAGAACAAATAGTTATTGCGATATGCTAATTCGAATCTCAGATGGTGTAAAATGTAAAAATCTGGACATGCAACGGTATAAGGGTGGCGAGTTCAAAACACACGGCCTTATAGCTGCAAACGACTTGGCACACATAAGTATCCGCTCATCTCATTAGAATATCTTTGTCTGCACACTGCACATCAGAATAAAATATTAATATATCTAGGCTTTTTATAGTTCACAATCAGTTCCAAATTGGCGTACCTGCTTACAGCCGCGAATTAATACAGAAGAGCATGGGCGCGCAGAAAGCTCACATGACGCAACATGGCATATATGGCCAGGGGCGTCCCCAGACCCTTTTGAATGTGTGTGTGTGTGTGGGGGGGGGGGGGTGTAGAGGTCACGTTTGCTGACAAGCACCCCCAAAAAAGTGTAAAAGGTAGCCCCATTTTGTTGTTGTTGCAGTAACCTCGTGAATTTCACGTACGTGGGGGGGGGGGGGGGGGGGGGGGTAGGATCAACGACTTTCGCACGGTCAAAACATTTCACACAGTAAGAAATAAGCGCACAGTCAAACAGATTCGCACGGTCAAAAATAATCGCACGGTCAAAAAAAATCGCACGCTCAAAAGTAATCGCACATTCAAAAAATCGCAAATTCAAACACAAAAAAATGACCAATCAGAGGCCACACAGGCCACCACCTTTGCCCACGCTACTGCAAGTACCACACAGACAATTCATGTTTACAGAAATGATATGGTCAGAATCCCAAATGTACCCACGGAAGCTCGTTTGTGCCGACAAATTTAATGGATAGGGCAGATTTTGCAGACAGATTTTGCCGACAAATTTGATTAAATGGGGGGGGGGGGGGGGGGGGGGCGCCCTTGCGTATGGCGTATGTCACAATAGCACGTATACGCTAGGATTATTTTTGCTTGCAGATAGAAAACAACAACTACATAATTTCTCGCCAATTTGGAACCGATTAAATTATACTTATTGCCAAAGATAATTGTTTCACATCACCTAGTGCACGTGTAGGTTCATGAAATTTGTTGACACTGATCTTTTGGCCTCAATACATTTGCATTGGTATAACTACCAATTTTCGAGAAGCAAAATATCAATATAGTATTTTAAGGGACATTCCACAAAAATGGGATCATTTCAGCTTTGGAAAATGAAGAGAAAAAAGTCATTCACATCTGCTTACTTTGCTTTTTTTTGAAGAACCAAGTTACTAGAACAATAATGTTTGCGAACACCACTGTTCACATTTTAACGCACGAAACTATGTAATTCAGGTCACTTTATATGTTTTTTTTCACTCGGTGAACGGCGTTATCTAGTTTCATATTGCATCGGCAGAGTCATTACATCCCTAACTAAGTCCAAATATGATATTGTCGTTGAAAGGTCTCCCCATAACAATAATTGACAAGCTATGCGACAGTAGAATGATTTTCATTTGTTTAGCATCAACAAATCTCTTGCTATGAATAAACGCTTTGACTACTATCTGCTGTATCTAGACTTCTCAAAGATTGTCCAATGAAGTAAGATTGTGCTCATGCAATATGTTGACTGCTCCCACAAAACCAGACATAAGCCGCCAGAACACGGAGATACAGCTCAATAGAGTTGTCACAAATCAATAGAAGACAAAGGAATTTTCAAGAGAAATATTGATTTTTCATTGGCAAAAGTTTGAGCAATTTCTCCAAGTGATACATCATTTTAAAGCTTGTTATTTCAGCATTTTTAATCTCAACAAATCAGAAGAAGAAAAAAAATTCAGCACTTTTGTCTGGTTTTGTGGGAGCAGGTCACATATTTTCGTCAAATAACACTTTACAGGATAACGCCGCTCACGATAACGCCTTTCATGTTTTCTTCTCTTTTCGGACCTTCTGCAAGCCATATGGTTGCATTTCTATTTTTTCGATATATATGGTGAGAAAAACATTGGACCTATAAAATATTACCTTTCACAAGGTAATAAAATACCTACTTACCGAGAAACATCTATCACGGAGTTCACAAGCTTAAAACAGTCGTTTGAAATACTGAAATTTTATATATTATATTATTTTAATAGCGCGGTGGGTTTGCTACGGGATTGTTCATTAACGATTGCAAATTTAGTACATTCAGTTTATGTTGGAACGCTAGCTGTGGGGATATCGGAAAGTACACACATTTCGTGGAAAGTTTCTTTAGATATTAAAAGTTCACGTTATAATGAATGTAGGCAGAACTAAATGCCTTTAGATTTTGGTTTGATGCGTTTGCTACATTTGCTCGTACCAAAATCATACAAAAACTTGAATTGAGAATTAAATTCAGCAGCATAAAATTGAGACATCGAGCTGTGGAAACAGTGTTTTGGTGGTTTTGAGGGCCTTTCAGTACAAATATCAACCTGATAATGTCATTCAAAGTATGGCCAACGATGAAGTTCTGATACCATAATATTAATAAACATTTGTGATATATTCTTGCAGTAAGATTTCCCGGATCAAATAATGATATAAGCCCATATGATCCCATTTTTGTGTAATGGCCCATAATCAGTTTCAAATTGGCTAGAAAATTTTGTTAATATTTCTACATGCGCTAAAAGTAATCAAAGCGTACGAGCGCGATTATTGCCACATGCACGCGGCTGGCAGCACACAGGTGTCATGAATATGATACACAGAGAGCTTGTTGCCTACACGCACATCCATGTCCTTCTGTTCATTCGCTCCCTTTTAAGGTTTATTGTACATTTGTCCAATTGTATTACATGCAAGGATTAAAAAAAATCAGCCCTCTTTGTACAAAACAACAATTGAAATATTCTAATCTACGGCTAGACCAGCATTTTACACTATTAGTTGGGGGAGCATAGGGGATTTCCGATCCCGTTCCGAGGCTGACACAGGGAGTTATACCAAAACGTTCTTTGAAGTTGGTAAAATAAAAATGTGGACATCCATGCCAACTTGGGAGGTTGATTGACCTTGACCTTGATTTAGAGTAGAAGGTCACGTGTGTGTCAACGTATTTCAAAACCAAGTATGCTCCCATGCTATAAAGCTTCATAAACAGTCACGATATAAATATGCTGAGCTTTAAGACTGGTTTAGTGATTTCATGAGTGGCAACAGGAAAATTGACCTGTATTAATGTTCCTCTTGAATTCTGAAGTAACCAAAATAATTATTCAACACTTCTGCGTATCCCTTTACGGAGGCTTCGCCAATTTGGAATCCGATCAAACTATAGATTGTTAGAATTATCGGTCACTCTATGGTGCAACGTACAGATTTCGCAAACACACCTTGTAGACTTGTTCACAGTGTAACTAGTCAATAAAAAAATCATTTTGTACAGGCAAATGTTTGACCAATCAACTTGCAATAAAAGCACACGCCTCTACTGACACTGCTTTGTCTAGAATGTGCATGACCTCAATTGACCCCAATCGTTGTGAGCTTGCTAGTCTGGCGATTTTCACAAAAAGTCAGCGAAAATTAAGTTTAATATCTCCTCTTTATGATAGTACTACTAATATAGGTCGACTTTTTCTCGATTCAGTCGTCTTTAAACTCAAAATTGTGTCTTATAAATGTTGAAAAAAAGCACTATACTCCACACCATGGCTGTAAGTATTGCTCCCCTCAAGTGTACCTACTATTGATAGAGGGGATTAAGAGCATAGTCATAAAAATTGATATGACTTCACCGCTGCTGTGAGGTTAAGATCAATTGACCTTTGTTCAATGTTTTTAAAATTTGAACAGAATTTATTTTAATATTTTAACAATTCTGATAAATGTATAAGTTTGTCATGTTAATTAAATATGCGCACACATTATAGTACTTTGATTTATACTTACACAAATTGTGAACATTATATTGTTGTATTTTAAATTAGAAGGTAATTTTAATACTGGTGTACGAGCCTACATGTAGTAGATTTATGTTACTGTAAGTATACTGAATAGTTTAATATAGTGTGTGTTAGGGCCTATATCTAGTTAATAGATAATACATTTACAATAATATTTGATAGCAATAAAAAAAAAAGCTTCACCAAGGACCATAGAACTACAACCATGCTATAATACCAAGGTCATCTTGTGAGTCCAATCATTATCAAAATTACTTATCGCGTAATTCAAATCAGGCTTGTACATAATAATTTACTAAAATACGTATGTTCATCGGTAATTGGCATGGCAACTCGTGACAACAATTGACGATTCTCGTTGAATAATTTAAACAAAATTGCAGGAACCGAGTCCTATTTGTGTTAATATCGCTTGAAATTACGCTATTATCGTTATCAATTATACGCTCTTGATTGATGTATATATTGGTCTTATCGTTATAGTTGACTGATTTATCTTCGCCGGCGTTGCTCATATTTATTTTATAGCACACGGTTTTGGGCTCGCTATTTTTCCCATTTACAGATATTATTCTCGTTGAAAATGGAGCTAGCTCGCGAGCGAATTTTTACGGTCGTGTTAGTTCACAGATCCTGTGGTTAGTTTTTAACACTTTCCACGCGCCTTTAGTTTTACCATTATTATACGAGGGTACAAATCATATTTTTCAGAAACCTTTCCCAAATTGTCAAGGTCTATCTCAGGGATAACTGAACCAATTCGTCTGCAGACGCCTGCCGCGTGGAAAGTGTTAAATAAAACAGAATCGTGGATAGAATCGGAGTTGGTGGGGTATAGCGCTACTGGTTGGAACAACTTGGGGACATTTGATCGGCAATAATGATAGCGTTGGTTAGAACACCGATGCGCAGTTTGTGTAACCCATTATTATATAGTTCCGGAAAAGCACGAAGACTAAGCTTGAAAATGTGAGGTTTTCGGGCAATGTCTTGGGATGGTATTATTTGTATTCAAACCAACGAATGGTACCAATCCGTTGCACCTACAATGATAATTTATTTTTATTTTTTAATCGACCTAAAAGTCGGCTACGCTCTATAAGAATACTAGTAATTCGGAGTATATTGGCCCTGGGCAGGGGTGCGTCACCAGGGCGCGATATTAATTTACTAAATGTAGGCAATTGGGTGGGATCGCAAACACTTGATGGTAAATATAATTACCTATACTACAATGTACTAGCTACATTCAGGGAAGATTACTGGACTATGGAGTAGTCTTTACTAGGCAACAGACTTACAGCAAATAGAAATATGTTAAGGATATTTACCTGCTGAACTAAACTAAAGTTTAAAAGGGAAAAAAATAATTGAGCGACCTACCCTACTTTTAGGGTATCGTATGTTTAACCTTAGAACCTGTTTTTTCGTCGGTGGCATAAAAGTAATTTTAATGCTTATTAGTCAATATGTCCTCTTTAATTGGTGTACGAGATTGTTATAATCAAAACAATTCTTCTTCTATCATTTATAACCAGAGCACCTGACTGATCGGTGTTACTTCTAGACTATAGGTTCCACTGTTTACCATAATTAATAAACACTAGTTGTTGTAGCTACACTTAATATTTAACTTGAAACTATAGGAGGCCATGGGGTGTGACTGTTTAAAAACAGGTTAAGATAACTTTTCTTTAATTATAGCTTTGTAAATAGAAAGGCAGACCTCGTTCCCAGTGGATTGACTAAATAAAATTTATTACTGGACACCCTCTCCGTGATTGTTACTCCTTTGCTGAAAATCGTTATTTGTGGCGTAGTATCTGTAAGGTTACGAGCTGTCAGTCATGACAGGACCGAACCAACCAACCAAATAGCCTTGCCATCAAGACCTTCTTATTTGTAAAACCATTTCACTATCCAAAACAATAACATTAATATTGCAACAGTATTTCACACTTTACACCAGGCAATTACCCATCCAGTATCCACCTGTTAGTATCCATCATTGGTAGGCCAGAGAGTTTGGTTGCCTTGAGCGGTTGGTGTTTTGGAAGCTCAGTGTTTGACAGGAAAGAGCCTAGGGTGTAGAGGAATATGGGGCAACTGGACCGTGGGGCAAGTGGTCCGAAATGAAGGATTTTGTAATTGTATGGGCATACTGCTTTCTTTTGAACAGTATGACTTTTGTTAAAACTTGACATATATCCTTATCTTCTTTAGGGTATTTACACATGTGATATTCTCCAGATCTTTGAAGCCACTTCCTTGAGTGACTGATTGAAAATTCACAGATAGTATGGGCGATATATGAAGATGGGTTTATATCATGTTTAATGTATTTTATATGTTTGATAGATATGCAACAGTAAATATATACATGCAGTACAGTCTTCTTAAGGTGCTAGGTGCATATTGCATTTGATGGGTGCTATATTGTAGTGTGCTTAGGGACTTTCCGAAATATGATTAAAACCATAGGTTGTAGTTGAAATGACCGTAAAATGGCGCATATTACTAACTTGGGACATTGGTGGTTTTGAGTTGCGATCAATATTATCATTTAAAGAATGCTTCAACTTAAATCATTATCACGGTTATTCATTTGGTAGAGTTATTAGTTTATGAATTTGCAAATAACAAAGTACACCATTTCTTATTTTATCTAAGACACTCGTCTATTGTAGGACCCGAACGCCGTAATGTTTGCGAATTCAAATATACTCGCTGGCTACAGAAATCTGTGTAATGGCTAAAAACAAAAATGCAGTTTTGCCTTTTTTTCTGAAATGTATTGGAGTTATTGATTATTTTGACAAATGGTAGTATGTTTTAAAACTTTTAAACATTTTGGCGTACAATTTATTACGTCGCAGGCGTGTTTGAATAATGTTTCATCTCGACAAAGTGCAAAGTCATTCGTTGGGGCAAGTGGTCCGAAGGGGTATGGAGCAACTGGTCCGCCTGCAAAAATTTAATCAAAATTGTAAAATTCATTTTGAAAATTATATAGTTGTTAGTGTCAATAAAACATGACTCGGTATTGAAATGTGAATAGAATATGAAATAATTCACATTATTTCTAGTTTTTGGGGCATTTTGGGTCTAATACTACTATTTCTGCTATTGAAGGATTACAATATGACATGGAATTGCTTTAGAATGGTTTAAAACCTCGGTATTATGAATTACATCTTTATTATATTTTGAATGGTGTCTGTAAAGGTATTTGCAATGACGAAATATCATGATTTATGTATTTTATCCACTGCTTTTTGTGTATATTAATAGGCATAGCACAATGCACACACACAGAGTCTGCCACTGGGAGTATAACACCAGTGAACAACAACATATGAAGAGCTGTGTTGCATAAAGCTCTACATCCACTTTTACCTGTTACTCATTTTGCATTATTGAATGGATGGCTATTCAAAATGTGGAATGTTGTTTGTATTGTTGCCTCAATTGGCGTGCATGGATGAATTAATCCAAGTCATGAAGACAGCCATGGAATATTTGGATTAATTAATCATGCAAAATGAGTAACATGTAGGAGTGGTCTGTAAGCCCTTATTCAAAACAATCTTTTCATATAATGTATGCAGCTCCACTTTGAAAAACACCCCTATATAAAATTAATTATCCTCACAGTAGGCACTTCATGTAGGGCAGTGAACTTGCCATATATGGGTAGTCATGACCTTGGACTATATAACCTTGATCCAGGTATAAATACTTATCATCCGGTTTTTTAGTTATGACTGTTTTTACCAATTTTCGAAATTTGCTCTGAACTTGAATATATTGGGCCAATTTAAATAAACCTAACCTGAGATATTGTACTAAACACTACAATCCATTTAGTGATATGCTCAGATTTTGCATCCTTTGAGTGCCTACTGTGAGGAAAAGACTGAGAATTTAAATATGGGTATTTAAGAAATGGAAAAGCTTGTTTAATTTCTAAATCCATCAATATTTGTCAATCAAATTGGGTATACATGTTATATATCTATTACCGATCACTCTTATGATGGGAAAAAAAATTGTCGGACATTGCTCATTTGCATATTAATGACTTGAATAGATAATTAGCTAATTTGCATATTTAATGAGCTTATGAAACTAAATTATAGTTTAAAAGATTGGGTATTGTACAGTTAGCCATAATACCATGTTTGATTGCAATACACCATTCACAACTGGATTTATAACATTTACGCATATTAATTAGCTGGACTTAGTCACTTTTTTGATTGCGGTCAGTAAAACTGGTCAAAATGACCAATTTCACTAGCTTATTTTAGCTTAATGCAATATAATTTTACCATATTTTTTAATTTAACATGGTATATAGATATTCAATTGTTAAAGAAATATATGTAAATGGTGTTTTGAATGTTACATTATTAACAAATTGAGCTCTCTAAATCTTGATAAATTATATTTGTGGGCATTGTTACTGTTTTTGGCAGGTTTTCGGCCATTTTCCGAGTATCTCAAAACACCGTACCACAAGAATGCATTGACCGATTGTCATAATTCTTTTTGGAAAATAAATCTTTCATTGCAATCTTTCATTTGAATCCAATTTTGTACATGTCTCAATCATTTGAATGTTATGTGTGATATGCCTAATATTAACCTTTGGGTCATCATTGTCATATTGACTAACTTCCCCTGTAACATGAAAAGCTGGCTAAATATCAAGATGGTTTATTATAAGTACTAAATGATGATTATATGAAGTAAATAAAATCATTAAAGAAAGGGGTATATATAGACAAATGTATGGGGCATCTGAATATCACAACCATGTAACCATTTAACTAGGTTCATACCGTTTTATCTAATACATGTGCAGTCGAAAATTTCGCATTAGTATACTGCTATTTACGCGTTAACCACGAAAACTGTATAAAACATGGGTTTCATGAGCCCAGTATCTTTTTTATATGTTAAATAATATGGAAATGTGTTTGTAAAGAAAATGCTGCCTAGTTTCCGTGTTGTCATTCGCTGATTTCTGTGTATTCTAACCGTTGGAACATATAGGACCAGTTGCCCCAATGATGGGGTAACTGGTCCGTGCCAAGTAAAGTTTTTAGTTAGTGGTAATTGGCCTTTTCTTTAGATATTTTTTAACATTGATTATATGTTATATGTAAACAGTTACATGGGTGATATTTTCATAGCAATTCCAAAAATATTTACACGAGCTTTAATCTTTTATATCATGAAATACGCTTAACCGGACCAGTTGCCCCATCCTCCCCTAGTTATGTTTTGTCAAAATATCCATATATTGAAACAGTTACTAAATTATACATGTCATTGTCATGAATGATAAGTGTATGGTGTATGACAGTCATCACCCTATATGAGGACACGGCATCTCTCACACATTGTCCCAAATATATAAAATACATGCGATAGGTATAGGGTCAATGAGATATGCACTAGCTCTACAGCATATTACAGTTTCGAATCAATGGAAAATATTCCTTGTAACCAGGAATTGGGAGAGAGAGGGTAGTAACTCTGAGACTTAAGATCAAGTCTACCAACCAAATAGCTTTACGTCTTTCGATTAATTTCGCTCACTTACATTCGTGTATACAAATCATATTCGTTTTTTCATGTTTTCAGCTTTGAAGATCAAGAAGATTTTGGCGAGAGTTCCGAATCCGCGTTTACCAACTCTACGAGAAACACTCATTCTTTTACAATTATTCCTAGTGTTACCGGGTGAGTTGACCAATAATTGAATCCAAACATGATCAAAAACTGCCAAAAATGTTAAAACATTGTCAACAAAAAGGAAGTGGCTTTCGATGATTTGTTATCGCTAAAAGTGATTTTTGCAGCGAATTTCTACTCAAGTGTTTGCCGTTCACCATCTTGAATCATGTTTGACGCAATTTCGACAAAAGATGGTGCCCTATCAATATGTGATGCGATCTGTGAAAACCCGCCACATGGTGGCATTTTTCATATTGGAGATATTTATATCATAAGAAAGCTAAAACTGTGCTGATTACAGAACTGTTTCGATCATTTTTCTACGATCACTACAAAAAAAGTTATGAGTGAATGATGATTGTGATGTCACCAAAAGCTACAAAACAAGAAATCATGAAAACAGGCCAAAAAAGATATATAATTCAATATAATAACATTATAGGGTTAATAATAAAAGTGACTTAAGTAAGTTTGTCAAGGTGAAATTTCATGAAAGATGATGACACAAAGTACTGGAAACTAATTTTCTTAAAAAAAATCTAAAAAAAAGAAAAAGTTTTTTTATTTTTTTATTTTTTTATTTTTTCTATTTTACCCATAATCCCTAGTTCACATTTTGCGACATCCGACGGGTTTTCTCAGATCACATCACATATTTGTTTCTGTTTTTTCTATAGGGTATTTTTTCTATAAAAAAAGAGAAATACGCAAAAATCAAGAGTCAAAATAAATTAGGCCGCTACAATCTGATACCGTACCTGTCAGTCACGACTGCAGAAATATCCACCATAGGGTTTTTAAAGCTTAACCGTATAGCTCAATTGGTAGAGTGTCCGACTTGCACGCACGTGGCCCGAGTCCGATCGATCCCCGGCGCATGCGGAGACTGATTCCATCCACTATTTGACCTGTTTCCCCCTGGTAGTTTAATTCACAAAAATGCGCCCTGGATATTAGGGTTAATGTCATGATATGTAAATTATGCAAACTATTTTTCTCTCTCTGCCGGAAATATTTATTTTACACAGGTCCCCGTATTCACGTTCATGCACATGTTTGTTATGTTGGACAAGAAAAAGACGGCAATGACATCTGGCGTTGGGTTCTACCGTACGAAGATCCGTGCGCTTGCACCAGCGTTCGATTTGGTGGCTTGAATACAGACACTCCTATTCGGCCATTTCATCCGGTGTATGTCGACAAACCATTGATAACCAACGACATTGGAAAAATTAGGAATCATTACGATTTGCAATGCAAAGGTACAGTGTAACACGTCATAAACACTCTTCATCCATATTCAATCTAATCATACTTGATATAGTAACATGGAATATCTAGGTTTGGTCAATAGGAATTCTCCTTTTTAAATCAAATTATAGACAAATACACGTCCTGAAGTTTTTAAAACATTTTATCAAGATTAATCGTACAGATTTCCATTGTACAAACACAGATTCGGAGGAGTGCAATGGCGAGGGATCTGGACAAAACTGTGACGGCAAACGTAAGTGTACAAAATGAGCAATGATGAATTGAAGGATGCTTGGTCAAAAGATGTCGTCAGCTGCCCACGCATATTTACATTAATATTTGGCTTTATCTGATGACACAAATAAAGGGTCAAAAAGTAAGTCCCCTATAAATGGGATCGCGTTTGTTTGCATAACTCTACATACAAATGTACCTTTTGAAAAATTGAAACGTTTGTCAAATAATAAAACGCTTGGCAACCCATTGCAAGTTTTCCTTTTTTAATAGCATGTTTACTTCTTCCAAAACATTCAAATTTCCCCAAAATGATGTTTTCAGAAAAAGTGTCACTTTTCAAAATCTTATGCAAGAAAGTTACAAAATGTCTCCAGTGCTGTTTAAAATTAATTTGAATTGTCTTTATTTGCAAATAAAAAAAGTATTTTCTTTCTTAAGTTGGTACTACTTTGAAATCAAAAAAATAAAATGATTGTATTTCAGTCATGACTAGCCAATTCACGTCAATAACTTCCCCATATTCGGAGATATCATTTTAGGGAAATGTGACTGTTTTGGGAAAAATAAACATGGTTATTGAATCATCAGAGGCAAATTTGTGTTACCCACACAAATTTGCCTCTGATGATCCAAGGGTTTTCCCGTTTCGAACATTTTCAATCTATCAAAACGCCTATTTTTTCAAATAATAATTGTTTCAAACCACAGATCAAGATGAATGCCGTGGCAAAGGATCTGGCGGCCATAGATGCGACAGCAACGCTGCATGCACAAACTCTGATGGTAGTTTCACGTGCGAATGTAATCCTGGTTGGACCGGTGACGGTTCCAATTGCGCAGGCATACTTTTATTTTATTTGATCGCTTAAAGGATGGTTATTATTAGTTTACGAAGAACTTGATACTTACGCAGAGTGTAAGAACACTGATGGTAGTTTCACATATACTGGCTTGGTGACGGTGGCGTTGTACTGGTATTATTTTTTTGGTTAAAATATAACATCATGCTTTATACATTGCATCATTGCAATTAGTTCTACAGTATGTAGCATATTTTCTCTTTGTATATTGTTTCAAACCACAGATCAAGATGAATGCAGTGGCGAAGGATCTGGACATAGCTGCGACAGCAACGCTGCATGCACAAACACCGTTGGTAGTTACACGTGCCAATGTAATCCAGGTTGGAGAGCCGGTGAAGGTTTTAGTTGCATAGGTATGTTTTCATTTTATTTGATCGGTTAAGACACATGTGGTTGCAATACAATGCAACCACTCTGATGGTAGTTTCATGTGCGAATGTTATCCAGGTTGGAACGGTGACGGTACCATAATTGCGCCGGTAAAATGTATTTTATTTGATCGCTAAGATTAGTTATTCATTCGGAGAAAATTGTTACTCACGCAGAGTGTAAGAACACTGATGGTAGTTTCACGTGAGAATATACTTGCTTGGTGACAGTGGCATTGCTCTGGTTTACATTTTGGTTAAAATTTAACATCATGCTTTATGCATCGTATCATTGCCTTTGGTTCTACAGTATGCAGCCGTATTTTCTTTTTGCATAATCTTTCATTGAATTAAGTCGTTCATTTAGTATCAATTTCTCTTTGTATAATCTTTCATTGAGTTTAAGTCGTTCATTTAGTATCAATATTGTTTCAAACCACAGATCAAGATGAATGCAGTGGCGAAGGATCTGGACATAGCTGCGACAGCAACGCTGCATGCACAAACACCGTTGGTAGTTACACGTGTCAATGTAATCCAGGTTGGACAGCCGGTGAAGGTTTTAGTTGCATAGGTATGTTTTCATTTTATTTGATCGTTTAAAGACACATGTGGATGCATTACAATGCAACCACTCTGATGGTAGAACTGATATCGGTCGCTGATGTCGGCAGACGCAAAGGGGGACGGTGCTTTCCCGTCCCTCCAGCGACCTGATAAATCCAGCAAACCTGGCCAAGCAAAAGGACGGGCGGTCCCCATTTACCAATCCAGATCATTTTTACATTTTATTACATGGGCCCAACCATATACTATTCCGCGCACGTTGTTAAACCAACGTAGCAAATTCTAACAGTTTGTGTTTGGTCGGCGCCCTTAGATGTCATACAAATTGATGGACACGGCATGCTATCAGCATGCTATCAGCATTGGGTGTTCCTTACTGGTAAAACGTGTGCACAAATATTTGCGGTAATACTATTTTAAGTACTAGAAGTGTTGAACTAATTTTAACTGTGAATATTTATTTACCAGAATTTTTAAATAAGAGGAAACTTTTTATAAACGTCAGAACAGTATTACAATTAAATATACGAAGAGTATCTGTCTCGTTCGGCAACTTTCTTTCATAGAGGCTCCCTTAGGAGTCATAAAACGTAGAGTGGATTATCCAGGTCCGCCTTTCGAAATCTATGTGTACTATGGCCGTGAGTGACCGATTCTAGTTATATCTGACGGTAGGTTCACGTGCGAATGTAATCCAGGCTGGAACGGTGACGGTACCATTTGGGCCGGTAAAATGTATTTTATTTGATCGCTAAGATTAGTTATTAGTTCGGAGAAACTTGATACGTACCCAGAGTGTAAGAACACTGATGGTAGTTTCACTTGAGAATAATCTGGCTTAGTGACGGTGGCATTGCACTGATTTTACATTTTGGTTAAAATTTAACATCATGCTTTATACATTGCATCATTGCCTTTAGTTCTACAGTATGTAGCATATTTTCTCTTTGCATAATCTTTCATTGAATTAAGTCGTTCATTTAGTATCAATATTGTTTCAAACCACAGATCAAGATGAATGCAAAGGCGAAGGATCCGGACATAGCTGCAGCAGCAACGCTGTATGCACAAACATCGATGGTAGTTACACGTGCCAATGTAATCCAGGTTGGACAACCGGTGAAGATTTTAGTTGCATAGGTATGTTTTCATTTTATTTGATTGGTTAAGACACATGTGGTCACAATGCAACAACTCTAATCATGCTAATGGTAGTTTCACGTGCAATGTAACACAGGCTGGAACGGTGACGGTTCCATTTGCGCAGGTAAAATGTATTTTATTTCATCGATAATATTAGTAATTAGTTCGGAGAAATGTTATACTTACGCAGGGTGTAAGAACACTGATGGTAGTTTCACATGAGAATATACTTGCTTGGTGACGGTGGCTTTGCACTGGTTTTACATTTTTGGTTAAAATTTAACATCATGCTTTATAAATTGCATCATTGCCTTTAGTTCTACAGTATGTAGCATATTTTCTCTTTGCATAATCTTTCATTGAATTAAGTCGTTCATTTAGTATCAATATTGTTTCAAACCACAGATCAAGATGAATGCAAAGGCGAAGGATCCGGACATAGCTGCAGCAGCAACGCTGTATGCACAAACATCGATGGTAGTTACACGTGCCAATGTAATCCAGGTTGGACAACCGGTGAAGATTTTAGTTGCATAGGTATGTTTTCATTTTATTTGATCGGTAAAGACACATGTGGTCACAATGCAACAACTCTAATGGTAGTTTCACTTGAGAATAATCTGGCTTAGTGACGGTGGCATTGCACTGGTTTTACATTTTGGTTAAAATTTAATATCATGCTTTATACATTACATCATTGCCTTTAGTTCTACAGTATGTAGCATATTTTCTCTTTGCATAATCTTTCATTGAATTAAGTCGTTCATTTAGTATCAATATTGTTTCAAACCACAGATCAAGATGAATGCAAAGGCGAAGGATCCGGACATAGCTGCAGCAGCAACGCTGTATGCACAAACATCGATGGTAGTTACACGTGCCAATGTAATCCAGGTTGGACAACCGGTGAAGATTTTAGTTGCATAGGTATGTTTTCATTTTATTTGATCGGTAAAGACACATGTGGTCACAATGCAACAACTCTAATGGTAGTTTCACTTGAGAATAATCTGGCTTAGTGACGGTGGCATTGCACTGGTTTTACATTTTGGTTAAAATTTAATATCATGCTTTATACATTACATCATTGCCTTTAGTTCTACAGTATGTAGCATATTTTCTCTTTGCATAAGCTTTCATTGAATTAAGTCGTTCATTTAGTATCAATATTGTTTCAAACCACAGATCAAGATGAATGCAAAGGCGAAGGATCCGGACATAGCTGCAGCAGCAACGCTGTATGCACAAACATCGATGGTAGTTACACGTGCCAATGTAATCCAGGTTGGACAACCGGTGAAGATTTTAGTTGCATAGGTATGTTTTCATTTTATTTGATCGGTTAAGACACATATGGACACAATGCAACAACTCTAATGGTAGTTTCACGTGCGAATGTAACACAGGCTGGAACGGTGGCGGTTCCATTTGCGTAGGTAAAATGTATTTTATTTCATCGATAATATTAGTAATTAGTTCGGAGAAATTTTATACTTACGCAGAGTGTAAGAACACTGATGGTAGTTTCACTTGAGAATAATCTGGCTTAGTGACGGTGGCATTGCACTGGTTTTACATTTTGGTTAACATTTAACATCATGCTTTATAAATTGCATCATTGCCTTTAGTTCTACAGTATGTAGCATATTTTCTCTTTGCATAATCTTTCATTGAATTAAGTCATTCATTTAGTATCAATATTGTTTCAAACCACAGATCAAGATGAATGCAAAGGCGAAGGATCCGGACATAGCTGCAGCAGCAACGCTGTATGCACAAACATCGATGGTAGTTACACGTGCCAATGTAATCCAGGTTGGACAACCGGTGAAGATTTTAGTTGCATAGGTATGTTTTCATTTTATTTGATTGGTTAAGACACATGTGGTCACAATGCAACAACTCTAATCATGCTAATGGTAGTTTCACGTGCAATGTAACACAGGCTGGAACGGTGACGGTTCCATTTGCGCAGGTAAAATGTATTTTATTTCATCGATAATATTAGTAATTAGTTCTGAGAAATGTTATACTTACGCAGGGTGTAAGATCACTGATGGTAGTTTCACATGAGAATATACTTGCTTGGTGACGGTGGCTTTGCACTGGTTTTACATTTTTGGTTAAAATTTAACATCATGCTTTATAAATTGCATCATTGCCTTTAGTTCTACAGTATGTAGCATATTTTCTCTTTGCATAATCTTTCATTGGATTAAGTCGTTCATTTAGTATCAATATTGTTTCAAACCACAGATCAAGATGAATGCAAAGGCGAAGGATCCGGACATAGCTGCAGCGAACGATGAGAGCCCGTATGAAGACGGTATAAGGACGGCGCACCCATTCGCACCTGTTTCGCACCCGTTTCGCACCCGTTTCGCGCCCATTCGCAGGGCGGTGATGGACGGTGGTGGACGTCGACCATCTTAGCGACGGACTGCGAATGGCAGCATGCAGCCTGGTAACCGTTCGCGGAACGGACTCTCAGCAGGCATGTTGCAACTCTCTAAATGTAAAAGAGCTAAAACTCACTCTTTCGAGAGCTCTAGGAGGGACAGCTCTTTTTTGGAGTGAAGTTCACTCTTAAAAGAGCGATTTTCACTCTTAAAAGAGCGATTTTCACTCTTAAAAGAGCAATTTTCACTCTTAAAAGAGCGATTTTCACTCTTAAAAGAGCGATTTTCACTCTTAAAAGAGCGATTTTTACTCTTAAAAAAGATAGATAGAGTTAACTTCACTTCTTAGAAGAGCCGTCCCTCCTAAAGCTCTCGAAAGAGTGAGGTTTAGCTCTTTTGCATTTAGAGAGTATTATAGATGTTGATCGTACGAATTCCGGAATGCAAATTAAGCGGCGAGCTTGAGCGCTCAGCATGAAAAGGGCGGTTTGATGATGTAATCAAGACGTTTCGGCCGGTACCCAGGCGTCCCGACCGGTTAGGAACCGGTAAGGAGGTGGTATGCACACGGTGAGGACACGGTTAGAACGGTAAGCTAGAACTGTATGAGGCCGGTGATCCCGGGACAAGGCCGGTGAGAACCCGGGACAGACCCGGTGTAGAACGGTATGGACCGAGGACCCGGTGAGGAGGTGTTATGCACCCGGTAAGAACGGTAAGCTAGTATTATGAGGACGGTGAGCCCGGTACCCGACCGGTGAGGACCCAGTATAGACCCTGTATAAAACGGTATGGACCCGGTGGCCACAACAAAATATTAATGCGCACGTTGACATGTTTTACTGATTGTTTGGACTCTGTTGTTTTTCTATTAGACGGTAAGGTGGCCGCCTACCATTACCGCCCTGCGAACGGGCGCGAAACGGGTGCGCCGTCTGTATACCGTCCTCAAACCGGGCTCTCACCGTTTGCCGCGGCAAGAGTTTTGAGAATGGTCAAACTTCCTGCCGGGCGCGGATGGCCGGCAATGTCCCCGGCAATGTGTTCAACGGACGGGAAACGGCCCACCGTGTGACATCACCGTGTGCCACCGTGTGCACCAATTTGTCACACGGTAATGGGCCGGCCAGCTCACACGGATACATGTGAGTACAAATGTATTTTACAGAGATTCCCGGAATGTGAGCGAAGCGGCGAGCTTGAGCGCTTAGCTTATACAGGGCAGTTTGATGACGTTATCAAGGCGGTTCGGTCGGTACCTAAGCGTTTCGGCCGGTAAGGACCTGGTGAGGAGGTGGTATGAGCCCGGTTCCAGGCCGATGAGGACCCGGTATAGAACAGTATGAACCCGGTGACAAAACAAAAATCAATGCGGTCGTTGACATTTTTTGCTGATTGTTCACCGTGTTGGACTCTTGTTGTTTTTCTATAAGACGGTAAGGGGCCGCCCAGCTCACACGGATACATGTGAGGGCCCCATAAGACATGCATAATCGTAGCCAACCGCATCGATATTCGTTCGATCACGAAAACCTGGATTATAGTGATTACAGATATGAACATTAGCAGATTTGACTACCACTATTACCAGGCTATCAATTACATCATATATTACGAAATAACAGGATAGGAGGTGGAGGTTTTAGTTAGTTCTACGTGAAAACTTTAAACAGTTTGATATGCCCAACCCGACCGACCCTAAATACATTGCCGACCTGAATATTTGTTATTATTTTGAGGAAGGAAAAAAAACAACCGAAATATATATAAATAAAAATTGAACACAGTATTAAAGTTTCTGACTGTTTGCTTTCATTTTCGGCTATTTTAACACCCCAAAGCAGATGATTTAAAAAACAAAACAAAATCCCGACCGACCTACCCTATTTGAATACAACTCTTGTATACCAGATAATGTTATTCAATTTTCATGTGGAGGTTATATCTAATCATCAAGCATCAATATTTCGTCACATCATTGATTCTGCCAACATGAAACAACATGTGTTAAATCCAACTCATCGTGATGGTCACACACTTGATCTAATTCGCAACCGAGCATCCGACAACTTAGTTTCAAATATTACTAAGACTTTTTATTTACCATCTGATCATGCTGCCATCAAATGTTCACTGTATATTGGACGACCAGATCCTGTTAAAATTGAAATAAAACACGCCCATTTCGCGATCTTCATGTCAACGCTTTTCTTGATGATATTTCTAATTCCACTTTATGTGCATCATTGGCTTCTTTCTCTGATATTGATTTGTTGATCACCAAGTATGAATTTGTCTTGAACAGGCAATATTTTCATTGTAGACTAAATGAAGTCTCCTTTATTCGCGTATCACATTATGATGATTAGTGAGTGTATAAACGGAGAAAAGAAACCACCCAAACAATAGTTGAGACGGACCGGCATAGAAATGGGGTAGGCGTGTTGTTAGTTTAGTGTTTGTGCTGGGATTGGTTAAGGTTCGAAGTGAGGTACGTGTATGAAGTAGGTTATTGGGATGGGTGTTGTGGGGTGTTGTGGGGTAATTTCGGGTAGGATTGGGTGTCGGCGGGGATGTTGATCGTTTTGGGATCGAGATGGGTGTGATGTGACATGAAATTCAATTAAATTCCAGTCAATTTGACATTGAGCAAAGTAGGATTAATAAATTCATGTTTCCTATTCAGATTCATGATTTAAAAGCATTACAATTCATGATTTTATCGAGCAAGTCGAAATTCCAATGTAAAATCGCTAGTAAATCACCTCATGAATATCAATTAGCTCATTATCGGCAGTGTAATGCTATGGGAAATTTAAACTGAGATCAACTGGTGATGGAAAACTCCATGTGTAGAATTTTATAAATGATAATTGGCATGCACAGTTTATTGGAATACCTTCAGACGCGAACAAAAAACCAATTGATATTGTGCAGAGCAAAAGGATCGAACCCCGGATCTCCCGTTATTCAAGCGAACTCTCTACCAACTGAGCCATCAAGGGAACATAGTATATCCGTGAGATTTAAACACTTCATCAATTATGTTTCTAGAGCCACATGATGCAAAAACATAATTTTGAAGTTGAAAAAGATTTCTTCGAAAGATGTTCATCCTATGCACATAGCCTGCAATCAACACAAAAATCAAAATATAATGCGATCGCATATGAATGGACAATGAACTCTCTCTTACAATCTCTTTTTATCTACTTAAATGGTCACGTCGTAAAATCGATTTAGGAAATAATTATGACTAAAACCCTCATTTATCTCACTTTATGACAAGTTTGTTATTTCGCTTTTTAAGGATGCTGTCAAGTGTCGTTGTATGAATTTTTCAAGCACTGTAACTGTCAAACTATTTATGTGTTGTACATAAAAGTATACACTCTTTTCAATGAAATGAGTCAGGGAATCCATTTTTCGTATCAAATTTCACTGAGAAAAATGCCTCTTTTTTTGCCTACATTTTTCAAACAACCTAACAAAATAATGTTTGGGTCAAAAATTCAAAATTTTTACAGAAAGCATCTTAATTCGATTATCCAGGACACGTATTTTTTGTTTGCCTTTAAAAAAGTTTTAAAATTATTGACCAAAAAGTGCTAAAAAGTGAATTTGAGATTTTTTTATCTCCAAATTTACATTTTTAGTACTTTTTGGTCAATAATTTCACAACCAAAAATGTTAAAAGGCAAAAAAAACACCGTGTACTAGATAATTGAATTAAGATGCTTTCTGTAAAATGTTAGAATGTTGTACCCAAAAATTATTTTGTTAGATTGTTTGAAAAAAATTGCCCCCCCCCCCCCAAAAAAAGGAATTTTTGGGCAAAAATATATAAATCACGATTTTCAGTGAAATTTGATACAAAAAATGGATTCATTGAACCCTTCCCTTCAAAAAAATGTATACTTTGATATGGATTATATGAATAATGACGAAGTTACGGCAGTTTTACGGAAGCTATTTCTGACACTTGACAGCCCTCTTAAGACAGCTGTTTGTCAGATCAATCGCTTACTTTTGCAACATTTCAGTTCGATATCAACAAAATGTCAAACTTCCCATGTGAAATACTCTGCTTGTACATGTCAGAGACTGGTTTTAATAAGTTAAGACATTAATCTCCACAAAAAAGACTTAAACTTGACTTCATGATTACTCTTGAAAAAGATAGTTCAGATTCCGCGGGAGTTCACAATTGCGAAGTGCATTTCGGTAATAATTGACCTTTTAACGGTTATTCGGCCAAGAGGCGTTCCGACTACTGAATGGGTGATACATCGTTGTTATATAAATTGTTAGTATATTATCAATGTTAATGTATATTTATAATACATGTACGTTACTGTAATAATTCGGCTTCACTCCGATCGTTCACAGACCGGTGGATTCGGGTACGCCGATGGAAGACGAACCGTTCATCTTGATTAATTACTGCTGATTACTGATGATTATTAAAAACATAATTAAAGTACTTATTTTGATTTAACGATGATTACTGGGCCCCAGTATTGAATTCGCCTGATCAGCTCATGCCGGAAGAAATGTCCCAACATACTCGTTCATTTGACTAAGGTCACTATCACTCCACTGTCAAGTGTGCTATGGTTGATCGATAGAGAACTTTATTAGACAGACGCGATTATGACAAAGCTGTAATCCGTATATAAGTTCGTATCGTTGGGACTTTAATCAAGAAATGCCGGGAAAATATTGTCATCTCCTCTATTACACGTCGCTGTGCGTGCGTTAAGGTATGCCGAAGGTGAACTTTGGCTGTTAGTTTCGAGGTCATCATAAAACAGGCATCGACCTTGAAGCTGAGAATTTGCGCAGTCCAATAATATTGTAATCTCCTCTATTACACGTCGCTGTGTATGCGTTAAGGTATGCCGAAGGTGAACTTTGGCTGTTAGTTTCGAGGTCATCATAAAACAGGCATCGACCTTGAAGCTGAGAATTTGCGTAGTCCAATAACTCTAAACACAGGGGGTGTGACCTATATTAACCTCGGTACCAGGCCCCGGTATACACTATATTAGGGATTCACCATTATTCTAAGTTGTGGGACTGTTGGATGTTGGGTTCAGGTGGAACTTTTATTAGCCTCAAGGCGAGTCTAATATCCATTCCCCGGTCCATTCCATGGCAGGTTGTACATGTAGTAAGAATTGCGAGCTTACTACCTGCCATGGTATATCTTTTGGGTTGGGTGGGCAAAGTTTGGGGGTTTTTTTTATCGGTATTTATGCGAAGTTTTTTGCTGGTATTTTATTCTACAACCATCACCCCCTTAAAGTCTAATGGAATATTCAGCTTTACAAATAAATTACATGGAATGTTAAAAGCCATAAAGCAAATAAACACTTGAAGTTGAAGACAATAGCGGCATGTTAGCCCATTCATAATAGTTACGTGAGAATATTGACCAAGTGCGGTCATTATCGTCGGCGAAATATGCACTTGAGCGGTTTTATTGTGGCTCATCAATTGAGGGGTAAATCTAGCTGACGAATCGGTATGGCTTACCGAATTTACTACGCACCAGAAAATGCGCCCAATACCGCGGGAAAACGGGTCTGCATGCGTTCTTGAAAAACATTCATAGGCAGAGATGGGCTGCTCTGCACGCACAGCTATCATATTTAATTTAGGTATGTATGATTCTGAAATAATATTGCATATTTTATCATTTATTTCATTTTTCATAATTGTATTTTATAGCCGAATGGTTAATAGCGTACCGTTGGGCGCATGAGTATAGCAACACTGATTGTATCGATTGTAGTCAATAGTCTGACGATATTTACTCTTACACAAAACGCGCCCAACATAGAGGAAAAACGGTTTGCATGCGTTCTTGAAACAGTAATTTCGATCTTTATGATTGTTATTAACATTTACAACTCTGTATACTTCTGTGTATTGTTTCCGTATTTTATGATGTTATATTATTTTACGTTTTTCATAAGTATTTAATATTTTATCGGCCGTATTTGCCAAGTTGGCGTACAGTTGGGCGCATGGGTATAGCAACACTGATTGTATCAATTTGTAATTACTTTAAAAATTATGAAGCTATCACCATTTTGGCCCGGGGGGGGGGGGGGCGCACTTGAAATTAATGACTATTGTCATCGCGCACGGGAAGGTACAGCCATTCTTGCCGGGGGGGGGGGGGGGGTGCACTCATATGCCGTATCTACGTAGTATAGGCCTATTATGTTACAATGTAGCACAGCAATTAATAATTTGAAGGCCTATAGTATAAGCAGAGAGATGTTATTTATACTAATTTTTATTATTACACCTCCCTGGTATAGGCCTAAGAATAATAGTCTTAGAAATTCTGAAATTAACTAACTGGGTTTTTTATTGATACTCGAGCCGACGAAATTGACTCATACACAAAACGCGCCCACATTAATTTCTATCTTTATGATTGTTATTAATGTTTATATTTCTGTATACTTCTGTATATTGTTTCCATATTTTATGATTTTATATTATTTTACTTTTATTTTTCATAATTGTAAATATTTTATCGGCTGAAATCGCCAAGTTGGCGTACAGTTGGGCGCATGGATATAGCAACACTGAATGTATCTATTTGTATGTAAAGTACTTACAATTATCATGATTATGAACATTGTCACGCGCGAGAAGCTATCACCATTTTGGCCCGGGGGGGGGGGGGGGGGGGGGGGCACTCATATGCCGTATCTACGAAGGCTTATATGTTAGCACAGCAAATATTTGAAGGTCTATAAGAATAGTCTTAGAAATTCGGAACTTTAGCTGGTATTTTTTATTGATTGGCAAAAAAAAAATAATGGCTAAACTTTAGAATACCCTACCATTTTTGAAGCTCCACTTTTTTTTAAAATCATCTTCGACGGCGCGAAGCTCAACCTTTTAAAAAATAATGCAACATCGAAAAGGTCTTCCTTTTCAATATCACCTTCGCCAGCGCGAAAGCACCGCTGGTGAACCATCATCATCGACGGCGCGAAGCTCAATTTTCTTTTTCCTACCATTTTTGAAGCTCCTCTTTTTTTTAAATCATCTTCGACGGCGCGAAGCTCAAACTTTTAGAAAATAATGCAACATCGGAAAGGTCTTTTTCAATATCACCTTCGCCAGCGCGAAAGCACCACTGGTGAACCATCATCATCGACGGCGTGAAGCTCAATCTTTTTTTCAAAACAATCAACATCGGCGAAGCACTGCTGATGAAGCCATCATCATCGACGGCGCGAAGCTCAATCTTTTTTTTCAAAACAATCAACATCGGCGAAGCACCGCTGATGATGCCATCATCATCGACGGCGCGAAGCTCAAGCTTTTTTTCAAAACAATAGTATTTTGTATAATTTTCAAACCTCAATGACATAATACAGTCCTCAAAATAAGTAACTGACCAGGTAATAAATATATTCTAACTCCAAAACTATTATAGCTCCTATACGTCTAATGTGGGTTGATTATAATAATGTGGTTTTATGATATGCTGTGTGATGTGATATTAAATCCTTGATTAAGGATCATTGGCACTGCCGTCCGGCACCCAGACGATGGCGGACACGACGAACAGCCGTAAATTTTGAATTTCCGTTGGTTTCAATGCAATAATGGATTTTGATCATATATCCCCCCTATAAAATTCATCACACGTGGGAAATAAATTATTTTATCCTAAAACCACTGGACTTGTATAACCAACTCAAGTGTCGTCAGTACTTTAGCGTCCCATTAACTATGGGTCGTTCTTTAAAAGCCCCGTCCAAAGATATATTATGGGTCGTTCTTTAATAGTCCTGTCCAAATTGTTAAGGTGTTGGACTGCCCCTTAATATTGCATTGGGACTGAAGTTCAGTATCATGTGACAGGTCGGCTTAAACATGTTAAATAGATTATGGGTCGTTCTTTAAAAGCACTGCCCAAATTGATGAGGTGCTGGACTGTCCCTTAATATTGCATTGTGGGACAGGTTGGCCGAAATAGATTACGGGTCGTTCTTTTTGCATTGGGACATTATGGGTCGTTCTTTACCCCTTGATATTGCACAGGGACCGAATCTCAGTATCATGTGACAGATTTACCAAACTAGATTATGGGTCGTTCTTTAAAAGCCCCGTCCAAAGATATATTATGGGTCGTTCTTTAATAGTCCCGTCCAAATTGTTAAGGTGTTGGACTGCCCCTTAATATTGCATTGGGACTGAAGTTCTCGTAGATTATGGGTCGTTCTTTAAAAGCCCCGTCCAAAGATATATTATGGGTCGTTCTTTAATAGTCCCGTCCAAATTGTTAAGGTGTTGGACTGCCCCTTAATATTGCATTGGGACTGAAGTTCAGTATCATGTGACAGGTCGGCTTAAATAGATTATGGGTCGTTCTTTAAAAGCCCTGCCCTATTGCACAGGGACCGAATTTCAGTATCATGTGACAGATTTTACAAAATAGATTATGGGTCGTTCTTTAAAAGCCCCGTCCAAAGATATATTATGGGCCGTTCTTTAATAGTCCCGTCCAAATTGTTAAGGTGTTGGACTGCCCCTTAATTGGGACTGAAGTTCAGTATCATGTGACAGGTCGGCTTAAATAGATTATGGGTCGTTCTTTAAAAGCCCTGCCAAAATTGATGAGACGCTGGATTGTCCCTTAATATTGCATTGTGGGACAGGTTGGCCAAAATAGATTATGGGTCGTTCTTTTTGCATTGGGATATTGTGGGTCGTTCTTACCCCTTGATATTGCACAGGGACATATTTCGGATTGTAATGAGCCCTGCTGGGCTGTAGAAAAAGATAGATTATCGGTCGTTCTTTAATAGCCCCGTCCAAATTGTTAAGGTGTTGGGCTGCCCCTTAATATTGCATTGGGACTGAAGTTCAGTATCATGTGACAGGTCGGCTTAAATAGATTATGGGTCGTTCTTTAAAAGCCCTGCCCAAATTGATGAGGTGTGGACTGTCCCTTAACATTGCATGTGGGACAGGTTGGCCAAAATAGATTATGGGTCGTTCTTTAAAAGCCCCGTCCAAAGATAGATTATGGGCTGTCCAAATTGTATGTAGAATAACACCGCCCATTCATGAGGCAGCCCCTTAATATTGCATTGTTGGACGCCGCCCCTTATAATTGTTGAGGTGTTGGACTGCCCAAATTGATGAGGTGCTGGACTGTCCCTTACCATTGCATTGTGGGACAGGTTGGCCAAAATATATTATGGGTCGTTCTTTTTGCATTGGAACATTATGGGTCGTTCTTTACCCCTTGATATTGCACAAGGGGCCGAATTTCAGTATCTATGACACCCTCCAGAGCTATAATTATATATGTAGCATACCACCGGGATCGGGAGGAGATCTGACAGCCGGGGGGGGGGGGGGGGGGGGGCGGGGGCGGGGGGGGGGCGGGGGGGGGGTGATGTAGGGGACTTGGGTGAAATAAATACAACAATACGTCGACGACAAACCACAATCATACATGGACACACTGATTAACCATAACATTTATAATTTTATCCACGTAAAATTATTTTCCATAACATTGTAAATTGATTCACTACAATTAATTGACCCATCATGAACAAACAAAGGTTGATACACTTTGTCCGTAATAAGGAACGCATTGCCCTCTCCCACTAGACAATGTAGATAGGTTGATCCCATGTTATTAAAAGCATAGGTAGGGTCAATATTTATTTACCGGGGAGGGGTAAGAGAAGGGGAGACCTCTGCCATAGCGTTAACATTAAACATGTCCCAAATCTTATTTAAATTGCGAGCCCGGACGTTGCGAACAGTGTCCAAAGTATGATGGTAAAACAGTAGGTACTAATTGTTTTGAGAAAAAAAAGATTGAGCTTCGCGCCGTCGATGATGATGGCTTCATCAGCGGTGCTTCGACGATGTTGATTGTTTTGAAAAAAAGATTGAGCTTCGCGCCGTCGATGATGATGGCATCATCAGCGGTGCTTCGCCGATGTTGATTGTTTTGAAAAAAAGATTGAGCTTCGCGCCGTCGATGATGATGGCATCATCAGCGGTGCTTCGCCGATGTTGATTGTTTTGAAAAAAAAGATTGAGCTTCGCGCCGTCGATGATGATGGCTTCATCAGCGGTGCTTCGCCGATGTTGATTGTTTTGAAAAAAAGATTGAGCTTCGCGCCGTCGATGATGATGGCTTCATCAGCGGTGCTTCGCCGATGTTGATTGTTTTGAAAAAAAGATTGAGCTTCGCGCCGTCGATGATGATGGCTTCATCAGCGGTGCTTCGCTGATGTTGATTGTTTTGAAAAAAAAGATTGAGCTTCGCGCCGTCGATGATGATGGCTTCATCAGCGGTGCTTCGCCGATGTTGATTGTTTTGAAAAAAGGTTGAGCTTCGCGCCGTCGATGATGATTGTTTCACCAGCGGTGCTTCGCCGATGTTGATTGTTTTGAAAAAAGATTGAGCTTCGCGCCGTCGATGATGATGGCTTCAACACCGGGACTTCGCCGATGTTGATTGTTTTGAAAAAGGTTGAGCTTCGCGCCGTCGATGATGATGGCTTCAACACCGGGACTTCGCCGATGTAGATTTATTTAGAAAAAAGGTTGAGCTTCGCGCCGTCGAAGATGATGGCTTCAACACCGGGACTTCGCCGATGTTGATTGTTTTGAAAAAAGGTTGAGCTTATCTATTCTGCCTTGTACTTAGAAAAATCAGCGCGTCTTGTCCCTTAGCTCGTTTGTTGAAAATCATTACGGGATACATCACGATCCGCGGCGTCGAAGAAGATTGTTAAAAAAAGGGCAGCTTGGAAATGGTAGGGTATTCTAAAGGTACTCCAAAATAATATATACGAAACCAGTCCCAATTGAATGGCAAAAAATAGGTTAAAGGCTGTTTTTCTCAAGAAAAAAATATATAGGTCTCAAGAACTGGGTTTTTTTCCTCCTCAATCCAGTCATTCATTGTTGTCAAGGCCTAACAGTTATGGGTATAGTTCACAGCATCTTGTGCGTCTAAAATAAGACTACTTAATTAATGACTAGATTGTCATCGCGCACGGGAAGCTACAGCCATTCTTGCCGGGGGTGGGGCACTCATATGCCGTATCTACGAAGGCTTATATGTTAGCACAGCAAATATTTGAAGGTCTATAAGAATAGTCTTAGAAATTCGGAACTTAGCTGGTATTTTTTATTGATTGGCAAATAAAAAAAACAATATACGAAACCAGTCCCAATTGAATGGCAAAAAATAGGTTAAAGGCTGTTTTTCTCAAGAAAAAAATATATAGGTCTCAAGAACTGGGTTTTTTTCCTCCTCAATCCAGTCATTCATTGTTGTCAAGGCCTAACAGTTATGGGTATAGTTCACAGCATCTTGTGCGTCTAAAATAAGACTACTTAATTAATGACTAGATTGTCATCGCGCGCGGGAAGCTACAGCCATTCTTGCCGGGGGTGGGGCACTCATATGCCGTATCTACGAAGGCTTATATGTTAGCACAGCAAATATTTGAAGGTCTATAAGAATAGTCTTAGAAATTCGGAACTTAGCTGGTATTTTTTATTGATTGGCAAAAAAAAAAAAAAAAATACGAAACCAGTCCCAATTGAATGGCAAAAAATAGGTTAAAGCTTGTTTTTCTCAAGAAAAAAATATATAGGTCTCAAGAACTGGGTTTTTTTCCTCCTCAATCCAGTCATTCATTGTTGTCAAGGCCTAACAGTTATGGGTATAGTTCACAGCATCTTGTGCGTCTAAAATAAGACTAACCATTAGAGCTATGCAACTCAAACTTTATAAGGTAAGGATGACCTTTCATGTAGAATAGAAAACCGTTTCAAGTTGAAAATCGGAACATCTACCTTTAAGATAAGAAGGCGCGCTATCATTGAATCATTGAATTAGTTGTTATCACTAAATTTTGAGAACAAAATCCAATTCAAATTTTGCTGTCTATTCAGCTGTATATGGTCATATTTTTTAACCAGAGCTCAATTGTGTTGCAGACGGGAGTATGGGAGTATGCAGAACTGAATTCTACCTTAACTTTTTGGTAAAGATCGTTAGTGTCAATTCCACGTGGTTTATAGAACCGGAGATGTATCTTTAATAGTGACATTAGAACACTTTAGACCCCGTGCCTACCGAGAGAGAGAGAGGGGGGGGGGGCGGAAGTATGCATAACTAAATTCAACCTTAAAGATCATTAGTGTCCGTTTAACACTTTCCACGCGGCATGCGTCTGTAGACGACATTCCAAAAGTTTTAAAAAATGTCTAAAAATTAACATATTGTATCACTTTTCCACGTGGAGATGTATCTTTACTAATGACATTTTATAACATTGGAGACCCCAAGTGCCTTATTGAGAGAGAGAGGGGGGGGGGGGGGGGGGGTACTTTAGTACACTAGTACAGTGTCAACACTTTTCAACGCGGCATGCGTCTAGACGACATTCCAAAAGTTCACAAAATGTCTAAAAATGACATATTGTATCAATTCCACGTGGAGATGTATCTTTACTAATGACATTTTAGAACATTGTAGACCCCATGCCGTATACCGAGAAGGGGGGCGGAAGTATGCAGAACTTAATTCAACGTTGAATATTTAGTAAAGATCATTAGTGTCATTAACACTTTCTACACGGCATGCGTCTGTAGACGACATTCCAAAAGTTCACAAAATGTCTAAAAATGACATATTGTATCAATTCCACGTGGAGATGTATCTATACTAATGACATTTTAGAACATTGTAGACCCCGTGCCGTACCGAGAAGGGGGGGGGGGGGGGGGGGGGGCGGAAGTATGCAGAACTTAATTCAACGTTAAATATTTAGTAAAGATCATTAGTGTCATTAACACTTTCTACGCGGCATGCGTCTGTAGACGACATTGCAAAAGTTCACAAAATGTCTAAAAAGGACATCATCTACGGTATTGTATCAATTCGATCCACGTGAAGATGCATCTTTTACTAATGACATTTTAGAACATTGTAGACCCCGTGCCGTACCGAGAAGGGGGGGGGGGGGGCGGGGAAGTATGCAGAACTTAATTCAACGTTAAATATTTAGTAAAGATCATTAGTGTCATTAACACTTTCTACGTGGCATGCGTCTGTAGACGACATTCCAAAAGTTCACAAAATGTCTAAAAAGGACATCATCTAAGGTATTGTATCAATTCGATCCACGTGAAGATGCATCTTTTACTAATGACATTTTAGAACATTGTAGACCCCGTGCCGTACCGAGAAGGGGGGGGGGGGGGCGGGGAAGTATGCTGAACTTAATTCAACGTTAAATATTTAGTAAAGATCATTAGTGTCATTAACACTTTCTACGCGGCATGCGTCTGTAGACGACATTGCAAAATTTCTCAAAATGTCTAAAAAATAACATATTGTATCACTTTTCCACGTGGAGATATATCTTTACTAATGACATTTTACTTAGAACATTAGCCCCAAGTGCATTATTGAGAGAGAGAGTGGTGGGGGGGGGGGGGGGGGGGGGGGTCGGGGCGGAAGTATGCAGAATGAATTCAACCTTAAATCATGTAAATATTTAGTAAAGATCATTAGTGTCATTAACACTTCCACGCGGCATGCGTCTGTAGACGACATTCCAAAAGTTCACAAAATGTCTAAAAATGACATATTGTATCAATTCCACGTGGAGATGTATCTGTACTAATGACATTTTAGAACATTGTAGACCCCGTGCCGTACCGAGAAGGGGGGGGGGGGGAGGCGGAAGTATGCAGAACTTAATTCAACGTTAAATATTTAGTAAAGATCATTAGTGTCATTAACACTTTCTACGCGGCATGCGTCTGTAGACGACATTCCAAAAGTTCACAAAATGTCTAAAAATGACATATTGTATCAATTCCACGTGGAGATGTATCTGTACTAATGACATTTTAGAACATTGTAGACCCCGTGCCGTACCGAGAAGGGGGGGTGGGGGGGGGGGGGTGGGGGGGGGGGGGCGGAAGTATGCAGAACTTAATTCAACGTTAAATATTTAGTAAAGATCATTAGTGTCATTAACACTTTCTACGCGGAATGCGTCTGTAGACGACATTCCAAAAGTTCACAAAATGTTTAAAAAGGACATTGTATCAATTCGATCCACGTGAAGATGCATCTTTACTAATGACATTTTAGAACAGTATAGACCCCGTGCCATACCGAGAGGGGATGTGGGGCTGAAGTATGATGCAGAACTTAATTCAACCTGAACTATTTAGTAAAGATCATTAGTGTCAATTCAACGTGGTTAACTACCGGTTCTGGCATGTAATAACAATGTAACAAACCACCTTTATGGAAACTGAAGTAATAAAACATGACCATTTACAAATACAAACCAACATTCGATCTAAACAGTACTTACCTTTCAAACGGTGTTATGCATATGACTGTGGTCCATCATGACAATTATACAAAAATATTAACATTTGTTTTACTTGTAGCACACACAAATTCCTTAATTGCAATATTGTTCTTGTAAACAGATTTAGAATATAGTTATAAGCTATAGTTTAATTAGCTCCATCATAGCAAGATATATTCAGCTCATTATCAATCCGCGCACAAAATTTATCCAAGCCTTTAAGAACGATTTTTGCAAACAAAACAACAAAATTGCAAGTATTTGAATTGCCTACTCTTCCAAATTCAATCATATGTAAACAGTTTTCGCCAATTTGGAACTAAGTAAACTATAGCACTCAACAATAATCGCAGAAGGAATATATCCTAGAAATTTCGTTTTTAATGAACAAACTACAAATGTTTTTATAGTAAAGATATTGTATGTGTGCATAATAAACATTGTTCGGCAAACAAATAGCATACACTTTGTTTATATCCTACAAATATTGTCCCACTTTCACTTTACATAACCCACATCCACGTAAATGCGCCAATTAAAAATACATCTACAAAAATTGAAAATAATATTAGCTTTGTAAATATGTCATATCAATCAATTCAATGTTTTAATAACCATGTTTATGCACCAAATTCAGTAAAACAGCATACCCCACGGTAACCTTAATATTTCAATGGGGACATTATCACTCATCTCATTATATCAGTTCGTCTGAAATCTGATAAAGACTGTTCCCCTTACAAATATACAACTCTATTAACTAACAGGGCCCAGTCAGGTTTTGTTCAAAATCTCAAACCTCAAACCCCGAGAACCGCAAAAACCGAGAACCGCGAAAGCCGAGAACCGCTCTAGTTATAGATGGTTCCATGTTGATCTAGAAGACTTTAAATTAATGTTGATTCCATGATCGAGAAGATTGGTTGCGTGATTGCCGCAGATTACGTAAGATTATTCAACACAATTACGACGATAAATCACAATTATAAATCATTTTAATCACTCTCCAATTATGCCATACTTTCAATGAGGGCGCGCTAACATGACCTTTATGTTCATGCCAGCAGGGACGGGACTACAATATTGAAACACAGTTTTATCACATAACCCCCTCACAAGCGCTGTCCCAGCGCTTGAAAAAAATCTCCTACGTAAAAGTTAATGTCTTGGACAGTCATATATTAATACAATGTATGTGTGTGTGTACGGCGTCTTTTCCATAACACATCTCCTGTAGCAATAACTGTGTTACAGTCACTCAAAACTCCAGTATGATTTACTTGATTGTCTATTCAAAACGTCCTGTAGTCTCCAAATCTATCTCGTTGGTTGCGTCGGTCGATGATAGTCGATGATGTAATTCCTTAGCGTAGCGTTGTGGCGAACAGTGAATGGTACACATAATATATATGATATTAATATTTCAACCTGTGTGAACTCTTCTCTTCCGTATGCAACAATTTATTAGACTCCATACAGTCGACACACTACTTTATACATCAGTTACATAATAATAAAAAAGCAAAGCGTTCACATATGAAACACGCGTAAAAATGCAACTTAAAATAAACTAAAATAAACTAATGACATATGAAATGAGACACTTGAATTCCATAAAAAAACATTACATTTCAATCGTCAACAATGTTTTACAGCCAACAATTCGCAAATTCTATAAACACTTTTTAAATCACCTGCTCCACACAGGACCAAAGGTACATGTACATTCTAAAAATGTCCTAACAGGGGAAATTTTGCACGAAATATCGCAATCCTGGCTAGAGCTAAATTTTCTCTGCCTACAATATTGTTCAAAAACATAGATACAAGAATTTACTCTCGCGGCTGACAACCTGGACAAGAGCTAATATTTCTCTGTCAAGCTGAACATTTCCAAAAGATCATAACAAATCTTTTACACCGGTCCTCAAATCATTCTAAAAAAATACAGAACAATGCAAAACTAGAATTTGAATATGTTCAAATCATTTGAACCAGCACTGATTTGAACTACCTTCAATCGTTCTGGTATACGACAAGGAATTTTCCTACGGGCCAGGAAATAAAGAAAAACACTGTCGGCTCAAAAATATTAGAAAAATCACCAAACAGAAATCAAGTGTGTCACACATCTGTCACTTTTGAACACAATTTTATAATATCAAATGCAATGTAAATGTATTGTAAACCACATAAATGTTCACTGAAGCTTACTTATTTTTAAAAACAAAATATGTCTTGTTTTGACAATGTCCCATGTCTGTCCATTTTACCATTCACTGCCAAAGATGTCACCAAACTGTCTCGTAAATTATGTCCACCACAGAAAATGCGCAGTCCAGTCGAAAGGAGTTAAATGTAGTTCCATGTCAATATCATCAATATCCAATAATAGCAAAACACACTCAAACTGCTTTATTCACTAATCCTGGCACCAAGTTGCATTTTAAACATATCCGAATGTCCTTGTCTGTCACATCATGAATCTGTTTAGGTCGAGTTGGTCGATACATGCTGACTGGTTTGATACGGACGAATTGGTCCCTACCCGAGTTGATTGACGGTCGGTTAACATGCGATGTTTACATTTTAAACGTAATGTAAATAACACGCCCTTGAAGAAATCTCACTGAATACTGATTTATACTAGTTCGTAATACTATTAAAGATGAACATTTAATCCCACCGCTGTCACCAATGTAATAATTCGGTTTCACTCCGATCGTTCACAGACCGGTGGATTCGGGTACGCCGATGGAAGACGAACCGTTCATCTTGATTAATTACTGCTGATTACTGATGATTATTAATAACATAATTAAAGTACTTATTTTGATTTAACGATGATTATAGATGGTTCCATGTTGATCTAGAAGACTTTAAATTAATGTTGATTCCATGGTCGAGAAGATTGGTTGCGTGATTGCCGCAGATTACGTAAGATTATTCGACACAATTACGACGATAAATCACTAATTATAAATCATTTTAATCACTCTCCAATTATGCCATACTTTCAATGAGGGCGCGCTAACATGACCTTTATGTTCATGCCAGCAGGGACGGGACTACAATATTGAAACACAGTTTTATCACATTACTATAATATTAAACTATGATTTTATTAATTGTAAATCATGCCAATCGTGGCAATATTTTGTGCATTGGGCCGATGGCCTTGGAAATAAAACTTAACTAAAAAAACAAAACACTACAAAATCCCCAGTTCATCCGTACTGACAATCGCTTGTTTCCATTTGTTCCAGCTTTCAACGAGTGTATTTCAAGCCCTTGTCTGAACGGCGGAGCATGTATTGATGACATTGGATCATTTGTATGTCATTGTAAAAACGGCTACTCAGGCGCAACATGTGACATTGGTAAGACACAAAACCTACTCCATGTAGCTTCCTCCACAACTGGCGAGTCTCCTCACCTTTGAGTTTATACAAACGGCGTTGGCACATAATGGCAAAAACACTGTGTATCATTTACGGGACTTGTGAGTTACGTACGCCAAAACCAGGCGCGCGTTGGATTTGATTACTTCATGCGCGTGCGCGTGTAGAGATCAAGACCGTATATTTCACGACAACTTTGAAAAGATTATAACCATTAGGTGTTCCGGTGTTGGCACATTGTGGTTCACTTCAACAATGTTGTAAGGGCTATAGCCTATAGACTGTCCCGTATCAATTTTAAAACATTTCTGTTACATATGGAATACAGCTTACATGTGCCCGATGTTTTCGTTTGCGACATATTTTGTATACGTTGTATTCGCGGGTGGTTCGCTAAGGGTTCGTAGGGGTGCATTGGGATATAGGAGGTTTTTTTAAGCATGTTCAACATGTTGAAAGGGTGACAACGTGGTGATCAATAATGCATATATAACTTGAGCATTCGCTGTGTGAGCGTTGAGCACGTTAGGTGTAGGTTTCTTATTAAGCACCGTATAATATGGCCGAACCCCTAAAGAATAAGCAACGTACACCAAACATGCGAAACGCTCACGCAGCGAATGCTCATCGTATACATAGTATATTACAGCACTACATTATTTTATTCTATTTAATCGGTTAAGATCCCTTCGTATAGGTTTTCTTTCATCATGTCCATAGAAATCGTTCAGTTACTATCCGTATTGTTTTAAACCACAGATCAAGATGAATGCAGTGGCGAAGGATCCGGACATACCTGCGACAGCAACGCTGAATGCACAAACTCTGTAGGTAGTTTTACGTGCGAATGTTATCCAGGATACACCGGGGACGGTTCCAATTGCATAGGTATTTAAAAATGATCGGTTAAAATCCCTTACAGCATTACTGTATAGGTTATCTTTTAAAGAAATCGTTTATGTATATATATACTATCCGTATTGTTTCAAACCACAGATCAAGATGAATGCAGCGGCGAAGGATCTGGACATACCTGCGACAGCAATGCTGAATGCACAAACTCTGGTGGTAGTTTCATGTGCGAATGTAATCCAGGCTGGACCGGGAACGGTTCAAATTGCATAGGTATTATTTTATTTTATTTTATCTTAAGATTCCTTACATCATAACTGTTCTTCGTATAGGTTTTCTTTCAAGAAAATCGTTCGATTACTATCCGTATCGTTTCAAACCACAGATCAAGATGAATGCAGTGGTGAAGTATCTGGACATAGCTGCGACATCAACGCTCAATGCACAAACTTCGTAGGTAGTTTTACGTGCGAATGTAATCCAGGCTACACCGGGGACGGTTCCAATTGCATAGGTATTTACAAACAAATACTTGATCGGATAAAATCCCTTACAGCATAACTGTTCTCTTTAAGGGTTTTCTTGAACTCGTTTATGTGTACTATCCGCATTGTTTCAAACCACAGATCACGATGAATGCAGTGACGAAGGATCTGGACATAGCTGCGACAGCAACGCTGAATGCACAAATAATGGTGGTAGTTTCACGTGCGAATGTAATCCAGGCTGGACCGGGAACGGTTCACATTGCATAGGTATTATTTTAATTTAATTTTATCTGCTGAGAATCCTTACAGCATAACTGTTATTCGTATAGGTTTTCTTTCAAGAACATCGTTCAATTACTATCCGTATTGTTTCAAACCATAGATCAAGATGAATGCAGTGGAGAAGGATCTGGACATAGCTGCGACAGTAACGCTCAATGCACAAACTCTGACGGTAGTTTCACGTGCGAATGTAATCCAGGCTGGACCGGGAACGGTTCTAATTGCATAGGTATTATTTTATTTTATTTTATCGGTTAAAAGCCCTTACAGCATAATTGTAATTCGTATAGGATTTCTTTCAAGGAAATCGTCCATTTACTAGCCGTATTGTTTCAAACCACAGATCAAGATGAATGCAGTGGCGAAATCCCTTACAGCATAACTGTTCTCTTTAAGGGTTTTCTTGAACTCGTTTATGTGTACTATCCGCATTGTTTCAAACCACAGATCAAGATGAATGCAGTGGCGAAGGATCTGGACAAAGCTGCGACAGCAACGCTAAATGCACAAACACTGATGGTAGTTTTACGTGCGAATGTAATCCAGGCTGGACCGGGAATGGTTCACATTGCATAGGTATTATTTTAATTTAATTTTATCTGCTGAGAATCCTTACAGCATAACTGTTATTCGTATAGGTTTTCTTTCAAGAACATCGTTCAATTACTATCCGTATTGTTTCAAACCATAGATCAAGATGAATGCAGTGGCGAAGGATCTGGACATAGCTGCGACAGTAACGCTCAATGCATAAACTCTGACGGTAGTTTCACGTGCGAATGTAATCCAGGCTGGACCGGGAACGGTTCCAATTGCATAGGTATTATTTTATTTTATTTTATCGGTTGAAAGCCCTTACAGCATCATTGTAATTCGTATAGGATTTCTTTCAAGGATATCGTCCATTTACTAGCCGTATTGTTTCAAACCACAGATCAAGATGAATGCAGTGGCGAAATCCCTTACAGCATAACTGTTCTCTTTAAGGGTTTTCTTGAACTCGTTTATGTGTACTATCCGCATTGTTTCAAACCACAGATCAAGATGAATGCAGTGGCGAAGGATCTGGACAAAGCTGCGACAGCAACGCTAAATGCACAAACACTGATGGTAGTTTTACGTGCGAATGTAATCCAGGCTGGACCGGGTTCGGTTCCAATTGCATAGGTATTATTTCATTTTATTTTACCGGTAAAGATCCCTTACAGTATAATTCGTATATGTTTTCTTTCAAATAAATCGTTCATTTACTATCCGTATTGTTTCAAACCACAGATCAAGATGAATGCATTGGCGAGGGATCTGGACATAGCTGCTACAGCAACGCTGAATGCACAAACTCTGATGGTAGTTTCACGTGCGAATGTAATCCAGGCTGGACCAGTGACGGCTTCATTTGCAAAGGTAATATTTTATGTTATTTGATCGGTTAAGATTGGTTAAGATCGTTTACTTGCAGTATAGAAAGATCTAAGTCTGAGGAAACTTTGATATGTACGCAGAGTGTAAGAACACCGATATTTGTTTACGTGCAATATGGTGTACTGACTGGTTGGTTTAACACGTTTAATGACGGCACAGCCTCTCTGCCAAAATAATGATTTGAGAATGTTTCGTCTCAGAATTTTAGAAATAATAACCCGAAGTTGAGTGCACTTTTATTCACCCTGTAGTCTCTTAAATATGGTTATTACAGTTCAATTATCGGCAAAATTCAAGGAATTAATGGAATATGGATACCCCCAGTCTAAAACTACTGGATATGAGTGTATAGTTGTCTAATACATACATCCCAATATACTATACTTTCACTATACATTTTTATTGCTATATAGACTACATGTTATGAAATTTGACTAGTTTTGGCGGCCAATTTGGACGCTATTTTGAATAACCCTTTGCATACCAACATTTGTTTTGGTAACATCCTGAATATGTTTTAGGTCCATGAAAGGAAGTTAAAAAAATGATTTCGGACACTCCTAGGGTGCAGGGTAACTCCCGTGTAGCCTATACCCGACTATATATTTTTTCAAAAAAGGCAGCAATTTTGTAAACTACGCCATTTTGAAGAATAATCCCCATTTTAGATATTTATACAAACATTATATTTCAATACAAGTGTGTTCCCACGGTAGTTTGAACACGGTTGCTGGTTAATACAATAACACTTTCCGAAAATTGTGTTAATCAACAACAAGAGGTGCGAAAATATAGCCAAAATTGTATTTTTCGGGATATGCTAATTAGCATTTTTTTACCATTGTCGGTTTTGGTCGATTTTGGATATATTCTTCGGAAAGTGATCCAGAAGAGGTTACAAAAAAACACATTTATGTTACAATGTTGTCGAAGTCAAATCGTACATGTCCTAGGCTGTTAATATTCTCAGCTAGTCACCCTTAGTACCGCAATCACTCTAGACGCATTCATCCAGATACATAGGTGGCTGGTTCAGATAGCACCCAGTTATGACAGTAATCACACACAAATCAATGATATCCCATAGAAAACCTTTTCAAATGCAACTTTACTGTTGTTATGCGCGGTCATTGAAATCGCCATAACTTTAAAAGGGTCCATTCGAGTTTTTTTTTGAATGAGGTATCATCAGTTAGGTTTACGGAATATATTATAGCGAATAAATTTAATAAACACGTGACTCGTGTATAACCTAGTCCGGCGAGTGCAGCGGAGAAGAATCCCCGGTTGTGGAAGCTTCACTGTACAACAGCATAGACATGTTAGTGAGATGTATACATTTCTTTTTCAAGATTCTTCTTATTGCATGGAGATGAACTGTGAATTATTTGACCCTGACCTATTATATGTAATACAGACATTGACCAGCGTAAATAAATATTTGCCGATGGAAACGGAAATCACAGCAAGTTTATTATGCGATTTAAGACTCATTTCGGTGATTTTGTGTGCAAGGCATGACATTTGTAACAACATACACTACATATCGCGTGGTATTTGGTGTTGACATTTGTCTCCGGGGGAAAATAATAACTGTATAACGTCTGCACTCTTTGTGATTTTAAGTAAGTAAGGTAAGCTTATTAGAAAATCACTTTGCTAATTGTGGAATAATGCATCGAAAAAGATATCCATCAGCCAGGCATTATATAGACGAATACAAGATGGCGACACCCTATTAGTCACGTGTTTATTACATTTATTCGCTATAATATATTCCGTATACCTAACTGATCATACTGCGGAGAAGAAATTTGCCCATTTAATATATATTTCAGAATTTTGGTACCAATTACCTATTTCGACTTAGGGTCCATATCCAAACTATCAGTGCTTTTAAAGCGTTTTTCTAGCGATTTAAAAGCGCTTTTCCAACGGTATTTCGTTCTATTGTTAAAAGCATCGGGAAAAGATCGGTGATTAACTAGAAACCTCTCTACTTATCTGGCGTTAACAATAGAACTATTGTAGTACTCTCGATGACTCAATTAGTGAAGCAGACACATCAAAGCGCGAGGAAGGTTGTGTTATATTCTTTAAGAAATACTATTTATAAGCTTTTTAAATCCGATCATAAAATGTTTACGTTCACCGCCGATCAATGTATCTGGTCGTCTAGAAATATGAATTAAGCTACCGCTCCATCACTCTATTCATCTATTGTTTGGCGCAGTATTGCCAAGATATTGTGAAAGTAGCCCATTTCCCCCTACATTCCATTGAAATCAATGCTGAAAACATTTTGGCGATAGGTCACGTAACATATTTGTACAATGGATGGGTGATGACGGAGGGGGCGTAATATATTGACCATCGTGTTTGGGAGTATTATTAAATATAATACCTATGTATTATACAATATATAATCCAAGTCATTAGTTTAGAGAGGATATTGTTTCCGACTTTTGTCCTTTCGATTTTAGCCTCCGATTTAAGAGATATTTGTATTTTGAACCCTATGTAATGTTTTTCTTCAAAACGTTTATGTATAGTCTTCATTAGCTCAAACGTCATAGCGCCGGCTTCACAATCATGAGGTCAGTGGTTCGAATCCTGCGGATGGGGATGGTTTTCTTTTCTGTTTTGTTATTACACTGTTTGTTTGAATTAATACTTTTTTCTTTTGCAATTTCACTGCGATAAAGAATGTCCTGTAAATATAATTGTGTTTACTACTCCTAGGCTTACATTGAATGGCCCCTAGCTAGTCTATGAACATGATCTGCAAAGGCCAATTGTTATGTAAATAAGAAGCCAGTCGGCTCATGTCCTTGAATCGATTTGTCTATTTCCTACACCACCGAAACATTATTTCAATAATAATAATACAGGCACATTGATTTGTATTACATAACGGCTGGCATTTACTTTACAAGTTTAGCTCAATCGATAATAACACACAACGAGTTTCTATTGTATTGGCCTATTGCATAGGACTAGGACAGTTCGGTGGCAGCGTTCGCGTTAAGTGGTTGCCCGGTTGCCCGGGACACCCAAAATTAGCACCGGGCAACCAACATGTACTTATTTGGTTGCCCGGTGGGCAACCATTTTTTTTACAAGAAGTGAAACACTTAACACATGCATTTAAATATTTTACAGAACGGGCAACCAACAAATCTGCCGGGCAACCATAATTTACTGCTTGGTTGCCCGCCGGGCAACCAGATTTTTCCCCTTAATTCGGACGCTGTTCGGTGGTATACCGCGGTTCATTCACATTTCATGATGCCATGCACACTAAACAGTCAGTGGAAAATTAAAATGAAATCGTAAATAATTCCACATTCCAAAATAAACTATAATTGAACAATAATGAATAATTATACGAAATGATAAACAATATCGAAAACTAATTTTAAAAAAATGTATATAAACGATTAAAATAAAATTTCAAGACGTGATAGGATTCGAACCAACGACCTACAGTTTACTAGTCCAATGCTCTACCGCTGAGCCAACTATGCGCTATGTGAACGCAATAACAAACAAAAGTAATATGGTTCAACATACCTCTCTTCTCTAAATTAGATGTTTAAAATGCTTTATATTTCTTAATCTTTGTAGTTTTAAGATAGTTTCTCGCTCAAAAGTTGATTATTTACTGTTAAAGAAAGTAATTCTGATTTAAATGTAACGAATAACACTACTTTTTGAAACAATTCTAGATATATTATATTTCGTTTGTACAGCATTTTGTCGATTTATGTGCACACTTTTAAGACTTAGTATTGCATCATGGGCTTTTTGCCGGGCACGCGAGGACTTGGGAGCGAAGCGAGTCATGTGACATTTGTCCAGGACAAACACTTGAGATGTACACGCCCCTTTAAGAATCGGTTCACAAAGTACGGGATTTGTTATTCGTTAAATCTTATAAATCATAGACTCATTTTAGAGACAACAACACCGTGTTGAAAACCCCGTGTGTATTTAGGGAATAGTTGAATGAGAACTATATTTGGGTATAAAGCGCTGAGGATTTCAGGAAAATCGAAATAGCTCAGTTGGTAAAGATTAGGACTCTCAAACGTTCGAATCTTTGTGGCGGTTTATATTCCTTGTGCTCTATGCTTAGAGCGGTCGAGTCTGGGTAGTGGTCGGTTAGGGTTTTAAGTATGCCGAAATATAATATTTATTATTGTTCTCTCATTATACGTCCGTTCGGGGTTTTCATTTATATTGACATAATTTTAACGTCATTTATTTATTTTTGTATTTACTTAATTGTTGATGTTTATTTAATTATTTATCAATCAATTAATTAAAAATAGGCCTTAATATACTATTTTATTGATATAATTATTAATCTATATATTATTTATTTACATTAATTACTTAATTTCTTCATATTTATTATTTATTTATTATGTATTAGGTCACGTTCAGAGTGTATGCAACATTCTTAAAGAGTCTAAAAACGCAGAAAAATGACACTATTTAGGGGAGTAAGATTCATATTGCTACTTGATTACACACATTATGCCTATACCAGAAAACAATAACACGTTGTATGTTTAATGGCTCCCATATTGTTTAGTATTCAATGATAACATTATCCATGCTTGTACCAGGGAGGTGTCATTGACACCTCCCTGCTTACTCTAAAATCATCCACGGCTGAACAATAGTCTTTAAAGGCCACTTCAAGGAGGATTATTCTTATGACGTTAACGAGTGGATTACGATAAGCCTAGCAATGAATAGGCGGCTACAAACATATCGTTTGAGTCGGGGTTTGAGGAGTGTCGCGATTAGCCTCTATCACCTGCCATGATAAAACCTGGCACTTGTACCCCGGGGGGGGGGGGGGGGGGCACTCAACTTTTTTGGGGGTAGGGGTGTGCCGCCCAGGGTCTCAAAAGGGGGGCTAAAGAACTGAATTGAGTGGATTTTATGACGAAAAATAGGGTCTTAGGAACAGATTTGTTTCCCAAAAAAATAGGTCTTGAGAACTGGCCTATAGTTCAATTTTCGATTTATTTTGGTTTAAGAACGCAAAATTATCGAAAAATTGGGGCTTTGGAACACAAAATTGGTGCTTTGGAACGCAAAATTTCGCGATTTTTGAATTTTCAATGAAAATGGGGTCTTAAGAACTGATGCAGGCTCAAAAGGGGGGGGGGTCATAAGAACTAGCAGCAGAGGGTGAAAAGGGGGTCTTCAGCGCGGCACCTAACTATACCCTTTTCACATGTCAGTGCCCCCCCCCCCCCCCCCCCCCGGGACTTGTACTAGAAACCCGATAGGTGTATAATCTGGCAAATGGGTCGCTCTCTACGTCACAACAGGGGTCGGGTGAACACTGGTCAGCTTAATAACACAATCTTCCTCGCGCTTTCATGTGTCTGCTTCACTAATTGGGCCATCGAGAGTACTACAATAGTTCTATTGTTAACGCCAGATAAGTAGAGAGGTTTCTAGTTAATCACCGATCTTTTTCCGATGCTTTTAACAATAGAACGAAATACCGTTGGAAAAGCGCTTTTAAATCGCTAGAAAAACGCTTTAAAAGCACTGAGAGTTTGGATATGGACCCTTAGCTAACATCAAAGTCCCTGGTCAGGGACTTGTTGTGCTAGGTGTACTGTATAACAAGGGTTGGTAATAAAAAGCTTGTAATCATTTCAGAATGTCTAACTCCGCTTGGCATGGAGGATGGTACAATAAACGACAATCAGATTACAGCCTCTAGTGAGTATAGCTCTGACTATAGAGCGACCGATGGCCGGTTAAATGGGGTTAGATCTTGGGCTGCCGAGTCGATAGAATCAAGCCAATGGATAAGTGTAGATCTGGGCAACTCGTGGCTGATATCAGGGCTAGTGGTACAAGGACGTCCATATTGGTATGAGTGGGTGACCGAGTATATGGTTGAGGTTTACAATGATGGTATATGGATGTACATCAAGGACGTCAACCACGAAGATGCAATGGTACGTTCATTAGGAGGCACTGTAGCATTAGCACACTGGGTACGGTGATATACACTGCCGCCCAAAAGTATTTCTCCCCCTGGAAGCTTGCAAGTTATCACTGTGTTGTCGACAAAGTATTAAACCATCAGACCCAATTACCATTTCATAGTGTTCATTGTACATTTTATACCAATAAATTCATGTTTTCTATTCAGATTCATCATTTAAAAGCATTACAATTCATGATTTTATCCGGCAAGTCAAAATTCCAATGTAAAATCGCCGTAGTAAATCACCTCATGAATATCAATTAGCTCATTATCGGCAGTGTAACGCTATGGGAATTTTCAACTGAGATCAACTGGTGATGAGACATGCATTGAATGAGCATATTCCGTCTCTGTAGCTTGAAACTTCATTGATAAAAATCGAGTGGATATTTTTAAGTTATGATTGTTTCAATGACCACCAACTCCCCAAAAAATAATTACACTAACAGTGGGATGCTATGTGATATCATTGCTTAGTGTGTGACAACGCCGTGAAAATGTGTGTGCACGTCGATATCCATTCATCCAGATACTTGGCTAGTTCAGATAGCACACAGTTGACAATACAAATCAATTATAATGCAACTTTTGTGTCTTAAGTCGTGGTTATTGAAATCGTCATAACTTTAAAATTATCCATTCGAATTGTATGAATTAGGTATCAAACTACGGAGGAGAAATGTCCTCATTTAATGGTGTTTGTAACGATTATTGTATTAGGTGTATACTTAAATATTGTTGAATAGATTCATCAGGATCGGTAGCAATAAATGATGAATTAAGGTTCTTATAAACTGATCCAAAATATATACTCAATGTGTACGTGTCAGCAACGCTGGTGCCTTTCTCAACACTTGGATGAGTGTGGTTAGCTATTTACTCTCACCGACGCTAGAGGGCGTTTTCCCAGCGGCAGTTTTGGAGTTGTTAGTTCGTTTCTTGACTCCAAACAGTAAAAAGAATCGGTAACCGTCTAGAGGAGCACAAGACTAAAGCAGAGAAATTCAGCAAGACTAATGCCAACCGGGCTAGCCGTAAGTCTTCATGATCTATTATATACGTCATTCATATATTCTTGTTCATTGATTGGTTAAAAGTGGGTCACATGATCATAAATAAACACGCTATTTTGCCAAAAGTACTATTTACGGCTCCCAAAAGTACTATGTACGGCTCCCAAGAAGACTATTTACGGCGTGCGCCGGTAGTTTCACACGGCGTTGTATACCGCGTGACGCGATAGGGCGCACGATTTGCATCCCCGGGCGCATCGTGACGATCGTTCGATGCACTGCCTTTGATTTGAACTTTTTCAACTTTTTAACTGATGAGGATTGGAACTTATTGGATGATTTTTGAATTTGAACTTTATGGAACTAGAAATATATGAATGACGTATATAAAACAAATATATACTGCCTTTATTCAAGTGTCTGGATTAAAACTACGGTCCCTCGGTGACTGCAATAGTGCTATTTTGCTTCGGGCTGCGCCCCTCAGCAAAATAGCACTATTGCAGTCAACTCGGGCCCATACTTTTAACCAGAGTCACTCATGGCAGTAGGCACGGAACAAAATAGGTATAAGAGATGGATTAAAGAAGCAGTGGAGATAAGAAAGAAAGGGGGCACCACCATGAACCGAGACGAGGGGCAGTATCACCTTTCACGTTTTCGACGAACTCTTACAGTCTGAAGTCAAGACGCGAACTGGCAACTCCAAAACCGCCGCTGGGAAAACTCCCTCTAGCGTCGGTGACAGTAAATAGCTCACCACAATCTACCAATTATTGAGAATAGCAACAGCCAACGTACACAGTGAGTGTATTACATTTTGGATCAGTATATCAGAACTTGATTTCATCATGTATACTTAAATCTTATTATGATCAGAATATATCAGCAATTGTAAGCAGGTCAGAAAAAACCCAAAACGAAGCTTTCAAATTTAGTTCATCATCAGTGTGTGGTGTAATATTGCCAAATATAACGTAATATAACGTCAAATAAAAACATTGCGTCATCACATTACATTACAAAATCGCTGTTGGACTGCGCTTGCATTTTGGAAAGCACTATATAAGAACGGTAATATAATTATTGTTATTATTATTATTATTATTATGATTACATTTTTTATTCGAATTCTCGTGAAAATTAAAATGATACTAAAACAAATATTTGTCATGTTATGTTACGTCACAAAAGATCCGTACAACTAAATTACATTCACGGGTAATAGTATGATTTGAGTGTCATATTTTGATACTATTGTTAACACCTTCTTCCACGCGGCTATTAGTTTTATCATACTTAACAGATTTTTCAGAAATCTTTCCCTACTTTCAAAGTCGTAAGTTAACACTGATTAAATCAATACTAGTCATGTTTGTACTGTATTTTAATGCATTTCTCATGGTGATTCCAAATAATATGGTAATGAATTACAATAATATTGAAATTTGTGAAACTTGTTGTGAGCTTTTGAAATGTCGTCTCTAGACCCCTGCCGCGCAGCCCTTTTATGGCAAAAGCATGTATCTTATATGTACTTTCCTAATGATATACTTCAACCCGAGAAAAGTGCTTTTCGTAAGTTATCTCGTGATACCCATCGTGTTGGAGCATGCGATTGGTATAGTCATTGGTATTTTCATGTGGGGGTATTGTCTCCTCGATAAGAATATCACTGTTGGCAAATTAAAATCGTAAATCGTGAGCTAATTAGCTTTAATTAAGCAACATAAAGTGCCAATACCTTAATTGAGTGCAGTATGAACTATTCCAGCAACACTACTCTTTTGAATGTATGGCGAACCCATTAACTCGTGTCTTTGTGTCGTTATTGAATTGAGTTGCCCCCTCGAGTTCAATTCCCATTGATCATTATTATTTTTGGAGGAAACAAACGCGAGTTCGTTTTAGGAATATTTATTCCGGTATGCAGCTATTCGCTCGTAAATCCAAAGTCTTCGTCTTAGGATACTGTATTCAACTATGTGTGCCGAATTGTGACACGGAGGGACTGGACTCCCTGAATTGTACGCCAGCTAGTTACGGACGGGACACACTATAACTAGTCAGTATACTATCAGTAAAAAAATCTACTAGGCTCATACACCAATATTCATTACTTTACAATTTAAATACAGCAAAAAATGTTCATAACTTGTACAAGTATAAAGTAAAAAATGATTATTTATGGACATATTTAATTCACAAGAATAAACAATATAGAGTCATAACAATTATTAAAATATTAAAATAAATGTTGTTATAATTTTAAAAATAGTGAACAGAAGGTCAACCAATCTTGACCTCACAGCAGCGGTGAAGTCAAATCAATTTTACGACCATGCTCTTAATCCCTCCATCAATAGGTGCTAATTGGGTTGTGAATAGACGCTTGAGTGGATCAATACTAACTGCCATGGTGGGGAGTATAGTGAGGGTTCATTTTCAACATTTAAAACACACAATTTTGAGCTTAAAGTCGACTGACTCTAAAAAAAGTCGACCTATATGAGTAGCATCATCATAAAGAGGAGATATTAAACTTAATTTTGACTGACTCAGTTTTAAAATCGTACGACCAGTTAGCTCACAATAATTGGTTGAAAATTGGGGTCAATTGAGGTCATGAACATTTTAGACAAAGCATTCAGTAGAGGTGTGTCATTTTACTGCAAGTTGATTGGACAAACCTTTGCCTGTACAAAATGATTTTTTTATTGACTAGTTACACTGTGCGGGATCGGGCTGAGATTTGTCTGAATAATTTTAGAAGCCTGATCAAGGCTATTTGTCGATAAGGCCAATTTAAATTCTGAGTATACTGTTTCAAGGTTGAAAAAGGGACGGAGTGACATTTTTTTTTTTAAATGATCTTTTATAGGATTTATTTCAAAACAAGTGATCGCAACTCACATCAACTTACATAATCAACGAATATCGAGGAGTGTGCATTCAATTATTTTATAACATATTAATTTCATTTCCAAGTAATGATCCGGAGTAATAATACAATCGTATTTTTTATTATTCAATATCATATCTGTTAGCATCAAAGTCATAATGCAAATGAAAGTTATGAAAGTAATTTTAAATCAGTCCTAAATAAAAGTCAAATGATTCAATATTTTGCAATTCTCGGTTATTTTGGACACGGGCTGGAAACAGTACGTAGGTCTAAGGGTCTTAACTAAGATCAAACAGACTAATAGAATGTGGCTAATCATTTACTAAATATCAAAACGATGTCCGTATCTACCAATAATGTATAAACAATATAAATACACAAATTTAGAATTAGGAAATAATTGATAAATACAATGAGGTGTTGAATCTTAGATCGTGGTGGGTTTTTAATGTGTTTGTTTTCGGTCGAAGATCCTAGAAAAAAAATCTTAAATGCTATTTTAAGACCAAATAATGCTTGAAATATAATGTCAAGATGGCATTTCTTAAAGAGGCGAACTGGTCTTTAAGATAATTAAAAGAAAAATGTACGTCAATACAAATGACTTGATGTGGCAGATCCCTAGTGCTAAAATCACAACTGCTAAATAAACAATTTAAAAACAATCATTTTTCACATCGCAGTTTCAGGTAACATTGGAAATGTTGGTATATAAATAACACAGTTCTATTTTTCTGTAAATATGTCATTCACTCTCGATCTCCTAGTCCAACTTGTCGTTAAGTTTAAGTTTCAGTTAAGTAACGGTAAATAATTGCTGTGATATGGATGTTTTATCTAATGAAGATAGCAATATAACAGATGGGTACGATCTACTAAAGAAAGCAATGGGTGCTATCTACTGAAGAAAGCAATGCGATACATGGGTGCTATCTACTCAAGAAAGCAATGTTATATGGATGCTATCTGCTGAAGAAAGCAATGTTATTCCTACCCCTAAAAAGTACAAGATAAACTTAAAGGATGTAACCTGATAGAAGTTCGGCTAATCTTCCAAAATGTATCAAATTCAATTATACTGAACTTGTTAAGCCAATATGCGTGATTCCAAAGCTAAGAAAGGGCAACTCAACAGTCCATTTCAATAGCGTCTTTCCAAAACGTAAACAACGGATAAAGGAATCACTCCCAAATGACGGCCATTTGAATGGGTAGTGATGCTACATTTGGCATACGCTATAACTAAGTTTAGGCACTGTTGGTTTGTTTTGCTTAATTGGGGCACTTAGCACACATTGCGCCAACAGCGGTATTCCTATCGGGGAGGACAAATACTACACGACTACATGAATCACATGCTCTAACACAATGGGTATCAGGGACATGTTAATGAGCTACCTTTCCTGTACCAATTGGGGACGGCACCCTGAGTAGCACTAGCGCTATATAATATAAATAATCACTCGTCTAACTAAGTGATTGCGGGTTGGGTGGGCGTTGGATAGGGTTGCCATAACAACCTCTTGCGTTTACATCCTTCGCACGCATTTTGACAAAACGAAATCGTTTGTACCACCTCACCGAAGCTAGGATAAGCCGTTAAAGTCTGACGGTAGGGGGGGGGGGGGTTGAGTTCTACATTACAATATTTAAAATAACCGTTTAAAACAACTTAATTATTTCCCTCTGTAAAAACACTCAAATAGATAGTTACTCGTTTCGTCCTTGAAGATTCTAGTGGGATCAAATAGTGCATAAATATGTAGGCCGGTCAGGACTGATAATAATCTCTATCACAGCTGAGTAGACTGAAAAGTCATGGTTGGGTATTAAACGCGATTGTAAAGATGGATCAGCAAAGAAGTGTTGAAACTAGCTGAGAAAAAAAGTCAACTACGCAAGCAAATCTCACCAGCCAAAGTAGAGCGATATAAAGAAGTGCGTGCTGAAATTCAAAGACAAATCAGAGGGATAAGGCAGTATGGCTTGAAGAGCAATGTCTACAAATAAAGGCCTTTGATACAACTGGAAAATCCAAAGCAATGTTCAATCAGATCAGATCACTCCGAAATAAATCCACTCCATCAAACCAAGCTTGTGTAAAAAACACAGATGGAGCAGTGATAAGTGAACCATCAAATATCATGAACAGATGGAGAGAGTAAGGTGCCTCACTCTTTGAAAGTCCAGATGGAGAAACACCACTGACAAAAATGAACCGAGCATTTGACGATGACATGGAACCCCCACCGTTAATGGATGAAGTGATGTATGCTGTCAAGAAACTCAAGGATGGGAAATCACTAGGCCTTGATGGGATTCCTGCTGAGCTCATAAAGTCAACAGGCCAGCACGGAATTAAAGCACTACATCAGTTATGTACATGCATCTGGATCAAATGCGACTGGCCAAATGACTGGAAAGTGCAAGTATTTGTCATGTTGTTCAAATCAGGCGACCGCAAACAGTGCTCCAACTACAGGAAATTTGCCCTCATCAGCCATACAAGTAAGGTGCTACTGATGATCATTATCTTACGCCTGAAAGTCAAACTAGATCAAGAACTTCCAGAAGAGCAAGCCGCCTACAGGAAAGGCAGGGGTACTGTCGATATGCTGGTTTGTCTGCAGATCTTGATGGAGAAAACCATTGCAATAGGTCAGAAAGCTTACATCATGCTCATAGATTATTCTAAAGCATGACTCTGTGAGCCACATCAAGCTTTTCTCTGCAATGATAGAGATGGGATTTCCAGCACATCTTGTAGCACTGCTTCAATCCCTCTAAGTGAATCAGAAGGCAAAGATCAGATGGAATGGTGAAAACACAGATGAATTCAACCTAGGTAAAGGTGTGAGGCAGGGATGCATTGCTTCACCACACATGTTCGTCTCCTACACAAAAAAGTCATGAGAGACGCTGATGTAAACCAGTATGGGATAAAAGTAGGCGATACACCAATTTCTAATCTCAGATATGCCGATGACACTGCACTTTTTGAAACCTCTAAAGAAGACATCGAGAGAATAACATCAGCCGTAAATGATGCATGCAGGAAGCTAAATCTCAAGCTCAATGTCAAAAAGACAACACTTCTAACAACTGGAGAAGAACAGCCTGTGCATAATATCTCAATCGATGGTGAGGATGTTGAACAAATCAGTCGCTTCAAATACCTAGGCTCTGTGAATACCACATCTGCCAGTTGCACAGCTGATATAAGAGCTAGAATCGGAATGGCCAAGGGAAGGATGATAGAACTCCAGGACATATGGAATGACCGCAACCTCACAACGAACCTTAAAACAAATATTGTACAAGCATTGGTATGGAGCGTGCTCCTTTACGGTCTGGAGGGATGGACTCTAATCAAAGCAGATGGAAATCGCATAATGGCTGCTGAAATGTGAATCTGGAGAAGAATGTTAAGAGTTAACTGGAAGGAGAAAAGAACCAACATAAGTATCCTGAAAGAACTTGGTGTAAAGAGACAACTGCTAGGAGAGCTTATCAAAAGAACGGGCACATCATTAGAGGCAGTGGCAGCTTACTGGCACTCCACATCATAGAAGGGAAAGTGGAAGGCAGCAGGGAAATAGGTCGTCAAAGGAAACAATGGTTTGACAACATCAAGGAATGGACTGGTATGAGTCTTATAAAAGCCAAGCGTATGGCACAAGACAGAGTAGCTTGGAGAAAGATGATCCGGAGATGTGATCGTATGGCAGCCAATCGTCAAATATGACGGTGGCCGAAGAACAAGAAGTACAATAATGCCACGCTCAGACATCTTAGCCCCATTCCACTCGGCATCGCATTACCATGATTACCCAGCAAGTAATATTATATATAGTGCTCGTTGTGTTCATATGGTAATAACAATACATACATACATACACCCCTACATCCCATACATATATACAATACAACCTTATTTTATTTTGTGTATGAATTCCTATTGATACTACCCGCATCTATTTCTTTCTAGAAATTCGGTGGAAATGGTGATACACACACTCCTGTCCAAAATCTTTTTCCTGAACCAGTGGTTGCATCACAAGTGAGAATACTTCCTACGTATTGGTCCGAGTGGATTTCTTTGCGATTTGAAGTACTCGGATGTTTAGGTAAGTTCCAATAATGAGAACCCCCGAGAATAACCCTCGTGTCGAATCTAATTTTGATGGCTCTAAATGAGGGCGGGCGACAACGCGATCGTGTGGGCGGACGAATGAACAATTCAAAAGCGATTGCATCACTCAATTCAGCCACACTATGTTTCCGCGGCCCATTTACACGCATATATGGTATCACCTATTACTTGCAAACCTGTACAAATGCTTCGTAAAGCATATTGATATCTGTTTAATATTGTATCTGTTGTTATTATCTCTCTGTGTACTAAAAATAATGAAAGCATACGTGCGCGATTATGGCTACGCACGCAATGTTGGTCGCACGCACGCTTTAGGCATATGACGTACATTGTGTGTGTTGTCTTAATGCGCGCCAGCGTCCATCTGCATTCATTCGCTACTGTAAGGAGGCTTATGTTGTATGGAAATAGTCATAATAATCCCATGGGACATGTTACCTTCTACACATCATTATGCATGTTATGCAATGAATTGGCATGCCCAGTTCATGATCCTTTAATAAAAGCGTTATAACCCGGCCCCATTACCTATTGACTTTCACACCCAGTATCAGCCGACATTAGCATAGCTATAGTAACACCTTATACTTAGGCTAGATATTGACACACATGGTTCCCTCGTTACTGACACAGTATGAGCGTGTTTCTGCTGGGCAAGTTACCGCTAATAAACGCTAAGTTTGCCCAGTAGAAACAGGCAGAACCGGGCAATAATTGGTATTTTTGGTAATCCCAAAAACCTTCACAAAGCAGGTTTGGAACCAGCAATAATCGGCAATAATCGGCAATAAACCCATACATATTATTGTGAAGCAATCTTTTTCAGGTGCGGTGGCATTGTTTGGTTTTACAAAAGGTCAAATGTTGTGGCCCATCGACTAGGATCGATAAACTTAGCGGTAACTTGAAGTAGAAACAGGGGGGGATTAAAAACTGACCGATTGAAACTTAGCGTTTATTAGCGCTAACTTTTGGCAGTGTCCCCAGAAACACGCTCTATGACACTTGCTTACTTACTTGCTTAATTCGAGTTGTGTTCTCGATCTATAACTGGGCCACTATGTAATCTTTTTTTATTCCATAATTTTGATTATAAATCGGACAGTCAAACAGCCGTGTAATGGCTCTCCACACTTTCCTGTCCTGCATTGCTGTCTTTAAGTATCCGACATCCAAACCAGTGTCCTGTTTTAGCACATCGATGTAAGTTAGGGCAGGTCTTCCAGGTGACAAAAGTGACAATCATCCTATAGAAAGAGGTTTGCATTACTGTTTAGAATGATCAGATTCATGCTTTTCAATAGGGATGAGTGTCACTTTTGAAACTGGACCCACGATCATTGAATGACAATAACTCCGCTGCGCAACATCGTATCTCAACGATCGAGGTGTCAAAATACGCAGAACAAAATTATGTACTTGGATATTTGCTTCGATTAATGCATACTCTTTCGAGCCGTTATATATTGGATCATTTCTAAGTGTTTCGATACTTTTTGTGAGCAGTTTATTATAGTTCAATGTTGGCGCACATGACATGGCCTGTGTGTACTCGATACCATGATATGGCCAGTGTTGCACTGAATGTGCCAGTGAGCACCTTGTTTAGTGTAAAGTAAATCTTATGATTAAAGGAATGATTATATACTATGAGTGCATATTCTACCTGTCGTCGTCGTCGTCGTTCTATGGATCATGGCTGATTTTTTGTAACCCTATTGATGATGTAGCGCCATCGTTGTCTATTTTGTGACACGCGATGCGCAGAGATAAAAGATAAACCATTTGCTTCTTTAATGCCATCAGTCCAACGAAGCTTTGGTCTGCCACGTTTACATCTTTCTTCGATAGCTCCTTGTATTATCACCTTTTTTATATTGTCACCCTCTCGTCTAGCAATATGTCCAAAGTATTGCAGCTTGTTGCGCATGTATTTTGTATACAGAGAAGTTTGGTTCCCAATCTAGCTTCTTGACAAATTCATTTGTCTTATGCTATTTCCATGATATTCCTAACATCTTGCGACAACACCACATTTCAAAAGCTGATATTTTCTTTGAATCTGCTATTCCGACTGACCATGTTTCAGCTTCATATGTTGCGACTGGAACGATAAGTACCTTCATAATACGTATTTGTGTGGCCTTTGTGATTCCCTATCCTTCCAAATGGTTGATTGGGCATTTGCTGATGTTTTAGCCATTGTCAGGCGTCTTTTAATCTCTCCAGAGCTTCCACCATCTTTAAAAATTGGTGATCCAAGGAAAATGAAGTTATCTACACAATCTACTGTGTCATTATCGACCTTCAATTGTTGGTTGCTATTTCCTCCTCACATCATGACTTTGGTATTCTTAACATTTAGGAAGAGTCCAAACTTTTCACTGGCTGCTTTCACTCTGTGTATTAGAACTTGAAGTTCAGCTCCAGTTTTAGCTATCAGGGTGGAATCGTGAGTATATCGGAGATGTGTTATGGTTCGACCTCCTACTAAAACTTGACCTTCCACTCCATCAAAAGCTTGCCTCATGATGTACTCTGCATATATGCAGTGCATAAAGGTTGAATAGGTAAGGTGACAGGATACATACTTGACGAACGCCTTGTCCAATAGAGAACCCACACAATTGCCATTATCTGCTCCAACCTGACATGTTTTTAATTTTTCTTATTTTGTTTATAGTTGCTTAATGAATACATATGAAGAAAAGACTATGCCCCAGACTATCAGAGATAACGCTGAAGGTAATGTTTGAAAATCCGATGTTTGTTCTCCGCCAGATGTGATAAATTCAGAGTTTTAAACATTTCTGTAATTCTGATTTAAATGTAAAATAGAACTGACAATTGGAAGGATAAAGACATTCTATAACAATTTAGGGGTTGTTTCAATGTACTCATAGCAGCTTTCCCCAGTTATACCATGGAAAGCACATTTTTCCAGGGCGTATGGCATGAAATGCTGGGGAATACTGGGCTTTCCCCAGCAAAGCAAAGCTTGGGAAAGCTGGGATATAGATATGGAAACGATCCCTTATAATAGGGCTCCAATCGCTTAGGATTCAATTCGTCCATTTATAAATATCCACATACTTTTCGAAATTTTGAGTGCAATTTACAACATATTATACTCGTATATCAGATTTATAGTGGCTAAATTAATACATCCGAAGGAAAAGACTATGCCATAGACTATCGGAGAAAACGCTGAAGGTATTTTTTGAAATTCCGCTTTTTGTTCTCGCTTAATTTGATTAATTCAGAGTTTTACGCATTTCCGTTATTCTGTTCTACATATAAAATTAGAACTGACGATTGGAAGGATCAATACATGCCATGGTTTTGTAGAAACATTTACAGGGCTCCAATCGCTTATGATGCGTCTATTTAGAAGAATCCACATACTATTGTTGAAAAACCTGAGTGCTTTTTACAACATTATATATCGAGTAGTTCGAGGTCTGTCTAAAATTGAGAACGTTTGGAGATATCAATGTGATTAATTCATGACTAACGATTGTCCGGTTGGCAGAAGTCAGGATTATTCGTGTAACACATACGTCAATTTCCAACATCAAATTGGCACTCATTGGAAAATATGATTTTTTTTCATTAGAAAGCCGTGTAAATATGTAAAAAAGGTGCTGTGATGTTGGCTAATCCAAAAATCAATAATCGGTACGAAAATCTGAGATAAACATTTAATGGGGTAGATTTGAAGCTTAGTGTTATATATCAAATGAAAGCTTTAGTCAAGACGTTTATACGGTTGTATGGTAACCGTGAACCGACCAATCAGGTAATTTTGTATCGTAATTCAAATTTGAAAACAGATATTAGAAATCGGGCTCCATGGTTTCATAGCCCCTTGTGTGCTTAACATCGGTCCAAATCCCATGGTTATATGACCTTTCGTTTTCTAGTTACGTTTGTTCCCGTGTTTAGCCAAACAGAATCCTTGCATGGTAACCATGGCACCCAGATTAAAAACGCCTGAAACGTCTTGACTAAAGCTTTAATTTGATATATAACACTAAGCAGTAGGTTTACGGTAACATGGAGAAAATGTGTTTCCAAATGTGGGTCAAATCAACCTAGAGCCCCCTTAATTGCAGTAGAAAAACAACCAATTTTTTTATTTTTAAAAGAGTATTTTATGGGATATCCTTGTTTCGTGTGTGATTACGCAGTCAAAATGTATGTGTACAGACTCATGTTGATGTATGTTACCCTTTCATCTAGATACCTGACTGTTTTAGATAGTACACAGCTAGACAATACAAATCAATGGTATCCCCTAGGAAACCCATTGTAATGCATATTGTTTTGTCGTTAGTCATGGTTATTGAAATCATCATACCTAAAAAAAACCATCCATTCGAATGTTATCGATGAGGTTTCAAACCACGGATAAGGAATTTTTCTAATTTAATGTATCTCTCAGAACATTGATACCAGTTATTGATTTTGGATTAGCCAACATCAAAGCACCTGGTACGGGACTTTTTCTGTTAGGTGTATACTGTATGACGTGTTTTGTTTTTAACGCATTGAATCGTGTAAGAGCTTTTTCATAGGCAATACCCATTATAAGGTTATTACTTGTTGGATCAAGTTGACACCAAACGTTGCAGTAGAGTTAATTATGGATGCGCCCTTTGTATTGTATCTCGAACACAAGTATTCGAATAATGTGATGCGATCTGTGAAAACCCGTCGGATGTCACAAAATGTGAACTAGGGATTATGGGTAAAATTGAAATTCAAAAAACAAACAAATAAAAAATGGTGGATTTTTAAAAAACAAATTAATTTCCAATACTTTGTGTCATCATCTTTTATGAAATTTCACCTTCAAAAACTTACTTAAGTCACTTTTAACATTAACCTTATAATGTTATTCTATTGAATTATGTATCTTTATTGGCCTGTTTTCATGATACTTGTTTTGTAGCTTTTTATGACATCACAATCATCATTCACTCATAACCTTTTTTGTAGTGATCGTAGAAAAATGATCGAAACAGTTCTGTAATCAGCACAGTTAGCTTTCTTATGATATAAATATCTCCAATATGAAAAATGCCACCATGTGGCGGGCTTTCACAGATCGCATCACATATTTCCTTCTTGTATCACCGTCTGACAGCATTGAAACTAATATGATAGATGTAAAGATTTAAAAAATGTATGCGCCATAGGTTTATGAATTAATGTTTGGATTGAAGTCAAAGAAGATTACTTGAGCAGTACCAGCATGCTTCACTTTCATCACGTGACCACTGTTTTCTGTCACCAATGTCTACTGACTCCCATTGACATTACAGTGCAATGAAATGCTTATACAGTCCTCAAAATAATTATCTGAGCAGGTAATAAATATACTCTCAATTCCAAAACTATAGCTCCTACGTAAAACTATTAAATTATAAAGTTGTAGAAAAATCTCTTTTCATCAATTTGAGCCATTGTTCATGAAGATAGATTAATAATTGAGAACACAAGATTGATAAGGATATAACAAAGTGCAGTTTACATTTTCACACTTCTTGAATGAGGTCTTGAATACGCAGAACCGTGTGACAGGTATGTGTATGGGCTTCATTGCTTCATTGATCGATTGAAGCTTCCCTAATCCTCATCATACTACCAGTTATCGCTACCAGTTAATCAATAATCTTCCTGTTGCTAGTCCGAGGCTGCGTGTCGACGAACAAAATGTTAAAATGAAAAACTGACTTAGTTTTGGCTTTGGGCACATAACTGAGTTAATATTCATTCAATCTTCATGTGTAATATCTCAAATTAAAAAAAAACTGATTTCCTCATAACTTTATGTTTTAATATTTGTACGCAGGAGCTATAGTTTTGGAGTTGAGAGCATATTAATTACCTGGTCAGTTACTTATTTTGAGGACTGTATTGTTGTTAAACGAGGGTCTGTAAGAAAATCCTCTTGCTAGTAGTACAATTGATGTGACTTCAATTCAGTCCTATCTTTTAAAAATAAATATAATGGTGAGGTAAATCAGCCGAACAGTCATACTCATACCGGATCTAGAAAGATGCATTCCCATGAAGTAATAATATATTGAAGAATAGATAGGAAACGGTATCGTCTAGCTTACGAAACTTTACGTTTCTTCTTCGAACCCCAACGTTATAACCTAACCTGAAGAAGAAACGTAAAGTTTCGTAAGCTAGACGATACCGTTTCCTATCTATTCTTCAATATTTTAAAAATAAAGTAACACAAATGCAAATTTTAGTTGGGTTTCAAGTTTTGTTCATACGTGTCGCAATTAGATAGACGTCAGACGACCTGTAATAAGAATTACTTTAACACCTGTTCAGCACTGTTTGTTTTAGGGGTAAAGCCCTGCTAAGCATGCTGGACTGAAACAGAAATCTATTGAAGTATGTCATAGCTGTATTTTTGTAGTTTAGATCGATGTGTATAAAAAATAAATGTTTCACAATACACGGTAGGGTAGTAAGCAAATGTGTATACAATAGCCGTCAAATAATGCAAGCGTAGGCAACATTTTGGTATATCATGTCGTCACTCTGCTATGATGACTACCTAAGGGAGCGATCATTTAATACGGCAGGGGGCGGGGGAGTGCGCATTATCCATTTTTGTTATCCTTTTTTTTTTGAGATTCCCCCTAATTTTCTGTCACAAATTTCGGGTTCCCCCTTAATTACTAACAAAATATTTAAGGTTCCCCCCTCAACAGCTTTTTAAGAGCAACTTTGCGTACCAATCAAAGAAAATCAAAAAATGTTGGCAGACTTCAAATTTTTTTAATTTTTTTTTTTTAAATGTCAGGGTGCAGCATTGGTCAAAGTCTATAAAAATCCAAATTAGGTCACCGCTGGACCTTCGTTACCATAGCAACGGCCAAAATATCAAAATGACACATTTTGGCCTATTTCAGCACTTTTATAAGGCTAAAATATTTCAAACTTTTAAGATTCACCATATGTAGGGAAAGTAGAGGTAGAACTTGACAGTCACACCACATGATTTACAACACATAAGCTTTCTAGAAATGCAGATCTCAAACAACCATCATGGCCTACTAGGGTTATACCATTGTTTGAAATAGGGGTGTTTTTTGTAAATATTTATTTCCTGAAATATAGCAATGTTCAACGAGCTGTAAACCCCAAAGTGGTGCTTTTTAAAAATTTATATTATCAATGTGGCTAGACTAGGTAGTACTTTACCTAAATAAACAACAAAAAGTTTCGGTAATTTTGACAGAGGCAAACAGTGTTGCCTGAAAGTTTGACATTTTCCCATAAAATAACAGTGTTTTTTGGGGGGAAATGAGCCCCTACGAATGTTTTAACAGGAAACCAAGCATCACAAAGTACCTTTAAACACTTATTCTCAAGCAATGACCCATTCTTAAGACTGCTCTGCAGCATATGTTTTGTAGTAATATCCAAAATGGCCCCCAGAAGCCATCTTGGAATTTAGAAAATCACATAACTTCTGGACACATTAACCCAGAGACAAGATTGAGGTATCGCTTTTGACTAATTTTATGACTAGGAATCTAATACGGTGGTTATTTTATGATTTGGAGGCTGTATTCAGCATGAAATACAAGATGGCTGCCAGCGGCCATCTTGGAATTGATAAAATCACAGTAACATTTGAACATCTTAACCAGGACACGTTATTTAGGTGTCAGTTTTGACTAACGCTATGCCTTGGAATCCTATATACAGTAGTTATTTTATTATTCTGAAACATAATGTAGATGTTGCTCTCATCTTATTTATATGAAATTATTCTAAAACCTACTAGTATTTAATGACATGTATGGGTTAATTGTACTCATTATGAAAGATTCAAGATGGCTACTTGACGACTATTTTAGAAATGTTATGATGTTCTTAAATATGATAAAGGGGCATTTCTTTAATAATTCCACAATGCTGAATACATTCCAGAGGCAAGTTTTTCAATCATTTTCAGTATAAAAGCCCCAAAAGCATGGGTGGATTTCAGTTACAAAATCCTGTACTGTTGCTGACCACGAATAATTGTTGCAAATGTTAAGGACAAATAAAAAGTATGATAAAACACGGTAGCTGCTTTAATTAACAAATTTTACTTTACAAATTTTAGTTTTTAACGATAAAAAACTTTAGAAGAATGCAATACAATGCATCACTCTAGTTTCGTTTTTGGTCTTTGACCCTTACCCCGGCGGAGATATTTTGGTGTGGATCAGGAGGAGGGGGAAACATTGAGGGATTTTGAACAAACAAACCACCGCGGTCCGACTCTGATTCGATCAGCGGACCTTCTGCACACCCCACGCGCGCTCCTAACTGAGCTAACACACAAGAGCTTACGATATAGGCCTACATGATATAAATGGCACATGAAATTCGCCAGTTACGCTCGATACTGTTACAATTCTTCCAGATATATCGAGCGATACTGGAACGTGTTTATGTTCCAGTATCGGGCGATACTGGTACGTCACACGCTACAGTAGTGAAGCATGCGCTTGGGGAGAGGATTTTGCGTAATAATTCGTAGTATTTAGGACTGTTTGGGTTAAGAATATAGTGTTTCAACCATCCAGAACATTGGTGTGTGTGCCAAATTAAACCAACGTTGCATAAAAAATGTGGTGATCTTCTACTGGTTCACGTAGTGATCCTCATTAATGATCCCAAAGTACATTCCCTTGTTGAATTGTCTTGTGATACTGAATAAGGATCGCATTCTGTCAGTGTTGGTATATTGAAAGCCAAACCATACTGACCAATTACAGTTTGCATCCACCCATCTTCTTTATAAGAAAGTGTGTGGTAGAATACTTAAAATAGCTACTATGTTTAAATAATAGTATAATAACAAGCATTTAAAAAGCGCCGCCTACAAAGAACACAATACAGCGCTTAACAAAATCAAACAACATTATATACAAGAAAAATGCAAAGAAAATAATATACACAAGTCATGCAAAGATAAAAAATCAGTACTTGGGAAACAAATTCGTTTTTAACCGGCGTTTGAAGATACAGACGGACGGGCCTCTCTGATGCTGACCGGGAGCTGATTCCAAAGTCGGGCCACATAATAATGATAATAATAAACAGGCATTTAAACGACGCATTTCAAACCGTAAGGAAACTCAATGCGCCGCACAAAGATAAAATCAATAAATTAAAAATTAAAAATTAAGAAAACGCACAACCTTTACAACCATAAAATACCATAACAAATTAACAAACTATATAAATGAGTAAAAGGCAAAACACAATTGAAGCGCAAAAGTCAATATAAATACAGATTTGCCAAATTACGATCTAGTGAAAAGACATGAACGGAATTATCACCAGCTTGATGTTTAAATAGAGGCACACAAATCCTGGTAGCATCAGAAGAGGGGCGAATTCGGGGTCTGTTATCTTCATTTAACACACATGATTTTTCTTTCTGTTTTGCCTTGCTACATTTTAAACTTGCCAAGACAATTCAAGTTTGCTAGCAACAGCTGACTTCTGTAACTTGAATTCACCCATGGATGCTTTTATACTAAACATGATCTCAAAATGATTGACACCCGTTTGCCTCTGTAATGGATTTCTCATAGTCCATTATGATACCCTTTCATCATCACTAAGTTAGTTTGGCTCAAAAGAAATGCACCATAAATGTTCTAAAATGGTTGTTGGTGGCTTTCTTTGATATCCATGCTGAGAATAATTAACTCTTACAGGGAATCCTAGACAGATTATTTCATGAACATTAAATTATTCAAGAGCAACATCTATTGTGTTTCTAGGTTGAATGGTTCGGCCGATATGGTCCCACACCACCAAATAAGTACCCTATTGCTTTGTGTGGTTTAGAGGTCAAGTTCGTGTTAATTTGTCTCACCTTAAAGAGCTAACTGGTTCATTCAAATCATTGTTTTTGTTGAAGATCAAGATGTCTTCTGCTTAAAAACAATCCCCTTTGTGGGGGTTAACCGGCATTTCCCCCCGCTACAGGCCAATGATATCTATCTTAGGTACGATAGGCTGCCTATATATTCTAAGATCCGGGATTTTTTTTGCTCTAAATTGGTGGAAACAGTGACATCATGTAAAATAATAACATTCATGAACAAGCTAGAGATTTTGGGCCTAATATGGAAGAAATAACCTACAAATGCCAAATTATGAAACATTAAGGTACATTTACAGCAATTTTTACCTTTTCTAGGATGTTAAATTTAGACTTATGGTGGGGTCTTTCTTGATTTCAAACACTGCCGGATTTTGCCAGAACGCAAAATATGATTTGGTGGTGTGCACTCATATGAAAATCTAGATATACAAGTGTCAGTCTTCTTGGAATTATAATGTTGAAGGCATACCATAATAATACAATAATCACTGTTTTTGATTCCAGGGCATAAAGTTAGTCAAAAAAGACACAGAAATTATAGAATTTCATCAATTCCAAAGATGGCTGCCAGCAGCCATCTTGGATTTCATGCTGAATTATAAAAATTATAAACTATCCACCGTAATAGATTCATAGGCATAATTAACATACACATATCATTATATCAATCATGTCTCCAGGTTTATGTCTAGAAGTCAAACATTTTCTACATTTCAAAATGGCCTCTGGCGGCCATTTTGGATATTGCTGTAACCCAGCTGTCTGCAGTTTCCCAAACTTTTGCGAGGGGAATAGGAGCTAATTTTGTTTCTAAATACCCTATAGTATCAAAACCCACCCTTAACCTACCTTTGCTTTCCCTGGATCACTGAATATGACCCTACTAATGGTTATGAGCAACAGCTTCATTGAGGGCGTTTAATCTGGCAACGCTGTTGTTTAAATACTATCAAATCATGTCCAACTTAATGCTGAATTGATACAAATATCATTTGAATGCATATCAATCCTTATCAGAATTTTCTATGAAAGTAAATCCTGAAAATCCCTATTTTTCACAATGAATTAAATGTCAATAAACCGAAAAAGTGCAAAGTTCCTGGCAACACTGCTCTCCGGTACAACAATTACCGAAACTTTTTTTTCTTGAAACATGTAGACCAACATCCTGTCTATTGACCCTGAACAGGCTAATTTAAAAAAAGCACCACTTTAGGGGTTATGTCATTTTTACAACCTTCACTTTTTGCAAAATTAAAATTAATCAAAACACCCCTATTCTACAAAATGGTTTAACCCACATTGAAAAATTGAAAGTTAATATTGACATCATTTTTGGAAAGGACAAGGATGGCTACTTCACTGTATAAAAGAAGGGGACTGTAATGCATGTTCTTCATACAGAAATATGACCTAATACTTATGCTTTTTTAAAGTTGTGAAATGGGTAAAATAGTGAAAATTGGGTAATTTCATATATTGGCCGTTGCCATGGCAACCAAAGGTATATTGGTAATTTTTTCACCAAATATATACATGTTGACCAAAGGTCTAAACATGTGCAAAGTATAAAGGAAATTGATATTTTAAAGTCTGCCACCACTTCTTTGATTTTTACACACAAGGTCTCTTAAGGAACTACTTTTACAATACATTTTGCTAAGTATTTTTAGGTCACTTTATAAACTACCCGGGCATGTTTTTGGCAATAATTAAACTATAGTGAGAAAAAAAGGATCAAATCTTTAGGTGCGTGCAAGTCTGACACTCTACCAAATGTGATAGCGAGGGAGCCTGTATAATCTTTAACAGTTTTGCTCGCCATTTAATAGGCCTCCAGAGTGTGGTAACGGACCGGAAGCATGGGATAAAAGATATGTAGCGGTGTAGGTTTTGTTGTGTGTCAGGGTTCATGAGTAGAATATTGGTCATGCTATTTTAACATATGGCTATGCGTTTTAAGTTGGCTACCCTAAAAGTATACATATTCTGAGACGAAATTGCATGAGGAATCCAAAAATACGATTGGAATTACAGTAGGGTGTACCCGTAACACAGGGCTGTCAACTTTTGGGATTCGCTGGGAGGGAGAGTCAAAAAAAAATCGCACGGTCAAAAAAAATCGCACAGTCCAAAAAAAATCGCACAGTCAAAAAGGTAGGCCTACAGCCAGGGGCGGTGCCAGGTTATTTGTATAGGGGGTGGGGGAAAATCAAGGTTAAAAAACTGAAATAGTGAGTAACTATTGTGAGTAACCAAAGAGGTGCAAAGCACCGCCCTCCGCGGTAACTAACGCGGACAGGGGGGAGTCTGAGGGGGGATGTGCCGCCCTCATAATTTTGAAGATAAAAATCAATTCTCGAACCCATTTGGGCAATTTGGTGTGTACTTTTGACCGATTTTCTATTGAAATGCCATCATTTCCAATCAATATTGGCTTTTTATCTAAGTTAGACAGCTATTTCATTATAGGCTATGCGAGAAAAAGGAAGTTGTGCATATTTACTGATGATCTTTTCTTGATTTAAGTAGTATAGATCATTGGTTCCTAACCTCTTTGGCCCACGACTCAATCAGACATATTTGGTCAGAACCCTGACCCCCAAAATGAATTGTGAAAAAATTATCCCGATTGATTAAAACTGAAACTGTTAAGTCATATGATGCGAGCGTAGCGATCCGAAATTTTTGCGTATTTGAACGGTTCTTTTGGGTTTTTCTAAGCGTTTTTAGAACGAAATATGAAAATGGTTCCCCAAAAAGCTATATATATGACCCCTCTCTTTAGGTTCGTTATTTATTTATTTTCCGACCATGATTTTTCATACTATTTTCGACGAATTGGGTTTTTGATTTCCCCGCTTGACGAAAGAATTTTACTAAAAACCTCTTTAAGAACCATATTCAGTAAGAATCAAGGAAATGTTGAAAAATGTGGCAGACTGAAAAATATGAATTTTCTTCATACCTTGTGCATGGATGGACCTATGGTCAAAGTCAACAAATATGGAAAAAAAATTGGTGTCACATGTATGTTACCATGGTTACGGGCAATTCCATTAATTTGATGATTTTTCTCATTTTTTGCTGTTTTAAATGCTAATTTTAGCTCAACTTGGATCCCACATTTGTAGCATACAAACTACTTTTTACAAATTCTTGTTTTTATATATGAAAGGGCAGTCCACAGTCAAACTAATCCATATTTAAAAGAAAAAATCTTGGTATTTGCAATTGGACTATACCATGTTTCCAAATAGGGGTGTTTCGTCCCTTTTACAAACTATCAATTATTAGCCAAATCTAATCACCGTTAACCCTGAAAGTGGCACTTTTTTTTCAAAGATATTTTGCATGTAGAGAGTAACAATGTTGCTCAATTGAATTTCAATGAGAAAAGTGTGGGTAATCTTTAAACATGGCAGCAGTGTTTCCAGAAAGATAGGTATTTTTGAAAAATCTTAAAATGCCTATTATCGAAAAACGGACAATTAAACAGTGAATTACATATATATAAGCGTTGATTAGGAGATATATTGAAGATATTACTTGTTTTGTGAATGTTTGCAATAAAATAATATGAAATGTACTTGTTAAAGTTGCCAGAGTTCTCTTTTTTACCTCAAATTAGCAATATTGCAACATATGCCATGTTGATACATAGTATTAACATATTAGTCCATGAGCCCGTAGGATCGGTCAGTACCATGTCGAGGGAGTAAGGCTAATAATGATTTTTGTATTGGTATGGATCCATGAAACCAGAATATGATTGATTGCAAATTCAAAGCGGTAGCTTTTTGTGTGTTATCAGCACATTTTCAAAATGGCCGCCAAATGCAAACAAAAAGCACACTAATAAACTTATGATGAATATTGGAAACTCTGTTGGATGTAAATAATGCAGTACTGTATGTATTAGACCACTAGACACTCATATCCGGATATTTTGCTTTGTTAACACATCTAAATCCAAAATGGCCGCCAAAATGGCCGCCAAAAATGATAAAATTCCATATATTGGCATATATAAACCAACATGTATGATCAGAGTATAGTTTTAACAATGGGATGTATGTGTTAGACCCTTAGAAACTCATATCTAGTAATTTTGCTTTGATAACATACTTTAAAACCAAAATGGCCACCAAATGAATGGCCAAAAATGGTAAAAAGTGGTCAGAATTCCATGAAATAGCATAATATCAACCGAATGTATGATGAAAATATATTTTTAACGATGGGATGTATGTGTTAGACCACTAGTAACTCATATCCAGTATTCATGCTTTGTTAACATAGTTCAAAATCCAAAATGGCTGCCAAAGTGGCCCAAAAATGGTTCCCGAAGTGGCTGCAAAAATTGTCAAATTCCATAAAATGGGATAATATCAACCTAAATGTAAGATGTAATACAGTTTTAATGATGGGATGTATGTATTAGACCACCAGTAAATCATATCTAGTATTTGTGGTTTTTTTAGCATACTTAAAAATCCAAAATGGCCACCAAATGGATCCCAAAATAACTGAACAAATTGTCGAAATTCCATAAAATGGTATAATATCAACCAAAATGTATGAAGAAAGTATAGTTTTAATGGAATTTCGACAATTTGTTCAGTTATTTTGGGATCCAGTGTATTTGCATTGTAATAACGTACACTAAATCCAAGATGGCCACCAAAACGGCCGCTGTAAATGTTAAAATAGTCTACATGAGTGAATGATAATCCACAATAGACATTGTAAGAGTGTATATTACATAACATTCACCAAATAGTATGTTCTAAAACTGCCAAGCTTTTTCTTTTAGATATAAGGGCTCATCTCTTTGACAATTTTGATTCTGTATCACTTTCCAAAATGGCTGCCAGAATGGTTAAGTTAATGTTAAATTACCTAAAACAATTGTTTAAATGACCATTTTATGTAATACTAATACCCCAAATCTAATAAGACAGCATTTAACATATGTCTATGATCAAGTTTAGGGGCTGTAGATCTAGTTTGAGTATTTTAAAGTATCCAAGATGTCTGCAAAATGTTAAAATAACTGAAAACAGTACTATTAGTTTTATTGCTAGTGTTACATTAGATATGACCAAAAGATTATATATATATAGATTTTAATCCACCAAGTAAACGTATCTGTAGGTGACAAAGTATGATTAAATGGTATAGACTCCATTTTTTTATTCTGGTCATATATATTATTACCAATTGGTGGCCACCCGTGGTAATTATTTTGGCCATTTGGAGATAATTTTAATGAAATGTTCATTATAATGCCCATCTTAATAACATGACATTGTCAAAATGGAGTCTATACAATTCAATCATCCTTGTCACATATACAAACACATTTACTGGATGGCTTAAAAGCTGTAGATATAATAATGTGATCATATATAGTGTAATACTAACAATAAACTAACACTGTTTTTCAGCTATTTTAACCTTTTACAGCCATCTTGGATATTTTAGAATACTAAAACTAGATCTACAGCCCCTAGGCTTTATCATAGACATGTAGTGAATGCTGTCCCATTCAATTTGGGGGTATTGGTATTACATAGTACCGGTCATTTACAATACAAAACAATTGTTTGTTCATTTACAATACAAAACAATTGTTTTAGGTCATTTAACATCAACTGAACCATTCTGGCTGCCATTTTGGAAAGTGATTGGAATCAAAATTGTCACAGATGTGGGCCTTATTTCTAAAAGCAATAGCTTACCAGTTTAGAACATCTATTTGGTAGATTTGATGTAATATACACTCTCACAATATCTATTTTGGATTATCATACACTCATGTATATAAACTGCTCACACAAAGTTAGGAAACTTTTTTTAATCAAGTATATTTTTATTATTGATTACCCTCTTGTATTGTGTTGCGTATCAATGGAAAGCTGACGTGTTCTCCTTTAAGATGATACCAAATGTGCAATGATGACATGTTGCTGGACTTGGCCACATGAATGAGAATGAGGCAAAGTCACAAATCAAATGTGCCAAAATTACCGTTATCTGTGCTAAACAGTCAATAGGTAATGGCACGGGCTCTCTCCCCATCTGTTAAACGCGGCATATTGAAACTGCAAACCCTTTACCGTGTCTCGGAAAAATGTACAAGTTGTAGGCCTAAACCTTTCATCACTTACCTTCATGACCTTCCACCTGGAGTCATTGTTATTAACCCAGTATTGCAAATACCCAAATAATGGTTTTCTAAAGAGATGAGGGTTAACTTGTGTGTGTTTGTGCTCACTGGTGCCCATCTTTGTGTAAACCATTCATGGTTCTCAAGCATGACCGGTTTGATTATTGATCATTACCTATTGACTGTTTAGCACAGATAACGGTAATTTTGGCACATTTGATTTGTGACTTTGCCTCATTCTCATTCATGTGGCCAAGTTCAGCAACATGTAATCATTGCAAATGTGGTATAATTTTAAAGAGGAACACTTCAGCTTTCCATTGATATATAACAGATGCAAAGAGGGTAATAAATAATAAAAATATACTTGATTAAAAAAAGTTTCCTAACTTTTTGTGAGCAGTTTAGACTATTTTTACATTTACAGCGGCCAATTTGGTGGCCATCTTGGATTTAAACCATGTTATTACAATACTAATAATAGTGGATATGAGTTATTAGTGGTCTAATACATACACCCCAATGTTAAAACTATACTTTCATCATACATTTTGGGTGATATTAGCCCATTTTATGGAATTCCAACAATTTGTTCAGTCATTTTGGGACCCATTTTGGGGGCCATTTTGGATTTGTAAGTATGTTAACAAAGCAAAAATACTAGATATGAGTTAATGGTGGTCTAATACATACATCCCATCATTAAAACTATATTTTCATCATTCATTTAGGTTGATATTATCCCATTTTATGGAATTTGACAATTTTTGCAGCCACTTCGGGAACCACTTTGGGGGACATTTTGGCAGCCATTTTGGATTTTGTACTAAGTTAACAAAGCAAGAATACTGTATATGCGTTACTAGTAGTCCAATACATACATCCCATCATTAAAATTATATTTTCATCATGCATTATGGTTGATATTATGCTATTTTATGGAATGTTGACAATTTTTGATCATTTTTGGCCATCAATTTGGCGGCCATTTTGGTTTTAAAGTATGTTAACAATGCAAAAATATGAGTTATGAGTTTCTAATGGTCTAACATATACATCCCATTGTTAGAACTATACTCTGATCATACGTGTTCGTTTATATATGCCAATATATGGAATTTTACCATTTTTGGCGGCCATCTTGGATTTTGATGTGTTAACAAAGCAAAGGTTCTGGATATGAGTGTCTAGTGGTCTAATACATACAAGACTGCGTTATTTACATCCAACAGAGTTTCCAAAATTCATCATAAGTTTATTAGTGTGCTCTATGTTGGTATTTTTTATGTTGGTATTTTGGCGGCCATTTTGAAAATGGCTGAAAACTCATATAAAGCTACCGCTTTGAATTTGCTATCAGCCATATTCTGAAACTAGAGGTTAATACCTTTCCAAAATCCTTTTGTTATTCACACATGAATGTAAATAAACATCACTTATAGTGATACAGTAAATGGATGTAGCTGTAAAAAGCAGATTTAAGAAGAATTCTGTTTATTTAATACGAGTCTGTTCTGCCATGAATAAAGTTAAAACTCAACCTACCTGGCAACACTTTTTTTAATATGCACTTTGAAACATGAGCAACATTATCCCTGATCCAAAAATAGTTGTTCTCTATTTTAGACATAACAGGATGATTTATTAAATAGTTTGCTGAAATTAAACGTGTATTTTCATACCATGTAATACCGATTTTTTTTGGAAAAAGTCAACACTTTCTGGCAACACTGTTCCAACAGGTATGAATTACCCATGGATATTTGTATATATTATTATTCAGACATCCCTCACGCTTTCATTTGTAGAAGGTGAATGCAAAAAAACCACCACTTTGCTAGTTGTGATTAATTTACGAAGGTGTATTTTTTTCACACGATTTATTATGAAAAACACCCCTTTTTCAAATAATGGTATATCCCATAATACAATTTGCACAAGTTTTTTTGTTGCAGGGAATGAAAGTTGAGACATGTATGGTTATATTGTTGAATGAAAATAAAATCCTGGTTGTATTGTTTGTTCAAAATGATATGTGTAAATTAGCAGTTTTTAATTTCTGAAAAATTGAAAATGTTGTTAAAAAACATGAAAATTCTAATATGTGTCGTTGTCATGGCAACGAAGGCCAAAAAAAAAAAAGTTCCATTTTAGTGTTTATTGACCAAAGGTCTATCAATGACCAAAGTATAATGGAAATTCATATTTGTATGTCTGCCAACAAAAACTTGATTTTTAGGGACAATGTCACTTAATTTCCTCCGAATAAATATAATCCCAACCCCACCCGAATGAATTTAGTTCCGGGTTACCTGTTTCCGGAAGCGAATTTTTTTCCTATATACTCAGTTCTGGCTATAATTAATGTGTATTTTGGTTTGAAATCGGCTTTTAGAATGATATTTCTGGACATATGCACGCATAGCACACGAATATAAATGTTCTTGCATACGTACTCATTCATAATATTTGTAAAGAATATGGTTTCGATTCCTTCGACTGAAGCCTTGAAATTTGATAGAATTAAATATATATATAAACACATGCAATGTCTATCTGTCAATTTCTAAGGGGTGCATGCCCCTCCAAGCTGGATTATATCAGCCATCCCCCCCCCCCCCCCCCCCCCCCCCCCCATTTGGACACGCCACTGATATCCCAAGTGGGTGCAACTAGGCCTTTTCAATATACCGATAGACATCTGTTTTCCTTTCCTCTCTGCTTTCCCTTTTCTGTTCTTTCCTTTTTCTTTTCTTTCCCTTTTCTTTTCTTTCCCTTTTCTTTTCTTTCCCTTTTTTATTTGACTTATTTTTGAGGCGGGAGTTTATATATGCTATGCGGGAGTGCGGGAGAAAGAGTGTCTATGCGGGAGACTCCCGCCTAATGCGGGAGAGTTGACAGCCCTGCCGTAACATGTTATGCCTGCTAATGTGTAAAAAAAGGGAAAAGATAAAACAAATATTTTCAAGATTCATAACTTTTCCCTACCTATCCCTATCATTATTTACTTTGCATTTTTGAATTCCTCATGAAAATGCTAACAAGCACAACTATGATTGTCAAGGGTTACTATATTGGTAAAATAACATACAGGCTAATGAATGTGCCCAATTTTTTTTTAAATATTTGTTTAGAGTTTACACTTATATTTTGTTCACTATGCCCCCTACACTGATTTAACTGCATTTTTGAATTGACCAAAATGTATACTTTTGCTATCATAGGTTGAATACTTTTCCGTTAGAGTAATTTATATACATTGGGGTTAATATTTGCGTTTCCTGTGTAGTGAATAGGGAAAAGCCGATGATCGTGCGACTTATCCATAATTAATAGTTATTACATAAGGTTGACAAGTCTGTTTAAACACAGAAATAAAGACTATTAAATAACCTTTAAGAAGATACCAAAATCATGTTTGTAGCCCATACAGGGGTGAATTGATTCAAGTTTAAACTTTTTAAATGCATAAAAAAAACATTTCTCCACAGAGTTTATGTGTACCGTTCCCCCTCCGCCCCCCCCCCCCCCCCCACCCCCCCCCCCCCCCCCCCCCCCTCTGCCACCTCGGCGGTTCCCAATTCAATCAGACATATCTCCCTCAGTTAACAATTTAAATGCTTCTTATTTACAGGTTTTGCAGTGCTATCACTTAGCTTTCAAACCATGACAATGTCTTTTTGCATTGCCGAGTTATCATGAATTGAACAGAACAAGAATTTGGAAAAGCGCAACGACGCCACCGCTTTTGGGTAGCCAATTTAAAACGCATGGCCATAATTTAAGTTTGAATGTTATATGCAAATAGCAAATTCTTACCACTATAAATCATTATACATAGGTAAAATGACCCGATATAACAATGACACATATACATTTTCGCGCGTAGCGCGCGAAAAATTTGATACTTAACACAAATTTGTCCAAGATTAAGGTACATTTTGGCTTTTGAAACAAGCTTCAAAGATTAAAATCCATTTATTGTATAATTGGGGATAAATGCGTGCGTAGCGCCCGCAAAAAAACCCGCTATATTAGTACTTATTTGAATTCGATTCAACCCCAAAAATGGTTGAAATAAAATAAAGATTCCCTCCTCAAGTTTGTGAGAAAAATTCGTATTCCCCCTTAAAATGCCCACCCCCTGCCGTATTAAATGATCGCTCCCTAACACACGTTTTTAGTCACAATTCCATGGTCATCTGTGGTTATAAGATGTCTAAGTTATCAACCAATCAAACCGATGACAGGTTAAAGACTAGATATCAAAACCAGGTGTTGTTTTACTCCACAAAATGTAAATCCAGTAAACATGTTTAAATCGTATGCTTGAAACATATTTGTCTATGTTGTTTGTTTATGTTTACGAAAAGAGTAGACTACAATGAGTTATGCAGTTATCGTAGCAGGGTGACGATGTAGATGATGAAGAGGTTGAGGTAATTATAATAGTGAGGAATTCGTATAATTGACGCGACGAACTGCGTCAACATTTTTTTTCTGTAATTTTGGAGATCTTTAAATATGTTAAATATCATCGATCCTTTTCGCCTATAAAGCAGTTAACGATAATTATTTTGGTTGCTACCCTACTGCAACATGCTTACATCACAGAGAGCACTGTAATAAACATAAACACCGCAAAAAAAAATGTAGTACATTATGCTAGAGATTCGAGATCATTGTGCATAAAATGCATTAAGCGTATTCATAAATTATTATAATATTTGTTCAGAAATCGTTATTAATCTTTGGTTGCAAATAAGGAATCAAAATATAGCTACACAAATCATTTGAAATGTCAAAAGAAATTAAGTCATAACCGCTTGAATGAGTGTGGACTTTCGTTTTGGCGGTGTTTATTACTGTCAATAAAATATAGGGGGCAGTTAATATATTGCACATTATAGTAGGGCGTATGTATGCTAGGGTAACGAAGGAGCGATACTCTTTATCCATCACCCGATAAAAGGCCAGTCGATGTATATATTCGTTTCATATATCGAATTGAGGTTAACACTTACCACGCGGCTATTAATTTTACCATATACAAAACAGTTTTTCCAGAAACCTTTCCCCGCTTTCAAGGCCTATTAATTAACCAATACTAGGTATGTTTGTACTTTTTTCAACGCATTTTGACATTTTTGAAACATGTTGTGAACTTTTGGAATGTCGCCTCCAGCGTGGAAAGTGTGAACTATGTTTAAGTACCGTAATCACTTAGTCATTTAGGCCTATACTAATACGTCTCGTATCAACAGAGGCCAATTGCTCTGCATAGTATGGGTGTAATGTGATGTGCCCTCTTAAAATGTCGACAACCGCTATAGAAAGGGGACTATCATCTGACCTAGGTCAGGTCAAATGATGGCTGTCATTTGACATTAGGTCAAATGATGGTCTCTTTTCTTACGGCAATACAAGTTGGCAAATGATATGAGAACTACCTGCCGGCGATCGGTCGATGTGTCAAATGAGATATTGTTAGAATAATTACTATTTAAAAAAAAGATAAGCTTTAAATGTATAATATGTTAGTGTATGTGTAGGTGTATGTATGTAGGCCTATAATTGTTAAATATTAGTGCAACGATTAGTGTAATATTAACATATTATACCACTCGGTCAATTATGCATTGAATGTTTGTATTATGTAACGCATGAACATATTGGCATCATTTCATTAACTATTATTGGTTGATACCATGTCACGTGCCATTGGATATTTCTACCATTTCACCGAATGTTCACAGGCGGTCCAAAAAGTGCTACTAACACCTAACTACTGGCAATAGTAGGTTTTGATAGCACATTTTCCCCGGTTGACAGATCACCATCCGATCCGATAGTTGACATGAAACTAAGCAGTATTTGTATACTTTTCCCCATAAAGCTTTCTTCATTTGTTGTCAATAAATCTTCTGAGAGCATTCTGCAAGGCTTAGGCCCCTATCGATGAGGTGAGTTTATCATGAGCGAGCTTTCTCGGCGACTCGATGTAGTAAGCTTATTTGTTATTAAGAGACGACTAGCCTATTATCTAAAGGTCTTTTTCATGTTTAATTCTATGTTATCATCAACATTACACTCAACAGTATTTTCATGCGTTATATAAAACATGGACTTCTCTTTATAGTTCCTCGGTAATCTACAGACCGTAAGCCTACTCTTTTCCCTCAGCCTTCCGCTTCGTGAAAAGAGTAGGCTTACGGTCTACATATCACCTTGGGGCAAATAGTTCACCCATTTTCCTAATGAGCAGTCCATATTTGGGAAAAAGTGTACTATAGATCCCAGATGCTGGTATACCAGTATCGTTCAATACTGGAACGTAAAAGTTGCCAGTATCGCTCGATACTGGTACGATTTAACTGTTCCAGTATCGAGCGATACTGGTACATATGTTTAATACCAGTAGGATGTTGTCCCAGTATTGAACGATACTGGTACATAATTGTGTTCTAGTATCGCCCGATACTGGAACATTGTATGTGCCAGTATCGGACGATACTGGACCACTGACTTTGTACCAGTATCGAACGATACTGTGTATTCCAGTATCTGACGATACTATTACAGTTCAGAATCTGGGACCTAAAGTACACTTTCCCCATAGTTGTATAACAATCACATGGCTAGAAGAATAATTAAGTGATTTAATAATATTAAACATGTTATTTATTATTAAATATTTGCATGCCTATAGATATGAGATCGTTTATGAACATATGTTGACTTGACTTTGACTTGACTTGACTTAGGGCGGATGATTTTTCCGAACCACAATGCCTCTCCAGATCTTCCTATCCAACATAGCTGTCTTGATTTCTTCCACCTGCAGTCCTGTATCACGTTTGAGTATGTCAATGTAGGTCAGGGCTGGTCTACCACGCTTTCTTGCTCCGTGCTTTGGGATCCAATGTATAAGTTTATGTACAAGCTCCTTGGACCCTCTGAAGCAGTGTCCAGCAAATCTTGCTCTGCGTTCTCTGATCTTGTCCGAGACTTTTGGCATGTCCCCATACAGGTCCTTATTTGTCACATGCTGACTCCAGTTGATGTTGAACACAGATCTTAGCATCCTAGTGTAGCATCCATCCAGTTGTTTACCAAGCTTTGGGGTGACTGTCCATGCCTCACATCCATAAAGGAGGACGGATTCTACTGTAGCTATGAACAGTCTTTCTTTGAGCTTTCTGGATAATGATTTAGCCTTCCATAGCTGACTAAGTTTGACACAAGCTCTCCATGCAGCTGCTTTGCGTGTTTTGATGTCCTTTTCAGTGTTGTTCATCCAGGCTCCAAGGTATTTGAAGTCTTCCACTTTATCAAGGCGCATGCCTTCACTTGTGGTAATTACAGGTGCTTGCGTCTGGTTGAAGGACATGTACTTCGTCTTTGCAGCGTTCATTTTGAGCCCAACTCTTCCCACTGAAGTCTCCACTCTATTGAGTAGTGATTGCGCTTGAGACACTTCCTCAGACAACAGTGCAATGTCATCAGCAAAGTCTAAGTCTGTTACTACGGTTGGTCCTATTCTTCTGCTGCTTCTTTTTGTTAGGTGGAATCCTAGCTCTTCTTCTCTGCCATCTATGGCCTCTCTTAGGGCATAGTCAAGAACAATGACAAAAAGATATGGAGCCAAGGTGTCTCCTTGTAATACTCCAGCCAGTATCTCAAACACTTCTGTTTCTCCATCTGGTGATATGACCTTCGCCTTGGTGTCTTTGTATATGTCTGCTATCGCATTTGTAAGCTGATCAGGTACACCATAGGCTTTCAATATTTGCAGCATTCGTCCCCTATGTATTGTGTCAAACGCTTTCTTGAAGTCGATAAAGGTTATGATGGCTGGCAGGTGATTTGATCTTATTCCCTCAATAATTCTTCGAAGGGCAAGTATATGACCTACAGTGGTACGTCCTACTCTGAAGCCATTTTGATTAGCTCTTAGGTGGACGTCGAGCTCCGGTCTAATTCTGTTGAGTATCATCTTGTTGTATAGCTTGGCAACAATTTAACTCAGGCTTATTCCACGGTAGTTACCCCCCAAGCTGAGATCACCTGATTTCGGTATTGGTACTATGTTGAGAATGGACCACTGTTCTGGCTCTTTCCCGTTCAACAAGGCATCATTGCAGAAGTCGAGAATGATGTTATCCAAATCACATCTTTGATCATATGTTACACTGTAGTATATGTACGTGTGCGGGCCTGACAGAATCTTTTTTCTTTTCTTTTTTTATTCTGTCCACAACAAAATCTGATGAAAAAAAATGCTATCAATACATAATTGTACTTCTTGGCAATGTGAGGAAAAACAAAACAAAACAATGTTTTAACTTTAGTTTTTGATATTTTTTTTGATTTTTCTTCATATTTCTATTTTCATATTTTTTTGTTAAGATTTTCTTTTTGTTCGAAGATTTGTGTGTGTGTGTTGAGTATGTAAGTATAAAACATTTTTTGTTGGGAAATTTGAAATAAACAACATGTATTTTTTTCTATCAAGACATATTCAACTACTTCCCAATAAACCTTTCTCTATACCGTAACTTATTATAGCTCGTTGGCTGCGCCAACTCGTATAAAAACCTACATGTAATCTATTTACAAATGGGACGCCCTCTATTGTTACACTACATACACATGTGAACTATAGGAACAGTTGCCAGAGTTTGGTGTGTTTTGTCTAAAAGAGGGCGTCTCAAATGTCAACAAATGTGACATCATCTATTATTTGTGCAATAATTAAATATCAACAAATGTAACACCATCTATTGTTTGTGAAATAATAAAATGTCAACAAATGTGACAGCATCTATTATTTGTGCAATAATTAAATATCAACAAATGTGACACCATCTATTGTTTGTGAAATAATAAAATGTCAACAAATGTGACATCATCTATTATTTGTGCAATAATAAAATGTCAACAAATGTGACATCATCTATTATTTGTGCAATAATAAAACGTCAACAAATGTGACATCATCTATTATTTGTGCAATAATAAAATGTCAACAAATGTGACATGTATTATTTGTCCAATAATAAAACGTTTTGCTTTGGGTAACCAATTATGTGATGCGATCTGTGAAAACCCGCAACATGATGGGATCGTTCATATTGTAGCATAATAAAGCTGTAACTGTGCTGATTACAGAAATGTTTCGATCATTTTTCTACGATCACTACAAAAAAGTTATGAGTGAAAAAGCTACAAAACAAGAAATCATGAAAACAGGCCAAAAAAGAATACATAGATCAATAGAATAGCATTATAAAGTTATTAAGTTAATTTGAAAAGTGACTTAAGTAAGTTTTCGAAGGTGAAATTTCATGAAGATGACAAAACTTTCTAAAAAGAAATCTAAAAATAAAATAGATATATTATCCATAATCCCTAGTTCACATCCGACGGGTTTTCACAGATCACATATTATTATTTATTTCGCACTATGAAATATAATATGTCATATCTTGGAGACATAGATGCAATTGTATACGTTTGTGTTACAGTCTGTACCGTAATGTTAATAATATTTTCGTTCAATAAAAGATGAACGTGTTCTACTCCACTGATTGATCATATTTGTTAACTACACAAATTATACCATTGACATTATTTGTTTTGTGTTACTCACACATAGTACAGTTGTTTATATTTGTAACCCATCACATCAACACCTACCTGCTGGTTTGTCTACTTTCTAGATATGAAATAAAATATCTTGAAAATAATATAAAGAAATTAAAAGGAAATGCTAAGCTAATATTCATCATATTTCTTGATTCTTAAGGCTAAAATTCAATTATTATGAGGTATTAATTTAAATCTTGATTTTTGCATGTTTTGGTGATGTTAAAATCAGACATTAGATAAAAGACCACAAGAGGTATTTTTTGATGTGACGCGTCATCATTTTTATCATTGTTTTGTACATATTTATATTGAATAAAATTTCGCACTTGCGTATTGTGAACATTCACATGATTTGTTTGAAGTCTCATTTTATCACCGAAATTTATTTTAACATTTCGCCGGTGACCAGGGTATTCCCGATAATCAGCATGGCGAAAAATGGTACGGGGCGAAAATTGAGCGATACAATCAGGAAAGCAAAGAGAAGGAAAAGGGAAAAAGGAAAAAGGAAAAAGGAGAATCGAGAATAAAAAGTTAAACAAGAGAATAAGGAAAAAGAAATACAATAAGAGGGAAAGAAGCATACACGGTTATCATGCCATTAATCCATTTCATGCTATCCGCAGACATGCGGTGTCTGATGGGCAAAATATTTAGCTTTTTTACCCGCTTTGCGCTTGTACCGTACTGTTAGCCCTTCACCTTAATCGATGCGATATCTTGGGTTTACCGGACTAATGTATTTTAGCAAAGCATGATTACCAGTCCGGTACGATTACCTTTTCGGGAAGTATTGCCCATAAAATCCCTTGCAAAAGTATATACTCGTAGTAATCACGGTAATCATACCAAAAATACCAATTTATTTATTTGAACCAAAGATGATAATAAATCTATAACACATTGACGATCAGTTACTGAGTCAAGATAGTACACAAACAGTTTAGTCATAATAAATAGCCATTATTTGGGGGATTTTCGTATTTCATTGTAATTAAGAAGTTGGGCTAATAAGCTCATTAAATATTCAAACTCTTTTTTAAAAGAAATAGCCTAATACATTTGTTTCTTCGACATAATTTGGCATAATTGTATAATCTTTCATAATACCAAGTTAGAGCAAGTCGCAAATTGAAACAAAGAATCGATATATCCATTTATCGTTTGTAGTCCACTTCGTAAACCCTAATATATATATATATATATATATATATATATATATATATATATATATATATATATATATATATATAATGAATCTAAAATGAGCCGCTGAACGCTGAGAATGACTCTAAAATCTATCATGGTATTACACAAAATGTTTCACCTATTTCTAAATAGGTCTATATTTTAATTTATATCTTATCAGTTCTCTTGTGTTATGAAATGATGCTTCCTATATTGGACAAGCCAAAGTTATCGCATTGCATTATGGGTAATACTTCCCGAAAATGAAAGCTTCCAGAAGAGGTAATCGTACCAGACTGAATACCGGGCTAAACGATTTATCATTTCTGCCCGGGAAATGGAACTGGCCAGTCCGGTAAAAGCCGATTCACCGGTCAGTTCAAGCCCTAACCCATTTTACCCAAAATAATCACCAAAGATGACTTTTCATGTCAAAGTTACACTCAAATTAGCTTAAAACTGCGTCTGAAATAGCTAGACCAAATTCAGCTAATTTCAGGCAATGTTGACGTTAAAAGCCACAATTTTCGTCGTGCTCTTTGCTTGCACCTTACCCACATATTTGTGCCCATTTTTTTGATTTTCCCATCCCCACTGATGATTAATATCCATTTTACTATTCTACAAGGAAAAACCTGTTGAGGTTTGCTTCTATTCTGGTGGGTATCGTGAACCACCCGGAAATCAACTTCTAATCGATAAGCTATGTTAAAGAATGTGAACATTTCCCACGTGCCATTCCTATGCACGACCTTGCTATTATCAACACTCCCTACACAGAGGACTGCAGTCACAAACTGGTCCAAAAAATGTTTCACTAATAATGTTGAGAAATGCACCAATTCTGATTAAACGGGACAAAACTTAAATTTTACATACTTAATGACCCACAAACTATATATTGTTGGAAAGCTTATGATTCAAGGTTTTTCATTTTTGCAAAAAAGAATCAAATTATACAGGGTGTGTAACATTTTTACAGGGTGGAACATAAAAAAGTTGATCGTTTTTGCTCGTCACAAAATATTTTGATAGTTTGTACAATTAGGGTTTAGCTGAAGATGGTCACCAAAATCAGAACAACCGCAGAAGGTGCTACCAAATTTGCTAAGAATCACTTGCCCAAAATGTACACAGGAAAAGTACAGGGTGTCTAAAATGATGATGAAATAATGCATAAAATGAAGGTTTGTATATAATATTCTATGAAATTTAGTTAGCTTGGACTATTTAATTTAAAAGAAAATGGTTATCAAAATGAACTACATGAATAATGTTAAAGTTCCTTTTATTTTGAATACAGGGTGGTCCAAAATAGTTCTAAATAGCAATTTTTTCATAAATCTATGAACAATTCTGTGAAGAAACACATCTGGTTTTTTTAGTTAAATGTTTTACTACCCAGGGTAGAAAAGGACCGAAGAGTCACACAAATGAAATAGAAAGACTGCGATTTGGCCATTGTTTAATCAATAAAATGAATAAAACTGTGTATTTTTTACATTAAAACACTCCCTGAATTGAACATCATATTCTATTAGCGAATGTCTAGATAACAATTCAATATTATTATTCATAGTAGCAGGCACATGTTATTAACACATGAGAAGTTTGAAAACTTTCCTATGTATACTTTTAAAATGGCATAAATTTCAAAAGTTCTAGTTTTCCGCTATTTTGTGTAGAAACCTATGGGCGCCACATCCACCGGCGCCACATCCACCGATCCCACCCTTGACGTTTAGATTGATAACTTCACTGTTGCTTAACATGTGGCTTTAATTCTTTTTTATCCGGTAGCTGGATAAATTGTCTTTAATATGATACCAAAAATGTTATGTTTTTTGACAACTTCTATTTAAAATAGAGACACGTATCACGATTTTAAGGATTTTTTGAAACGATCCCACCTTATTTGATATACCTATTAGTGACCTGTGACCCAGTGCAAATCTGTACGATTTCCGCCATGTAACGTCTATGGCGTATTTCATTCCGTGGTATGAAGCTATGAAGAGTCCGTGGTCTTCGCTATCTCCAAGCAGATAGAGCAATACGTACATGGACGAAGACCACAGATTTTCAATACGTGAATTTTCCAACATTTTACGACATAAGTTTAGTCACAAAACGTGTTTAATACTATACATGTTACCGTTCTGCAGATGTTATTGACCCTCCTCTTAAATTCTACATGGTTTATACCACGTTTCTCAGTTTTTTAAATGCCCAAATAGACCATTTTCTAGCAAATATTGCAGTCACTGAGACTCCATTGTTTTCTTGCGTATAACAAAATCTGACATACAGGGTGACCTGCCTGCTGGCTGTATGCAAATTAGTGCCGCCATTACCAATAAATCTATTGTTCACTATATCTTGACCAATAGTGCAGATAACTGAACAAATGAGGTGTCTAGACCCGTGTTTTGAGGGTCAAAGATCATAATAAAACTATTCTTGAAGTGACCACATGTGTCTGTAGCATACGAGTATGCAAATTAGTACCGCCATTACCGAAAATTCATTTAGTATGGTATTATATATGTCATTAAGGTGTTTAATACTATACTGTGTGGGTCAGATGATCATTTAATTACCCCAAGGATTAAGCTTATCAATAGGCTTAATGCCAAGACGCCCTCTGTATTATAGATAGTGTCCTTTTATTATGCAACTGAGTTTGTTATTCCATGGGTGGCGCTATCATTATTTTGTTGCATTCCTGCTATATTTTGGAGCCACGTACATGTAGTGCCATGCCAGCTATTATAAAATAACCAAAGATTTAACAATATCATTGTATCTATGCTATACATAGTTCAATGTAGGATAATTACGTAATATATTCTTGCTCACCATTGTCACTGTAGTATTTTAGTAATTCACTTGTGAAGCACGCCATGGCAACCAAAATATAGAAATGGTCATCAAATGATATTTAAAATTACAGCTATTATGGGCCCCTCACATGTATCCGTGTGAGCTGGGCGGCCCCTTACCGTCTTATAGAAAAACAACAGAGTCCAACACGGTGAACAATCAGTAAAAAATGTTAACGGCCGCATTGATTTTTTTTTGTCACCGGGTTCATACTGTTCTATACCGGGTCCTTATCGGCCTGGAACCGGGCTGGTGACATTTTGTATGATTAGGTCTCTGAATACTGAAATATCGTCCATGTATGAATAATATGTATCATCATAGTCAGAGTGACTTGGTTGAGCAAGATCATTTTAAACATGTTGTAAAACTCGGTCATTTTGGCCGCCATTTTGTATTTCCCCTATAGTTTTGAGGTCTAAATACCACATGTAAAATGTATTGTTCTACCTGAAAATGCTAAACACATTTTGATGGGTCTCTCAAGACAATAACATCTTTCATTTTTGCGGCATTTTGCTATATTTTTCTCTATAGTTATGATGTCTTAACATCACATGTAATTTATAAACACTTCATGTTTCACCTACCTGAAAAAAGCTAAAAACATGTACTAGTTTAACATTGGTGAGTCTTTCCAGCCAGACAGTTTTCTAAATATTTGGCTGCCAATTTTAATGTTGCCATTTTAACAACCTAACCGTTTATCTAAGACATTTATTTTGTCATTCTTTTTTTCTCACACAATTATGTTTTCACCTACCTGAAAAAAGCTAAACACATGTATTAGTTTAAAGGGGCATTGAGAGATGTATCGATATACTAAATGAGCAAATACCGTAAAGATAATCATCAACATAGCCCAAATCCAGAATGTCATAAAATTCCGACATCGCCTTCATGCCAAAATAAGCAAATAACGGCACTTCTGGGTTGAGATTTGCCGTGAAAGTCTGTGAGTAAAACGATGCATAACTTCCTAATTCAGCACCTGAGTTTCGATATGATCATAACGAAACTAAGAAAATCATGAAATGTTATATGATAAACGGCGAATGTTGGTAAACTGTTTCTGATGGTAGTCAGTATATGCCTAAGTATTACTTTGATGCAAAAAAAACCTGATTTCCAGGATAATTGAGGGCGCACTCCCATACGTATCTCTCAATGCCCCTTTAACATTGGTGAGTCTTTCCAGCCAAGCAGTCTTTTAAATTCGTTAAAAATCGGTCATTTTTAGCTGCAAATTTGAATGTTGCCATTTAACCAACTTAACAGTTTGTCTCAGACATTTATTTGTGTCATTCTTCTTTTCTCACATTTAATTTAACCATAGAACAATTGTATTTTTACATATGGATACATGCTTGTCCACTCCTACTCTTAGTACGAGGAAAGAAAGTCTATGAATAATTTAGTCTATCTCATAAAATAAACACGAACAAATTTACAACAATCATTAGTTACTCAAATTTGACATTGCGCTATCCCCGTTTTAATCAATTAATTTGTGCGAATTAACGAGGTAAATTGTTGGCATTAACACTCGAAACACTTCATTGCATTCTTATAGTTCATTTACCTACGTAATACCGTGTGTTTTGTGTTCTTTGAAAAACCTGTTCTAAGGGCCATTTTTTTAATTTACCATTTTAGAAACCAGAAAAGCACCCCTCCCCGGTAACATTAGTTTTCACCCCCCCCCCCCCCCCCCTCCCCCTACACCTCGCTCTCCAAAAACAAATTTCAGATCCCCAAAAACAAATCTCACTCGACGGCACATTTACCGAAATGTTAAAACAAAACAAAAAACGACCGACCGTTTGCCCTGAAGGGGGAGGTTTTTAGCCTTAACCCAGTGACGTAGCTAGGTTATTTATACGGAGGGAGGGGGAGGGGGTTGAATTTAATGAATTGAGCGGTTATAAATCGAACTGGTAACTCTCTACAAAGAACTCTGATGGGTCAATCAATTGGTTCGGTGCAACTCAGAAAACATTCATAATAAACAAGTTAACACAACTTGGCAGGGTTAAAAAAGGCCAATAAATAATATGACACAGGAATAAGATAAAAGCCCTGGACCCCTAGCTAGTCAGCACCACCAACAAGCTAAAAAAAAGCCTCAAGATATATTTTGTATGTGTCATTATATTTCATTTTAAAATCTTATGCGGACCTAAAATCCTGGTATTTCGAACAAGGGGCACCTTTCTGGTTCGAAATACCGGTCGGTACGGCAATAGAGGGAGTTGCAACTACCCCTTTCCCAAACAAAAATGATGCCTTGAGGCCAGGGTTAAGAGACCCCAAAAAATACTTGTATAACAATATAGCCGAGCCATAAAATATATCAAACACTTTCCCTGTGGTTGCTATCAACACATCAGTGTTATACGCGTTGCTTCAACGACCACTTTTACCGGTTAAGAGACACGAAACCTATAATTATATTTTGACAATAGAAACCATAACGTTTCCAATTTTAACGGTGGTTGCTATCAACAAAACGTTGTTAGGCGTTACTACGACGCTCGCTTCTCGCCTACCAAATATCAAACGTACGACACTCCACATCATGTTATAGTCAGCCACCTATCAGAGAGCACTCATCATCCTGATCGTCTTCTGAAGATATATTTGGTATATTTAATTGGTGGATGAAATAAGTAAGTTATTTGCTCACATATTTTGGATGCGATATGATGTTGTGTTTGTAAATATTGCTCACCATATTAAAAAAAAGTACTTTATTTTTCTTTAATATTGATCATGAAATATAGTTGAATGCAATTGGAGTAGTATTTATCTATTTGTTTATTTATTTATTTAGGCATATTTATTTATGTACGTAATTGGAGAAGTATTCATTTGTATTTATTTATTTATTAGTTTCAACTAATTAATTGATTAATTAATTGATTAATGTATTTATTTATTTATTTAGTATAATAGTAGTATTACTTTACTCCGTAATAATAAGAGGGATTAAAATCATGTATTGTCCAGTTCACCCCTCGCTAGTCAAGTGATTGAGTTATGTGCCTTACAATGCAGAGGTCCATGGATCGATTCCCACTAGGACCACTTGTTCAACTGATTTATTTCCTTTTGTAAAAGTTAGGGTTAGTGCAACAATAACACCATACCAGTTGCCTTGTACAAAACTACGTAGTAGTGACCATGTATTGATAACCTTATTTGTATTATATTATATTGTAGATATATTTCCTAGATGAAATAGTTTTCCTTTCACCGTATACAAGTGCTCGATCAGAGGTATACTATATATGTTGTAGATATATGTTTGTAATTTAAACGCCTCTTTCATTTATGTACATATGCTCCACTTTATTACCTTAACAGGACTTCATTCGGTGCCCATAAAGCATTTATGGCAAAGCACTCTTTTGGGTAAAGTAACATCTTCGGAAGTGTTAAGGAGCTATATTTGTAAGGAGCCATCATGATGGTAGCTATTCTTCAGATTGTTTTACTGGTGTCCTTATTGGGTAAGTACTTATTTACCAATATAATATTAGTCTAGATGAGATGTGTTTAAGGTTCTATTTTATACTCTAAATTTGGTTTATTCTGTCAAGGTGTCCCAGAATATTTTATACCGTGTTTGAAAAATAATAAAACTACAAAAACAATAAGTGCAGTACAAGTGTAATGCCTGCTATTTAAAGAATAACACGTTTCCTATACTCAGTCAGGAAACCAGTGAAATGGTTGCTAATCTGGAAACATATTTCCGAATCAGGCAATACTGCTTTTTTTGCCATTGATTATTTTTGTGAATTGAAAAACTACTTCTGCATGTTCAGTAAAGTAGTTTAATTAATCAAGTCAAAATCATAACCACTTATCATAAAACATAAATGGCAAAATGTGTGGTATTTATTTGCACAACTTTGAGCCTGCAATATATTCACGAAATCAAATAGATCGCAACATTTTGTTTTTGCCTCTGGCGTCTCTATTAAGATATGGAATCAAGTTGTTTGATGAATCATGCTTAGAAAATAATGTTCTAAGTTTTGACCAAGGCTCATATATTTTATCAGCGAGGTTTGATATGTTTTCAAGCAAAAGGATTGATTAATTCATTTAAGTTACTAATTAATAATCAATTGCCCAATAATTGGCCTTTCAATATTTGTTTTTGATCAATAAGATAATTAAGTTGTCACTTAAATTGGCATTTATTATACATGGACAAAACTTGCTGGATATCATTCCTAAGGTACTTGTAATGAAGGTTCCAATGGCAGCAACTTGTTCCAGTACGGAGCCTTAGACAAGCCACCAAAGGACCCCAATATGGTGTTATTCAGCGAAGAGGTACATGGAAGAGTCCTTTGGCATCAAGATTATAACACATAAGGGTATACAAAAATACCAATAACAGCAACTTTTGAATATGCGCGGCCCTAGACATTAGACCCACAGTTTCCCACATCCACAACTGATTTATTCAGCTGAAGAGGTACATGATATAATATGTTTGCATTGGAACTATTACATGTTAGGATATACAACAATACAAATGACAGCAACTGCTGCCTATACGGGGCCCAGACAGTAGCCCCAAAGGGCCCTACGTGCCTCACCTGATTTATTCAGTCACATACTGGATGAATCCTTTTGCATAGGAACTATTACATGTTAGGATATACGAAAACACTAATGACAGTTGTACAAGTATGTTGGAAACACGTCCCCCAATATATCACAGGCATTAGACTTTGACTGCAATGATGTTGTCATATTTTTATTATTTGGTTCAAACACGGTATCAATCTTTTTGGGACACCCTCTATATCTGCGAGAAGAGTATCCATGGTGCTCCAAATGGCAAACGCGTAGATGTCTTTGCACGTATTGATAGTAACTAATTCCTGTAAATCCTTGTCCAGATCAAACTGCTGATACGCGCGTGACTCAAATCCAACGTAGTGTAATCATTTCAAACATTTCCGGCGAACATTTCATCCATACGCGGTAATGGATATTTATCTGGCGACGCTAGATTGATTAACCATAGTCTTGAAATATCCGCAAATGCAAATTTCACCGAAAGCTTTAACGACCGGAAATTTCGGAGCAGCCCATCTGGAAAATATTGCAGATCACACCGGTATCTGTATAAATCTGTGTAATTCACTTATACACGAAGTCTTTCAGAGAACTTGCAATCAGAAAATAAGTGTGCTGCCAACACATATGTGCAGCTAAGATTGGAAAATGTGTAGTTGAAATCCCAAAAATGTGCAATTCAAATATTGGCACACAAAGCTCATATCATTTAATAATCAAAATTGAAACGTATTATGTTTTTTAAGTTCAACGCTTAGATTGTGTATACTCGATTTGTATCTGTTCGGCCACAGCAACCTCGATGATCTTCCCGCATCGCAAAGTATTTCGACTTGTAACCATTTTTAAATATTGAACCAACGTAATTTGGGTTCAATTCTCACAGCCCTACATGTAAAGTAGCGCATGTTATATTGGAGCGATTAGAGATTGAACAGCACCCACAAGAAGCTGGTGTCCTAATGAACAATTCTCATTGTTTAAAATGCTAATCGCTCCATTATTTAAATTTTGAAAGAAGTATGGGGATCAGCAACGCGTAAGAAATGTGATGCTTGAATAACTCCATACTAAATAATATATTTAACAATGACTTTGCCAAAAATTTTAATCTCTAGTGTAGCATAGTGGCCACGCTCTAGCGATCCCACAGACGAATCCTGGGTTCAATTCCTCAACCAACCCTTATTTTTATTATAATTATAGCTGTTTTTTTGTAGCATACACAAGCCCCTATCTGTTATATATTTTGTAGAATTATGGGATACACGCTTAGGCTGCTGTGGATTCGGCCCATTGCCACTTCGTCCATTGCCAGTTCCTCCATTAGCCAGTTTGTCCATACCCATTTCGTCTGATCCCAGTTGGTCCATTCCCACTTCGTCCAGTATCCATTTGGTCCAATATCCACTTGGTCCAATCGCCACTTGGTCCAATCGCCACTTCGTCCAACAGCCATTTCGTCCAATAGCCATTTCCTCCAATAGCCATTTCGTCCATACCCATTTCGTCCAATAGCCACTTGGACCAATCGCCATTTCGTCCAATAGCCATTTCGTCCAATAACCATTTCGTCCAATAGCCACTTGATCCAATAGCCACTCGGTCCAATTGCCATTTCGTCCAATAGTCACTTGGTCCAATAGCCACTTGGTCCAATCGCCATTTCGTCCAATCGCCGTTTCGTCCAATCGCCATTTCGTCCAATAACCATTTCGTTGCAAAGGCAATAAATAACAATAAGAAGCAAATATGAAAGAACAAATAGAAGCAAACAACTTCTTTACATTGAGATCAGGCATCGTGATCGTACCGGTCCACGAGATCAGATCCGCGCAGTTCATACCAGTTGTTACACAATTCAATGTTACGCTTACATAAGTGTTTGAAGCCCTTGGAGGCACTAACATTATAGAAACTTGCAGTCTCCCATAACAAAATCGTAATTTCTCTGCTTTATTTTAACATTCAAAGCCAGCTTTTAATTTGTAATGTTGGTCATAGCACCCAAAAACACTAATTCTCGCAAAAAAATACCTAGGCTCATTACTCTTCATCCTCCTCAACTTCCTCTTTAATGTTTATAATATTGGATCCAAAACATGATAATGATAACATGTAATGCTTTTCGCCCAATATATGTTGGTCTCACTAGAGTTTTATTTGTTTTTAAATATTTTAAAACTCATAACTTGACCAATAAATATTGTCCTCCAATCCAATCCAATATATCAACATCGTTTTACTTACTACCATTTCACAACACAAGGAGTGATTTAGTCTTGTGCGCCTTAATAAATAAAAGTTTTTTTTTGTTTTTTGGGGGGGGGGGGGGGGGTGTGAAGTTCAATAGTAATAATTGACGGCGCTATAACATCAACGATATGCTCAGAGGGAGCAAGCGGGTTGAATGGGCGGAATGAACTTATGACATACACAATACGAATCGATAGCATGGCGTAAGAGAGGGTGGATGATTCTCAGTATTATTTTTATTTGGGGGATGGGTACATGCCTTTGATAGGTGCATAAAAGGTTGGGATTCGGCTATAATGTATTATTGGTTCGACAGTTGCAACGCAAATAAAATAAATAGTGTATTATTATGTTCGTCACAATAGGCTTACGAGTAATTTAAGTTGATCTCAACCATCAATAACAGGCCTGAATGATCGCCAAGTCGATTATTTTGAATAAAACAGCTCGTATGATGTCATTAAAAGCAAGTAATTATCTCGATGTTGTGTACACGTGTGCATAATGCGCGCACTTTTGAAAGCTGCGTTTTGAACTAATTATTAAGTAATTAAATATATTCAATTGAATATTTAAGCAATTGCCAGTTTTTCAAAAGAGGGTTTCCAAATGCGTAAAGGAATACAATGTTCTAGTGATCAATTGATCACTAAGACAAACCAAACCTGTTGCGGCTCCAAACCGAATTTGACAATATTAAAATAGCGCACATTTGTTTCCGTTATGTAGCACCATCGATGAATTCCGGGACAGTTTTTTCACCATAACTTGCGCAGTCAAAACAAAACAAAATCAGTCAAAATCATTTTGCGTCAAAATGTGGACGCGAAAAAACCCTACTCCAAATCTTGCGTGGATAGGGCCATCTCCTCATACACTTGAAGGGTACTAACAATGAAATACATTTACGAAACTGAACTTCATTTGGAGCGCGAGTGTTTTCGCCTTGCTTATACAGAACAATATTTTGAACATCATGAGTGCCTGAAAATCGAAAATAACCTATTGATAGTACGTTGAACATAAATAAATAATAGGCCTAAATTAATTGCCGTTCGATAAACTCTATGATGCCATTAAAGTGATCAAATATTTCGTTATTGCGAAGACGTGTGCATAATGCGTGCAATTTAAGACAATTGTTATTAAGTGAGGCCGGCGTTTGGAGAAAATGATGTAATTAATATTAAACGATAGCTGGCTGTCGATAAGAGGATCAGACGGTGAATATAAAGAGTGTGATATAAATTATAAATGATCATCTATTGTAATTTCTTCCGCTCATAATATACATCCGCTCAAAGCACTTATGTATTCAATGGCTTTTTGTTATAATAAACACTGATAAAGCGTTGCCTGGAAACGCATAAGCACAAACTGACACGGTTCATTATTCCAAGATATCCCTTGTTATTTACCATTCTCAAAACTACTTTGATTAGAAAAGGTTACAGGATAGGATTGAAATAAAGGCCTTTAAATGAATGAATCCCCACCGTTCTTCTCCGAAACTTATTTGAAACGGCGCAATACTAGAATTTCGGTATTCCAAAATGTAATGAGTTTTATAGGAACTTAATTGCATGTACTTATAGGCTGAGTTCTATCGAAATAAAAACTTCTCAATAACTGAGTTAGCTCTCTGAGCCGTTCTCCGCTCTGATTGGTCGTTAGATTCTAGTGTAAAATGTCATCTACAGGCTAAATTAGAAAGAGATAGCTGTCATAGTCGTTTCAAAGCCTTCATAGAAGGTGACTAAATAACTTAAGAGGAAATATAGTACGTTCTTACAATCTAAAACAACCCCAATTTTCTGAAGGAATTTGCAGAGGCATCAGCAGAGGTCCTTTTCATTAAAAGAAAAGTATTCATCTATGAGAACGACAAACCAGAAGATATACCACTCGTGTACAAACAACAATATTTTCCATTACATAAGGCTTCACCTGGTGCAGGAGAAGAAAGAAAAAAATATATCAACATTTGACCTCGTGATATAGTATACAAATATTTACTGTTCATGAGGGAAATGGTGCAAAATAGGTGAATGGAGACCGTGGGCCTACTATTTTCCCGAGACCGAATGTCGAGGAAAAATAGTAGGCCCACGGTCTCCTGTTACCATGGGGACCTATTTTGCACCATTTACCGAATATAGAGCAGTAAATATTTGTTTTATAAAACATATAACAATATTTCTGTAATTTGAAATACTTGATCAACAAAAGATAATAGACCTAGGCCTACTTAATCAAGTCAAGGTCAATAACCGCGATCGGGAGCCAGGGAAAAAGTTCCCATCAAAAGGTACTAGTTTCCCTCGCAGTTCTTCATCACAGACGACACATTGCGGCAAGTAACGAAATTGTAACGACCTTGGTGCGACAATGGCTTGCGAATTTTGTCCAGAGGGTGACGGGTGATGAATGTTGATGGCGGGTCGTTTGCGAGTACCTGCGGCATTGCAACGGTGGTCTGCGATGGGTTACGATTTTGAAACGATGGTCCACGATGTTTAACTTTTTGTGCGATTTTTGACGGGTTTTTACGTCAGTTCGATTTCAATAGACTGTCCGGCACGATGCAATTTTGAAGTTCATATCAAAAGGAAATGTCCCCCCCCCCCCCCCGCCCTGTTCTTTAAGGCTGGCTCACATAGTAGCGGTAGATAACCAACGGAGAGCGACGGAATTGCATTTGGTAGCGTTGAAACGTAGCAGCCAGGTGTCCGACCATTCTTAAACATGATTTAGTCCAGTTGAATTGTTTCCTCTTCCTTGTTGTTGTTTTTGTCTTTGGGGACAGTTTTTTTCACTCTTTAAACCATGATTTTGAAGTAATTAGGAATCATATCACCCTGTAACTCAGAATATATTTATGATTTAATGTAAATAAATCTGCAAGAAAATCTGCTTTCAAAATAAGACACCAAGGATAGAGGGCTTCCTCTGGAAAATATCGCATAATATGCCTTTAACAGTCCTCGATATAATGCGTTGATATTGGTTGTGACCACTTGTTTTGAAATAAAGGAAATAAAAGTAAATTAAATCATTAAATTGAACATTTTAATTGGCCTTATCAGGGAGTCCAGTCCCTCACTTGGGCACACATAGTTGATACCTTATGCTAAGGCGAATGACTTTGGACTTACGAGCATTGGATTGGTGGGTGGGTGGGTGGGTGGGTGTATAATATGGTGAAACGCTGTAAGTTTTGTCAAAATTAAAATTGTAGTGAAAATAATTACGCAGGGATATTTTTGTTGATGTATTGTATGCAGTATTCGGTTGCTAAGCACGACCGTAAACGACGGTCGTTAACCGCGACCTTTACCTTACCAGTCCAATAATTTTAATGAGAATAAAGATAAGATAAATTAATTTATCTATAGCTCCACCAAACCGTAACACAAAAAACATCCATCGGCAACTGGATATATATACATATATATTATCTACAAGTATATGTAACAAAGAAGCTGCGTCGGCATTAAATAATATCAAATAAATGAAGTCAAAAGTGTAGAAATGCCGTGATAATATATATTTTATTGTACAAATTTTCGGCCATCGGCCTTCATCGGGTACGGTTGATTGAATAGATTTGTTTACATTCTGCACCCAAATTCGTAAGGAGCCGAACGTCAAACATACGCGTGCGCGTGCGCGTGGACAAACAACGCGGGCATAACGCGTACGCGCTGCAATTAAGAGCAGGGATGGCGGACGGCTAGACACGAAATGTCTCCACTCCGTGACCAAGGTCTGTCGACCGAAACGTCGGATTTTGTAATAACATTTTGTGCATCTTCAAACCAACACCTACTTTGTAGTAGTTTTTTATTCTCACCTATACAATGAGATGCAACGTAGCACCTCTTTTATTAACTAGACACAAAATGCATTGAAGCTGACATTAATGCCATTAGGGTGCAGAGTGCCGAGAGAGTGAATTAGTCGTTGTTCTCTCTTCTTCCTGTTTTTTATCGCCGCCATGGCATTTGAACAGTCCAGCTATTTTGATGTCCTGGTTTAAATCATGATTGTGGAAATGTTGCGCTATGCCAGGTAGTTGAATGCGAATGGACCTGAGGTGTTCCGTAAAGCGGTCTGCCATGCGACGTTTGGTTTCCCCAATATACAACATGTTGCATCTCGTACATATAATGGCATAAACCAAGTTCTTGGTGGTGCACGTGAACTCATAAACCTTAGGGTCCTGTGATGCTATATCGCGAGGTTACATGCTTACATGTGTTGCATCTGGGTCTTCCGCATGCAGTAGTTGAACCGGGCCTGGGCGGCTCGTCTTGGTGGTTAATGTTGAAAACTACCAACGTGTCCCTCAAGTTCTTTTCCCTGCGATATGCGCAAAGAGGGGGTGACGGAAATATTCTGGATGTAGTGTCGTCTGCGTTAATAAGGATATGCACATTTCTCATAATCATTTTGGAGACTCGTGTGTTGATGGGATGGTAAGTGAGTACCAGAGGGACGCGTTCGACTGACTCACACTGTATAGTATTCTAAATATTCATGATTTCTTGAATGAAGACGATTTTAAATGATGAAATTGTCCTCATCTTCATTTCTTGTAATTATAATTAACCTATTAACGAACCTGTTTTCATTTGAGCTTCTTTTTTTGTAGTTATCATATATAATGCATTAATTCACCAAAACATATATTCTTTAAATATTATGCACAATACGAGACACTTTATTTTCGGCCACAAATTGGTAAACGTACCACGGGGCGGGGGATGGGGGGGGGGGGGGGGGGGGGGGGGGGGGGGGGGGGGGTGAACACCTGAACTTCAATATACAACATGTTGCATCTCTTACACATGTAACCTCGCGAGATTTTAAATGATGAAATTGTCCTCATCTTTATTTCTTGTAATTATAATTAACCTATTAACGAACCTGTTTTCATTTGAGCTTCTTTTTCTGTAGTTATCATATATAATACATTAATTCACCAAAACATATATTATTTAAATATTATGCACAATACGAGACACTTTATTTTCGGCCACAAATTGGTAAACGTACACGGGGCGGGGGATGGGGGAGGGGGTTGTGAACACCTGAACTGCACAATACAAATTATAAAACAAATGTTCTGGACATTTCAGAAATCTCTCTTTGGATAATTGAAAAAGTCAGATGTTAGTTAAACGACTCAAATCATCTATGTATATTATCATACATTCATAATACACCTAGCAACAAAAGTCCCGGACCAGGTGCTTTGAGGCTGGCTAATTCAAAATAGATAATCGGTACCAAAAATCTGAGATATACTTTAAATGAGCAAATTTCTTCTCCGCAGTTTGATACCTCATTCAACAAAATCAAATGGATACTTTTTAAGTTATGGCGGTTTCAATGACCGCTCATAACAACAGAAAAGTTGCACTAGGTAGGAAATCATTGATGTGTGTGTATGATTACGCACTGAACATGCTGAAAATGTGTGTGTAAAGATAGCAAAGACTTTCATTCTTTACAGCTAGACACACCCTTTGTCCCGCAAATTGCGGTTATCACTCCAGACCCATTCATCCAGATACCTAGATGGCTCGTTCAATTCAGATAACACAGAGTTATGACATGCAGTAATCACACACAAATCAATGATTTCCTATACCTAGTGCAACTTTTTCTGTTGTCATGCGCGGTCATTGAAATCGCCATAACTTTAAAAGTATCCATTCGATTGTGTTGAATGAGGTATCAAACTGCGTAGAAGAAATTTGCTAATTTGATGTATATCTCAGATTTTTGGTACCGATTATCTATTTTGAATTAGCCAACCTCAAAGCACCTGGTCCGGGACTTTTGTTGCTAGGTGTATATACATAGCGTTATTGTCACTTCAACAACCATCATGTGAGCTTTTAGTAACACATCACATGTATTATTTCTTACTCACAAGTATCAGCATGTAGTACTAAAATATCATATTAGAAAAAAATCACTTATATTGTATATTGTTTCAAAACAACCTTCAACATGACTAAAACTTGAGTTACTACGTAAGAAAGCATGACCAAAAACCCAAAACAAAACAAATTCCTAATTCTTTTAGAGAAATGACATTGCTTCCTGATACCTAACGACTGAGCGTATTTTAATCACTTATTGAAAGTCAACGTTTCATCGGAGAGCTCAAAGTCTAATGGTCCGTGTCTATTTCATCAAGCTAATGGTGTAACCGGAATAAACAAATGAACAAAAATGGATATCGCGAATCCTTAGCCGGTATAGTTCCGTAGAAGAGGGTTTTCTTACCAACATTTTATCTAGGGTGTCAAGGTGTCTTGACATGCGCAATGTATTGGAACTTTATGATAGAAATGTATACACTTTGATAGGAAAAGGGTTTTTTGTTAGCATTCTTGTTATATTAAACAATTGACTTGTTTCTTTTTTATATCAATTATCAACTTTCGCGCCAAGTGTATTTGTAATTACTAATTGGAAGTCAACGTTTCATCTGAGAGTTTAAAGTCTAATGGTCCGTGTCTATTTTATCGATAATCAAGCTAATGGTCTGACCGGAATAAACAAATAAACAAATATATATTGTGAATCCTTAGCCGTTACGGCTCCGTAGAACAGGGGTTTTCGTCACGTGGTCTTGGCAATTGACATGCGCAATGTATCTGAACTTTATGATAGCAATGTATACACTTTGGTATGAAAAAGGTTTATTGTTAGCATTGTTGTTGTTATAGTAAACAATTGACTTGTTTCTTTTTTGATATCAACTATCAACTTTCGAGGTTCACCTATTGATGATAATAGTAGGTATATGAATGTAATAATCATCTCGCGATTGTTTAATATATTTATTATCGGTACGAAGACGGTTGCTGAGGAGCTCTGTTGATATTATGAGAAACAGCACCATGGACACCCTTGCTATATATATCATCATCATTCCGATTATCATTAACGGTAAGTTTTAACACAAAATGCTGGGTGTTTTAATAATAAGAGCGGACTGCGCGTTTCTTATGATCTGAATTCTGAATTCTGAAATCCGATCCAACGCAACAATCTTTAGTATGAGGCTCTATTTATAATTTTGCTTATATCGACATTTAAATGAATTTTTTGCCGTCCCAGAATGATATAAAGGGTAAAGACCCCCCGAAATGTACATCACGTTTGTTTGCATTGTTTTGAGAAATTGTAACGTTTACGAAAAAGGGAAACGGTTTACTAATCATAGAAAGTCTTTTTCTTCTTTTCAATATCATGTTTGTTTTCCCAAAACAGTAATATTTCCCCAAAATGATGTTTTCATTGGCACTTTCCAAGATTCTTTACAAGAAAGTTACAAACATATCTCCAGTGCTGTTTTCAAATTAATTTCAATTGCCTTTATTTTCAAAGTTCCTTTTTCTTTCTTTAGCTGGTCACTTTCAGAAACTGTGTGTGGGTAGACAAGCGTTTTCCCTTTTCATAAGTGTTTCAATCTCTCAAAACGCCAAATTGTGTGTGGATGTGGAATTATATATACACATCCGTATATGATCGAGACTTTTCAGGAAACATCATTTTGAGGAAATGTGACTGTTTTAGGAAAAGTAAACGCGGTATTGAAAAGGGAACACTTTGTGTGGGTGGCCATTTATACTTTTCAGAAGTGTTTCAATCTTTCAAAACCTTAAATTGTGTGTGGAGTTATGCAAACATACGTGATCTAATTTCAGGGGGACTTACTTTTTTTGAATGTGTTTGAACAATAGTGTCTTTCCTATAATATACTGAGGGTCACGTCCCTTACTTACAGATAGAAATAGCTTTTTCGTTTTTGTTTTACGTTGTGCAACATACAACTAATTTTAAATCAAAATATACTTTAAATTTAAAGCTAACATGTTAACACAAAAGTGTATAAAGACAATAAAACAAATCAATGTGACGTGCTCACAAGAGAAAATAAAACAAATACAGACAAGACAAGACAAGACAGTACAATAAAAGACAAGACAAGACAAGACAAGACAAGACAATATTTACAAATAGAAAAAGATGTTATCATCTTTAATCTTTTAGTCAATAATACGTTTTATTCTATCAATATCGGGTTTGCTCTTTATATATCGAGTTTGGAACAAACAATACTGTAACACACAATTCATCACTATATCATAGAGCAATTTGAAAAATCTACATCCTTACAGTCAACTTTTATGTTAGTTTTCAATGTATAATTTATCCATAATTCAACATTTTGCCAAAAACTCTTTATAATTGGGCATAGCCAAAACATATGTTCAATATTTTCAAATGGCACTTGTCATCATCAATAATTTGTACAGATTTTAGAAAGGAATTGCTTGGAATAATACGAAGTAGTAGTTTAAATTTGAAATATCTCATTTTTTCCTCAATTATTATTTTAAAAGGAATATACCAAATATGTTCCCAATTGATTTTATTTGGGAGTTCCAGTAAACGCTCATAATATAGCTGCCTTGATGGTGTTGTTAATTGTTTTGTATATAACTATTTACCTTTAGCTGAAAAGGCAGGAAAATCAGTTCCAACTGTATCAGTAAGGGGCACCAAGGATGGATCCAGATGGATTCAACAGCACTACACCAACAATGTAAAATATTGAAATGACTAAAAAGGTGTGCAATGACAACATCCAAGGGTGAGACAATTAAAAGGCAAAAGAAACAGCACAATAACATGGGGACCGACGTTTCGGAATGATAAAACAATTCCTTTAACTAGGTATAGGACAAGTTAAAAAACACAACTGTCTCTGACCAGCATAGACTAAAAAATGATGCACTGTATTACAGAAGTAATGGGAGTGGGTTTAAAAATTGGATTATTGATATAATACAATAGGAGGAGATCAGGATAATGGTGTGTATAAAATGGAGAGGGTGGATTAAACTAGCATGACTTGGTGAAGTCAACCATGCAGAGAGGATTTATGACAAGTATTGTATGGTGGGCCAGCATACACATATGATGATACTGAAGAAAGGATGGACAGCCAATCAGGTAAAATCCCTGGTGGTCATGTTAAAAACAAAAAATATATCAGGTAAGATTTTACCTGATTGGCTGTCCATCCTTTCTTCAGTATCATCATATGTGTATGCTGGCCCACCATACAATACTTGTCATAAATCCTCTCTGCATGGTTGACTTCACCAAGTCATGCTAGTTTAATCCACCCTCTCCATTTTATACACACCATTATCCTGATCTCCTCCTATTGTATTATATCAATAATCCAATTTTTAAACCCACTCCCATTACTTCTGTAATACAGTGCATCATTTTTTAGTCTATGCTGGTCAGAGACAGTTGTGTTTTTTAACTTGTCCTATACCTAGTTAAAGGAATTGTTTTATCATTCCGAAACGTCGGTCCCCATGTTATTGTGCTGTTTCTTTTGCCTTTTAATTGTCTCACCCTTGGATGTTGTCATTGCACACCTTTTTAGTCATTTCAATATTTACCTTTAGCCTATCAATATCATGCTTAGATGCGTTGCTTAATATCAGATAGAGTTTCATGTGTAATAGAAAGCATTGACATTAAATAAGTCATTTGAGAAATGCCAAGGCTTTTAACTAGTACTTCTTTGGCTTTTAACTAGTACTTCTTTCCCTCGGCGTGTTAAGTCAAATTTTATTTATTGTTATTTATTTATTCGGAAAACGCTTTCAAAACAGCGGCACCCACCAACAGATGGTGGTGCATCCACCAAGTATAAAGTAAGATACATCAAAAGATAGGAAAAAACATTAATACAAACAAGAGAGATAAGAAATCATACACTCATGAAATCATGAAAATTATATAAGTTATATACATCGAGATGAGCTCATAGAGTCCTGACACGTCCCGGGTGGAGCGTGATATATTGATTAATGATCATTATTACTTAATAACACTGTCCTACATGACCATGCACGTTTTAAGTATGACTTACAAAAGACATCAAAATGTCTATCGATCAATGCATTGCATGACTAGTTATTTACCAACGGGGTGACAGACAAACAATTACTACCTAAAATTAGACATAGTTTTGTATCATCATCACTTAAATTTTAAAAAATTCCATAAGAGAGATCTGCTTGACGAAGATTCATTTGTATATAAATTGTGAAGCTCATTGTCACGGATTGCACGTAATGACTTACATAAAAGCATAAAATGTTTGATACATCTTCGCAATCTCTATTACAGAGTAAACATATACCATCATTATCTACATCCCAAGAACTTAACCTACCATTAAGGGGAAGTTAAATGTGTTGGAACGAGCTTAAAACTTCAAACTAGCCCCATACAAATCCAGCTTGTCTTTCAAATAACTTTCCAAATACGGATGCGTTTTCAACTGAACATAAAATCGTAAAGACGATTTACTACATATATTTTGATACCATCTAGAGTAATCTTGTTGAGCACTGATTCTCTTAAACACTTGGACCCATCGGGGGTTATTAGGTTGCATGCTTGAGAAGTTGAAATCCATGCCATGATCACATAAAATATGTTTAATAGAATCAAGCCATTTCCATCTTAATTGTATATCATAATCACGAATAATAAACATTGCGTTAAGTAATAATCGGGGCCATCTGTGGGGGCCCATATCGTGCAGACGTGAGTAAAATTTAGGCCTATTATGGGTAGACTCAAGGGTAACCCAACCTAAATCGCCCAAGAGTGACATTGACGGTGTATTACGTGGGGCCTTTAGAATTGATCTTGCCATTCGAAATTGAAGAGATTCAAGTTTTTTGTAGTCACTAGCACTATATGTAGTAATTGCGCATGCATAATTTATAGATGGTAGTGCCAGTGACCTCCACAACACTACAACACTCCACAACATTACAAATATTTATATCAACATTTTGAGAAGCTAACATTTTTGCTAATTTGTTTATGTATATGCAGAATAAAACGGGGGACAAAACACAACCTTGCTTCAGTCCTTCATCAATTTCAAAACAGTCAGTAACAATATCCTCAAATCTAACATTACATAAAACATTATTATATAAACTATCAATAATATTCCAAACTTTCAAATGTTGAAGAACTTTAAGCCTTTCAACTGTTTTTTTTTTATGTCTGCAAATAATGTAAAAGTCCCTGCCTTAATTCACGATGCAGAGTTCTTGCTTCTTTGCAGCTGCTCTTGTGGTCCGGGGCTGACGTTCTTGCGTGTAGGAATAATATCATCCACACCTTTGACTTGACCTAATACATATCTCACAGTTTACACTGAGGTGATGTGATATATTATAATTCTGTCAAGAAGTCAACAACTAGTGTAGGTAGCTATTGATGTCATTTGGAATTTTGAAGTATGGTAGCAAAGGAGAATATTAGAAATGACATTTTGAGGGTCATAAACAAATAGCTAGTCATTTAATGTCTGTGTTTATTCTACTTTTTGGCTGATATATGACTTTTTATAGAATTTAGCAACCCTTGGCGACCATTTTGTTGTAGCCATTTTAACAGTCATCTTAAATGTGATGTTCAGTAGCAAAATAAAAATCCCAGAAATCAATTTGTAATGGTCAAACACATATATTTATTCATTTTATATGTAAGCTTTCGTCTTATATTTTAGCCGGTAAAATAATTTTGTCAATTTGACCACTTTTGTCCTCCATCTTGAATGTAATGTACCTGAACAACATAAAAATGCTAGAAATGAATTTGCAATGGTTACAAAATATGCTTTTGTCTTATATTTTAGCTGATAAATGTGAATTTTCTCAATCTGACCACTTTTTCGGGATATTTTATCTGCCATTTTGTCTGCCATCTTGAATTTGATGTACCTGAACAACATTAAAATGCTGGGAATGAATTCGCAATGGTCAAAACATTATATATATTCATTTTATATATGCTTTTGTCTTACATTTTAGCCGATCAATGTGATTTTTTTCTTCAATTTGACCCCTTTTGCAAGAACTTTTGCGAGCACTTTTGGCGGCCATCTTAAATTTGATGTACATTAGCAACGTAAAAAAGCTAGTAATGAATTCGCAATGGTCAATAACATATATCTAGTCATTTTGTATGTGCCTGTATGTAATATTTTAGCCGACATATATGAATTTTCTCAATTTGACCACTTTTGGCGGCCATTTTGTCTGCCATCTTAAAATTGATGTACAATAGCATCATACAAATGCTGGAAATTAATTTGTAATGGTCAAACACATATATCTAGTCAATTTATTTATTATTTTATCATATTATTTAACTGATATATGACTTTGCTCAAATTTTAACATTTTGGCGGCCATATTGGCATAATTTTTTCACTGTTAACATCCCAAATGTGTTTAAGGACCCTAAAAGGCAACCAACAAGTTGGTTTGGTTTAGTACTGGGGGAAGGGGGGAACCCGGGAACCCCTCTGTACATACCCGACGATTCCTTAATGGATTATAAACACGGATCGACGACTTTCCTTGCATATTGTATCAATTTGAAATCAATAACCCCTCTTTAAGGGGGTGTGGACCCTCAGCATACCCTCCGTAAAAGTGCCACATTTGTTGGCACTTTTTGGTCTATAATTCAACAATAAATTAGATATTAAAAAAACAAACGCCTCCTAGGGAATTTCATTAGGATAATGAATAATGTAGACGTTACGGCAGTTGTACGGATGCTGTACCTGAGAGTCCACCCCCCCCCCCCCTTAATTTGTCACTTTTATTAAGATTAATTCCTTATCGTCTTATAAACACGCTTGGACGTTTTTTCTTAAAAATTGTATCAATTTGATATAAATACTTAAGGTTAATTAATATATATATTTTTAGTCACAGTCGGCATGCTTTCAAATTTCGTATAATGCATTCCTTAATGGTTTATAAACACAGATCGATGATTTTCCTTGCAAATTGTATACATTTGAAATATTTTTGAATCTTTGTAGTCAAAGTCAGGTTAGCAAGATAAAATTAGGAGTACATATTATTTGACTAAAATAAAATACCAACTATTTTATTCATTATCACATAACTGTCATCAAATAACAATATTCCATTTTTGAATGTCGTCTGCCGACGCCTACGCGAGGAAAGTGTTAAGAAATTATAAATTTCAAGATATTCAAGCACAATCGAATGCTTGCAAACATTAAACAGCGTAAGTTGACCTATATATAATGTATCACATTTGTATTATTCTTAATTAACCTTTTCTTAAGACTGTGGTTGTAAATAGGGTGTCAGAATGAAGGTTGCACAATCTTCTAACGGTTATATGAATATCAGATTTAAAATGTTAACATCTCTTTGGGAAGTATACGACTGATTATTGATGATGTTTACAAGCCAATCATAACATTGTGTTAAAACACAATGTTATGATTGGCTTGTTCAAGATGGTCGTGTCTACGATGTGGGACATGATTTGCCCTCGGATATGTCCAAATCTACATTTCGTATTGGTTTAACACGTAATTGTAGATATCCATTAAATAATTATGAAATATTAAATGGCTTAGAGTGTGATACAAGAACATATTGCACAGTCGAATACGAGTGCACTTGAATATCGAGGGCAATATATTCTTGTATCACATGAAAATAAGATATTCGATATTATTATTACTATTTATAACAGACTGTTCTGATAAAAAAAATATATAATCATGAACTGACATTTTGATCTCAGCGTCATTTTAATCGTCTTAAAAACGCCGATCTCAAAAATGTACCCTTGCGAGTCATCTGCGCATATAATACTCACGCGTACATATTTTGCGCCGCACAACATTGTCATCGTCATTGTCATCGCCATCATCGTCATTATCATCATCGTCATCATCATCGTCATTATCATCGTCATTGTCATTGTCATTGTTTTCGTCATCGTCGTTGTCATCGTCATTGTCATTACAATTGCCATTGTCATCGTCATTGTCATCGCCATCGTCATCCACATCGTCTATGTCATCGTCATCGTCATCGTCATTGTCATTGTCATCGTCATTGTCTTCGTCATCGTCATTGTCATTTTCATTGCCATTGTCATTGTCATCGTCATTGTCATCGTCATTGTCATTGTCATTGTTATTGTCATTGTCATAGTCATCGTCATCGTTGACCTCGTATTTGTCATTGTTAATATTTTCATCGTCATCTTCATCTTGCAGTATTACTTTTATAATTATTATTATTGCTACTACTATCATTATTAATATTATTGTTAAATATTAGCTTCAGCTTTCCTTGCGGTCATTTCATAGTCGGAATAAACAAAAACCCGCACAGCGCTCTGATTTTTTGAGCCTGTGAAACTAAGCCATCTTTAATTTATTTTTGTTTTGTTTTCTGGTCTTCAAATTCTTGATTCATGGCTGAGGGACTTAATGTACAATATGTTTGTGTTATCTGCCTTTATATTACAACAGTATACTTCACTTGCCCTGTGGGATCAGACATGTGTATGATGATCAGACGAAAAGACCCGACAACCGGACTTTTGCGATGGTCAATCCCATCAAAGAAACGCTGTTACTGCACGGGTGTAGCGATGAGACAGAGTAATATCAACGTCTGCCCAGGGGTTCCACTACAGGATTTGTGGTTTACAGATGATCCGCATCCTCTTATCGATCGTCAAAACTGGAGACCAGAGACACTGGATGCACACTTTGATAGGAAATTTGACTGTGGTAAGTCTGTTGATAGATCGCTCGGGGTTGTGGGGGGGGGGGGGGGGGGGGGGGGGGGGGACTTCGGATTTCATTTAATTATAATTGTATGCATGTATGTAAAGCTATTAACATCTTTCCACGCAGCAGGCGTCTGCAGACGACATTCTAAAAGGTCACAAAATGGTTCAAAAATGTCAACATTATTTAATTTCATAACAATCACTATGAGTAATGCAATAACATAAGTATCAACATGCCTAGTATTGGTACAGTAATTCTTCAGATAGACTTAGAAAGTTGGGAAAGGTTTTTAAAACATCGGTTTTGTATAAAGTAAAACTAACAGCGAGTGGAGAGTGTTAAGAGTCATCTCAGGTAAATATCGAGTAAAGGTGGCAAAGCTCGCCGATTTTTTTTTTTTTCCTGGCCAGGTTGAAGTACTTTGGTAGCATATCAGAAAAACAAGATTAGTTTGTTAATCTTTTACTCGTTGCCATGGCAACAGCCCAATTTAGATTTTAGCCATTTTTGGTCAATATCAGTTAAAAATAGTCGAAATTTACCGCACATTCGTTATCTTATTGCAGCAATATGCAACATTTTTTTTCAAAAGTAGCTATTACTTGATAAAAACACATCTTTATACTTTAGACACAAATTTAAAAAAAAAATTAAAAAAAAATGTTTTGATGTATTTTCTGACCTGGCAACACTGCTAGTTTTGACATATTAAGAAAATTGATATTTTAGCCTATCTTTGCATCTCGTAAAAACTACTTGCCAGGGCACTCAGGATATTGTCCTCATAGGAGGAGGAAGGGATGGCTTTACCCTACTCATATTTGATGAAAACAGCTTGGGTATTATATACTTTAACGGCAGTGTTGCCAGATAATGACGCATTTTGGAAAAATTACAATATTTCGTTTGTTACAAATAATGACATTCATTTTGATACTGAAGCCATTTTATTACGACAAATTGGATTTAGTATATACCAGATGTTCCAGGGACTTCCATAGATACCCGTTAAGTAAAGCAGGTGGTAATATAGGGCATATACTTCTACTCTTGTTGCCAGAAAGTTCACAGTTTGGCAACACTGCTATATTCAGATAATTTGATTTCGTATATTAGTCGGGTATGTACAGGGGAGTGCACGTGCACCCCCAGTACTAAACCAAACCAACTTTTTAGGTGTCTTTTAGGGTCCTTAAACACATTTTAGATGTTAACAGTAAAACAAAATGGGATGCTCTCCAGATATCCAAGATGGCGTCCAAAATGGCCGCCAAAAACAGCTGCCAAAACAGGTCAAATCTCATAAAATGACATATAGCAATCAAATTGTATGGTGAAAGTATAGTTGTAATAGTGGGATGTATGTATTAGACCACTAGACACTCATATTTAGAAGTTTTGCTTTGTTAACACACCTAAATCTAAGATGGCCACCAAAATGGCCGCCAAAAATGGTAAAATTCCATATATTGGCATATATAAACCAACATGTATGATCAAAGTAAAGTTTTAACAATGGGATGTATGTGTTAGACCACTAGAAACTCATACCTAGTATTTTTACTTTGTTCACATATTTTAAAATCAAAATGGCCGCCAAATTAATGGCCGAAATTTGTCAAAAGTGGTCAAAATTCCATGAAATAGGCTAATATCAACTGAAATGTATGATAAAAATATAATTTTAATGATGGGATGCATTTGTCAGACCACTAGTAGCTCATTTCCAGTATTTTTGTTTTGTTAACACAGTTCAAAATCCAAAATGGCCCCAAAAATGGTTCCCGAAGTGGCTGAAAATTTGTCAAATGCCATAAAATGGGATAATATCAACCTAAATGTACGATGAAAATTTAGTTTTAATGGTGGGATGTATGTATTAGACCACTAATAACTCATACCCAGTATTTTTTTATTTTTTTAACATAGTTCAAAATCCAAAATGGATGCCAAAATGGCCCCCAAAATGGTTCCCGAGGTTGCTGCAAAAATTGTCAAATTCTAAGCCTGAACTTCACTAAGAGTGTCCTATTATAACGAAGCATTTCAAAAACATCACATATACGAGGGGGGGGGGCGGTATCAAAAAGTTCTTGAAATCACCCAGAAGTGAAGGAGCTATATCAATTACATTTTGTCAGTGTAATCACTGGTCCTTAAAAACATTATGGTGCAAAAAAAGGTCTCATAAGTATGTTTACTTTCTTTACAGGTGGCGCTAGATGCCAAGGCCATGTAAATCAATGACAATAACTGATTCTTGTGAGACGCCTTCCAGAAGAATATTGGGCTTAGATTTAGATCATTGATTTACATGGCCTTGGCATCTAGCGCCTCCTGTAAAGAAAGTAAACATACTTATGAGACCCTTTTTGCACCATAATGTTTTTAAGGACCAGTGATTACACCGACAAAATTTAATCAATATAGCTCCTTGCGCTGGAAAAGTATCATGAAGTATCAAAGCGCCCAGCCAAACGCACTGAGGTATCTAAGAACCGATTGGTGACGCAGGACGGAAGCGGGTCCCAATGGTCGCCCTTGCCGCGCTTGTTTTCACTCAGCTGCGATCAAACCAGCGCTTGCATTGCGCTGAAACACTTAATAACATGCAGGAAGAACGCGGAAAACGGTCCAGCATTATCGAATCTTTAAAAGAAGGTAGCTTTTAGTATGCTCCCATCCCGCTTATCACGTTTTCATTGCGCTCTTAGCATAACCCATTGAGTTCCTACTTTCAAGTCTCAATTGGATAAATATCAGTTTAACAGGTGATTGGTATTGTACTCCATTCATGCATGTCATCTTCTGGATGATTTGAACTATTGACTCTGCAATTGTAATATTCGCCCCAACTATCTCTGCACAATATGACTGGATTGTAGTTTATAATGTTAGAGGCTTTCCTCGCAAATGGCAGATCCATGCAAAGAGAGAATAAACAGAGCCTCCTGCGTGCTCAGTCTTGTTTTCGGGCTTGACTAGTAAACAACATTGAACAACGTAAAAACCATGGTAAATACACGCACCGGCCGCCGGGAATCAAACCGGGTCGCCTATGTGGCAGTCCACCGCCTATACAACTGAGCTAATGACCCTGTCACACCTACAGCGAACAGGCCAGCGCTTGCATTGCGATGAAACATATGAATACCACGTAGGAAGAGCGCAGAAAACTGTCCGAAATTGTCAAATTTTAAAAATAAGGTCGCGAAATCCCGTTCATTTTCTGCTGCTAACATTACGCTGATGGTATTATCGCTGTAGGAGTGACGGGATCATTAGCACACTGTCGGATAGGCGGTGGACTGCCGCACAGGCGACCCGGGTTTGACCCCCGGTGCCGGCGGTGCCTGTCTTTCCGCCCAAAAATACCGCCGAGTTTCGGGTTAAGGTAATGTTTTTAATATTTATTTCAGAAGTAATTAATCAATGGCATTCCACCAGAGCCCGCTGTATCGACGGAAGGTTTTGTAACGTATTTTATTTGTAGTATTTTTTTCACATTTATGTCTACTTTTTCAATTATTTACAAGTGGTGGAAACAACAACAAACAAACGAAAACTTGTTTGTTGTTTGGTAACACTTCGGTGGAGTACACGGCAATAGATACTTATGGGAACTTAATTTGATATGCCTGGCGTCTGCAGACGACATTCCAAAACGTCACAAAATATTTCAAAAATGTCAAAATTATTTTATTTAATTATTATATCTGAAATCGCTACGAGAAATGCATTAAAATAAATACAAACATTTAATATTGGCTCAGTAATCCTTGAGATAGACCTTGAAAGTTGGGAAAGGTTGACTGAAAAATCTTTTTGTATTTGGTAAAACCAATTACTCTTTTCAGATACCGAGAAGCCAGTCATCTTTGATATGCCTGTCAACATCGTCCAATACACCGATAATGGTGTCGCAACGGCCATTGTGAACTGGGTTGAGCCATACGCGACCGACAACACTGGCACGCAAACACTGACATCCAGCTACAGTCCTGGTTCAACGTTCTCAATGGGTAACACTTCGGTGGAGTACACGGCAATAGATACTTATGGGAATTCTATAAGTGATACATTTATAGTTAACATACAAGGTTAGCAAAGAAGTGAGAGCATGGTTGCTAGGATACGCAAAAAAAGAGTTGTTCTGTTGTGTTTTTAAGATACGACAGAAGCGTTGTTCTGTGACCTTTGACTTTAGACGACCTTTTTAAAAAAACGTATTTTGTTGGCCATAATGAACAAAATATTGTTTCTAAAAAAATATGGGCTTACTTAGGCTGCATTAAAATACTAAATTGGCCATGTACTACGTAGTGTAGTAAACAATGGAATAGCACTGCTTTGGAATCTAATCGTGCACTACCGAAATGTTATTCGACCATTTTCGCCATTTTTTCCTGATTTAATAGAAACGATTTTTCGATGGGAGATCATCATACCACATTTACAGTAAGGTAGCATTCGAAAGCTTATAGTCTACATTTGTCAAAGCAAACGATACATTTGCGAACTATTTAGTAAGAGAGGCTAGAATCAGACGAATCAAACGTTAACTTTTTGCGATCTGTATATTTTGGTCATTTTTTTAAAAATTACTGACCATTCATTCTAACAAATTTAAACCATCTTCCGTATAATGCTCGACTTTAAAATGTTACGCAATTCTCATTAACGATCGCGCTAATGACTGACTGACTGACTGGATATGAGTGTCTAGTGGTAAACTACATACATCCAACTATTAAAACTATACTTTCGCCATACATTGATATATGTCGTTTTATGACATTTGACCAGTTTTGGCGGACGTTTTGGATGCCATCTTGAATAACCTCTTAGCATACCAAAATTAGTTTTGGTAACCTCTGTTTTATGACCATGAAAGGAGTAAAAACAGTTGGTTTTGGGGGTCCAGGGAGGGGGTGCCCGGACGACAACCCCCCGTATATACCCGACTAAAGGGCTATGCTGTTGTCTCAAGAGACTACCAAAGCCCATACTAATCACCGCGCTTTGCAAACAAACAGGTGCTATGAAACACACATATTATCGGTTTTTAACAACATTTCAATAGAGATTATCATCCCTGCACTATAACATCTTTGGTGGAAACAACAACGGTCGTAGTTTCTCGTGCCACTGTATACTAGTGCAGATTGTGGTGTCACGTGCACAGGTATCGCCTTGATATGATTTGATTTGTTAACATCAGATCGTCAACAAATCATTTACTAGATAGTTATTAAAAATCATTTATTGTTAATACTATTATTCAAATTATAGATGTAAATGAATGTATTGGAGAAGGATCTGGACATAGCTGCGACAGCAACGCTGAATGCACAAACACTGATGGAAGTTTCAAGTGTCAATGTGTCAATAGTCAACTATTGACTGTTTAGCACAGATAATGGTAATTTTGGCACATTTGATTTGTGACTTTGCCTCATTCTCATTCATGTGGCCAAGTTCAGCAACATGTAATCATTGCAAATGTGGTATAATTGTAAAGAGGAACACTTCAGCTTTCCATTGATATATAACAAATACAAAGAGGGTAATAGATAATAAAAATATACTTGATACTGGTACAAGATGCTTTGGAGTATAATTGAGGGTACAAGAAAAAATACTAGTTTAAGATTTAGTCCCCATGATTATTAACTAATAATACAGTTAACATGTTTACCTTATTTGTTTACGAATGCCTAGATATAATATATATTATCCGTTTATCTCATTTTTTATAGATATTCAATGGAAACGTTGATGATACTTCCCCCGTACAAAATCTGTTTCCTGAACCAGTGGTTGCATCTCAAGTGAAAATAAAACCTACGGAGTGGAATGATTGGATTGCTTTGCGATTCGAAGTACTCGGATGTTAATGTAAGATCCAATAATGCATGTAATGAGAACCCCGAGAATAACCGTGTCGAATCTAAATTAGATGTCTTCACTAAGGCCGGGCGACAACACGATCGTGTATGTGGACGAGTGATTAATTCAAAAACGATTGCATCACCCCAATTCGAGCACACTCTGTTTCGCGGCCCATTTCTGGCAGATATCGTATCACCCATTACTTGCAAACCAGGCACTGTACAAATGCTACGTAAAGCATTTGATTAATTACCTGAGTTAAATCAGTTCCAAATTGATGAGAAATGTTTAGTTTTTATCTGTCCGCGTGCCAAAGGTAATCAAAGCGTACGCACGCGATTATGGCCATGCACATGCGGTGTTGGTCGCACGCACGCATCATGCATGACGTACATTGTCTGTGTTACCTTAATGTGCGCCCGCCTCCTTCTGTATTCATTCGCTACTGTAAGGAGGCTTTGCCAATTTGGTGCTGATCAAACTATAGTTTGTATGGAAATAGTTACATATATTCCCATGGGAAATGTTACCTTCTACACATTATGCATGTTATGCAATGATGAATTGGCATGCCTAGTCAATGATTCTTTATTATTAAAGCACTATAACACCCACCGATATTAGCACAATTACGGCAGATACAGGCTAGATATTGACACACATGATTCACTCGTTACTGACACAGTATCTGACACTCGATCTTAACACGACAAATGACACCCGATTTTGGAACACTATGTGTCACCCGATTTTGACACACACGATATCACTCAACTCTGACACAAATGATTTTACTCTATACTTGCGCACCCAACATCATACAATGCTAGCTCCCGGTATCACACAGTACTTGTACATACTCGACGAATACACCCGGTATCAGCCGATATAGTCATTGTAGAATCACTCAATACTGGCAATAGTAATCGGGACCATACAGGATACAATGAGTGAGCCAGCATCTCGACAAAGCCAACTACTATTATGATAATGATTATCGGGGCGATACCGAGTTTGCCAGGACATATAAGCATCATCGTGTGTGTCGATATCGGACTATACTGCCCTCCCATGACAAACCGGGCATAACAGATTAATTCATTATTTTGAGATAATTGGTCCTGACTGTGCTGAGCCACCAAAGATTTGCACGTCAAATATAGTTTTGTAGGTGTATATATGCAAAGGGTAGGTATTTCAATTCTAGACTAACTAATAAATGGTAATAACTCAATTCTGACACAACTGTCTGATATACCGTTTTGTCATGGGAGGGCATTACACTCACACCATGACATGGCCAGTATTGCCCCGAATGTGCCGGTGGGCACCTTGTGTAGTGTAAAGTAAATATTGTGATTAAATAAATGATTATTATCAATAACATACCTTCTATAGATATACTATGAGGGCATATCCTACCTGACATTTAACAAAATATCCTTATTTTGTTTCACGTGTCAGATTATAGTGGCTAATGTAATACATCCGAAGAAAAGACTATGCCTAAGACTATCGGAGATAACGCTGAAGGTATTGTTTGAAATTCAGCTGTTTGTTCTCGCCAGATGTGATAAATTCAGAGTTTTAAGCATTTCCGTAATTCTGATTTACATGCAAACTAGAATTGCCAATTGGAAGGATCAAGACATGCCATGGTTTTGTTTAACAATTTATAGGGCTCCAATCGCTTAGGACGCGATTCGTCTATTTAGAAGAATCCACATATTGTTGGAAAACTTGAGTGCTTTTTACAACATATATATCGAGTAGTTGATATGATATGATATGATTTTATTGGCACAAAATCGCGACCCGAAGGCCGAATTACATTGTACAGGAAAGCAAGGAATACATTTAAAACAATTCAATACACAAATAGCCAACTTACAAAAGTTAAAAGTTCGAGGTCTTTCTAAAATTGAGAACGTTTGGAGATATTAATGTGATTAATTCATTCATTTCCGGTTGGCAGAAGTCGGGATTACTCGTGCAACACATACGACAAGTTCCAACATCAAATTCGAACTCATTCGAAAATATGATTTGTTTATTATTAGAAAGCCGTGTAAATATTTATTTGTAACTAAACAGTTTCAAGGCAGTGAACGTGTTTTGTTTGTCGTTGGTCGTACCATTTTGACGTCAATGAATCATTACAGCTGGTCAAAAGTCGAAACTTTATTTAGCTAACCTAAAGATGAATACGTTAACAAATTACATTCGTGTCATTTCGCATACATCACTATTTGGTTCCAGCTAAGATATGACAATGACGTCAAATCACCGACCAGCAAGACAAGTATAGTATTTGGAATGGTTTAATCAATCGAAACTAAATGGTATACACCTAACACAGACAAGTCCCAGACCAGGTGTTTTGATGCTGGCTAAACCAAAATCAATAACCGGTACGAAAAATCTGAGATATACCTCATTCATAAAAATTGAAAAGGTATTTTTTAAATTATGATTGTTTCAACAACAAAATTGCACTAACATTGGGTTGCGATGGGATATCATTGCTTTAGTATGTGATAACGCAATGAAAGTGTGTGTTCAGACTCCTGTCGATGCCTGTAACCCATTCATTTAGATACCGGACTGGTTCAGATAGCGCATAGTGGACAATATAAACCGATGATATCCCATAAGAAACTAATTATAATGCAACTTTTTTTTGGTCGTAAGTCATGATTATTGAAATCATCATAACTTTATAAAAATCCATTCGATTGTTATGAATGAGGTATCAAATTACCGCACGGAGAAAACATTTGCTCATTTAATATATTTCTCATTTTTGTTGGTACAAAATATTGATTTTGGATTAGCCAACATCAAAGCACCTGGTCCGGGACTTTTTGTGTTAGGTGTATATTGTACGACGTGCTTTGTTTTAAACGCATTGAGTAGTGTATGACCTTCATAGGTAATACCCATAAAAGGTTATTACTGGTTGGTTCAAATTTGCACAAAACGTAAACAAAATAGGGAGAATTATTGATAATTGGGTTGCAGTAGAGTCAATTATGGCTGCGCCCTTTGTATTGTAGCTCGAATATTTTCGTGTTGTATCAACGTCTGACAGCATTGAAGCTCTGGTTGCACCCAACTTTGTATGTAGATGATAAGATTTAAACATGTATGCGCCATAGGTTTATGAATTTATGTTTAGATTCAAGTCAAAGAAGATTACTTGAGCAGTACTAGCATGCTTCATTTTCATCACATGACCACTATTTTCTGTCATCAGTGTCTGCTGATTTCCCCTGCAGTGACATTACATTGCAATGAAATGCTTATAATGTTGTTAAACGAGGGTATTTAAGAAATTCCTTCTACAAGAAGTACACTTGATGTGAATTCGATTCAGTCCTCTCTTGTTCTTCTTTAAAAACAATTGTTTTAATCACACATATGTAAGTTTTAGTTGGGATTCAACTTTTTTCATACGTGTCGCCAAGTTTGGGCTATCCATACCATGTAATAGATGTCAGACGACCTGTAATTAAAGTTATGTTAACACCTATTCGGCACTGTATGTTTTGGGGGGAAAAGCACTTCAAATGCTGTAGTTACGCTAACCATGCTGGACTGCACAATAAATATTCTTTGGATTGAAGTATATTTGGGTGTAGACATACGAAAGCACATGTATTAAACTGTAAGTAAAGTGGAAAGTGTGAACTATGTTTAAGTACCGTAATCACTTAGTCATTTAAGCCTATACTAATACGTCTCGTATCAACAGAGGCCAATTGCTCTGCATAGTATGGGTGTAATGTGATGTGCCCTCTTAAAATGTCGACAAACGCTAGGAAAAAGGAACTATCATCTGGCCTAGGTCAGGGAAAAGGCTGCTGTCATTGGATATTAGGTCAAATGATGGTCCCTTTTATCACGGCAATACAAGTTGGCATATGATATGAGAACTACCTGCCGATTGGAAGATGTGTCAAATGAGACATTGTTAGAATAATTACTATTTAAACAAGATTAGCATTAAATGTATTTGTGTAGGGGTGTAGTATATAAACAAATATTAGTGCAACGATTTGTGTTATAGTAACATATCATACCACTCGGTCAAATTTGGATTCTTCCATTATAATAATAATAAACAGTTCTTATTAAGCGCCCGTAACCAAGGTCTCAGGGCGCTTTACAAAGTTAAAAATACCAAAGTAGCAGCATTACTATTGCACAAAACATAATAAAAAGAGCAATTTAGCACACAAAAGGCAGTGTAAAAATGGTTAAAAAGCATAAACAAGTATATAAAAGAGTCCGATAAAATTGTCTCCCCTTATCTACATAGACAATAACTACTGCGTAAAAAGATGAGTTTTCAATTTTTTCTTAAAAATGTCTATGGAAGATGCAGCCCTGACATGCATAGGTAAATTGTTCCATTCTGTATGAGTGGCCTCTATGAAGGATCGGCGTCCGTAGGTAGTACGTGGTCGAAGTGAAGGGGATTTGATCAAGTTCTGGGAAGAAGAACGGAGTGACCGACTAGGAGTGTATGCATTGAATGTTTGTATTTATATAACGCACGAACATATTGGCATCATTTCATTAACTTTTATTAGTTGATACCATGTCACTTAACATTGGATATTTCTACAATTTCAGAATCAACCAATGGTATGTCACAAAATTGACTGAGGGTGTGTATATTGTATGACAGAGGTCCGTCACTTTTTTGAGACAGGGTGCGTCATGGTACATGAGAAGATGACGCACCTCGGTAAAGTGAAGCACCATTCCTGTGGGTCGTATAGTGCGTCTTACAACTGATATGTATTACGCACTCAAAAATAAATAATATATGCGTACAGACTCCTTTCGATGCCTGTTACCCATTTATCCAGATACCTGACTCTTTCAGATAATACACAGTAGACTATACAAATCAATGATATCCCATAAGAAACCAATTATAATGCAACTATTACACGGTATGTCGTTAGTCGTGGATGTAGAAATCATCATAACTCTAAAAGTATCAATTCGAATTTTATCAAATTATGGAGAAGACATTTGCTCATTTAATGTATGTTTTAGATTGTTGGTACCAATTATTGATTTTGGATTAGCCAACATCAACGCACCTGGTCCGGGACTTTTTGTGTTAGGTGTACATTGTACAACATATTTGTTTTAAACGCATTGAGTAGTGTAAGAGCTTCATAGATAATACACATAGAAGGTTATTACTGGTTGGTTCAAGTTTGCACCAAACGTAAACAATTAGGGGGAATGATTGATAGTTTAGTTCCAGTAGAGTCAACTATGCACAGAGATCATTGATACTGGTACAAGATGCTTTGGAGTATAATAGAGAAGACATACTTGAATACCTTCAAGCACTGACCTACCTTCTACATGTATAGTGTCACATCTTTGTGTGCATGCATTCCAATGATATGCGCCCATTGTATTGTAGCGCGAATGATAATATTCGAATATTTACTTCTTGTTTCCTTTCTGGTTTGCACCCAACTTTATGTAGATGTAAAGATTTAAAAATGTATGCGCCATAAGTTTATGAATTTATGTTTGGATTGAAGTCAAAGAAGATTACTTGAGCAGTACCAGCATGCTTCACTTTCATCACATGACCACTGTTTTCTGTCACCAGTGTCTGATGATTCCCATTTATATTACAGTCCAACGAAATGCTTATATTAAATGTGGTTAAACGAGGGTATTTAAAAATCTCCCTGCAACTAGTACAACTGATGTGACTTCAAATTAGCTAAAAAGTTTTAAAATAACACACAATTATGTACATTTGTTGTTTGGTTTCAAGTGTTTCTTCATACGTGTCACAATTAGATAGATATCAGACGACCTGTAACTAAAATTACTTTAACACCTGTTCAGCACTGTTTGTGTTTGGGGAAAAGCCCTTCTAGTACTGTACCGATGCTAAGCATGCTGGACTGCACAAGAAATCTTCTTTGGATTGAAGTAAATAAATGTTTGTAATTTTTAAGTTCAGATCGATGTGTTCAAAAATGAATGTTTCACAATACACGGTAGGGTAGTAAGCAAATGATTATACAATAGCCGTCAAATTATACAAACATAGGCAACATTTTGGTACATCATGTGGTCTCTCTGCTATGATATCTACCTAACTCACCTTTTTAGTCCCAAATCCATGGCCATGTGCCTCAGCTGTTATATTACGTCTAAGTCATCAACCAATCCAACTGATGACACTGTTAGAGGTTAAAAACTAGATGTCAACACCAGGTGTTTTTCTCCACAAAATGGTTAGTAAACAGGGTTTATTGTTATGCTTGAAACATGTTAGTCTGTGTTGTGTTTGTGTTTACGCAAAACTAGACTACAATGAGATATACAGTTATCGTAGCAGGGGGGACGATGAAGAGGTCGAGGTAATTCTAATAGTGATGGATTCGTATAATTGACGCGACGAACTGCGTCAACATGGTTTTTTTCTGTAATTTTGGAGATCTTTAAATATGTTAATTATCATCAATCCATTTCGCCTAGAAAGCAGTTAACGATAATGCTTTTGGTTGCTACCCTACTGACACATGCTTACATCACATAGATCACTGTAATAAACATAAAAATCGCAACAAAATGTAAATTATGCTAGAGATTCGAAATCCTTATGCATAGAATGCATTAAGCGTAATCATAAATCATTTTAAGATTCGGTCAGAAATCGTTATTAATCTTTGGTCGCAAATAAGGAATTTAAATATAGCTAAACAAATCAATTGAAGTGTCAATGTCAAACAAAATAGATTTAAGTCATAACTGCTTGATTGAGTGTGGAATTTCGTTTTGGCGGTGTTTATTACTGTCAATAAAATATACAAGGAAATTAAAATATTGCATATTATAGTACGACAGGTTGCTAGGGTATTATCAAGGAACAATACTCTCTATCCATCACCCGATATAAGACCAGTCAATGTATAAAATCGTTTTATATATCGAATTGAGGTTGACACTAACCACGCGACTATTATTTCTACAATACACAAAACAGATTTCCAGAAAACCTTTCCACACTTTCAAGGCCTATCTCAAGGATTACTGAACCAATACTAGGAATATTTGTACTTTTTAAATGCATTTATAATAATGTTGGCATGTTTGAAACATGTTGTGAACTTTTAAAATGTCGCCTCCAGCGTGGAAAGTGTTAACTATGTTGTTTTATTAATCACTCATTTAGGCCTATACTAATACATCTCGTGTCAACAGAGACCAATTGCTCTGCATAGTATGGGTGTAATGTGATGCGCCCTCTTAAAATGTCGACGATTTGGACATACGCCAGGGAAAAGGAACTATCATCTGACCTAGGTCAGGGAAAAGGCTGCAGTCATTTCACATTAGGTCATATGATGGTCCCTTTTCTCACGGCAATAAAAGTTGGCAAATGATATGAGAACTACCTGCCGATCGGTCGATGTGTCAAATGAGACATTGTTAAACTAATTACTATTTTAGAAAGATAAGCATTTAATGTATATATGTATGTAGGGGGTGCGGGGGTGTATGTATGTATAATTTTTAGTATGTAAACAAATATTAGTATAACGTTTTGTGCAATAGTAACATCATACCACTCTGTCAAATTTGGATTGTTCCATTATGCATTGAATGTTGATTTTTATATAACGCACGAAAATATTGGCATCATTTCATTAACTTTTATCGGTTGATAACATGTCACGTGACATTGGATAATTCTACCATTTCACAGAATGTTCACAGGTGGTCCAAAAAGTGCTACTAATACCAACTACTGGCAATAGTAGGATTAGATAGCACATTTCCCCTGGTTGACAGATCACCATCCAATCCGATAGTAAGCAGTATTTGTATACATTCCTCCATAAAGTTTTCTCTCTGATTTCTACAAATCTAGTAGGCCCTATCCGGTGTTAATAATAAATTAATTCCACCGCCGTTTATATACGACGTCCGGCTGTCCACTCAGTGTTATTGTTTACGGTTATATGCATTTCATTGCATTCAGGTCAGCACATGTTATTTAGTCATGAATGATGAATACTTATTTGTTGTCAATAAACCTGATGAGAGCATTCTGCAAGGCCTAGGCCTCTATCGATGAGGTGAGTTCAGCATGAGCAAGCTTTCTCGGCGACTCGATGTAGTATGCTTATATTTGTCAAGAAACGACTAGCCTATTATTTAAGGTATTTTTCATGTTTAATTCTATGTTGTCATCAACATTACACTCTACAGTATTTTCATGCGTTATATAAAGCAAATATGGAATTGTCTTTATAGTCCCTCGGTGATCTGCAGACAGCAAGCCAGCTCTTTTCCCTAAGCCTTCGGCTTCGTGAAAACAGTAGGCTTACGGTCTACAGATCACCTCGGGGGCAAATAGTTCACCCAATTTTCCTCATGAGCAGTCCCTATTTGGAAAAAAAAGTGTACTTTAGGTCCCATAAACTGGTATACCAATGTCTTTCAATACTGGAACGTAGAAACTTCCAGTATCGCTCGATATTGGTACGATTTAACTGTTCCAGTATCGATTGATACTGGTACACTTGTTTAATACCAGTAGGATTTTGTCCCTGTATTGAACGATATTGGTACATAATTGTGTTCCAGCATCGCATGCTACTGGAACGTTGTATATATGCCAGTATCGTCCGATACTGGAACACTGATTTTGAACCAGTATCGACGGATGCTGTGTATTCCAATATCTGACGATACTAGTGCAGTCTAGTATCTGGAACCTAAAGTACATTTCCCAATATTGGTATAACAATCACATGGCTAGAAGAATGTGATTTGATTATATTTAACATATTATTGCATGTCTATAGATATAAGGTCGTCCATGATCATGTAATCTATCTACAAATGGGACGCCATCTATTGTTACACTACAGGCATAATGTGATGTGACACCGACAAACTGATCTGGCCTATGTAAACTATAGGAACTATTGCCAGAGATTGGTGTGTTTTGTCTAAAAGCAATAGAGGGCGTCTCAAATGTCAACACATTGTGACATCATCTATTATTTGTGCAATAATAAAATGTCAACAAATGTGACACCTATCTATTGTTGGTGAAATAATAAAATGTCGACAAATGTGACATCATCTATTATTTGTGCAATAATAAAATGTCAACACATGTGACGTCATCTATTATTTGTCCAATAATAACATGTCAACAAATTTGACATCATCTATTGTTTGTGAAATAATAAAATGTCAACAAATGTGACATTATCTATTATTTGTGCAGTAATAAAATGTCAACAAATGTGACGTCATCTATTATTTGTCCAATGATAACATGTCAACAAATTTGACATCATCTATTGTTTGTGAAATAATAAAATGTCAACAAATGTGACATCATCTATTATTTGTGCAATAATAAAATGTCAACAAATGTGACGTCATCTATTAGTTGTCCAATGATAACATGTCAACAAATTTGACATCATCTATTGTTTGTGAAATAATAAAACGTCAACAAATGTGACATCATCTATTATTTGTGCAATGATAAAATGTCAAATAAATGAGCATAACGTTTGAACAAAAGCAATAATAAACCCTTACTAATTTGCTTTAGGCAACCAATATGTGATGCGATCTGTGAAAAACCGCCACATGATGGGATTGTTCATATTGGAGCATAATAAAGCTGAAACTGTGCTGACTGTACAGAACTATTTCGATCATTTTTCTACGATCAACGATCACTACAAAAAAAGTTATGAGTGAAAAAGCTACAAAACACGAAATCATGAAAACAGGCCAAAAAGAATACATAGATCAATAGAATAGCATTATAAAAGTAACAAGAAAAGTGACTTAAGTAAGTTTTCGAAGGTGAAATTTCATGAAGATGACAAAAAGTATTGGAAATGAACTTTCTAAAAAGAAATCTAAAAATAAAATAAGTATATTATCCATAATCCCTAGTTCACATCCGACGGGTTTTCACAGATCACATATTATTATTTATTTCGCACTATGAAATATAATATGTCATATTGTAGACATAGATTGTATACGATTGATCACATTTGTTCACTACACAAATATAACCATTGACATTATTTGTTTTGTTTTTACTCACACATTTGTGACTGATCACATCAACACCTACCTGTCGGTTTGTCTACTTCCTAGATATGAAGTAAAATACCTTGAAAATATAAAGAAATAAAAAGGAAATGCTAAGCTTCTATTCATCATAATTCCTGATTCTTAAGGCTGAATCTTAATTATGAGGTATCAATTTAAATCTTGATTTTTGCATATTTTGGTGATGTTAAAATCAGACATTAGATACAAGACCACAAGAGGTATTATTTGATGTGATGTGTCGTTATTTTTATCATTGTTGTGTACATATTTATATTGAATTAAAATTTCGCACTTGCGTATTGTGAACATTCATATGAGTTTTTCGAAGTCTCATTTAATACTGAAATTCATTTTTAACATTTCGCCGGTGACCAGGGTATACCCGGGAATCAGCGGGGCGAAAATTGAGCGAGACAATCGGGAAAGCAAAGAGAAGGAAAAGGGAAAAAGGAAAAAGGAGAAACGAGAAAAAAAAGGAAAACAAGAGAATAAGGAAAAGGAAAATATACAATAAGAGGGAAAGACGCATACACGGTTATCATGCCATTAATCCATTTCATGCTGTCCGCAGACATGCGGTGTCTGATGGGCAAAATGTTTACCTTTTTTACCCGCTTTGCGCTTGTACCGTAGTTTTAGCCCTTCACCCTAATCGATTACCTCTTCTGGAAGCTTTTCTATTCGGGAAGTATTACACATAGTCCCTTGCAAAAATAAATACTCGTAGTAATCACAGTAATCATACCAACAATACCATTTTTTTATTTGAACCAAAGATGATGATGAATCTATGAAACATTGACGATCAGTAACTAATTCAAGATAGTAAACAGTTTAGTCATAATTAATAGCCATTATTTGGGGGATTTTCCTATTTCATTGTAATTAAGAAGTTGGGCTATTAGTTTATAAATTGTCAAACTCTTTAAAAAAAAAGGTACGCCTAATACATTTTTTTCTTCGACAGAATTGTTCATAATTGTATGATCTTCCATATTACCAAGGTAATGCAAGTCGCAAATTATAACAAAGAATCGATTTCCATTCTTCGTTTGTAGTCCACTTCGCAAACCTTCAAATCAATATAATGAATCTAAAATGAGCCGCTGAACGCTGAGAATGACTCTAAAATATATCATTGTATTATTCAAAATGTTTCACCTATTTCTAAATAGGTCTATAAATGGATTATAACTCTGTACCGCCCTCTCCCCTCCTCCTCTAGTATCAGCATTAAAGCTTCACATTGATCTCCCCGGTCAGCCTTCTGGTCGTTTCCTCCTTTTCTTCGTCCTACTTTTTCTTTTCTTTTCTCCTTTTTATTTCTTTCTCTTCTTTTTGGTGGTCATGGTTTCATTTATTAGGGATAATACCTGATTGGAATAGTTGTTTCCGGCAAGTTAACTGTCCTATGCATTTTTATTTTGTACACGACCCCCAGGGATTTGACCATGTTGGCTGCCTATCCTTTCTCCATTATCATGAGTATGTGTCTGCTGGATATCCATATATATGTTATTCTCTCTGGTTTATCTCACCCTGTTTACTCCATCCAATCCATTATATATAGGTCATTATTCTGATCTTTTCCTACCGTATTATATCAACAATCCACTATTTCAACCCACTTCTAATAGTTCTGTACAGTGCAATCCTTTTTAGTTTAAACTTGTCCTATAACTTGTCCTATACCTTGTTTATCATTCCGAAACGTTGGTTCATCATTTTATTGTGTTGTTTCTTTTGCCTTTTAAATGTCCCATCCTTGGATTTTGTCGTTACACACACCCATTTAGCCATTTCCATACAGGGTGACACAGAAAGAACGGGGACATTTGTGGCGAAAGCGCCAAAGAAATATTAGGCCTGCTTATTCAAAACCAACTATGGTGTTACAAAGACCACAAAGACCACATAATTATTTGGCTTTCGTTTAAAAAAAATGTTATTTTTAATTCAAATATTGAGTCATAAATTTGGGCTCGGGCAATTGACAACAACTGTTTGCAGGCAAAGTTATGCGGATAATTCAGCCGCAAGTTCCCTGTCACTAGATTTAATAATAGTTGTTCACCCTATCTGTACATCACAGTACTATTACAGGCACTGATAATGACACGGTATAGTAACCTTGCATATTACGATTAGATTTAAGTCCCTCCCCATTTTTGCTTCTGTTACCTCTGAATGAAATGGTAAATCGGCCAATGTCTGCGAATCAACTATAGTTAGTCACAATATCACGAGGTGAACGATAAATTGCATTATGTGGCATAGTTAGGCAAAAGTATACGAGTTGTGCAGTATAGAATGTGGTATAGTTAGGCAACATTACACACGAGGCGCGCTGGCATAATGTGGTATAATTAGGCAAAGTTACACTCGAGGTGAATACTAACTGGCGTGATGTGGTATAGTTTAATAGGCAACATTATACTAGGCGCACAGTAAATAGCATTTGTTGTATAGTTAGGCATAATTACACGAGGTGCATAATAAGTGGGATTATGTTGTAAGGCAAAATTAAACACGAGGTGCATAGTAAATGTGATGCTGTTTATTTTATTTGATCTTATTTCATTTTATCATTTACTTTTTTATTATTTATTTATTTTTTTATTAGCATTTTCTTATTTATTTGTTTGGTTGTCGGTATGGTGTATGTTTATTTGTTTATTCGTTTGTGTGTGGGTTTTTTGTATTTTAGGTGTTTTTTATTGTTTGCATGTTTCTTGTGGTGTTTTTTAAATTTTTATTTGTGTCTGTTTGTTAGCTTATATCTCAGCTTGTTAGATATTTTAACAAAATCTTCCATTCGCCGTTACCCAACGACCCGGGGGTAAATGGGGAACACGTTTTTCAACATAACAATATGGGGAACCTGTTTTTCAACATGACGACCTGTTTTTTAATTAACAATTTCAACCATCTATATAGGGCCTATATTCAAATCAAGAAAATATGCACTCCTTTCTTATATGGTCATGTTTTTTATACTGGGTACCCAAAAAAGGTGGATCTGTTACATTTGCACTACATATTATTACTTTGCATGCATATATTTTGGCTATTCTTTATCACACATACTCAAATTTTGTCTTATTTTGATGAGAAAGTATTTGGCCTTTATTTTAAAAAGATAAATATAAACTACCATGGTTCTGTTAATTACAATAGTTCGTTAAACCTAATTAGTCAGGGGTGGAAGAGTATGCGGAGGAGGAGTATGTGGAGGAGGAGGAGTGCATAGTTGAACAAGTATGGTTCAATATACATTGGGCAAACATAAAATGCACTGGTTTCACTCTTGGTACAATTCTATATTGAAAATATAACATTATTGAAGCATATTTGAATTAAAAATATAAATAGTTAATTAAGGAATCATTAATTAGCATTTAAAGAAGCTCAAAAAATTGTTAAGAAACGTAAGTTGGTCGCAGTTTGCGAATGTATGCAAACATTTGCCTGCACCAAACTGTCCAATTTAAAAGTATAGAAAGGTTGAGGTACCCTTTTGAATAAATAAATTTAACTATTTAATTAAAAATTAAAAGAAGATATGTAATTAACCTCATGTATTCTGTATTGTCTGGATGTTAATTACCACATTTTGTTAAATGCGTTTGTGTGGTGTTATTACTTGTTTTTAATTGTGTTACCAAATAAGTAAAAAACTGCTGGTTTTCATCAAGCTTGTAAACTCAGGAGAATTATTTAATTCTTAGGAATGCAACTGAAAAGTAAGTTGATACGATACTAGTGACTACTAGTTTGCCAATCAACATTGGATCACCCTATATGTTGAATACAACGTAAAACGATAACATTTTATAATTCAATCTTAAATCAGACTCTTGAAATTTGAATACTGGATTCAAACATTATGGAAACTAACCTGATTTGTTCATTTGAATGTGCTTTGCACATCATGAAGGTGCAAGAAGGATGAACGCAATTAATTGTATGCCACTCAACATGTGCCATTGGGAAAATTTGAGTCGCCCTGTAGTTAAAGGGCCCCTTTTTATTGAACATTATTTGAAACTCATACCACTTTAAGCATTTGCCACTTCAAATTGGAATGTAAAATCATGTTTCAGATGCAAATTTAAATTCATTCAATTGAATGATTTGTGGATAATCACGTATACCTAAATTAACGTTTTAAACACCCTATATGTTTAAAATTAACACCTTTACATAAGAAAAGGGTGACTTTTAAAATCAATCAATGTTCATGTACATGTAATTGATGCATTTTTATTTGAAATATACTTGAATTTTGTTAAAATACTAGTCTTTGTAGTAATAGAAGCATTTTTCCGGAACTGAATAATCAAATCTTTAGACACCCTGTATGTAGAATTTCAGATCCATAATGAAATTTAATTTGCATATGTCTGGATGGGTATTTTATTAAACTACTTTAAATCTGTACTGAACTTTTCTCTCATCACTTCATATACACAGTGGAAGTAATTATTGAAACCCTTCTTTTTTAGAAGATTTTGCTTGTTACACCCTGTACAATTTCGGGCCACCCTGTATAATCAACTTGATTGTATGCTATTTGCATCCGTTACAGTATATGCTTTCAGAATATGTATACTTCTACCAACTTAAAATGTAAACTTTTTCAGATATATTGCATTAACTGAAAAAGGAACCTAATTTATGGACAAAGGGACATGTAACACAAATTGTACCCAGTATAAAAAACATGACCATATAACAAAATAGCTAGCATTGATAAAAAATGTAATAATTATTTCAAATGAAGTGGTGGCTTTTTAATAGAATATTGATCAAAAGTATACACCAAATCGCACCAAATGGGTTCAAAAATTGAAAAGAAATCCACTTGCGAGTGCCCCCTCCCTCACACTCTCCCATGTCCGCGCTTTTAAACCATCTAAACTTAAAGGTATATTATGTGATCTTTCCAGGGACCGCCCTCAACATCGATTTTCTTGCAGATTTACATTTCTGATCATAAATTGTACATACATTCCATAGGGCGATACGATTCTTAATTACTTCAAAATCATGGTTTTAGAGTAAAAATAAACTGTCAGGTTAACACGACAGTTTATATTTTCACTCTAAATTCACTCTATAACCATGATTTTGAGGTAACTAGGAATCTTATCGCTCTGTAACTTGGAATGTATGTACGATTTATGATCAAAAATGTAAATCTGCAATAAAATCTACTTTCTAAAAAAAATCATGAATAGAGGGCGCTCTCTGGAAAAAAAATCACATATTATGCCTTTAAATCAAGGAAAGTATCAACAAATAATTCTACAGTGCAACAGAGCGTAAATTACCAAAAGTGCATTTTATTGAAATTACGCTCTAAATTCAAAAAGTATTTCTTAAAGAATATAACACAACCTTCCTTGCGCCTTTGATCTGTCTGCTTCACTAATGCAGCCATCGAGAGTACTACAATAGTTATATTGTTAACGCCAGATAAGTAGAGAGGTTTCTAGTTAATCACCGATCTTTTTCCGATGCTTTTAACAATATAACGAAATACCGTTGGAATATCGTTGTAAAATCGCTAGAAAAATGCTTTAAAATCACTGTAGAGTTTGGATATCGCCCCTTAGTATTTAAGATATTTTCCTCCAAACATTTGGTATATTTTTAAAAACCACAAATGCTGTTTTTGTATTTTTTCATGAATTATACATGCAATAAACACTATATAATCACAGAGCATGAGGTTTATAGTTAGCCACACACATTTTTCAAGCCATTCGTTAACACGTTTGCTGTGTAAATAATTTACACGCGTCATTGATTAATTAGAAGTTAAATTGAATGATTTTGAACCTCTTTTTGTTTGCCATATTAAGTTATGTAAGGTTTTAAATGAATCCTTAAATTATGCTTGCTTGATGAAATGGTCAAGCAAACAATATAAGCAATATTCAAAGACATGCTCACGCTAAAGGACCCATGTTTTGAAATCCGCGCTGCAAGAAACTTGAAATGCCATTCAACAGTGTGCAGTAAAGGGTTTTAAGCATATGGTGTATGTTACTTTAGGTAACCGTGTGCTGACATGCAGGCCTGAACAAACAGATACCATGATAAAGCCAAGTACTAAGTCTAAATAAAGAAATAAAAAAAGGTTTAAATAGTCTAGGCAATGAGAGCATGTAGCCAGTAGCTGGTTGGTTTAGCGTGTATGGTTAATCAAGTATTGGCCAATCCGAAATCAGGTTTAATAAGAAATGTAACAATGGACACAAAAGAGTACTTTAAAACAAAACTGTTTTGATTTAATATGATACACCTACTTAGGATTGAAATGTTCATGGTTGTACAACACTCATGAGGCACTATATTTATAATTCAATATTTTGTCATTTATGTTCTGTTGCACTGTATCCATTTTGTAGCTCCCGCTATTAAATTATGACAAATCTCCTCGGGCATGTTCAAATTCAGCTTTTTTGGCCACTTTTCATTATAATCGCCATGCAGTGTGTCATTGAAAATAGACAAAAAACTAAATAATATATTTACCTACTAATGTAGATAGCTAGTTGAATTGAACAGAAAAACATATTTTCATCAATTTTATCTATGACATACCATAAACGATTTGAATTTTAGACGTGTTTTAAACAATACATTGACATATCCTATAATCGTCATCGTGTATATGATATATAAAAGACTAATAGGGCTTACCAACGGTCTTTTCTAGCACAAAAGACATGGGATATATTTAAATTAATTATCTAACTCATGGAACAATTTATTTGACACACCCTGTATGAGCAATTTAAAATTTACTATGACTATGTTATTACACTAATTCGACGTTTTAAGGAGAATATAGAAAAGTACCATTTATATCGCTTGGAGTTATCATCAATATTTCAATAAACCAATTAAGATAATGGAGCAATATGGAGACATATTTCGTAGCAGGTATGCCATGCATGACAAGGTATGCCATGCTTGACATTGGCACTCAACAGGCTAATTCAGGTTCCGGAGCTACATCAACATGTCGATACAGAGTGAGATAGAAACAACGGGCACTGTATTTGCATATTCGTCACTAAAGTGTTTTTTAAGCATGCAAAACCAATAAAAAGACCCATACTCTGGATTTAAAAGGACTAAGGGGCATTGAGAGATTGCTTAGAAAAATGAAATTTGGAAAAAAATGCCCCTTTAAAAAGATGAAACAAAAAAAGCATTACGTTATCATGTTGCACTCAGTTCAGTTAAGACTCAATTTGTTTAGCAAATCCATGGGATGGTCGAATTCTTCAATGTTTTCTTAAGCAGACTCGCTTTTATATAAGCAAAACGGGACAAGATTTGTAAGCTGACCCCCTTGTTACCATTCTAATGAGATTTACACAGTTAAGACGTTAAAGATGTTGATGAGAACAGTGGTCATATGGAGTTTCGTTTATGACCTAAGTTTCAAAAAAGGGAACTTATATTTAAATTCAAAAAGAACAAGAAAGCTAACATTTTATTTTACATTATAGGAGTTGGCTTTACGGAGGTCAAAAATGCTTTTTTTAAACAAGATTTGTCTCACGTACCCGCGCGAATTGCGTATGTGGAATCACGTTTGCCGTATACTCTTTAGTTGTCCGGAGAAAAATGAAAATAAATTGGCTCCAAAGCTGCCAAAAAAGAGAACAATAGAAAGAAAGTGGGCCAAAAGACCCCAAAACAATGAAACAGAATTTCCACATTTAGCATAGCTATTTTTGTCTAAAAACTCAAACAACCTAACAACCACAAACGCATACCGCGTGGCTATTTGCCTTAATAAATGTGCGACACACTTCTTTCTTGCCTTATGCAATAATACCTTTGTGTGAATTTTGCATCGTTCTACTGTGCCAGCATCGCAAAAAATTACAGATACATGTACATGCACTGTTGAACACTCACTCCATTTCATTTCATCACGTCACATGTCTGAACTGTGCAAATCCCAATACATTTCGTCAGCTTTAATGTAAACCCATGTCACAACGGCGATTCCATGAAAACGAGACACAACCAAAAAAAGAAAATTGCTCCCAAACAATTATTTTTACCCTTATATATTATCGTTCAAGGCACATGCTAGGGTTAAGGAAAAAATACAATATACACTGCAAAAAGGTTGCTTAAAATACGTTGCTAAAAGTATATACTTTTATCATCCGTTGGTTGACGTGTTGATTAAAATTCATTCAATATATGTAGACGTTGTATAAAAGTAAAAAATCCCCAGCGTTGAGCAATTCGTCGAAAACAATGTTTTTAAAATGTTGGTGGAAACTGTTTCTGTTGCTAAAATATGTTGCGTAAAAATATTTCACTTTGGCAACTGTTGCATGAGCATTGAGGACAATCACGCAACAGTTGATGCAAGTTACGCACATGTGAATTTTAGGCAACTGTTGTCCAAAAAAGCTAATTTTGTGAGCTGTTGCATACTTGACCAACTGTTGAGTGAATATAATTACCTAACTTTTGAGTAACTAGAATTGTTCAACTGTTGGTGAAAACATGTTATCCAACGTTGTGTAAAATGTTGAGTAAATATTTAAGCAACCGTTTTGCAGCGCAGGACCACAATTGGATTTATTCTTTCTTGGCATCCAGACGGAATGAATCGCTAACAAAATAGTTTAAAATGTCCATCCTTGTTTGACATATATTTGTTTATGAATATCATTTCAACGGTGTTATAGCGACGTCACTAGCGATGAATATTGAATAGTCGATTTTTATAGCCAAAAAATACACGACATGGACATAATACTGAATAGTTCATATCATGTAATCTATTTTCCACCAAAAGAATCATATAAATATGTTTATGTATTATATAATATGGACTATTTATACCTTCATACCCAGATAGCAAGAATACGTTTAGCAAACGTTCACAGTCAAAACCACCAATGATAAGAAATTCAGATATTATATATAGGCCTAGTTAAATAACATGTTAAAATAAAATACAAATTCACTACCGAAAGGGAATAGTGTATATAGCTCTGCTGCATCGCCTAGAATTCCCATTTCAAGTTACCGGTTCACTACCGGGAGGTAGTGATGTATGTAGCTCTGCTGCATCGACCAGAATTCACATTATTTGCCTACCCCGTGTTGCTATACAAAAATGCTCAATATATAATAAAAACTTGTCACAAATAAAATACCCAACATATGGCTACATTTGATAAATTTAGCAACAGTTGCTATACAAAAATGCTCAATATATAATGAAAACAATTCACAAATTAAGCAACAGTCACAAAATGCCCAACAAATGGTTAATTAATAATATTCAACTGTTGTGTAATTAAAATTCTGCAACTGCTGAGTAACTGGAATTGTTCAACTGTTGGTGAAAACATGTTATCCAACTGTTGAGCGGTTGCATACTTCAACAACGTTGTGTAAAATGTTGAGTAAATATTTAAGCAACCTTTTTGCAGTGTACTTATCTTACTTAACGGGTAACGCAATACAAGTGTTACTATAATTATTTGGTTTAGTTTTAATTGATGCCACTTATACTGTTAATCCTTCTAGTCAGGCTCTGTGTTAAAATAGTAAGCAATTAGATACATTCATAACAACCACTTCATAATAAGCCATCAAAAATTGTATGTAACGCGTGCTACCAACATCATAATCAGGAAAACGTGCTGAAACTCTTGTGAAGTGTTACTTATATATATTATCACTATTTATGGTTAATATGTTAGTGTAATTGCCAAAGTCATTTTTTTTATAGGTATTACAATACAAAAGAGGAGATCTTCATTCAAGTTACTCTTACAGCTACAGAATGGAGAATAAAGAATGGTGCGCTTAAACGTAACGCGAGTTACCGTGGAATCGCCCATTTGTGCTTATTTTCCCGTCGATTGCATTCATGAAAGAGATTTTAATACGCTTCAAACAAGCAATAATATCATGGTTCATCAAGGTGTGCCGTTTCAATTCAACCCTATACTGTAACTCTCTGTCGCCCTCTTACGTCGCTACCTTGCAGGCGCTTAGCTATAAGCACCCGAACGGTATTAAAGACTGGGGAATGTAGCTTGTTTCAATCCGCGCTCGTTTCAATCCGTGCTCATCTTTTATTAGCCCTGCACATTTGTTGTTACTCGTTGCTAAGGTAAGACTCTTCTGCCACGCTGGATTACACGTCATTCGTATTGATAACGGTGTGTGAGGAAATATAGTTTTTACCTTGCTCGGCTTCTGAAAATCATACTGAGATGTTTAAACGGATAGAAATATGGGTAAGTTTGATAATAAATTTAAAATTGTACAGCAAAACATAGATATTTTCGTAAGATCCAAATGTGTATTAATGGCACTTGTTCGAAGTCTCATACATAAAAGCTAGTTAATCTTCACAAGAAATGAAGATAATCGGCCGAAAAATAAGCAAACCGTGTCAATTTTTTTTAAGCTGACCGCGTTTTTCCCCATTTGTTTTGCTAAAATGGTCATTGTCATCACACCAATTGTCAAAATGTCCCTGAAAAAGTAATTCTTTTAAACTCCAGGATAAGAAGTTAATCTTCAGATACCAAGGTATCAAATGAAAAAGCAAATCTGAAAAACTGCATCCCCAGTCAACCTTCAAAAAGTGGAGTCATGTGTCAGAGCCGAAGTGACATCCACCTACGCCGCAAACAGGGGAAAGGTTAAGCAAGCTGTTCGCAACATGTTCCACTGGGCATACACATGTCTTCAGCAACGTCAAACTAAGGCTTCGTTAAAAACTTAATATCAACAAGCAGAAATAACTGATTTATATTTTAAATTGAAAGGATGCTAACATTTTATTTTATGTCTTACGAAAAAACTTTAGCAGAAGAAAAACTGTAATAATTTGTGAACCTGGCAAATATTTTCTTTCACAAATGTGAATGACTTTTTAAATTATCAAGTTAACATGGTGTCTTCAGAACATTTTATTTGTGTAACATTTTTAGTATGTGAAGTGTTATCATCTGAACTATTTATTTCTACAGTGTTTTAATACCTTTGGCTCATTTATTATGCCAGGAACCAGTAATCAATCACAGACCCAAAAAGACATGCTTGTAAACGCTCACTTATTTTCAGCATTCTACAGTAGATGATAATGTCTTTAAACTGTGTAAATCCCATAGGAATGTCGAAAAACCCAGCCAGCTTACAAAACTTACAGTTTGCTAATTTGTCAGTCGATTACTTTCATTTTTTGGGAAGATAAACTAGATTAACTACGCTTTTATGATACAAACAAAAACCTTTTCATGGTTCAATGCACAAATCAATGTCAAAAGCCGTTTGAAGCCGTGCACAACTCTTTAAAGTACAGCTAAGCTACATGTTGAAAATTCACTCCATTTCATCATAGAATGGTGAAAAAGGCCGGGGTCAGCTTACAAAACGTGTCACAACTTTGCTTTTTTCCGTCGATTACTTCACGAACCAGATTAAATACATAAACAAAATCCCCTTAATATCAGTTAAATTCATTATAAAATAATCAAGTCATACGTATATTTGATACAATTATAAACAATGTAATAGAAATGGAACAGAATATACAAATCTATCCCTCTATGAAGTTATGACCCTGACACTTTCCACGCGGCAGGCGTCTGCAGACGACATTCTAACATTTCACAAAATGTTTAAAAGGTATCAAAATTTAATTGCCATATAGAATCACCATGAGAAATGCATTGCATTAAAAACATGCCCAGTATTGGTTCCGTAATCCTTGAGATATATGCTTTGAAAGTTGGGAAAGGTTTCTGAAATATTTGTTTTGTATAATTAGTAGGGGTTCAATAAGGTTTCGGAGTTGTTTATCTTGAATCGACAACGGTAAGACGGGTTTATTTTGCGAGGGCAGCTAAAAAATAAACCCGTCTTACCGTTGTCGATTCAAGATAAACAACGACGAAGGAACCCCGTTCAACAACGACCAAACATATTTACATCATTCAAATGTGAATATCGTTTTGGATAATTAATGAAAACAAGTACAAAACTTGTTTTAATAGGCTTAATTTGACATAAAAAATAGCTGCTCTTTAAAAATCGAGAAAAAAAGGTTTACGTTTATTATAATTAGGCCCTTATTTGGACATCGTCCGTTCCCCGTAAATGGCCGATCGAACTTCAGAATGGGCTGGGTTACAAAAGGTAAACATGAGAGAAGACAAATTATTTCGCAAGTAATTGTGAAATTAAAAATATTTTGTAAATAGCATTTTATTCACACACCACCTTTAACATTCGGAGAAAAATTAAATCAAGAATGCGTTTAATTTACACAACACATTTTGATACATGTTTATAGAATATTTGTATAAAATCAAAACACACCCCTCCGTTTCAATAGTGATACGGTCCTGGAGATCAAAGCGAACACATTTCGCCGCGATGATGCAAAAATTGCGATTCTCTTGCGCTCAGGTAGCGACGGTTCGGCTAAAATTGTGGCTTTAGAAGTGAACCTTTACATATGGCCCTCGCCAAGAATATTTTCCTCAGGGGTATAGCTACATTTCGGTATATAAAGCTATTTGCTAACTTTAAGGATTTCATGGCGAAATGCATTTATACGCCGAAAAAATGAACAAATTTGTGCGAACATTTTTGTTTGTTTACAATTTTGCGCTTTCCAAATAAGGTTCGCTATCCTAGTAATTTGCATATGAACAGTGGGTTTATCTCAAATCAACAACGCTTTGTTACTGTACTTAAGGTATGGGGGAGTTGTTGAATGATACATAAAACATATTACAGTCGTGTTAACTTATTGTATTTTTATAGTCGCAGCTTTCATAGCTTCCAAAATGTCAATTTGTAATTGATGGAAGTAGTTTCAATTGTTGTGTAGCGGCATTATGGAAGTAATTGATCATCTATCATATTAAGGGATATCGTTTGTTGTTAGCAATTGTAAAAATAATAAAAATATTTGAAAAATGTTAAGGGACCGTGAAATGGCTGTACCCCGAGATAAGATCCAGTGTCTTCTTTCTAGGTCTACCAGCATGGCAACATTCTGGTGTTTTTTCCACTTGCAAAGGGCATCCATATACAGAATGCTGTTACAAAAACGCCACCGTGAGATTCAGTGATATTTTGTTATGCTAAGCCACTTTTTGAAATAACTTTAATGGTAACTGATCCCCCTAAACAATGATTATGTTCTGATACCGGTTATCAATTAATCTAATTGAAGCGAAGCCATCATCCTTTGTCTCCATTTCTCGTTCATGTCGTTTATAATATTAGTAATTTTTAGACGTACATGTATGATGCAAAATTGAAAAGAATTCAAATAATATGCGAAGTGCATCTAAGCTTATATTATATTAATCATTTGATATTGTGACCTATCATACATGCGGAAAGCAATGTGTGGATTTAACAATACTATTTTGAAGAATTTACTCAGTATGCTTATAATATATGTATAGGCTTATTTGAACATTCTGTGTGAGTCTAGTCCTATATTCAGGACCTGACTGTTGATGGTTTCAAAAAGACTTTAAAAACTCATCTGTTTAAGATTGCTTATGATTTGACTGATTGACTGATGTAAATGTTTTTATATTTTAACTGTTTGTTTTTATTTGTTTTAATGTTTGCGCCTCGGAATAGGTTGTCTAGATAGATGGCGCATTATAAATGCATTATTATTATTATTATTACTGTGTGTCTGTAGGACCGACGGTGTAGGTTAAAAAACAAATACACAAACAATAACCCCAACAAACAAAACAAAACTCAAATAAACAAACAAACAGACACAAACCCCTACACAAACCCCTACACAAACCCATAACAAACACCCTGTACAAACAAACACATCCCCAACACAAACACCCAAACAGAAACACACCAACAAACAAATAATTAAACCCCCAACAGACAAACGAACAAACAAAACAAACACATAAACATATACCCCCAAAACAGAAGTACCATCGCAATGATTGTGCTTTCATGTCATTCATGTGAAATTAAGATGGATATATGGAGATGTAGACTGGTGCATGGAGTGTTAAATTATATGGACTAGCGCGCCAATGGTTGAATGTATTTCACGGTGGTACTTTTTAAAGAGCCCTATTTTAAAAATGATATTATATCTTTGACCATAATATGCAAATTAACATTATAATGCCATAAACACTTTTCGCGCGGCAGGCGTATGCATACGACACTCCAACATTTCACAAAATGTTTCCAAACTGTCAAAACTATTGAATTTCATTACCATATTTGGAATCACCATGAGAAATGCCTTGAAATAAGTACACACATGTCTGGTATTGGTTCAGTAATTCTTGAGATTGACTTTGAAAATTGGGAAAGATTTCTGAAAAATCTGTTTTGTATAATATGGTAAAACTAATAGCCGCTTGAAAAGTGTTAACAAAACAATTACCGAATGACCAAGATGTATGAACATAATACTTTTTAAGACCTCTCTCTGAAGCTAATGATAACCCACTCCTTGAGTCAATATTTTCTCAGTTTAAGGGGTGCCTTCACCACCTGATTTCATGGAATTATTATACTTGAAAATTGATATTACCCTGGTATAAAAATATTACTTAGCAATTAAAGGACCGACAACCCGGATCCCCAAATAAAAAAATTAAAAGAATAAACAAATACGGGCTCTTTACATAATAGATTTGTATTCCTCGCAAAAAAAGGAAAAGAAAAAAGGAATAGGTCTCAAAGTGGTACTTACCTCATTTTCAGCATTGACTATTTTATGGAACCAATATAATCATTTATGTTTTTCTTATCCTAAACTAAAATCGAGCATTTAACGTTCATTTGAGACATGTTAACAGTGTAATTATCTTTTTCCACAATTCCTATTACATGACACTATTAACACAGAGCTGCATACTCTTGCACCAAAGATTTTCAAGTGCAGGGATGATAATCTCTATTGAAATGTCGTTAAGAACGGCTGTGTTTGCTTCATATGCATAGCACCTGCTTGTTTGAAAAGCGCGGTGATTTTGCAAAAAAAAGGGTTGTGTTGACCTCAGCGACCGACCCTAAAATCGCAAAAAATAGTGTTTAAATGATACTTTTTCTTGCTTGAAATGAATAAGTTAGCTTTATTAAATGTTTTTAAGACTATTATCACACTAGACACATTAGTTAAATTGACATATGGGCCTATAACAATTGAATAGCACTTGAAGGCAACACAACCATTTTTTGCTTTAGTATGGGGCCATGGAATTGTCCTAAATGGTCACTCTTAATGATCTTTTTGTTACTAGAATAATGTATCCCATATTGCATTATATTGTTGTTTACGATGTTGTTTTTTGTATAGATTATTGAAAACGTACAATGATCCTGTTGGTCTAATCAAATCTAATAGGGTTGCACACCACTAAATACATCTCCTATAGGGTTACACGTGAAATGCACACTTTTAAAATGGATATTTCTCGACGTTATAAGAAACTGGTAACTTGAAATTTGGTTTCAACTTAAAGATGAAAGCCATGACTACTAACTCAACAACTCATATATGGGGGTAACCGGCATAATTTTGAGCTAGAGCCTTTTCAAAAAGTACGAGTTGAGTTTTCCTGGTCACACGCAATTGTTGATTAAGATTATTGCGTCAGATACCGGAAATGACCTGAACACAAATGTCTCTGTTAAAATATTAAAAAATCATCATTGCATCAATTTTTTTGGACCTGAAGAACGCTGATGTGTCTGTCAAAATTCACACTATATTAATTTCGCCATAACTTGTAGTAAATACCCTAATTTTAAACTGTAATTTACAATAGGTCACCCGTTTCGGCATAGAAACGGGCCGGTTTTGGACTTTTGCCTCAAAGGGGGTAGGGCCAGACGTTATTTAGTGGTGTGAAACCTATAGGAGACACTTTTTTATTATTGCCTCATTTTCTTAATCTTTTGCACTTTACATAATGCGTAGTTATGATTTTTGATCAAATATACGACTTCAAAGTGGTAAAAAACAGTGAAAGACATTGTGCGCCATATTGGCTATGTCAGTAGAAAAGTAGATTTTGGTTACCATGATCCTCGTCAAAAAGGCATACGGCACTATGCTAATCACTTGTTGTAAACATTTTGCATGGAAGTATTGAAATTACAAGGACATTCTGTGAGGTTGACCTATTCAGTAGACACAGCTTAATCAATTTACCCCCCCATGCCCTATCCCCCCCCCCATATACCCTATGCCCCCCCCCCCCACCGCTTACGTTCAACTCTTGCTTCAAATATGTCTTTTTAAATACAATTTAGATCATGTTAGACCCCGCGCCGTTCTGAGAGGGGAGTTTACGGAAGTATGCAAAACTTGTATTCAAATCTTTTTTTCTTCTCACTAGAGCGTAATTCGTTTAAAATTATATTTTTGATATTTAAGAAAAAAAGTTTTTCTCCAAATTTTGTTCCTTTTAGCGAAATTTAGACCCTCATATTTTGGCCATTTCGATAAATAAACATGATAAACTTTAAATCGTTTAAAGTAATCATTTACGTCTATGGCACGTGTCCGAGAAGTCTTAATGTCGCAGGGTCTTGCATTAAAAGACAGTTGGGTGGAGAAAATGAGCATTTATACACAGCTCTATGGAGAAAAATTAACATAATCGTCGATATCTCGAAAAGAAAATCATTAATCAAACATAATATTTTTTCAAATTAACTTTTTGGGGCAGGGAATATACGGTTTTCTTCTTTAAAAAAAAAAAAAAAAGATTAAAAAAAAAAATAAAAAACTAGATAATGACTTTAATTAGTCAGATTGTAGCTTATTTAACCAAACGGACGGATCTTTCATGATGAAACAGATGTGTATAATAAGAGAACGAAGTGTACGGGCCGTAATAATATGTGTTAGAACCAATTTTAACTAGAAGTCTAGTTATCATTGCCGGCAAGTCAGTTTAGACAGCAATGCAGGGGTGAAGGTCAAAGCGCCTTGACCCTCTGTATAGGTTGCACACCACTAAATACATCTCCCATAGGGTTACACGTGAAATGCACACTTTTAAAATGGATATTTCTCGACGTTATAAGAAACTGGTAACTTGAAATTTGGTTTCAACTTGAAGATGAAAGCCATGACTACTAACTCAACAACTCATATATGGGGGGTAACCGGCATAATTTTGAGCTAGAGCCTTTTCAAAAAGTACGAGTTGAGTTTTCCTGGTCACACGCAATTGTTGATTAAGATTATTGCGTCAGATACCGGAAATGACCTGAACACAAATGTCTCTGTTAAAATATTAAAAAATCATCATTGCATCAATTTTTTTGGACCTGAAGAACGCTGATGTGTCTGTCAAAATTCACACTATATTAATTTCGCCATAACTTGTAGTAAATACCCTAATTTTAAACTGTAATTTACAATAGGTCTCCCGTTTCGGCATAGAAACGGGCCGGTTTTGGACTTTTGCCTCAAAGGGGGTAGGGCCAGACGTTATTTAGTGGTGTGAAACCATAGGGGTTTATTATATTTGTACATGTATAAGCCTATGTTATGCAGTAAAGATATTGGTCTGGTTTTTGTGTTTTAGTTTTTTTATGTAATACGATTCGACATCGGCTTGAGCCTTATAGTTTTGTCTGTGAGTAGTAAAAGCAACAACACCAAAATATCTGACTTTGCCGAAAAACGTGGTCCAGATTATTAATGCATCGTTGTAGCTATTACCATCCCATGTATCGATTATCTTCCCTGAACAATAGATATAATGTGAAACGTGATTTCTTTACATATAGGATAAGTTGATGAATCCTGCTTAATTTGCAGTGTCTTTTGCCATTCATTAAAAATCTCAAATATTTATGAATACAATAAAACATAATTAATATCCATAGGCCGCAGTTGTTTTGAATACTCTGTTTACGACAACAACACGAATGTTTCCATGGAGCTTCATATAAACAGAAACTATTATCGAGGCCGAGCCAATGGGTTTTTACTTAACACATCACAAAGTATGACATAAATTTACAAGATCATTACATAATACTACCTTTGATTACAGCATATATCCTTGAAGGACCTATGATTACAACCAATCATGTATGTCGCAATAACTAGCCCTTTAGGCGACAAGTGTTCTACGGGTCCGACCGACCCATTTCTTTGTCGAATTTGATTTTTCTTAATGCAAATATTCCCTTATTTTAACAAAGGTGATTCTTTTTTTTTAATAAATATTACGAAAATTATTTAAATTCCACAAACATTTTTCACGACTAATTAGACCCCCCACCCCCCAAAAAAAAAGAAGAAGAAGAAGAAGAAGAAGAAGAATAAAAAATAAAAAATAAAAGACCGACTGACCCTCGTGAGAGTTCGGTTTGCCCGTAGAACAGGGTTTAGTGGTCACCTTTATATAAACCTACCGGAAATGCACCTCGACTTAAAAAGGAAAAAAGGTCATTTTGAGGGCTGCAGATATTGGACAAGGACAAAAAATCGAGGGTCAAAACAAAATAGACAACAACATCTTATTGGCAATACGACTCGACATCGAACTGGGCCTTCTAATTCCGCCTGTAAGTAACTCAATAAGCATAAAAACAGACAATCTGATTTTGCCGAAAAAAGACGTGGACCAGATTATTAATGCATCCTTGTAACCTTCACCATCACACGTATTGATTAACTTCATTGTCGCAATTATTGCAAGCAATATAACGTATATAATTTGATATGATGTGAAACACGATTTCTTTACACATAGGTTAAGTTGATGAATCCTGCTTAATTTGCCGTGTCTGTTGCCAATTGCCATTTATTAAAATCTCAAATATGTATTAATCCAATAGAACATCATCAATATTTAGGCAACGCGCTACTATTCGCTAGTGTTTCAATAGAGCTTCATTTTAAAATTTGGATATTTTTACATTTACCCTTTTGCCAATCGTAAAATAAACAAGCCAAACCATAGTGATAATACGAATAACTTAATATACTCATATTTAGATTAGATACTTATAGCAGGACAACTTATTTTTGTTAACTAGGGATATTTCTACCAGAAAATAATAAAAATGGGAGTATGTTAGGTGGTCAGGGGTCAATCTCTCAATTTGAGGTCTGGGGCTCCTATTATTATCAATACGCTCTTGATTGATGATTATTGGTCTTATCGTTATAGTTGACTGATTTATCTTCGCCCTGGCGTTGTTCATTTTTATTTTATAGCACATGGTTTTGGGCTCGCTATTTTCCACATTTACTGATATTATTCTCGTTGAAAATGGAGCTAGCTCGCGAGTTAATTTTTACGGTCGTGTTAGTTCACAGATCCTGTGGTTAGTTCTACAATGTGTAGAATGTGTTTCCACTTCATTACCATTTTAACACTTTCCACGCGCCTTTGAGTTTTACCATTATTATATATACGAGCGTACAAAACATATTTTTCAGAAACCTTTCCCAAATGTCTCAAGGATAACTGACCCAATACTATAGCCATGTTTGTACTTATTTCAATGTATTTCCCAATGTTGATTCCAAATATGTTAATGATAGTGTCGACATTATTGAAATATTTAATGACATTTTAGAAAGTCGTCTGCAGACGTCTGCCGCGTGGAAAGTGTTAAACAAAACAGAATCGTGGATAGAATCGGAGTTGGTGGGGATAGCCCTACTGGTTGGAACAGCTTGGGGAAATTTGATCGGCAATAATGATAGCATCGGGGATGGGTGGCTGATTAGAACAGCCTAGATGGGGTCGATCAGATCAGTTTAGTTGATACTTAATCAATGGGCAATTTGTGTAACCCTGTATTATATAGTTCCGGAAAAGCACGAAGACTAAGCTTGAAAATATGAGGCTTTCGGGCAATGTCCGGGGATGGTATTATTTGTATTCAAACCAACGAATGGTACCAATCCGTTGCACCTACAATGATAAAAAAATATTTTGTTTTTATTTATTGACCTAATAGTCGGCTACGCTCTAGATATACTAGTAATTCGGAGTATATTGACCCTGGGCATGGGTGCGTCACAGGGCGCGATATTAATTTTCTAAATGTAGGCAATTCGATGGGATTGCAAACACTTGATGGTAAATATAATTACCTACTACAATGCACTAGCTACATACAGGGAAGATTAATGGACTATGGAGTAGTCTTTACTAGGCAACAGACTTACAACAAATTGAAATATGTAAAGGATATGTACCTGCTGAACTAAACTAAGTTTTTAAGGGAAAAAATAATTGAGCGACCTACCCTACTTGAGGGGTATCGTATGTTTAACCTTAGAACCTGTTTTTTCGTCGGTGGCATAACAGTAATTTTAATGCTTATTAGTCAATAATGTCCTCTTTAATTGGTGTACGCGATTGTTATAATCAAAACAATGAATTCTTCTATCATTTCTAAACAGAGCACCAGACTGATCGATCTTACTTCTAGACTAAAGGTTCTACTGTTTACCATAATTAATAAACACTAGTTGTTTTAGCTCCATTTAATATCTAACTTGAAACGATAAGAGGCCATGGGGTGTGACTGTGTAAAAACAGGTTAAGATAAGTTTTCTTTAAATATAGCTTTGTAAATAGAAAGGCAGACCTCGTTCCCGGTGGATTGACCAAATACAATTGATTACTGGACACCCTCTCCATGATTGTTACTCCTTTGCTTGCTGAAAATCGTTATTTGTGGCTGTAAGGTCACGAGCTGTCAGTCATGACAGGACCGAACCAACCAACCAAATAGCTTTACGTCTTTCGATTAATTTCGCTCACTTACATTCGTGTATACAAATCATATTCGTGTGTTCATGTTTTTCAGCTTTGAAGATCAAGAAGATTTTGGCGAGAGTGCCGAATCCGCGTTTACCAACTCTACGAGAAACACTCATTCTGTTACAACTATTCCTAGTGTTACCGGGTGAGTTGACCAATAATTGAATCCAAACATGACCAAAAACTGCTAAAAATGTCAAAACATTGTTAAAAAAAAATCCTTCCTGAGGGAGTGTCTTTCGATGATTTGTTAAAATGCGTTTTCTTCCGGGGAAAACAATATAATGTGATTTTTACCGTTCACCATCTTGAATCATGTTGGACGCAATTTCGACAAAAGATGGCGCCCTAACAATATTTGTTTCTGTTTTTTTTCTTCTATAGGGTATATTTTTCTATACAAAATAAATGCGCAAGAATCAAGCTACAATCTGGTACCGTAACTGTCACGATTGCAGAAATATCCACCTTAGGATTTTTAAAGCTTATAGCTGTATAGCTCAATTAGTAGAGTGTCCGACTTGCACGCACCAGTAAGGTGCACGTGGCCCGGGTTTGATCATCGGCGCATGCGGAGACTGATTCCATCCACTATTTGACCTGTTTCCCCCCTGATAGTTTAATTCACAAAAATACGCCCTGGATATTATGGTTAATGTCATGATGTAAATGATGTAAATTATTTTTCTCTCTCTGCCGGAAATATTTATTTTACACAGGTCCTCATATCCACGTTCACGCACATGTTTGTTATGTTGGACAAGAAAAAGACAGCAAAGACATCTGGCGTTGGGTTCTACCGTACGAAGATCCGTGCGCGTGCACCAGCGTTCGATTTGGTGGCTTGAATACAGACACTCCTATTCGGCCATTTCATCCGGTGTATGTCGACAAACCATTGATAACCAACGATATTGGAAAAATTAGGAATCATTACGATTTGCAATGCAAAGGTACAGTGCAACATGTCATAAACACTCCTCATCCATCTTCAATCTATACCATACGTGATATAGGAACATGGTATATCTAGGTTTGGTCAATAGGAATTCTCCTTTTTAAATCAAATTATGAACAAATACACGTCCTGAAGTTTTTAAAACATGTTATCAAGATTAATCGTACAGATTTCCATTGTACAAACACAGATTCGGAAGAGTGCAATGGCGAGGGATCTGGACAAAACTGTGACGTCAAACGTAAGTGTACAAAATGAGCAATGATGAATTGAAGAATGATTGGTCAAAAGATGTCGTCAGCTGCACACGCATTATTACATTAATATTTGGCTTTATCTGATGACACAAATAAAGGGGTAAAAAAAGTAAGTCCCCCCTAAAATGGGATCGCGTTTGTTTGCATAACTCTACACACAAATGTACCTTTTGAAAAATTGAAACGTTTATCAAAAGATAAAACGCTTGGCTACCCATTACTAGTTTTCTTTCTTCAATAGCATGTTTACTTCTTCCAAAACATTCACATTTCCCCAAAATGATGTTTTCAGATAAGTGGCACATTTCAAAATATTATGCATGAACGTTACACAATGTCTCCAGTGCTGTTTAAAATTAATTTGAATTGCCTTTTTTTCAATTAAATGAAAGTCTTTTATTTCTTAAGCTGGTGCTACTTTGAAATTAAAAATAAAATTATTTCAGTCATGACTACAATTAAGGAAAAAAAAGTTGGCACACTTTGTCCTTATTACGGAAAAAACCCGCCCCTCTCCCCGAAGGCAATGTTGATCCGAGTCATATTATCAGAAGCCTTGGCAGTTCCCCCAACATTGATTGATGGGGGGTGGGGAAGGATATAAGAAAGGGGGAGACTTTTGCTTTCTATTAAACAGTGCTATGTCCCAAGTGTGATCTCAATTGCGAGCACAGGGATAGTTGTAATGAGTTGCGTCAAGTGTGCCAACTATTATTTTCCTTGATTGTAGCTAATTCACGTCAATAACTTCCCTGTATCGTTGAAAAGTGCCACTTTTCGGGAATATCATATTGAGGAAATGTGACTGTTTTGGGAAAAGTAAACATGGTATTGAAAAGGGGCAACTTTGTGTGTGTGGGTAGCCAAGCGTTTTCCCGTTTCGCACATGTTTCAATATATCAAAACGCATAAATGTGTGTAGATTTATGCACACAAACTCGTCTAGAATCTTGAAAAGTGCCACTTTTTTTGAAAACATATTTGTTTGTGAAATGTGACTATTGTGGGGAAAGTAATAATGATATTGAAATGGAGAAACTTGCTTAGAGTAGCCAGGAGTTTTTGCTTTTCATAAATGTTTCAATTTCTAAAAAACGTTTAATTATGTGTAGAGTTAGGCAAACAAACGTGATCAAATTTTAGGGGGGACTTACTTTACTTTTGACTTAGTTAACCATCTATTTTGTGTAAGGACACTGATGGTACTTTCACGTTGGAATACATGTATATTGGTTTGGTGGCGTTCCACTGGTTTTACTTTTTGGTTAAAATTTAACAGTGTGTAGCATAACTTCAATTTGTATAATCTTTCATTGGAAAACGTCGTTCATTCAGTATCAATATCATTGTTTCAAACCACAGATCAAGATAAATGCCGTGGCGAAGGATCTGGCGGCCATAGCTGCGACATCAACGCTGCATGCACAAACTCTGATGGTAGTTTCACGTGCGAATGTAATCCTGGGTGGACCGGTGACGGTTCCAATTGCGCAGGTATACTTTTATTTTATTTGATCGCTTAAAGATTGGTTATTATTAGTTTATGAAGACATTGATACTTACGCAGTGTGTAAGAACACTGATGGTGGTTTCACGTGATAATATACTGGCTTGGTGATGGCGGCATTGCACTGGTTTTACATTTTGGTTCAAATTTAACATCATGCTTTATACATTGCATCATTGCCTTTAGTTCTACAGTATGTAGCATGTTTTCTCTTTGTATAATCTTTCATTGACTTAAGTTGTTCATTTAGTATCAATATTGTTTCAAACCACAGATCAAGATGAATGCAGTGGCGAAGGATCTGGACATAGCTGCGACAGCAACGCGGCATGCACAAACATCGTTGGTAGTTACACGTGCCAATGTAATCCAGGTTGGAGAGCCGGTGAAGGTTTAAGTTGCATAGGTATGTTTTCATTTTATTTGTTCGGTTAAGAGACATGTGGTTGCATTACAATGTAACCACTTTGAAGATAGTTTCACGAGCGAATGTAATCCAGGCTAGATGCTTTATGCATTGCATCATTGCCTTTAGTTCTACCGTATGTAGCATATTTTCTCTTTGCATAATCTTTCAATGAATTAAGTCGTTAATTTAGTATCAATATTGTTTCAAACCACAGATCAAAATGAATGCAGTGGCGAAGGACCTGGATATAGCTGCGACAGCAACGCTGCATGCACAAATACTGTTGGTAGTTACACGTGCCAATGTAATCCAGGTTATATAGCCGGTGAAGGTTTAAGTTGCATAGGTATGTTTTCATTTTATTTGATCGGTTAAGACACATGTGGTTTGCATTACAATGCAACCACTTTGATGATAGTTTCACAAGCGAATGTAATCCAGGCTAGAACGTGATGGTTCCATTTGCGCAGGTTTGATTTATTTGATTTGATCGCTAAGATTAGTTAGTAGTTCGGAGAAATGTAATACCTACGCAGATTGTAAGAACACTGATGGTAGTTTCGAGTGAGAATATACTGGCTTGGTTGCACTGGTTTTACATTTTGGTGGATAACGGTGACGGTTCCATTTGCGCAGGTATAATTTATTTGATTTGATCGCTAAGATTAGTTATTATCCATAGCTTGATACTTACGCAGAGTGTAAGAACACTGATGGTAGTTTCACTTGAGAATATACTGCCTTGGTGACGATGGCATTGCACTGGTTTTACATTTTGGTTAACATGTAACATCATACTTGATACATTGCATCTTTGACTTTAGTTCTACTGTATGTAGCATATTTTCTCTTTGCATAATATTTCATTGAATGAAGTCGTTCATTTAGTATCAATAATATTTCAAACCACAGATCAAGATGAATGCAGTGTCGAAGGATCTGGACACAGCTGCGACAGCAACGCTGCATGCACAAACACCGTTGGTAGTTACACGTGCCAATGTAAACCAGGTTGGACAGCCGGTGAAGGATCTAGTTGCATAGGTATGTTTTCATTTAATTTGATCGGTTAACCCCTCTGATGATAGTTTCACGTGCGACTGTAATCCAGGCCGGAACGGTGACAGTTCCAAATTTGCGCATGTATAATTCATTTGATTTGATCAATTGCGCAGGTATTTATTATTCAATTTAATCTATCGGATAAACTTAATTTGTATTATTGTTACTGGAACGAATTATATTAACTTTATAATCGCCATTCTGTATGTCATATCCCATGTTTACCGCTGTAGGCTTTATCCCTACGGACCGCCTGTATGGGTTAGGTTTATCAGCCCATTAGGCCTAATAGCCGCAGAAAGTGTTGATTAAAACCAGGTATGTCCAAGTGTTATTCTAGTCCGGCATGACCTCACAAGTTAGTCGGTTTTGTTTTACTTACACCTATTTCGCCAGCCGGCTGTACTATTGAACTTCTCTATAGCCTCAAAGGGGATGTCGCTGTCACAGGATGATACACTTATATACATACATTTTGGAAAGAATTGATCCTCCCTCACATCATAACAAATATCTTTATTTGTCTCAATGCTATAGAAAACTGAAACAAAACTTGTCCACCTTAAATGACGATGTGTATGCATGCCGCCCCAATATGAACTAATTAAATAAACCGGGATTATCGCCGAGAATCTTGGATTGTCGATTGAAAAACCAAGTTTTTTCTGGGAAATATTTGATTATCGGTCGCAAAACCTGGATTTTCAATAGATAATCCAAGATTTTCAGGATAGTCCAGGTTTATTTAATGATTGCATGAGCCTTTCATAGACGTGTCATTTGGCAGTGCCACGTTTGTTTGTTTGTTTGTTAAACGGTCGGTCCGTACGGACACACGCTTAGGTCCTGGCTCAAGGGACCAGGCTCAAGCAAAATGCTCGGGCCAGGCTTAAAAAGCCTATATAAGCATACTGGCTGAATGAAATGAAAGTTAGAAAAGATGGAAGAAAATAATGAAGTATGGATAACTTCAATTGACGATCAAGAGAATGACTCACGGGAATGTTTAAATCCTATTTTTCCCAAGGAGGTCAGTCCCCACTAGATCTGCTTACCACCTACTTTGAAAATGGATCTCTTTGTTCTGAAACGTCTACGAACAATTTGGCATTTGAATTGTCATCATACATTTGATTTTAGAATACATCTTCATTGAAATTGGAAATCCAGAAGTCCCACAATTCACTAAGTCAACTTACACACTTGTTAATAGTATCATACTTCCATGATTAAACAGAGCATTGAAAATGTATATCGTTCAGTGATGACATGAGCCGTTTTATATGATAAATACTTATCGGTTGCTTGTTTTTGGATAAGATTTGTTCCATTTAATGTTTTTCCATATAGGCCTAATACATTATTGAACAATAATGTTAATTAAAGTCCAATTGTCGGCAAAAAACAAATGAATTTATGGAATATCGATCATAAGCACCCCCTCCCCGTCGTTACTCACACATTTATAATATAACAAGTGTTGGTAATGCTTTGTAAATCATTTCAGCTTGCGTAACTCCGCTCGGCATGCAGGATAGAACAATAGACGACAATCAGATTACAGTCTCTAGTGTGTACGGAAACTGGGGACCGATGTATAGCCGGTTAAATGGGGAAGGATCTTGGAGTGCCGACAAGTGGAACATGAACCCATGGATAAATGTACGTGTGGGCGACTCATGGCTGGTATCAGGGCTAGTGGTACAAGGTGACGGTGGGGTTGAGTGGGTGACCAAGTATAAGGTTTTGGTTTACAACGATGTTGATAAATGGACATACATCAAGGACGTCAACCGACAGAACACAAAGGTACATTCAATAGGAGGCACCTCGTTAAATTGAGCACACTGGACCAGGTTTATTGGTGTTGGCTAAATCCAAAATCAATAACCGGTATGAAAAAGCTGAGATGTAAATTTAGTGAGCACAATAATTCTCCTCCGTAGTTTGATACCTCATTCATAAAAAAATCGAGTGGATATTTTTGAAGTTATGATTGTTGAATGAAAAAAAAAAATTGCACCAAAATTGGGTTTCTATGGTATATCATTGCTTAGTGTGGGATAATGCAGTGACAGTGTGTGCGTGTACAGAGACTCCCTGTCAACATGGTCAATGCCTGTTAGTGTTACCCATTCATCTAGATACCTGACTTGTTCAGATAGCACACAGGGGACAATGGGATTTCATTTATAAATTCTAGTGCAACTTGTCGTTAGTCGTGGTTATTGAATTCATCATAACTTTAAACGTGTCCATGCGATTTTCTTGAATGAGGTATCAAAGTACGGAGAAGATTTTTTTTTTTGTATTAGCCAACATCAAAGCGCCTAGTCCGGGGCTTTTTGTGTTAGGTAGGTGTATACTTAAAACTTATTATGATTAGAGTATATCAACATTTATAAACAGGACAGAATAAACACATCGAAGCTTTCAAAAGTTCATCATCAGTGTGTGGTGGAATATGGCCAACTATGATATAATATAACATCAACTTATTACATTGCTTCGTTTATTCGAATACTCATGGAAATTAAACTGAGATTAAAACAAGCATTGCCATGTTACGTCACAAAAGATCCGTACAACTCATTTACATGCTTGGAATGACAATTTTATTCCGGAGGGGGCTGACATCGGAAAAGGGTATGTGCAGTCCTGAAGAGCACCTCTTTCACCTTCTTCTGCTTGCTCTTGAGACCACCCTTTTGAAAATTCAAAAATCGAGAACAATTGCGATCCAAAGCCCCAAATATTTGAAAAATGTGCATTGTAAAACGACCCCTTTTTTCGAGAAATCGGCGTTTCTGCTAATGAATGTGGGGGGAAAACCAAGTTCTTTTAAGAACTTAAAAGACCCTACTTTTTGGAGATAATAAGTTCTTAAGACCACATTTTTCTTCAAAAATCCGCTTCACTCCGAAGCCTCCGGTTTTGAGACCCTGGATAGCACAACTCTAGCGCCCCATAGAGCGTGTTGCAAACAAGCTCAAGGACGAGGGTTACCGTGCAAAGCAGGTAATAGCAAAAGTCCGCAACTTTATCAATCAAACTGAGATGATGATTAGGCAATACGATCAAAACAAATGATTTCAACTCTTACTTAGTTGGCCCTTGAAGAGTGTATTATAGTGGGGTCCAAATGCATATTATACAATATATGCCAGTCAAGACTGATAGTAGTCTAATCCAGTCAATATGAAAGGAACTTGCTCCATCTTATAGACACAAGATATTTCCTTCTGCATTGGATTACTCAACAAGTACTTAAATGTCCATGGTTATTAAATATTCTTAAACAGCTAAGAAAGTGTAAGCAATCTCATTGGTTCTCAGAGAAATCGGCGACATTTAGATGAGACAACTTAACACGGGGAGGTGGGGCTTACGTTTAACAGTGCGTCCAACCTTCACAATGCGTGGTTTGCTCCATAACACGCACTTCTGCAGTGCGTCTTTGGCGCCTTTCCTGCGTTTATGCCAGCGCCGCGACGATTACGCATGGTGTACTCATCGCATGGGATTGGATGGAATGTTCGTGGGTTATTCGATCCTAGAAGGGGTCAAAGTTGTCAAATGTGGACAATAAATTGCACTTATTTATTTGATAAATGTCTTCAGTATGATTTTTTAAGAATGAGAATAAAAGTATTGTTTTTAGACCGTACCCGTGTTATATTGTCTGACATAAATGCGTTCGGTAGTATTATTTTTTGCGTAGAACAACTCCGACTGCGGCGTCGTTGTTCTACTTAAAATAATACTATCGTCCGCATTTATGTCAGACAATATAACACGGGTACGGTCTAAAAACAATACCTTTATTCTCTAAATGTTTTTCAGTCAACGTCTTTACCTTATCTTGTGTACGAATGCCTAGCTATAATATAAATTATCCGTATATTTCATTTTGTATAGATATTCAATGGAAACTCTGATGAAAAGACTCCTGTACGAAATCTTTTTCCTGAACCAGTAGTTGCATCTGAAGTGAGGATATATCCTACGGATTGGCACTTTTGGATTTCTTTACGATTTGAAGTGTTCGGATGTTTAAGTAAGTTCCAATGATTATAACCCCGAGAATAAGGCCCGAGAATAAGGCCTGTGCTACGGTGAAACGGACCTCTCAGGATAGCTCGGTCGGTCGGTCGGTCGGTCGGTCGGTCGGTCGGTCGGTCGGTTGGGTGTTTTAAAATAAACTTGCTGTATTTTGACAAGCCAATTTATTTAAATGGGTCGGTATTCATTTGCACGTGAATATTCTTTTTGGAACACTATGTGTCACCCGATTTTGACACACACGATATCACTCGATTCTGGCACACGTGATTTTACAGCACTTGTACATACTCACCGGATACACCCGGTATCAGCCGATATAGTCATTAAAGAATCACTCAATACTGGTAATAGCAATCGGTGCCATACAGGATACAATGAGTATGCCAACATCTTGACGATACCAACTGTTATTATCCCGGGCGATACCGAGTTTGCCAGCACATGGGCGTCATCGCGCGTGCGTCAACATCGAACTATTATAGTGACATGGTCAGTGTTCTCGAGTAAATGACATGGGGCCAGTGTTGCCTTGAATGTGCCATTGGGCACCTTGTTTAGTGTAAAGTAAATCTTATGATTAAAGGAATGTTTAAATTATATGTATAAATACTATGAGTGCATATATCATACCTGACATGTTTTTAAATATCTTAATTTTGTTTATAGTGGCTAAATGAATACATCCGAAGAAAAGACTATGCCCAAGACTATCGGAGATAACGCTGAAGGTATTGTTTGAAATTCCGCTGTTTGTTCTCGATGTGATAAATTCAGAGCGTTACGCATTTCTGTTTTACATATAAATTGGAGTACTGACAATTGCAAGGATCAAGACATGCCATGGTTTTGTATAACAATTTATGGGTTGTTTCCATATACTCTATTACAGCTTTCTCCAGGTTTACCGGGAAAAGCGCAGTACTTTAGGGCGTATGAAATAAAAAGCCGTGGAAAAGCTGTGCTAGAGCATATGAAAACGATCCCTCATAGGGCTCCAATCGCTTAGGATGCGATTCGTCTATTTAGAAGAATTCACACCTTTTGGGCAAACTTTTGTGTGTTTTACAACATAATATCGAAACACGAGTAGTTCGAGTTCTGTCTTACATTGAGAACGTTTGGAGATATTTAATGTGATAAATTCATAACACATACGTCAAATTCAAACATCAAATTCGCACTCATTCTGAAATATGATTTTTTTTATTAGAAAACCGTGTAAATAGTTATTTAAGGCAGTGAACGTGTTTTGTTCGTCAATGGTCGCACCATTTTGACGTCGTTGAACCATTACAGCTGTTTAGAAGTCGAAATTATTAGAGGTGAATATGTTCAAAAATCATATTCATGTCATTTCGCATACATCACTATTTGGTTTCAGCTAAGATATGACAATGACGTCACATCACCGACCAGCAAGACAAGTATTTAGAATGGTTTAATCAATCGAAACCAACGTTATACAGCTAACACAACAAGTCGCGGACTAGGCGCTTGGCTGATCCAAAATAAATAATCGGATGAAACTTTTAATAAGCAAAGTATATTTTCCGTAGTTTGATACCTTCCATAGTAGTTTTGAAGTTATGATTGTTTCAATGACCACAACAGCCAACAAATAATTGCACTAACATTTGGTTTCTATGGGATATCCTTCCTTAGTGTGTGATTACGCAGTTGATGCCTGTTACTCATTCATCCATATACCCGACTGGTTCAGATAGCATACACAAATCACTAATATCCCATAGGAAACCAATTATAATGCAACTTTGTTGTAGTTAGCGTGGTTATTGAAATCATCATACCTTTAAAAACATCCATTCGATTTTTATCAATGAGGTATTAAAACACGGAGAAGGAATATGCTCATTTAATGTATTTCTCAGAATTTCTATACCAGTTATTGATGTTTGATTAGCCAAAATCAAAGCGTCTGGTCCGGGACTTAGGTGTATATTGTACGATGTGTTTTGTTTTAAACGCATCGAGTAGTGTAAGAGCTTCATAGGCAATACCCATAGAAGGTTATTACTTGTTGATATTCAAGTTGACACCAAATGTAAAGAAATAGGGGAATGATTGATAATTTAGTTAAGTTAATTATGCACAGAGATCATTGAAACTGGTAGAAGATGCTTTTGAGTAATATAGAAGGCATGCAAATGCATCCAAACACTGACCTACCCTGTAAATGTAAATACACTTGTATAGTGTCACATCTTTGTGTGCATGCATTCCAATGAGATGCGCCCTTTGCAGAGCTCGAACACAATTATTTGAAAGTTTTCTTCTTGTATCACCGTCTGACAGCATTGAAGCTCTAGTTTGCACCCAACTTTGTAGATGTATATAGATGATAAGATTTAAAAATGTATGCGCCATAGGTTTATACATTTATATTTGGATTGAAGTCAAAGAAGATTACTTTAAGCAGTACCAGCAAGCTTCAATTTCATCCCATAACCGCACTGTTTTCTGTCAAGAGTGTCTGGTGATTCCCATTGATATTAGAGTGCAATGAAATGCTTATAATGTGGTTAAACGAGGGTATTTAAAAAATCCCGCAAGTAGCACAAATGATGTACATTTTTTGTTGGGTTTTAAGTTTTTTTCATACGTGTCGAAATTAGATAGATGTCAGCCGACCTGTTATTAAAATAACGTTCGGCATTGGGGTGTTGTTGTTGTGTTTTGTTTTTTTTTGGGGGGGGGGGGGCTGCTAGTGACGGTAAGCATGATGGACTGCACAAGAAATCTTCTTTGGATTGAAGTATATAAATATTTGTTAAGTTTAGGTCGATGTGTATAAATAATGAATGTTTCACAATAAACGGTAGGGTAGTAAGCAAATGTTTATACAATAGCCGTCAAATAGGCAACATTCTGGTATATCAGTTCGTCACCATTATCACCCTGCTATGATGACTACCTAACTCACCTTTGTAGTCACAACTCCATGACCATATGCATCTGCTGTTATATTATGTCTAATTCATCAACCAATCAAACTGATGTCACTGATATAACACTTTCCACGCGGCTATTAGACTTAAGCTCAGAATTCAGACACGTTTCCCTACTTTCAAAGTCTATCTCAAGAATTACTGTACCAAAACTAGGCATGTTTGTACTTCTTTAAATGTAATTCACATGGTGATTTCAAATATAGTAATGATATTAAATAATTATGACATTTTTGAAACATTTTGTGACATTTTGGAATGTCGTCTGCAGACGCCTGCCGCGTGGAAAGTGTTAATAAAGGTTAAAGACTAAATGTCAAAACCAGGTATTTTTTCTCCACAAAATGGTTAGTAAACATGTTTATTGTTATGCTTGAAACATGTTGGGGTGTGTTGTGTTTGTGTTTAAGCAAAACTAGAGTTATACAGTTATCGTAGCAGGGGGACGATGAAGAAGTCGAGGTAATTATAATAGTGAGGAATTCGTATAATTGACGCGATGAACTGCGTCAACATGGGTTTTGTCTGTAATTTTGGAGATCTTTAAATAAATTAAATATCATCAATCTATTTCGCCTATAAAGCAGTTAACGATAATGCTTTTGGTTGCTACCCTACTGACACATGCTTACATCACATAGAGCACTGTAACATACATAAAAACCGCAACAAAATGTAAATATGAGATCCTTGTGCATAGAATGCATTTAAAAGCTAAATCATAAATTGTTTTAAAATTTGGTCAGAAATTGTTATTAATCTTTGGTGGCAAATGAGGAATTAAAACATAGCTAAACAAATCAATTGAAATGTCAAACGTGTCATAGATTTAAATCATAACCGCTCGAATGGGTGTGGACTTTCGTTTTGGCGGTGTTTATTACTGTCAATGAAATATACGGGGAAATTGTAATATTGCATATTATAGTACGACATGTATGTTAGGGTATTATCAAGGAGCAATACTCTCTATCCATCACCCGATATAAGACCAGTCGTTTTATATATCGAATTGAGGTTAAAACATTTACCACACGGCTATTAATTTTACCATATACAAAACAGATTTTCCAGAAACCTTTCCACACTTTCAAGGCCTATCTCAAGGATTACTGAACCAATGCTAGGCACATTTGTACTTTTTTAATGCATTTATCATGGTTACTGATTTAAAATACGGTAATGAAATTCAATAATGTTGGCATGTTCGAAACATGTTGTGAACTTTTGAAATGTCGCCTCCAGCGTGGAAAGTGTTAACTATATATATGTTGGGCGTGTGTGGCGCAGTGGGTAGAGCACTGGATTCATGATCTAAAGGTTGTGGGTTCGAGTCCCGCTGTGGTCAACATGTTGTGCTCTTGAGTAAGGCACTTTACCGCAATTACTCCTCTCTACCCAGGTGTATATAAATGGGTACCGGCATTCTTCAGTGCTGGGAAGGTAACAGACTCGCTGTGGAGGAGGTGTAGCGAGCCCCACACAGCAACATCATAAAAAGGAGTGAGTCTGGCCCATCGCTTTGAAAGGGAGATGGGCACTCCGCTCCTGGTATTACAGGATCGACCGCCGCCTATATGTTATGGTAATCACTCATTTAGGCCTATACTAATACATCCCGTGTCAACAGAGGCCAATTGCTCTGCGTAGTGCATAGTATGGGTGTAATGTGTATGGGTAAAATGTCGACAAACGCTAGGGAAACGGGACTATCATCTTACCTATGTCAGGGAAAAGGCTGCTGTCATTTCACATTAGGTCAAATGATGGTCCCTTTTCTCACGGCAATGAAAGTTGGTATGATATGAGAACTACCTGCCGATCGGTCGATGTGTCAAATGAGACATTGTTAGAATAATTACTATTTAAAAAAAGATAAGCATTAAATGTATATATGTATGTAGGGGGTGTGGGGGTGTATGTATGTATACTTTTTAGTATGTAAACAAATATTAGTGTAACGTTTTGTGCAATAGTAACATCATACCACTCTGTCAAATTTGGATTGTTCCATTATGCATTGAATGTTGGTATTTATTATAACGCACGAAAATATTGGCATCATTTCATTAACTTTCATTGGTTGATACCATGTCACGTGTCATTGGATATTTCTACCATTTCTACCGAATGTTCACAGGCGGTCCAAAAAGTGCTACTAACATCTACTACTGGCAATAGTAGGTTTTGATAGCATATTTTCCCCGGTTGACAGAGCTGATCACCATCCAATCAGATAGCTGACATGAAACTAAGCAGTATTTGTATACATTCCTCCGTTAAGCTTTCTTCATTTGTTGTCAATTAATCTCATGAGAGCATTCTGCAAAGCCTAGGCCTCTAACGATGAGGTGAGCTTAGCATGACGGAGTTTTTTTACTCGATGTAGTAAGCTTATTTTTTTATTAAGAGACAACAAGCCTATTATATGTTAAGGTCTTTTTCATTTTTTTGTTATCATCAACATTACACTCTACAGTTAACACGGACTTCAAAAATAAAATTAAAACAATTTAACAAAAAATGTTTAACTTTTGTTTTAGAAAAAAATACCTTCATATTTCTATTCTCATACGATTTTTGTGTGTGTGTTGGGTACGTGCGTATCAAACATTTTTTGTTGAAAAATGTGAAATAAACAAAAAGTATTTTGTTCTATCAAGTCATATTCAACTACTTTCCAATATGCCTTTCTCTATACCGTATCATATATAACTTAGTAATAGCTCGTTGGCTGCGCCAACTCGTATAATAATCCACATGTAATATATTTATAATTGGGACGCCCTCGATTGTTACACTACAGACACGATGTGCTATGACACCAATAACCTGATATGGTCTATGTGAACTATTGCCAGATATTGGTTTGTTTTGTCTAAAAGCAACAGAGGGCGTCTCAAATGTCAACAAGTGTGACATCATCTGTTATTTGTGCAATAATAAAATGTTAAACAAATGTGTATAACTTTTGAACAAAAACCAGTGGCGTAGCTCAGGGCGGGGGGGGGGGGGGCAAATGCCCCCCCTGACGGAAAAAAACCCATTTGTGCCCCCGCCCCCCAGCCCCTCTAAAAAAGAAAAAAAGGAGGGAAAAAAAGAAAATAGGAAAATACTGATAAAAGACCGAGATGGCGGGCGGTTATGTATGGGTATATTCAGGCCAAATAGTCAAATAAGGCAAATAGTACTGTGCGATTTTTTTTGACCGTGCGAATTTTTTGAACCTCAACCCCCCCCCCCCCCACCCCACCCCCCCCCCCCCCCCCCCCCCCCCCCCAGTCCCTCTAAAAAAGAAAAAAGGAGGGAAAAAAAGAAAATAGGAAAATACTGATAAAAGACCGAGATGGCGGGCGGTTATGTATGGGTATATTCAGGCCAAATAGTCAAATAAGGCAAAATAGTACTGTGCGATTTTTTTTGACCGTGCGAATTTTTTTGAACCTCATTTGAAGTCTCATTTTACCACCGATATTAATGTTAACATTTCTCTGGTGACCGGGGGTATAAACATGGCTGAAAAGTGTACAACACACTACTAATTTTATCACGTCACTAAACATGGACAACCTCATACGGAATGTTCCTCAATTATTGTAACAAATTTATCGCTAAATGTTAAGTTCAATGGTGGTATAGAATGTTAATGTTGATTATTTTAGAAAGATTTGTTTGAAATACACTTCAGTGTATTAAAATGCACTTCAGTGTATTGTGTATTTCAATACACTGAAGTGTATCCCCCCCCCCCCCCCCCCCCCCCCCCCCCCCCCCCCCCCCCCACTTACGTGAAATTCACGAGTTGGTGACTGGGAAAAATTTTGGGGCAACCTTTTACGAACATTTCAGAAATCTTGCCCCCCCCCTGAAAAAAATCCCAGCTACGCCACTGACAAAAACAATAACAAACCTCTACTAATTTGCTTTGGGTAACCAACAATGCTGATTACAGAACTGTTTTGATCATTTTTCTACGATCACTACAAAAAAGTTATAAGTAAAAAAGCTACAAAACAAGAAATCATGAAAACAGGCCAAAAAAGAATACATAGATCAATAGAAAATCATTATGAAGTTAATTGGAAACGTGAATTAAGTAACTTTTTAAAGGTTATATTTAATGAAAGATGATGAAACAAAGTATTAGAAATTAATTTCTAAAAGAAAATCTAACAAAAGAAATAAAAAATATCCATAATGCCTAGGTCACATCTGGCGACATCTGACGGGTTTTCACATATCACATATTATTATTCATTTCGCACTATGAAATATAATGTGTCACTTCTTGGAGACATATGCAGTTGTATACTACAGTTCAATAAAAGATGAAACTGTTCTACTGCACTGAAAGAGGCGGAGTCGAGTTGATCAAATGGAACATTTCATCGTTTTACTGACTGATCATATTTTTTCACTGCACAAATAAAAACATTCATTATTTGTTTTTGTTACTCACACATAGTACATTTGTTTATATTATTATAATTACTGTGTAAATATTTATATTTAATAAAATTCCGCACTTGCGTATTGTGAACATTCAAATGAGTTTTCGAAGTCTCATTTTACCACCGATATTAATGTTACCATTTCTCTGGTGACCGGGGGTATAAACATGGCTGAAAAGTGTACAACACACTACTAATTTTATCACGTCACTAAACATGGACAACCTCATACGGAATGTTCCTCAATTATTGTAACAAATTTATCGCTAAATGTTAAGTTCAATGGTGGTATAGAATGTTAATGTTGATATTTTAGAAAGATTTGTTTGAAATACACTGAAGTGTATTAAAATGCACTTCAGTGTATTGTGTATTTCAAACAAATCTTTCTAAAACGCCAATTCAAAAGGGGTGACGAATGGAAGTCTTCCCATGGTTATAATTTCGCGATTTTGTCCACATAAATAGTTATTGTGACTATTTCAATGAATTTTTAGTTCCAAATATTGTTTTGGGCTCTACTATAGGTCCAGTAGAATCAAGGTGGTATAACCTTCTTGCCGTCTCTGATTCAGAGGTATAATTATGACAAATGTCAAGAGACTGACATTCATATTTGCGATGTTTTGAGTGAGGAGGTAGAACTTATTGAATGACCCTCGTATATTGTTGGACACCTCAAAATCTAAATATATGGCCTACATTCGACAGAAGATAATAAAACTACTTCACAAAACAAATATTTAACCTATAATTGACTTTTTAAATATAAACATCAATGCTCACGTGAAAATAATTGTAAATGGTTGTTTGCCTTTGTTGATTTCAGCAAGCTGTATTTAGTTTTTTGAAAGAAATGAAGACAAAACCCCCCAAGGAAACGCATTTATGTATGACTAATGGTAGGCTATGTTTTTCCTAATTGCTCAATGCAATTTAGTTAAAAGGCAAACCAGTAACAGAATCAATATTTTCAATATTTTTGGCAAGGCCAATTCTAATAAGGCTAATGCGATCGATTCGTAGTTCTTCATTTTTCGCTCAATGCAATTTAGTTAACAGTCAAACCAATTAGATAACAAAGATTTTAAAGGAAAACTTGACTTGGTGCGATCGATTCCTAATTTTTCCTTATAGCTGAATGCGATTGAGTCAAGTAAATACAATAATGAAAAGAATATTTTGAAAATAAACTTGATTTTTTTTTGGTGCTTATTATAGCGACTCTAATGCAGCAGGATTTGCTTCAAGATCCTAAATTTGGCAAAGTTATAATTAAACATGTCATCGTTATGTATTATCAATGAGAACCAGTACACACAGAAGACAGGAAATGGCTGTGATGAAAGTAAAGCATGCTGGTGTTGATTAATACGCATATTTTGTATCATATACAAAATAGCTTCAATGTCATCTTTCTTCTGGTGAAGTGAAACATATCCTGGTTATCGGTTGAGAGCGAGGTTGACAATGGTGTAGGCAGTAGGGGGTAACCCCCATTATTTGAGTATGTTGGTCATTGTCGGTAGTCCGCCGGTACTGTCGATTAATTTGGCAAGGGTCAAATCTTAAAGGGGGACTCAAGGAAGTCACTTTTTGAATTTTTGAACATTTATGAACAAAGCTAACACAAATAATCGCTTGATTATGATGTAAAGATTTTTTAACCTAATATAATATTGTTTGAAATTTTGAATTTTGATTGTCTGATCCATTTCCTTTCCCCCTAAAAAATGATTAATAGATCAATAATTACAGCAGTCACAAAGTTAAAAAATCAAATCAAAAACTTCCTTGTGTCCCGCCTTAAAAAGTAAATTGGTAACTAGTGTGCAATAATAATAAAAGGGCTTTTCAAAATAGTAGAATAGTGGTATAACAAAATTGTATATCTTTTCAGTGTTTCAAAGTGACCACAATTCTTGTTCAAACTGGCTAAGCGTACACCATATGGGATTGTCCGCATCCTACTTCCGGGGATACTTGTAGGGACGGCAATTTTTACCATTCCAATGGATTGTCGCAAGAATGGCTTTAGTACTGGTTGCCAACTAAATTATATATTGTTGTTACTTGTTGCTGCGGTGACCGCTTTTCCATAAGCGCACGTGATTCCACGTCATTTGTATTATGAACGGTCTGCTTGTAAACAGTTTTCATTATTATGATCGTATTCTAAATATAATACTGAGAGCTGTAAGAAGATTCAATGAATGTGGAGCAATTTCGGACGTTTTAAGGAGGAGTCATCATGATGATAGCTTTTCCTAAGGTTACCCAGCTGGTGTTCCTAATATGTAAGTACTTATTTGTGATCATAAACTAGGGGGGGGGGGGGGGGGGGGGGGGCTAGAATAAGAATAACACATCAGATGCATTGATTAAACACATATACGAAAAGTGATTGAGAAAAACTATCTGGACTTTATAATATATATTTTTTAAATTCATTATTCAGTGATACATAATATATTTATACAATAACATCGATTAAAACACTGAGTTAAAATATTTAAGATTATGTATAGGTCAAATAAAATGTAATATATACATTTAATATTACGACATAATTGATACATGACATAGGAATAACAGATGTGGGTGGTTGCCATATCTAAACTTGGCTATGCACAGTTTCCCAACGGCGATGATGTGGTTAATACATTTTAAATAATTATGTTCATAAGTATTATTGTGATAGTTGAACAAAACAATTTCAGTGGTTAATACAAAACATGTAGATAATTTATGAGATACGACTTGACTAGCGTAAAACCATAGCTGTTTAAGTATATTACATTTGAAAAATAAATGGTCGATATAGTCAATTACGTTGCATGTGTGACAAGTATTATTATCTACTTTTAACAACCATCTTACATAAAAGTACTTTGGTGGGATAAATGTTGTGGAGGGTTTTCCAATTTAATGAGATCAACCTAGTTTCATCGGTGCACTGTGGAGTGGCGAGCCAAATGTCGGTCCAATTGAAAGAGTAATTGGGGAACCTCAGTGGCCAGACAGTTGTACACAGAGGAACATACAAATTGTTAATCATGGCTTTTCTAAAACTTTTGTTTGTACAGTATCAATAGAGAACGAATTAAAATAAACATCTTCTCCGTTGCTGTCAGGAGTCGTGGCATTGTTATCAGGAGTCTGTGTTAATTTCCAATCAATTGGGAGCTCATTGCGGAGAGCGTATTAATACTGTCAGATTATGGCACCCTTATCATTTAGATGATTACGAAAGTGGTTAATGGAATAGAAAGAACCATCATCGTCAAATAGGTCCCCCACAAAAATAATTTCCGACTTAATCCATATATGATTTTTTCAATTGGATTACATCAATATTTCATATAACTTGATTAAGACATGATGCAATATCCTCTTTGATTATAACTTGCTTTATTGTTGATTTTAAATAGCTTATAGTAAAAAGTCAACGGACATGCCTTTCAGACAAGTCGAAGGTATAAGTCATTATAAGGGATAAGTCTTTCAGACTTGTTGCGCAGTGCTTCCTTAACTGTACAGTTACAATTAAAAATATTCTTACCAATATATAGTAGTACAATGAGATCTTTTTTCATCATGCAATATTTGAGTTGTTAAGTTTCTTTATCCATGACAGCTTTAGTGAATCGAAAAATAGTTTGGTGTAAAAATGTTTATACCACCTTTATCGTAATCTGCATTCACTGTGTTACGTTTGACTCTTCCTCTCTGTGTCACAAATAAATTTAACGAACATGTCATTGAGTTTCATACTAGTTTTATCGGGGATATCCATGACAGAGGCACTGTATGACAATTGTGATGCTAACAGTATTTTAATAATCAAATTTCTACCTGTCATTGAGAGGTCACACATTTTCCAAGCACGCATAGAGCGTTCAATTTCCATCTTACCAATCCAATTACATTCGAGAATATCAATGGAAGTGCTTGGTGAGAAGGTGACACATCACCAACACAGTAATCGTTATCTTTCAAAGATCCGATCAATAAACGTATCACTGTTATCTTTATGTATTGCAAGCTCTGATAGTTTAGTGAATTTATGAAAGATATGCATCACGTTCTTTAAGACAATTGGGTGTTTTAACAAAAATAGTTGTATCGTCGGTAAAGGTGGAAATATGGACTTCGTGTCTATTATAAGATAAAATGCCACTTTATATGGATGGGCACTCTCTATTAATCAAAAACCTGCTCAATGGACCGTGACCCATTATTTGGAGCTGCAAAGCCATATTGATAGCAAGTTACCATAGCAATACATGAAATACTAATGGTTTATGCCATGATTAAAATCGATGAACAGTTACTTCCAGGCGAACAATTTACTCTTTTCTCAACAATAGATACTATAGTTAAAAGCCGTCTGCAGGCAACGACTAAGTACGCGTGACGGCTTTGAATTAGGCAACTTCATCAGCATGATCAGTTGCCGCGGAACAAGGAAGGCCAGTTTCAGCAAGAGCCATGTATCACTCGTGCAATGTATATAATATAATTGTATTTTCAAAAAAACAAAAAACAAATTGAGGAGAATGATTTTCATAATTTAAGTACATATTGACGAGCGTAGTTCTGCTGTGTGTTGGTTTTATTTTTCAATTAATTTATATTTACCGATGACGATAATAAAAGATGTTCCCACAATATGATTACATTATAACTAAACGTGTTATGCCGATATATAACGGGTGGCTTAAAAGTTAACACGGCTGATTCGGCCGAGTGCACCCAACTGGCGTAACTTAAGAGCGATATAAGCATAACCTCGCTAGTACTTATGCTCTAACTACAGCGTAAATTACTAGCGAATTAATTTTGAGGTAAATATCCATATAAATAAACATCGTCCCACTCCAAAAAAAAAAGAAGCTGTCGCAAGCGTCAAACGTGTATACATGCATCGAACAGCAATCATAATGACATGAATGGTGTTCCGTAGCGTTATAAAACTGTGTCGTCAGTCGCTACGTCAAATGTTGATTTAAATAACATGACTAATGTAACACGTTACACCACGTCCAGTCAAGCAATAAAGTCCGTGAAATGACGCCATTTTTTGTGTTCGAATTACATTACAAACACATTTTGTGCGAGAATAACATACAAATATGGTATAAAATTACAAAAAATGTCACGATAAAAATCCGTTCGTTGTAAATAAATGGATTAATGATTAAATTGATTAAACTATTACACGTAACACTCGTCGATCTCTGTGGCGTGCGTATGTTGGCCTTGTCACTTGCAATCGACGAACACAGGTTCGATCCCCGTGTATTCCTTATTATTCTTTGATTTTTTTTTTTAACTTGATGGTTTTTGTGGTTTAATGTAACATTATTTGTATGTCGATAGTTGCAGCAGCATAACGGTATGCTCAAAGTTACTCTTGGGTCTGGACAGGTATAATATTTAGCGTAACTTAGTAGCCTAGTAGCTTACTCTGGTTTGGCGCTCCTCTCACATACTAGCGAGGTAGCGCTATTCCTCATTTACTCGCCATTGGTGCACTCGGCCGCTTATGTCACGGCAGTTTGAAATACTCGCAACTTTGTTTTTGAGGGATTTGATCAAGTCTATCAATTTGAAAACAAATCTTGATATATATAAGCATGAGAAGTTAAGGAAGTCCGTGCGTACAGAGCTGCATTTGATTGTTCATATACGTCGACAGAAATGAAAATAATTTAGTCAAAGTATAATCAGAAATGTGTTAGAAATCTTCTTTGACTACTTCAGTAATTGTATATTTTCTGTTATATATTTACATAGATTGCTGGTCATATACTACAGACGCATACATGTGTATACTTAAACTCCGTTGGCACCCGTCAGCAGGTAGAGACAGATGGGCAATGCCAATGAATGATATATGTTACTGTCAGGGTGTTAAAGCCGCTAAAAACGTGGGACCTGCGGCACCTGCCAGATGTCCAGTGACTCACGAAGAATATGATGGATCGAACCTATGGTACACTGATAACCCGGGTCCCCTCACCAAGAGGGAAAATTGGACCCCAGAGAAGCTCAATGAGCTACTGGGTAGAACCGAATTTTGCAGTAAGTTTAAAATTATTTCGTTAAATCTTTTCTAACCATATTATAATGAACGAGACCGTCTTTAACCTGCCTAGTGTTTATCGGAACTGGCAGAACTTTTTTTCATGCATGAGAACGTTGCACTTATATTATCAAATCAATAGACAACTCCTAGCGCCATCATGAATTAAAATATTTATAATATCAATGAATGAAGTGGAACGGAAAATCATGTTTGGCATTACTCTACAATTCATTTCTAATAATAATTTATATCCAATTCAATTCAAGGTTTAATAAACATATCATTATCGCAGCAAAATGCTGAATTACAACAATATTTACAATATGTAATATATAGAACAATAGAAACAATATATATTCATAGATATAACTAAGACCCGTGAATGTGTATAGCATAATACGAAAACGTGTATTTAGAATTCTTTTACTTTTATTTCATATTGTATTTTTTAGATCGCACAATATTTCAAATATTTATTAACACAACCGATTTTAGTGACGAAGGCTTCCCCTGTATGTCTTGTAAACAACTCGTTTTTCATTCGATTGTTACGAAGTGAACCCCAGAATTATACTTTCTACCCTGAATCAGAGACGGACTGGTCACATGTGCTGCTCGAGCCAGTCGCTGAAAAAATATCATACAATAAGTTTAATATGGGCTTCTGTGCCTTCCAATGATAGGCTTGCTGGGGGATTGCCTACCTTAGCCTATCACTGGTCTTTCGACCCTTCCGCATACCTCGCCAAGATATGCGGCATATCTAAGGGTGTTTTTTTTCTCGACCACAACGCGAGCCCGTGCGGACCCGTGCTAAGGGTATCAAAATCGCCAATTTCAAAGAATGTTTGTGTCTTTTTCAACCTGAATCCGTGCTAAAGGATTGCTTTGGCCGATAGACATATGTTGTCATTGTAAAAATAGCTGAACATGGTTAGGCCTACAAGACAAATTTACTAACAAAACTAAATCGAACTTATTTGTCTTGAGGACATGTATATCCTTTGCTATGAGTATGATTCCAAAATCTGTATTCCTTGTTTTAAGGGTCACCTTTTGCTACTTTGAAGGTTCGCGTTAAGGGCAGTTGTTGAGAGTGGATTCACATGGATGATAACAACTGTTATACATGAGTGACCCCTCGTGAAAGATATGCAGCGGTGGATAGTGCTCTAATTTCCGCTCAGAAATAGAGGACTAGCTCATCAATATCTGCCTTAGCTGTTTTTAATCCCCAGTTCATCCCTACTAACAATCGCTTGTTTCCATTTGTTCCAGCCTTCAACGAGTGTATTTCAAGCCCTTGTCTGAACGGAGGAGCATGTATTGATGACATTGGATCATTTAGATGTCATTGTAAAAACGGCTACTCAGGCGCAACATGTGACATTGGTAAGAAACAAAACCTAGTACACGTATAGCTTCCTCCCCACCTGGCAAGTCTCCTCGCCTTTGAGTTTATACAAAGAGTGTTGGCACACATAATGGCAAAACACTGTGCATCATTTGCGTACGCCAAAATCAGGCGCGCGTTGGATTTGATTACTTTGATACGCGTGCGCTTGTAGAGATCAAGACCGTATATTTCGCGCCAACTTTGACTAAAACCATTAGGTGTTCCGGTGTTGGGACATCGTGGTTCACTTTAACAATGTTTTAAGCGCTATAGCCTACAGAATGTTCCGTATTTTTTTAAAACCTTGCTGGCACAACGATACTTTTGCAAATCAAAGAAAACATTTACGATAGAATGGTCTTGAAACTACTTAAATAACGTTAAGGTCCCGTCACTTATTAGGGAATAGAGCTAACGTGTGTAAGAGCCCAATACGTAACAGTAGCCCAATACGTAACAGTGAAAATACTTAGACAATTTAGAAGAAAAAAATGTTAAAAATTAAAGTGTATTACAATTTTCACACACCCTCCCACTGTATTGATTGTTACGTATTGGGCTCAAGGTTTTTATTTAGAAAACGTGGCCAAAAAAATCACCCGGCCCAATACGTAACAGTGAAAATACTTACAATACAGAGGAAAGGGGTGTGAAAATTGTAATAAACTTTAATTTTGATCATTTTTCTTGGCCACTTTTTCCTCTACGTAACAATCAATACAGAGGGAGGGGGGGGGGGTGAACATTGTTTTGGGCTATTATTACGTATTGGGCTCTTACAAACGTGTGCCCGATATTTTCGGTCGTGACATATTATTTAGTATACGCTGCATTCACTGGTGGTTCGCTAGGAGTTTTGTTGAGCATGTTCAATATGTTGAGAGGGTTACGACGTGGTGATCAATATGATAATGTATAAGTTGAGCAATCGCTGTGTGACCGTTGAGCACGTTAGGTATAGGTTTCTTCTGAAGCACCGTATATGGCCGAACCTGTAACGAAAAGATCCCTTACAGCATAATTGTTCTTCGTATAGGTTTTCTTTCAAATAAATCGTTCACTTGCTATCAATATTGTTTCAAACCACAGATCAAGATGAATGCAGTGGCGAAGGATCTGGACATAGCTGCGACAGCAACGCTGCATGCACAAACACCGTTGGTAGTTACACGTGCCAATGTAATCCAGGTTGGACAGCCGGTGAAAGTTTTAGTTGCATAGGTATGTTTTCATTTTATTTTATCGGTTGAGAAGACACATGTGGTTGCATTACAATGCATAGCTGCGACAGCAACGCTGAATGCACAAACTCTGATGGTAGTTTCACGTGCGAATGTAATTAAGGCTGGACCGGTGACGGTTCCAATTGCATAGGTATTATTTTATTTTATTTAATCGTTTAAGATATCGTCCAGCGTAACTGTTCTTCGTATAGGTTTTCTTTCAAAGCGATCTTTCATTTACTATCCATATTGTTTCAAACCACAGATCAAGATGAATGCAGTGTCGATGGATCTGGACATAGCTGCGACAGCAACGCTGCATGCACAAACACCGTTGGTAGTTACACGTGCCAATGTAATCCAGGTTGGACAGCAGGTGAAAGTTTAAGTTGCATAGGTATGTTTTCATTTTATTTGATCGGTTAAGACACATGTAGTTGCATTGTAATGCAACCACTCTGATGGTAGTTTCACGTGCGAATGTAATTCATGCTGGAACGGTGACGGTTCCATTTGCGCAGGTATAATTTATTTTATTTGATCGCTAAGATTAGTTATTAGTTCGGAGAAATTTGATGCTTACGCAAAGTGTAAGAACACCGATGGTAGTTTCACGTGACAAAATACTGGCTTGATGACGGTGACATTGCACTTGTTTTACATTTTGGCTAACATTTGACATCATGCTTTATACATTGCATCATTGCCTTTAGTTCTACAGTATGTAGCATATTTTCTCTTTGCATAATCGTTCATTGAATTAAGTCGTTCATTTAGTATAAATATTGTTTCAAACCACAGATCAAGATGAATGCAGTGTCGAAGGATCTGGGCATAGTTGCGACAGCAACGCTGCATGCACAAACACCGTTGGTAGTTACACGTGCCAATGTAATCCAGGTTGGACAGCCGGTGAAGGTTTTAGTTGCATAGGTATGTTTCCATTTTATTTGATCGGTTAAAACACATGTAGTTGCATTACAATGCAACAACTCTGATGGTAAATTCACGTGCGAATGTAATCCAGGCTGGAACGGTGACGGTTCCATTTGCGCAGGTATAATTTATTTTATTTGATCGCTAAGATTAGTTATTAGTTCGGAGAAATGTTATACTTACGTAGAGTGTAAGAACACTGATGGTAAAATACTGGCTTTTTGACGGTGGCATTGCACTGGCTTTACATTTTGGCTAACATTTGACATCATGCTTTATACATTGCATCATTGCCTTTAGTTCTACAGTAGGCCGTAGCATATTTTCTCTTTGCATAATCTTTCCTTGAATTAAGTCGTTTATTTAGAATCAATATTGTTTCAAACCACAGATCAAGATGAATGCAGTGTCGAAGGATCTGGACACAGCTGCGACATCAACGCTGCATGCACAAACACCGTTGGTAGTTACACGTGCCAATGTAATCCAGGTTGGACAGCCGGTGAAAGTTTTAGTTGCATAGGTATGTTTTCATTTGATTTGATCGGTTAAGACACATGTGGTTGCATTACAATGCAACTACTCTGATGGTAGTTTCACGTGCGAATGTAATCCAGGCTGGAACGGTGACGGTTCCATTTCCGCAGGTATAATATTTATCTATTTGATCGCTAAAATTAGTTATTATTTCGGAGACATTTGATACTGACGCAGAGTGTATGAACACTCTTGTAGTTTCATGTGAGAATATATCTGGCTTGTTGACGGTGGCATTACACTGGTTTTACATTTTGGTTAAAAGTTAACATCTTGCTTTATACATTGCATCATTGCCTTTAGTTCTACAGTATGTAGCATATTTTCTCTTTGCATAATCTCTCATTGAATTAAGTCGTTCATTTAGTATCAATATTGTTTCAAACCACAGATCAAGATGAATGCAGTGGCGAAGGATCTGGACATAGCTGCGACAGCAACGCTGCTTGCACAAACACCGCTGGTAGTTACACGTGCCAATGTAATCCAGGTTGGGCAGCCGGTGAAGGCTTTAGTTGCACAGGTATTATTTCATTTTATTTGATCGTTTAAGACACATTTGGTTGCATTACAATAGAATATCTGAGGACATTTGATAATTGCTGAGTGAAAGAACACTGATCGTCATTACTGCGCAAATGTTGTACTTATGTGAATGATATACTTTTGATTTGGTGACTGTTTTGATGCAAATACATGTGTACTTTTGTTTGTCAAGATCTAATAACATGTTTTTATATATCCCTTCAAAGTATTGGGTATATGATATATACTGTAAAAGCTGACATTTTCGCGGTGGTTTAATTTTCGAGCTTTTCGCGCAAAATATTTGTCAACATTCATACAATGCATCCGGAAGGTCGCCCGCGAAAAAAATGTCTATGATATCAAAATGCGCGAAAATATCTTTACGCGAAAATATTGGTTTTTACAGTAGTATGCACGAAAACCTTACAGCATTCTTCATGCACAAACACCGTTGGTAGTTTCATGTGCCAATGTAATCCAAGTTGGACGGCCGGTGAAGGCTTTAGTTGCACAGGTATCATTTCATTTTAATTAAGATCGGTTAAGATCGTTTAATTGCAGTATAATAAGAAACTATGATATGTACGCCGAGTGTAATAATACCGATGGTAGTTTACGTGCAATGTTACACTGGCTGATTGGTTTAACACGTTTGATGACGGTTGCAGCTGCTTTGCATATCTTTTTGATTGTCAATATCAGTTTATGCTTTATATGTCGCATCAGAGTACTCGTATTATCATGATTATGTCTACAGTATGCACGGATCCTTTACAGTAATGCTGTAATTTGTTCTTATTAAATATATAGTGCATTAACATCAAAATTATTTCAAATCACAGATCAAGATGAATGCAATGGCGAAGGATCTAGTCATAACTGCGAGAGCAACGCTAATTGTACAAATAACGCTGGTAGTTTCACGTGCCAATGCAATCCTGGCTGGGCCGGCGACGGGTTCAATTGCGCAGGTATTTATTATTCAATTTAATTTATCGGTTAAACTATTATAGTTTTACCGGAACGAATTATTATATTTATGTTATAAACTCCATTTTTTTGTGTCATTATGTTCTAATAATTTGGTCCTGAAGAAATCAGAGGTAATCCTGACGAAAGCTTGAGAGATTAAAACTTGTCCGACGACGAAACCGTTAAACTATTTTATGTCCCAACCCTTTATTCCTACATACGCCTGTATGGGTTGGGTTTATCAACCCTAAGCACAGAAATAGTTGAATAAAACCAAGTATGTCAACATGTTATTTCAGTTCACACGATCGTCATGACTTAACAAGTTAGTTTTGTTTATACTTGCAACTGATTCGTCACCCGGCTGTTCTAGTCAACTTCCTTTCTGCCTCAAAGGAACGTCGATGTCATTGGGAAAATGTTTACACTAGCCCATTTCATCGTATAATTTTTGGAGAGAATTGATCTTCCCTCTCGTTTCAATACCAAAGAAAATTGAAGCAAAACTTGTCGATCTTAAATGACGACGTAGATGGCAGGCCCAATGTCCAATAATAAGATAAACCTGGATTATCGCCGAAAATCTTGGATTGTCGATTGAAAAACCAAGTTTGTCCTTCAAAAATAAAAATTATCGGTCGCAGAACCTTGGTTTTTAATCGATTATACAAGATTGTCGACGATAATTCAGGTTTGTCTAATTATTGCACATGACGCATGCCATAGACATCTCCTTTTGACGACCGAGAGGATGACTCACGGGAATATTAAATATTGTTGGATTTATTTTTTCTTCCCCAAGTGGTCAATCCTCATTAGAGCTGCCTACCACCTACTTCCGGAAGAAACTTTGAAAATGGATCTTTTTGTTTTGAAACAACTACACACAATTTGGCATTTGATTTGCCTACCACCTACTTCCGGAAGAAACTTTGAAAATGGATCTTTTTGTTTTCAAACAACTACACACAATTTGGCATTTGATTTGTTTGTTAACATCATACAATTTAGAATGTGTCTTCATTGAAGTGTGAAATATAGAAGTTCCATTAAGTCAACGTACTCATTTGTTAAAAGCATGGACAATTCATGGTCGTTTTATATGATTAATACTTCCCGGTTAAATATATGTTGCACGTTTTATATTGCCTTGTTCCATTCAATATTTCTTTCCATATAATAACATATTGAACAATAATGTTTATTACAGTCCAATTGTCGGCAAAAATCAAATGAATTTATGGAACATGGATCATAAGCAGCCCCTCTCCGTCGTTACTCATATATTTATATGTGTTGGCAATGCTTTGTAATCATTTCAGAATGTCTAACTCCGCTCGGCATGGAGGATGGAACAATAAACGACGTTCAGATTACAGCCTCTACTCAGTATAATTACGATTGTAGAGCAGTAAATGGCCGGTTAAACATGGGCGATGATGCACGTTGGTGTGCCGCCGTACTCGACTTGAAGCAATACATAAGTGTAGATCTGGGCGATTCAAGGCTGGTATCAGGGCTAGTGGTACAAGGTGATGGTTCGGTTGAATGGGTGACCAAATATAAAGTTGAGGTTTACAACGATGTTGATGAATGGACATACATCAAAGACATCAACCAACAGGATGCAAAGGTACGTTTATTAGGAGGCACTGTGAAATTAGCATACTGGGAACAGTGGTATACACAAAACACAAAAAGTCCCGGACCAGGCTTCTTTGGTGTTGGCTAATCCAAAATCAATAAGCGGTATGAAAAAGCTGAGATGTCAATTTAGTGATCAGATTTCTCCTCCGTAGTTTAATACCTCATTCATAACAAAATCGAGTGGATATTTTTAGTAAGTTATGATTGTTTGAATGAAGAAAAAAAAATTGCACTACAATTTGGGTTTCTATGGTATATCATTGCTTAGTGTGGGATAATGCAGTGAAAATGTGTGTGTGTACAGACTCCCTGTCAAAATGGTCGATGCCTGTTACCCATTCATCCAGACACATGACTGGTTCAGATAGCACACACAATACAAATCAATGATTTCCCGTAGGAATGCAATTCTAGTGCAACTTTTTGGTTGTTAGTCGTGGTTATTGAAACTGTCATAACTTTAAAAGTATCCATTCGATTTTCATGAATGAGGTGTCAAACTACGGCAAAGCATTTTGCTCATTTAATGTTAATCTCAGATTTTTCGTACCGATTATTGATTTCTTGGATCAGCCAGCATCAAAGCGCCTAGTCCTGGATTTGTTGTGTTATGTGTATACTTAATGAAACATGTATTATGATCAGAGTATATCAGCAATTGTAAACAGGTCAGAAAAAAACCACATAAGTTTTCAAATTTAATTCATCAGCATTGTGGTTGAATGACGAAATATGACGTAATATAACATCAAATGTAAATGAAACTAAACAAACATTGCCATGTTACAGTTTTAACCCGGGGGGGGGGGGGGCGGAGGCGGCACTGATATTGGAAAGGGGTATAGGTATGTGCCACCCTGAGGACCCCTCGTTCACCCTCTTCTGTTAGCTCTTAATACCCCCCTTTTGAGCCTGCATCAGCTCTTAATACCCCCATTTTAGTAAAAACTCAAAAATCGTGAAAAATTGGGCGAATGCCGAGAAAAAAGAGGAATTGTTTCAATAGATAAGGTAACCCTGAAGTGTAATGATTTATAAGAAAACGACTTAACAATTGCTCTAGATTGAAATTTGCTTGAAGCAAATTATGTGGTGAGTGATGCTGATAATTTCGATGTGATCTACATTGAAATTGTACATTATAGACGGCGAATTAAGGTAAACGGTTTCAGATGGTAGTAAAATTATGCCTAAAAAACTGATTCCAGAAAAATTAAGAGCGCACTCCCAATACGTGTCTCTCAGTGCCCCTTTAAGTAATAATTTACAGTACATGTGTTACCTTACCTTATGTTCGAATGCCTAGCAATACATATATTATCCGTATATCTCTTCTTTTTATAGATATTCAATGGAAACTCTGATGAGAATTCCGCTGTCCAAAATCTTTTTCCTGAACCAGTGGTTGCATCTCGTGTGAAGATAATTCCTACGGGGTGGCACAAGTGGATTTCTATGCGATTTGAAGTGCTCGGTTGTTTAAGTAAGTTCCAATACTCATGACAATAATAACCCGCGTGTCGAATCTAAATTAATGTCTTCAGTGGCCGTGCGTGCAACAACACGATCATGGGTGGACAAGAAAAATCTTTTTTTTGACAAGTAGAATAAAAAATTAGGCAAACTGACTCTTAAAGGCATATTATGGGATCTTTTTCAGAGAGCGCCCTCAATTCATGACTTTTTTTAAAAAGTAGATTTTCTTGCAGATTTACATTTCTGATCATAAACCGTACATACATTCCAAGTGAAAGAGCGATACGATTCCTAATTACCTCAAAATCAAGGTTTTAGAGTAAATTTAGAGTGAAAATGTAAAATGTCGTGTTATCACGACAGGTTATTTTCACTCTAAAACCATGATTTTGAAGTAATTAAGAATCGTATCGCCCTGTTACTTGGAATGTGTGTACGATTTATGATCAGATTTTTTTCTTCTTTTCTGGCCAGGTTGAAGTACTTTGGTAGCATATCAGAAAAACGAGATTAGTTTGTTAATCTTTTCCTCGTTGCCATAGCAACAGCCCAATTTAGATTTTAGCCATTTTTTGGCCAATATCAGTTAAAAATAGTCGAAATTTACGCCATCTTGGATATCTGGAGAGCATCCCATTTTTTTTCTCACTGTTAACATCTAAAATGTGTTTAAGGACCCTAAAAGACACCTACAAAGTTGGTTTGGTTTAGTACTGGGGGTGCACGTCAACCCCTCTGTACATACCCGACTAATATACGAAATCAAATTATCTGAATATAGCAATGTTGCCGAACTGTGAACTTTCTGGCAACAAGAGTAGAAGTATAGGCCCTATATTACCACCTGCTTTACTTAACGGGTATCTATGGAAGTCCCTGGAACATCTGGTGTATAATAACTCCAATTTGTCGTAATAAAATGGCTTCAGTATCAAAATGAATGTCATTATTTGTAACAAACGAAATATTGTAATTTTTCCAAAATGCGTCATTATCTGGCAACACTGCCGTTAAAGTATATAATACCCCAAGCTGTTTTCATCAGATATGAGTAGGGTAAAGTCATATCTCCCTCCTCCTATGAGGACGATATCCTGAGTGCCCTGGCAAGTAGTTTTTACGAGATGCAAAGATAGGCTAAAATATCAATTTTCTTAATATGTCAAAACTAGCAGTGTTGCCGGGTCAGAAAATACATCAAAACATTTTTTTAATTTTTTTTTTATTATTTGTGTCTAAAGTATAAAGATGTGTCTTTATTAAGTAATAGCTACTTTTGAAAAAAAATCTTGCATATTGCTGCAATAAGATAACGAATGTGCGGTAAATTTCGACTATTTTTAACTGATATTGACCCAAAAATAGCTAAAATCTAAATTGGGCTGTTGCCATGGCAACGAGTAAAAGATTAACAAACTAATCTCGTTTTTCTGATATGCTACCAAAGTACTTCAACCTGGCCAGGAAAAAAAAAAAAATCGGCGAGCTTTGCCACCCATACTCGATATTTACCTGAGATGGCTCTTAAAGCGTTATAACTCCCATTACCTGATTACTGGCCCACCCAGTAAAAGCCGATATTAGCACAATTATGGCAACACTTAGGCTAGATATTGACACACATGGTTCACTCGTTACTGACACAGTATAACCACTGGTATAACACTCGATCTTAACACGATATTGCCGGATAATGGCACAAATGGTATCACCCGAATTTAGAACACTGTGTCACCCAATTTTGACACATACGATATCACTCGATTCTGGCACACATATGGTTTTACTCTATGCTTGCACATCCAACATCAAATCCAATTAGCTCCCGGTATCACACAGCACTTGTCCATACTCGCCGGATACATCCGTTATCAGCCGATATAGTCATTATAGAACCACTCAATACTGGCAATAACAATCGGGGCCATACAGGATACAATGGGTGTGCCAGCATTTTGACGATACCAACTGCTATTTATATCATGATTATCGGGGCGATACCAAGTTCGCCAGTACACAAGCATCATCGTGTGCGTCCATATCGGACTATACTGACCTCCATGACAAAACTGTATAACAGATTAATTGATTATTTTGAGATAATTGGTCCTGACTGTGCTGAGCCACCATAGACTTCAACGTCAAATATAATTTTGTAGGTGTATGTAGGGTAGTAATTTCAATTCTAGACTAACTATAATATATATATAATAATGGTAATAATTCAATGTTTACCAAACTGTTTGTGATGCCATTTTGTCATGGAAGGGCATCATACTCGACACCATGACATGTCCAGTATTGCCCCGAATGTGCCAGTGGGCAACTTATGTAGTGTAAACTAAATGTTATAATTCTGCAGATACTATGAGTGCCTAGCCTACCTGACACTGTTCTAAATATCCTTATTTTGTTTCAAATTTCAGATTATAGTGGCTAAATAATACATCCCAAGAAAAGACCATACCCAAACTATCGGAGATAACGCTGAAGGTATGGTTTGAAATTCCGTTGTTTGTTCTCGCCAACTGTTATTCTGATTTACATGTACATATAAATTAGAATACTGACAATTAAGTGGAATGATCAAAACATGCCATGGTTTTGTATAACAATTGGAAAAAGCGTACTTTATATCCCAGATTTCAGTATACCAGTATCGTTCAATACTGGAACATAAAAGTTGCCAGTAATGGTCGATACTGGTACGATTTTATTGTTTCAGTATCAGTCGATACTGGAAAATGTTTATGTTCCAGTATCGGGCGATATTGTCCAAGTATTTACGATACTGGTACATAATTATGTTCCAGTATCGCCCGATACTGAAACATTTTACGATACTGGCACAGTCCAGAATATGGGACATAAAGTATACTTTTCCCTAATAATTTGTAGGGGTCCAATCGCTTAGGATGCGATTGTCTAGTTTCAATGATGACTAAAATTGATGTTTTAGTTGCAGTAGAAAAACAACTACCAACAAAAAGAATTGCACTACAACTGGGTTTTATGGGATATCCTTGTTTAGTGTGTGTCAAAATGTATGTGTACAGACTCATGTCGATGCCTGTTACCCATTCATCCAGTTACCTGACTGTTTCAGATAGCACACAGTAGACAATACAAATCAATGATATCCCATAGGAAACCAATTATAATGAAACTATTATGCTGTTAGTCGTGGATATGGTAATCACCATAAACTCTAAAAGTATCAATTCGATTTTTATCAATGAGGTATCAAATTAAGGAGAAGAAGAAATTTGCTCATTTAATGTATATCTTTGATTTTTGGTACTAATTATTGATTTTGGATTAGCCAACATTACAGAGCCTGGTCCGTGACTTTTTGTGTTAGGTGTATATTGTACGATGTATTTTGTTTTAAACGCATTGTGTAGTGTAAGAGCTTCATAGGCAATACACATAGAAGGTTATTACTTGTTGGTTCAAGTTGGCACCAAACGTAAACAAATAGGGGAATGATTGATAATTTAGTTGCAGTAGAGTCAAATATTCACAGGGATCATTGATACTGGTACAAGATGCTTTGGAGTAATAGAGAAGACATGCAAATCGAATATTTCCTTCTTGTATCCCCTCTGGTTTGCACCCAACTTTGTATGTAGATGTAAAGATTTGAAAATGTATGCGCCATAGGTTTATTAATTTATGTTTGGATTGAAGTCAAAGAAGATTACTCGAGCAGTACCAGCATGCTTCACTTTCATCACGTGACCACTGTTTTCTGTCACCAGTGTCTACTGGTTCTCATTGACTTTACAGTGCAATGAAATGCTTATAATGTGGTTAAACGAGGGTATTCAAAAAATCCCGCAAGTAGCACAAATGATGTACATTTTTTGTTGGGTTTTAAGTTTTTTCATACGTGTCGCAATTAGATAGATGTCAGCCGACCAGTCCTCTAATTAAAATAACTTTAACGTTCGGCACTGTGTTTTTTTTTTGGGGGTGGGGTGGGGGGGGGGGGGGGTAGGGTGGGGGGGGGCTGCTAGTGACGCTAAGCATGATGGACTGCACAATAAATCTTCTTTGGATTGAAGTATATAAATATTTGTAATTGTTTTAGTTTAGATCGATGTGTATACAAAATGAATGTTTCACAATACACGGTAGGGTAGTATAAAGCAAATGTGTATACAATAGCCGTCAAATTATACAAACGTAAGCAACATTTTGGTATAATATCGTCACTCTGCTATGATAACTACCTAACTCACCTTTTTAGTCCCAAATCCATGGCCATGTGCTTCAGCTGTTATATTATGAATAAGTCATCAACCAATCCAACTGATGACACTGTTAGAGGTTAAAAACTAGATGTCAAACCAGGTGTTCTTTTATTCCAATGGATAGTAAACATGTGTATTGTTATGCTTGAAACATGTTAGTCTGTGCTGCGTTTGTGTTTACGCAAAACTATATAGAATAAAATGAGCTATACAGTTATCGTAGCAGGGTGACGATGAAGAGGTCGAGGTAATTCTAATAGTGAGGAAATCGTATAATTGACGCGACGAACTGCGTCAACATGTTTTTTTTCCTGTAATTTTGGAGATCTTTAAATATGTTAAATATCATCAATCCAATTCGCCTATAAAGCAGTTAACGATAATGCTTTTGGTTGCTACCCTACTGACACATGCTTACATCACATAGAGCACTGTAATAAACATAAAAACCGCAACAAAATGTAAATTATGCTAGATATTCGAAATCCTTATGTATAGAATGCATTAAGAGTAATCTTAAATTATTTTAAGATTCGGTCAGAAATCGTTATTAATCTTTGGTCGCAAATAAGGAATTAAAATATAGCTAAACAAATCAATTGAAGTGTCAAACAAAGTCATAACTGCTTGATTGAGTGTGGAATTTTGTTTTGTCGGTGGTTATTACTGTCAATAAAATATACAAGGAAATTGAAATATTGCATATTATAGTACGACAGGTTGTTAGGGTATTATCAAGGAACAATACTCTCTATCCATCACCCGATATAAGACCAGTCGATGTATAAGTTCGTTTTATATATCGAATTGAGGTTGACACTAACCACGCGACTATTATTTCTACAATACACAAAACAGATTTCCAGAAAACCTTTCCACACTTTCAAGGCCTATCTCAAGGATTACTGAACCAATACTAGGAATATTTGTACTTTTTTATATGCATTTATAATAATGTTGGCATGTTTGAAACATGTTGTGAACTTTTAAAATGTCGCCTCCAGCGTGGAAAGTGTTAACTATGTTTTAGTAATCATTCATTTAGGCCTATACTAATACATCTCGTGTCAACAGAGGTCAGTTGCTCTGCATAGTATGCGTGTAATGTGATGCGCCCTCTTACGATTTGGACATACGCTAGCGAAAAGGTACAATCATCTGACCTAGGTCAGGGAAAAGGCTGCTGTCATTTCACATTAGGTCATATGATGGTCCCTTTTCTCACGGCAATGAAAGTTGGCAAATGATATGAGAACTACCTGCTGATTGGTCGATGTGTCAAATGAGACATTGTTAGAATAATTACTATTTAAAAAAGATTAGCATTAAATGTATATATGTATATAGGGGTGGGGGTGTGTATGTATGTATAATCTTTTGTATATAAACAAATATTAGTGCAACGATTTATGTCATCGTACCACTCGGTCAAATTTGGATTGTTCCATTATGCATTGAATGTTGATTTTTATATAACGCACGAAAATATTGGCATAATTTCATTAACTTTTATTAGTTGATACCATGTCACTTGTCATTGGATATTTCTACCATTTCACCCGAATGTTCACATGAGGTCCACAAAGTGCTACTAACACCTACTACTGGCAATAGTAGGTTTTGATAGCACATATTCCCCAGTTGACAGATAACCATCCATCCGATCAGATAGTTGATATGAAACTAAGCAGTATTTGTATACATTCCTCCATAAAGCATTCTCTCTGATTTCTACAAATCTAGAAGTAGGCCATACCCGGTGTAAATAATAAATTGGTTCCACAGCCGTATATGTACGACGTTCGGCTGTCCACTCAGTGCACAACGGAAAAGAGGAATCGCTTAAATCCCACATGTTATTGTTTACGGTTGTATGCATTCAAACAAGTCATTACATGTTATTTAGTCATGAATGATGAATACTTATTTGTTATGTTGTCAATAAATCTTATGAGAGCATTCTGCAAGGCCTAGGCCTCTATCGATGAGGTGAATTTAGCGTGAGCGAGATTTCTCGGCGACTCGATGTAGTAAGCTTGCTTATATTTGTCAAGAAACGACTTGTCTATTATTTTAAGGTATTTTCATGTTTAATTCTATGTTGTCATCAACATTACACTCTACAGTATTTTCATGCGTTATATAAAGCAAATATGGAATTTTCTTTATAGTCCCTCTGTGATCTGCATACCGTAAGCCTACTCTTTTCACTAAGCCATCGGCTTCGTGAAAACAGTACAGTGCAACTTACCATAACTGCCCTTTATTTCATTGTGTCATGCATATAGACCTATATTGGATGTAAACAAGCATAGTATAGGGGACTGGTATAGAAATCCACACACAGCCCTCCTGAGTATAACCATGCTTCACTGCACATTATTTGATGTTGATGTACTGCTAACGCGGTAAATTCAAATGCATGTTCCCTGACTGGTGAATTATTTGTTTGCATACACTAAAGCTAAGAGTGTACACAAAATGTATACACACTGCTTAAATACTTATAATAAAAAACTGAAAACAAAATCATAAAAAGTGCTCATACCATTTTGTTGTTCAGGTCTTTAGCTCTAATTTGATAGGTCACACGCCAATATTAAAGTTATGGTTATCTTTAAATTAAGTCTTAAATATTGGTTCTTAGATATGCAAATTAATCAAATAAAGAAAAAAATACAAAGATTTTTTTTATTTTGCTCATACAAAAATATCAGAATTAGGTATATGCACAACATATCTGATTTCCAGTCTACCAGCGTACACACATCTATAGATAAAAAGTCAAATGTGTTTTGGACTTGATGCTAATTAAATATGCAAATAATACGCAAATGATGTCATTTTATAAAATCGCTCTAATCAATATTTACGTTAAGACTTCTTTAATATGTGTCACCAAACTTGACTTTATTGGAGGAAAATTGGTGTTGTTATTGTCATTTAAGTGAATTTTGTGAAACGGGCATTTATGGTAAGTTGCACTGTAGGCTTACGGTCTACAGATCACCTTGGGGCAAATAGTTCACTACATCTCGCTCATGACTGTAGGTCCCATATACTGGTATACCAGAATCGTTCAATACGGTAACGTAAAATTTGCCAGTATCGCTCGATACTGGTACGATTTAACTGTTCCAGTATCGATCGATACTGGAACACCAAATTGTGTTCCAGTATCGAGCGATACTGGTACACTTGTTTAATACAAGTAGGATTTTGTCCCAGTATTGAACGATACTGGTACATAATTGTGTTCCAGTATCGCCTGATACTGGAACATTGTATATGTGCCAGTATCGTCCGATACTGTAACACTGACTGTGTACCAGTATTGAACGATACTGTGTATTCCAGTATCTGACGATACTAATACAGTTCAGAATCTGGGACCGAACGTACACTTTTCCCCATATTTGCATAACAATCACATGCCTAGAAGAATATTGAAGTGATTTAATTATATTTAACATATTAGTGCATGTCTATAGCTATAAGGTCGTCTATGATCATGTAATCTATTTACAAATGGGACGCCATCTATTGTTACACTACAGGCATAATGTGATGTGACACCAACAAACTGATCTGGCCTATGTAAACTATAGGAACTATTGCCAGAGATTGGTGTGTTTTGTCTAAAAGCAATAGAGGGCGTCTCAAATGTCAACACATTGTGGCATCATCTATTATTTGTGCAATAATAAAATGTCAACAAATGTGACACCTATCTATTGTTGGTGAAATAATAAAATGTCGACAAATGTGACATCATCTATTATTTGTGCAATAATAAAATGTCAACAAATGTGACGTCATCTATTATTTGTCCAATAATAACATGTCAACAAATTTGGCATCATCTATTGTTTGTGAAATAATAAAATGTCAACAAATGTGACATTGTCTATTATTTGTGCAATAATAAAATGTCAACAAATGTGACGTCATCTATTATTTGTCCAATGATAACATGTCAACAAATTTGACATCATCTATTGTTTGTGAAATAATAAAACGTCAACAAATGTGACATAATCTATTATTTGTGCAATGATAAAAAATGTCAAACAAATGAGCATAACTTTTGAACAAAAGCAATAATAAACCCTTACTAATTTGCTTTAGGCAACCAATATATGATGCGATCTGTGAAAAACCGCCACATGATGGGATTGTTTATATTGGAGCATAATAAAGCTGAAACTGTGCTGACTGTACAGAACTGTTTCGATCATTTTTCTACGATCAACGATCACTACAAAAAAGTTATGAGTGAAAAAGCTATAAAACAAGAAATCATGAAAACAGGCCAAAAAAGAATACATAGATCAATAGAATAGCATTATAAAGGTAACAAGAAAAGTGACTTAAGTAAGTTTTCGAGGGTGAAATTTCATGAAGATGACAAAAAGTATTGGAAATGAATTTTCTAAAAAGAAATCTAAAAATAAAATAAATATATTATCCATAATCCCTAGTTCACATCCGACGGGTTTTCACAGATCACATATTATTATTTATTTCGCACTATGAAATATAAAATGTCATATATTGTAGACATAGATTGTATACGATTGTTCACATTTGTTCATTACACAAATATAACCATTGACATTATTTGTTTGTTTTTTTGTTACTCACACATTTGTGACCCATCACATCAACACCTACCTGGCGGTTTGTCTACTTCCTAGATATGAAGTAAAATATCTTGAAAATATAAAGAAATTAAAAGGAAATGCTAAGCTTCTATTCATCATAATTCCTGATTCTTAAGGCTGAATCTTAATTATGAGATATCAATTTAAATCTTGATTTTTGCATGTTTTGGTGATGTTAAAATCAGACATTAGATACAAGACCACAAGAGGTATTTTTTGATGTGATGTGTCGTCATTTTTATGTGTTGTGTAAAAATTTGTATTTAATTAAAATTTCGCACTTGCGTATTGTGAACATTCACATGATTTGTTTGAAGTCTCATTTTATCACCGAAATTTATTTTAACATTTCGCCGGTGACCAGGGTGTTCCCGGGTATCACCATGGCGACAAATGGCCCGGGGCGAAAATTGAGCGAAAAAATCGGGAAAGCAAAGAGAAGGAAAAGGGAAAAAGGAAAAAGGAGAAAGGAGAAAGGAGAACAAAATGAAATCAAGGGAATAAGGAAAAGGAAAATATACAATAAGAGGGAAAGAAGCATACACGGTTATGCCATTAATCCATTTCATGCTGTCCGCATACATACGGTGTCCTATAGGCAAAAATATTTAGGTTTTTTACCCGCTTTGCGCATGTACCGTAGTTTTAGCCCTTCACCCCTAATCGATGCGATATCTTGGATTTACCGGACTGTTTTAGCCAAGCATGATTACCAGTCCGGTGCGATTACCTCTCCCGGAAGCTTTTCTTTTCGGGAAGTATTACCCATAATCCCTTACGTATATAATCGTAGTAATCATGGTAATCATATCAAAAATACAAATTTATTTATTTGAACCAAAGATGATGATGAATCTATGAAACATTGACGATCAGTAACTGAATACCGGGCTAAACGAAACACAGGGCAATTATGGTCGATGTATCATTTCTGCCCGATAAATGAAACTGGCCAGTCCGTTAAAAGCCGTTTCCCCGATCAGTTCAAGCCCCTACCCATTTTGCCCAACAGAGTCGAAAATGTTGACTTTTTATTTCAAAGTTACACCAAAATTAGCTTAAAATTGCGTCTGAAATATTTATACCAAATTAAGCCAAGTTCAGGCAATGTTGACGTTAAAAGCCATAATCTTCGTCGCGCGCTTTGCGCGCACCTTAACCACATATTTGTGCCCATTTATTTGATCTTCCCCATCTCCATAAAATGATGCTCGTGCCGCCACTGATGATTATTATCCATTTTACTATTCTACAAGAAAAACAACACTGTTGAGTTTTGCATCTAGTCTAGTGGGTAGATATAGGTATCGCGACCCCCCCCCCCCCCCCCCCCCCCCCGAAAATCAGCTTCTAATCAATGTCGCAATATCCGAAAATGTGTAGAATACGATTAGCTATGTTTAAAAAAATGTGAACATTTCCCACGTGTCATTTGTATGCAAATTAGTCCCGCCATCACCGAAAAATCTATTGTTCACTATATTTCGGCCAATAGCGCAGATAACTGAACAAATGAGGTGTCTAGACCCGTGTTTTGAGGGTCAAAGCTCATAATACAACTATTATTGAAGTGACCACATGTATTTGTAGCATACGAGTATGCAAATTAGTGCCGCCAATTCGTTTCTATGGTGTATATCGGTCAATATTGCACATAGCTGTACAGTTAAGGTGTCTATACCTATATTGAGTGGGTCAGATGATCATTTAATGACCCCAAGGATTCAGCTTATCAATAGGCTTAATGGCAAGACGCCCTCTATATAGTGTCCTTTCATTATACATGTGAGTTTGTTATTCTAAAGATGGCGCTACAATTCATCTTCTGTATCACTGCTATATTTTGGAGCCACGTTCATGTAGTGCCATGCCAGCTATTATTAAATAATCGAAGAATTACACACATCATTTTAACTATGCTATACACTAGTTCAATTTAGGATAAATGACGTGTTATATTCTTGTTCACAATTATCACCACAGTATTTTAGTAGGTCACTTCTGAAGTACGATTTGGCAACCAAAATGAAGCGAAATGGCCATCAAATGATCTTTAAAATTACAGTTATTACTATTAGGTTTACACAAAACGTGTTATTGATTACGACAAATGTATACGGGAACAGATCCATTTATATTCGATACAATTATCCGTTTATCCTTGGTGAAACACAGCACATAATTAACCTAGCACAAAATCCTCTATTGACAGATTAACGGATTATACAGCTGTATTCCATAAAGGAGTCTTTACACCAGTCTAACTTACACCAAGGACATACCAAATCATCGAGACTCGATACGTTTCGGGCTCTGTATCAGCAGTTAGCGCCGGAACGTGAGCCCGTTTTACTTCAGGCCGCTAACAATTGACGGGTGTGCGTTACCGTGGTAACGTTTACCGTCAATTTCCGCAATCATTTCATTTACGTTTTTCAACTTTAAATATTTGCATCCAGAATTCCTCGAGGCAGTATGTCCAGTGATTTAATTTTACCTTTGACCCCAACATCTCGCAATACAGGTCAATATTGCACCTATATACCGCGATGAGACTACCAGTATCACGAGACAGTGCCCAATATGTTTTATAAGGTCACCGGAAATGGAAATGCCGCCTTAATATCGTATTAACCTGTCTTTCTGAAGGACGCAGGGCATGGGAAATTTACATTGAGCTATGCCTAGTAGCTTTTAATCAATAAAATGAAACAGGGCAAGAAATGGTATACATCTGTTGATTTTTAACGGAGGTGAAGGACGAACGTCGGTCAAGGAAAATGAATCTATTATGTAGCCTGAACATTGTCAGTTGAGGAGTTAGTACAGGGAGAAAAAAATGCAATAAAGTGCGAAATAATGTGCACACTTTCAATCAACATATTTTTTGGGTTAATGTTTTTCTGGTCACCGCGGCCAATAAAAACTTACTGTAATTATAACGTATTAGTTAGTTCAACGTGTTTCTGTGTCCCTTTCCTTCAACAAGACAATAACGGTTGCAGTTAAGTGCCCCATTTCAATTGGATCTCCTAACGCTAAGACCCTGGTTTTTACTCCCTACCAAGAGATGTTCGTTCCCACATAACACATTTTGATTTGAATTGTTTGTTTTGTTTGTCTTGTGTGTATTATACGAAGCCTACAGGCGAATAAAGTAATACGTGTTAGAACTAAATCGACTCCGTGTTATTTTACACTGTTCCAACCAATGTCATTATGTGAAGACATAATCGTTCGGATCAAATCTCAACCATTGTAGCTTGCATGACCAAAGACAATCGGTATTTAGCCTGGCCACCTTCAGGGTGCACACTACTATATAGGGATATGTACAAAATTAGTGATATAAAACCCTATTTTAGATCACTAAATTTTGAAATGGGTCCTTTTAGAGTGAATTTTGCTTGAAGATGATTACTGTTTCTCACCAAAAAGTGAAAACAGTAGGTAGGGTAGCCTGCTCGATTTTTCAAACGACTGGCTTGTAGAGACAACATGTCGAGCTTGTAAATGTCACCGTAATCGCCAATGTTTCCAGCAAAAAACACAAATTTGAAAGATCTCTCAAAATTTACCTAGATGATTTTTACATTTTATAGTCATTAATATAGTGTTACTCATAAGTAATCAAAAATCCTAGGCATTTACGAAATTGTTCTTTTTTTACCGTCTAGTCTTTTAAATTGAGGATTTTGTCATGCATACTTTCAGATTCTAGTTTTAAACACCTCTTTAAGGGTAGAGGATACCCCATTTAGTGTAGTGCATCATTCATACACACACCCCTACATGCAACAAGCATTTGTGATGCGCTATTCCCTGGAGGATCAAAAGTTGCCAAACTGTTTGATTATAATTTTGCGAAGTAAATTTACTGTGTGGATAGTCATCATTTGGGATCAAAAAAGAAGAAGAAACATAAAGTTAAGTTGCATTTGTTCGCTTATTTGTATTCTTCTCCTGGTGATCAAGGTCGGGCGGGGAGCGAATACGGAGCAAAATAGGGTTGACAACTCATTAGAAAGCACGTTTTCTTAACACTTTCCACGCGGCTATTAGTTGACCATATTATCATGATTATACAAAACAAGATTGTTCAGAAACCTTTACTAACTTTCAAAGTCTATCTCAAGAATTACTGAACCAATACTAGGCATGTTTATACTTATTTTAATGCATTTGTCCGTATATGGTGATGAAATTCAATAATTTTGACATTTTTGAAACTTTTTGTGAAATTATGGTTCTCAAGTGTCGTCTGCTGACGCTTGGCAAGCCGCATGGAAAGTGTTAAATAATCTGTTATTGTAAAGGAAATCATACTAACACATGTTAGGGACTTTTAGTAACGTATTACCTATTGTGCCCCGCCAAGTCATATTGTGCCCCCACCCCATTCTCCAGATGTAGTGTGTATAGGCATTATGATAACTTAAATGTACAATTTTTCGATCGCGTTTTGTGTAAAACATGCCATAATAGCGCCCCCCCCCCCCCCCCCCAGCTCTCAAATTTTCTGAGCTGACTGCAAACAAATTTGGGGCAACCTTTTACGAAAATTTCGAAAATATTGCCACCCCAGCAAATCATTGCTATGTCACTGGTTAACAAGCCGTACTGTAGATGTGATAGCTATGGGTGAATATTGAACAATGGATCGTGGTCTTGATCAAAACCAATGTGAAAATGAAATCTATATAAAGCCACTACTAATTCACCTATACCACTTCATTAGCTATTCAAACATCTCTAAGCATAATATGTCAAATAGATATAAAACCCCGTATAAAACATTGGGTCACTCAAGTGTAAACTCCTTTTACTTTATAATGAAAACAATACTGATTTACATTTTGTCAAAAAGGTGAACAACCACCATGTCTTCAGTTTGATACGTATAGGCCTACGTCTAATGTAACAATGTATTCATGATGAGCTAAACATTACAATGATCGGTTAATATATCAAAGATGAAGGAATGAACAAATGTAATGATTTTAATACGAGGAAAAATAAATGAACTTTGGGCATCGATGGGTATAGTAATCATTTTGGGATAGCCTGTACGTATGTATAATAACACATGCACTGTGTTTATAGTTAATGCAATACAACAAATATGATATATTTCCATTTATCTAAATTCAAGGAAGTTTAAAGTAACCATATAATTGAAATAAATTCAATAATTAGCTTTTAATCTGCCTCTTCTGAGCGATGATTATCTTTTAAAGACTCTTGTTGTTTAGATTTATCATCCGTTCGTACCGTCCCATTCGCTTGACAACGTAACTTCGTACGCATATTAACCTTGACTAACCCGGCCCGTGTCCGGCATCGTCTGATTATCGACTCGTCTGACCGTGCCTTACGCCCTCAAGCTTTTCATATCACAGGCTTTGTTTAGTCTTGGTCGATCTCCGGGGTCGATATACTTTTTGTTGACGTATTTTGATTCTGATCACTGTTTTAAATGTATTTAGGATTCTAAATAGTGAATAATTCTAATTATGTAGCCTACCGTAGTACTGCAAAAAACCTACATCTGAATGAAAACGGTAACTTGTTGATCCAGGCAGAGTGATTGTTCTTGATAGACAACGTCCGTGTCGAGAGATTTAGACATGTTATAAAATAAGCTTACTGTGTGTGTAAAAGGCTAAAAGCTTACAGTGACAAAAGGTTAGTGTTTTTCAGCAGAGCTATATATAATTAAAACCGTAAGGATCTACAAAAACTTTTGAAAAGTGACTATTTTCTTTAAATGGTGCTAATCATGGTTTATCTTTGTTGTTAGGGGGCAAATTTGGTATCAAATTTGAGATTCATCTAAATGCCTACTACTAGCCTGTTTGGTCCGGGTTTGGTCAAACAACCTTTTATACCAGATTGGTATCATTCCGCGAATTTCGTTAATGAACGTGTGTAAAAAGTAGCATCCTCGAATACTCGATACTCGATACTAGTAGCATTGTAAATTTTAATTAAAAACAGTTCATAAGAAATAATATAACAATACATTTTATGTTGTATTATTTCAGTGCCTATTTAGTGTGTTGTGACATCGCCATGGGAACCCATAACCAGACTATAAATCAACTGCTGCCATTTATCTGCAAGTATTGCACAGGGGGAGTTTTCTATAATTTTGACAACTATCAGTTACATGTAAGACGTCATAAAAAGCAGATTCGTCGATGTTGGTTTAAATGTTCATCTGTAAGACAAACCAACTTTCAAACTTTCTCTCGGATCAGTGAACCAAACCAATGTGCACATAAAACGAGTTATGTGCATTCAACTAAAACAACAAGCCATGAAAGGATTCAAACTTACGAGAGACCATACCATAGCGCGGGTGAAATAACCTTTTCACACAGGGCAACCAAAATAAATCATGAAAGGATTGTTACCAAAGAGAGACCATACCAATATGAAAGGATTGTTACCAAAGAGAGACCATACCAATGCTCGTATTGTGAACAAAATTTCTCACGGAGAAGTCACAAACATATACACGAAAGGATTCATACCAAAGACAAACCATACCAATGTATATATTGTGACAAGAGATTTTCTAGAAACAATGACAAGAAAAGACATGAAATGATCCATACCAGAGATAAACCATACCAATGTAGATATTGCAACAAATGTTTCACAGAGGGAAATACCAAAACAAGACATGAAAGGATTCATACCAAAGAGAAACCATACAAATGTGCATATTGCGACAAGTGTTTCACACAAGCAAGTACTAAAACGAGACATGAAAGCATTCATACCAAAGAGAAAGCATACCGATGCGTATTCTGTGACAAGAGTTTTTCTAGAAACAGTGTCAAGATAACACACGAAAGGATTCACACCAAAGAGAAACCGTACCAATGCTCATATTGTGAAAAATGTTTCACACGAAGAAGTCATAAACATATACACGAACGGATTCATACCAGAGAGAAACCATACCACTGTACATACTGTCACAAGAGTTTTTCGAGAAGCAATGACAAGAAAAGACATGAACTGATCCATACCAGAGAAAAACCATACCAATGTACGTATTGTGAAAAACAGTTTTTAAGGAGAGATCACACACTAGCACACGAAAGGATTCATATCAAAGAGAAACCTTACCAACATATACTGTGACAAGAGCTTTGCTGGATAGGTTGACAAGAAAATATATGAAATGATTCATACCACGGAGAAAGCATAATGCTCGTTTTGTATAAATCAGTTCTTACTGAGAGCTCACAGACAAACACACGAAAGGATTCATACCAACGAGAAACAAAACCAACAAGAGTTTTTCTAGAAACAATGACAAGAAAACCATGTATCGCCCTGTAACTTGGAATGTATGTACGATTTATGATCAGAATTGTAAATCTGCAAGAAAATCTGCTTTCAATTTTGTTTTCTCGATGTTGAGGGCGTTCCCTGGAAAGATCACATAATATACCTTTAAACGATGAAATCTCAATGACTATCGTGATGTTGGTGTCAAATTAAACCCAAGACAATAATGAAAAACATGATTAAATTGATAGAGAGATTTTGACCATTGAATGATAGGCCTACGATTATGGTGGTAAACCCGACACGTACACAAATCAAGTTTTTAAATTACGACAGACGGGCTTAGTCTCCGATTGTGGAATATCTATCTGTAGGTCTACTCGCTTGATATGTTACGATTTTAATCGTAAGATCTTTATCAAAACTACGATTGAATACCATGTTTAATGCATTTCTATGTATAAATATATATTTATGCTCCTAAAATATGACGCATTTATAAACGGGTCACCTTGATTTCAGATTCTTAGGTGATTTGAACCATTTTAATAATATATTGAAATAATATATTGAAATTTACACATAGAAAATCATTGAATGTGGATTTAAACTCAAGCTATGTTAATAAGCTTTCGAAAAAAAATCGTAAAATATCAAGCGAGTGCGGATAGATTTTCCAGTTCCACACTTCGGCATTTGCCACCCTCTATCGTCATTTTACAAGTTGAGTTTGTGCATGACTTCAATATTACGCCGTGAAAGTATAGGACTGATATTTCTTAACAATAGGTTGTTAATACTGTTTGTATTAAACTAAATCAGTTTACTTACCGAGAAATCACTATTTTAATCACGCTATTTATAACTTAGTATTGCGAAGAAAGAGGTATATGCCAGTTTTCGACCCGGGGCATTTAGAGACATGCTACCTTAGAACAGGAACTTTAATTTTAATATTATCATTTTGTTTCAATATTTTTAGTTATTCATAAGCCAAATTTCATTTAAAAGTCACAATCAAACTTTCATTGATATTGGTTGAATAGTTTTTGATTTATACCAACTTTCTATAACCCCGGTTAACCCCAACATACGCCTGACAAAGCGCTAACACCTTTAATTTCCGTCGTGGTAGTCATAAGGGGGGTATGGTTTTGTATTAACAGTGTCAATTGCCATTTTATTCAATCATTTTCATTTGTTATTTTCATTTTATTACAATTCGTCATCTTCTCTGACGATATCCTATTAATTTCATCCAAATTGAAAGACGTTTGGTATAATATTATACAAATATATACTGCCATGAGAGACTCTGGTTAAAACTATGGGCCCCGAGGTGACTGCAATAGTGCTAATTTGCTGAGGGGCGCAGGCCCGAAGCAGAATAGCACTATTGCAGTCACCGAGGGACCATAGTTTTAATCCAGAGACTCGAATAAAGGCAGTATATATTTGTTTTATATACGTCATTCATATATTTCTAGTTCCATAAAGTTCAAAAATCATCCAGTAAGTTCCAATCTTCATCAGTTAAAAAGTTTTAAAAGTTCAATTCAAAGGCAGTGCATCTAACGATCGTCACGCTGCGCCCGGGGATGCAAATCGTGCGCTCTCTCTCGTCACGCGGAGTACAACGCCGCGTGAAACTACCAACGCACTGGTGCGCCGTAAATAGTTTTTGGGGAGCCGTAAATAGTACTTTTGGGAGCCGTAAATAGTACTTTTTGCAAAATAGCGTGTCTATTTTTGATCATTTGACCCACTTTTAACCAATCAATGAACAAGAATATATGAATGACGTATATAATAATTACTATCTTCAGAAGATAGCAGCTGACGGTAATGTCAAATACGTTAGACCATTCTGCTGTTACCCTATTTTATTCTGGGCTTCGGCTGTCCTAATCACAGTAGGTCCGGCCCAGAGGATGTTAGTATTATATTACACAATTTCTAGCTTGGTATCATAACTCGAGGACGATGTCGATTCTTTGAGAAGCTAGAACGCAACTCTACATGTATCTTGTTGTCTAGTCGAAAACCAGCACGTGAGCAAGGGTCTTGCCACAATGATTTTCCGTGACTAGCATCGTCTGGTAGTATACATGATTTATAATACTGCCCTCTCTATAGTCGTGTCTCTTATACACATACCGTTCTCGATGTCGCCCGACGTAACTATTATAGATGGCGCTATATATATAAACCAATTATCATAGCATGCGCAGATACGGAGATTCGCCGCCTGGTAATTCATCGTCGTTTAGCAGTTTAGCAGCCATTTACCGATTGTGGCTTTTGAACAGCGGTATAAAAAGGTCAGCTGAAAAGTTCGTAAAATGTTATAAATAAATAAGCTTATTTCGTTAGTGTACTGTGCGTAAAGGCTTGCAGAAGAACATGTACATTGTAAGTGCGGTTGAGAAGAACGTGTAATAATAGCCTCACATGTTTTAGTTTGGATTTATACTGCGCATTTATATATCAAAATACTTATGAAAAAAGGCAAACCTGTATTTTAGGTGGATAAAATGGTTGGCGGAATAAACCGTATACTTCATGAATTTGACTATTGAAGCTATGTACAGTCATTTGTGATACATGCTTTGCTGCGAAGAATCTTCTTGCTGAACATATTTTGACTCCCACTGCCGAGGAAAAACAGTTTCGATGTGACTTTTGTCAGAAATGTTTTGACAGTGGGAAGAGATATCTCACCAGGCATATTGACAATCACACAAAACCTTATCAATGTGAATAATGTCAGAAATGTTTTGGCAGGAAGACTTATCTTACAGAACACATTGGAACTCACACAAAAGAAAAGCTTTATCAGTGTGATTATTGTGAAAGAAGTTTTCTGATTAAGCGTCGTCTTACGGATCACATTCGACGGGTTCATACCATGGAGAGTTCCAATCAATGTGAATTTTGTGGTAAATGCTTTCTTGGAAGTATCAACTTACCCAACACATACGCATTCACACCAAAGAGAAACCATATCAATGTGAATTTTGTAATTCATGTTTTGCTATAAAGAGAATTCTTAAAATACACATTCGAACTCACACAAAAGAAAGACCATATCAATGTGAGTATTGTCAGAAGTGTTTTTCCTCAGCACATTGAACGCAAAGTTCACATTCGGCGGAATCACACCAAAGAGAAGCCTTATCAATGCGAGTATTGTGATGCGTGTTTTGCTACGAACGGTAACCTTACACATTCGAACACATACCAAAGAGAAACCTTACCGATGTCAATGTTGTCAGAAATGTTTTAGTAGTAATGGTGGTCTTACAAAGCACATTCGAATACATTTAAGAGAAGTGGCTACTACTGTAGTATAAGATTGAACATCACTTAAAGTGTATAAAGGATGAGGCCGGTTTCTTTTTGAACTCATATTAAATAGTTTATAGTCTCGCTACTAGCGTGGTTATGCAAACAATGTTTCACTTTCTTACCTTTTATTGTGAATAACCTTTTTGATGACAAATACTTGATATCCACTGACATGTTTTTAGATCCCACATATCCCCTTTGGCTTGGATAAGCGATTTAGTTGGTGACCGTTTAAATTAAACACTTTATGAGAAGGTAGCCCGAAGACAGTCATACCGTTAAAGGCACAATTTAAGATTTTGATTACAGCCACTGCTATTCTGATACTGATTTTTATTTTGTACATACTATTTTACTGTATAATCAATATAATTAAAATGGTAATACAAAATATTGAATGTATGCGCCACTATCGCAATCATGTATTTTTCATTTAGCATGTTTAGAGAGTATAATAAAGAACAAAATAATACAATGTTTTTATTAAAATAGTTTACATAGGGTAAAGTCGCCAGTTTTCGGTTAGCGCCTATTTTCGGTCACTTCGCCCAAATAGTGTAATGAAAATGACCTCGTCGTTATAAAGTGACGGCTAAAAAACCGCCGCATAGTTGATGCCCGTTATTGCCTTAAAATGGCGACGACCGATGCAATTACACGATTTTGGCGAAAGTGACCGAAAATAGGCGCTGACCGAAAATTGGCGACTTTCCCTACATGTAACTTATGCTTAGCTGTTAAGTACAGGAAAATCGAAACTTGTATTGAACATACTTTAATTAATAGATTAAACAATATTCAAAATGCTTCAATCATCGTTGTCTTCCTCTCCATACTGATGGAACAATCATTTACAGTTTGTCCTGGTGCGAATATTTAATTAGAATTTCAAAATTAATAATACTCTTTGCTCTTCACTTTAATAAGTACTATTGAGAAGACGGAAATTGTATTTTGTATTATGTTTGAGTGATGTGCAGTCATAAAAAAGTAACTGACCAGGTAATGACTGGGCTGATAACTCTAAAAGTAAAATTCCTAGTACTTAGTACGATTTTCATTTTCACAGCGTGCCAGGTAATGCGTGTGTGACGTGATAATGCCATACAAAGACTGGAAATGTGCATTGCCGACGTTAAAGCTTGAAGTGTGCAAAACAAACTTATGCTAAATGTATCAAAAACAGAAGTTCTCCATCTTACTTCCAGGTTTAAGAAATCTACACCTTTTCAAGATATCACTATCTGCGGAGCTGATTCCCCTTCTGTGCGGGCTTCTGTGGCGGTGAACGATCTTGGAGTCATCTTTGATAGCACTCTCCAGATGAAAAATCACATTAAAGTAATGTCGCTCGGGTTGCATCTTTTGCACTGTACAAAATTGGTCAAATACGGCACTTTCTTGATACGCACTTGAACCGAGCGTCTTGTTCATGCATTTGTGACGTCTCTTTTGGACTGATGCAATAGCTTGCTCTATGGACTTCCTTCTCGCGGCCTTGGGAGGCTGCAGCTGATTCAAAACGCTACTGCAAGACTCTAAACGAAAATGAATCGTTATGACCACCAGCATATCACACCTGTTCTCTGCAATCTGCACTGGCTTAGGATTAATGACAGGGTTATTTTTAAGATCGCGCTTCTAAAATACAAAGCTCTCAATGATCAGGCGCCAATTTACATTACAGAACTCTTACTACGCCATTCACCATCTAGATTGCTAAGACACTAACACAATGTTTTACGGACATCGCGCTTTTGCATTCGCAGCACCTTTTATTTGGAACAAAATTCTGTTAAATATCAAGACTGCTGCAACTGTCTGTTTAACAATGACATTTTATAAATGTAATATGCTACAGTGCAACAGAGCATAAATTTGAATTATAAATAGGCCTGCTGAGTGTTGTACAACCATGAAAATGTCAATTCCTAGTATGCGTATCAATATCATAATCAAAATAGCTTTGTTTTAAAGTTCTCTGTGTTGTCTTTGTATGATTATCAGCATTTTGTTACTTTTCTTATTAAACCTCGGATTGGTCAATACTTGATTATCCATACACGCTAATCCAACTAGACTTGAAATCAAGTCCTTATTTTCTCCCCCACCACACACCTCTTTTCTACCACCATTCATTTGATACTAGTACAGCGGGCATATATGCCAATCCAATCTTGACGCGCGCGATCTCGCTGTGACCATGCTATATCAGTCGCCGGACAGTAAAAATTGCCACCGGTCGCGGTGTGTAGTGGAATGGAGTGTGGACAGTAAAAATTGCCACCGGTCGCGGTGTGTTGTGGAATGGAGGTCGGGTATGTAGGTGGGGGAGATGTAGGTGGGGGAGAATAGAGTCGCCTTGAACCAAGGCTATAATCCAACCAGCTACTGGCTTTCATGGACTTGCCTATTTAGACTTACTACATGCCTTATGGTGGTACCTGTATTACACAGGCTTGCATGTCAGCACACCCCCACCTAAAGTAACATACACCATTATGCTTAAAACCCCTTACTGCACACTGCACACTGCTGAATGGCATTTCTTTTAGCGCGGATTTCAAAGCATTGGTCCCTAGCGTGAGCAGGGTGATGTAACACCCTATCTGACCATTGTTGAGATTTTGTTTCACAGTATAGCGCACTCTATAAGTTCATATCTGGAAGTTACGCGTAAACTGTCAATCATTCGTTGTGAATAAATATACATTCATGACTATTCATGACCTCACACGATGTGATGGTCGCGATCCAGCATCCTTCCCAACTGATCTGATTACAATATTCATAAAATGCAAATAACGCCACGTCCCTCCTCTGTCACTGTCAGACGAAGCCATCCACAATTTGAAATTCGTATTTTGTTCCACGGGAAATTAATTTCAAATAACCAATTCTGAATGTTTCGTGTCATATAAGAACTAAATTCTGCTATCATCAAAGCAAATCAGTTTTACTCTAAATCACAATCAGCTTTTTTTTACCATTGATGTACTATTTCTGTGTCACAAATCATGTTTTGAGTCGATAAAACCCACCGTGTCTTAGGTCGTCTGGTTTGTTACGACCATGATAGTGCGCCCCCTTTAAGATCATCATTCGTCAATTTAAGCATAGTAAACGGGGGACTTTGCCTCCGAGATACTTGTCCCATAGTTATAGGGTCTCTGGCGTGAACTTATCCTTGAAGATTGCTTCTGTTGTTTGCGTGCATGTCTGGACAAATAGTAATAGACTTTTGTCAAGTCTGTGCACAGTTTTACAGTTGTATGAAATGCATTGTTATTGTAAGAAAAGTTGCAAAATTAATATATCTAAAGTTTTGATTAATTTACAGAAAAAAACAACCGAAATTGAAGCTTGACCATTTTATTAAGCATAATTTAAGGATTAATTTGAAACCTTACATAACTTAATTGGGCATACAAAAAGTGGTTCAAAATTGTTCCATTTAACGCCTAATTAATTTATTATTATCACAATATGATATTATCTTAAATGTAACATTACCGGGCACTGTTTAGTGTATAGGTCGTCAAACACGAACATACCATATACTTGCCGTATCCTCCACCCCTGAGACGCAGAGTGCACCACCTATGTAAACCGGCTGATGACATATCAAACTAAGTTTACGGATTTGTGGAGCAAAAAGTTTCAATTTCCATTTACAAAAGAAATCGTACCAGTAGACCCAAAATTCCTTTGAAAGAATATAAAATGGTGCCATGATCCCCATTGGTTTCGACAAATAAGAACTATTTTGCCTAACATTAAACGAAAGCGAGGCCCAAGAGTAAGCATGGTAACAATGTTGGCTATTTGTTGGTCAAAATGCAATGACAACTCTGACCATATTTGATATTTAAAATTCGGAATATTGCTTATTAATGTTTTCAAGAGCCTATTTAAGATAACAAAAAGGATCGGAAAAAGTGTACTTGCAATACTGGAACATAAAAGTTGCCAGTATCGTTCGATACTGGTACGATTTTAGTGTTCCAGTATCGGTCGATACTAGAACACAAAATTGAGTTCCAGTATCGAGCGATACTGGAACGTTTTTATGTTCCAGTATCGGTTGATACTAGAACATATGATACCAGTGAGATTTGTCGCAGTATTGAACAATACTGGTATATAATTATGTTCCAGTATCGCCCGATACTGGCACATTTTATATGTGCCAGTATCGGCCGATACTGGTACACTTACGTTGTACCAGTATCGACTGATACTGGGTGTTCCAGTATCGGACGATACTAGTACAGTCCAGAATCTGGGATCTAAAGTACACTTTTTCAAAAGGATCATAATGTTTCCATACAAATATAGTGTTCTTATTGACTCAACTTGTAAAATTGTTGCCATTTCTGCCATTTTTTTACCACCAAAGATGTTAATTGTCACCACAGGGTAAAAAGTCGGAATCTTGCTATGTACCTTTTTATACGCCTATTTAAGATGGAAAATAGTCCTGATTCCATTAAAAAAATGCTTATTGGCCTACATTTTGGTCATATTAAAACATCTGAAAAAGCAGAAATGTTACTAGGAAACAAAATATGTTCAGAGCCAGTGCTCAGCAGAAGGGTGTGCGCGATGCCTGCTGCGCGTGTTTTGATTAACGCGTGCCAAATAAGATTCGCGTTCAGTCGTTCATACTGTCTCAGAAATATGCGCACGCATACATAACTATATTTGTAGGTATCTGAGACATAAATATTCATGAGATTATGGATATACATGTACGCCTCGACAAAAGTAGCCCGATTTGAATTGAGCCATTAAAAAATAAACTTGTAGCCCAACGTGTTGTTGGCAACGCTCACCTTCGATGAATTAACCGGAAATGTGATGCCTTGACTATGGTTGTAATCACTATAGTTGATTCCGGTAATCAATTGCGCGTGATGACTTAACTGTTGAGCTATGGAAATGCAGGGCATGTCTACTCACCAGTTTTATACAGCGTGTCCCACAAAACTGGGTTCAACAGTTTGCGAGCTTATAACTAAAAAAGTAGGAAACATGGATAGTTTATATTTAGGCATATTAAACAAAATATACCTGACCTTAAGTGGTTAAAGTATGTTATTAATCCAATATAAACTTTTTGAAATACAAAGATATCAATAGAGCGTGGTCAAAACCCATTTGTCCCACTTTTCAAGGAACAATCCGATGTGTTGCAATTGTTGCATTGTTGTGACTTCATCAAAGTTATGCCTTTGCAATCATTCTTTACAAAGACTTTGGCAGTAAACAAAATTATCTTGGTCATATTGCAATATACAAGTTCATTATTTACATAAACATTAAAAAAAGTTCTTTGTTATAGTCCGAGTTATTGTTAAGTTCTTTAGGAGAATAAACTCCATGCCGGGAATACTGCACATAGAGCAGAGTTTCATGCAACACACGGATGGTTTATTCCTTAAACCGGGGCAAATGGGTTCTGACCACGCTCTATTCAAATCTTTGTATTTCAAAAAGTTAACATTGGATTGGTCTCCGAATTTACCCAATTAAGGTCAGGTATATTTTGTTTGATATCCTTAAATATAAACTATCCATGTTTCCTACTTATTTCGTTATAAGCTCGCAAACTTTGAACCCAGTTTTTTGGGACACGCTGTAATACAGTATGTGGTCATGTATATCCACCTTCCAATTCTAGTGGTTGATGCGTTTTGCGTTATATCGGCCAACGGCTGCTGTTTTGACAACTCTCAACCTAGGCTTGTACAGGCTAATTCTGAAGTGTAATTTTTCCGAAGGGTCATTATTCAGAAATAACTGTAGGGGTCATTATTCTGGAGGGTTCTTATTCAGAAAAGACAATATTGGTTGTTCCGAAATTGCAAGGGTCAGGGTTAGGGTTGTTACAATGTTGGTTAGGGTGGTTAGGGTTGTTACAATGTTGGTTAGGGTTAGGGTTAGGGTTAGGGTTAGGGTTAGGGTTAGGGTTAGGGTTAGGGTTAGGGTTAGGGTTAGGGTTAGGGTTAGGGCTAGGGTTAGGGTTAGGGTTAGGGTTATGGATGAATAATGACCTTTACTTACTCTTATGTCGAAAATACGAACCTTCGGAATAACGGCACTTTGGAATAACTACAATTCAAAATAATGAACCTGACACGCGTATTCAACAGTATATTTAGCTTTGATCAGTTTTCTAAAATATTTTTTAAAAATAGGTAATCCGGTGTTTCTTAACACGGAAATCCCACTCTTTCACATAGAGCTGAATACAAATGACGCATGATTTACAATCTAATAGCTGTTATTACATACATATTAGATCTGAATAGCACCATGGAAGCACAATAGAATATGAAGATATTCCAAAAACGACGGACACACGCTAGTTCTATATGTAACAGTGTGATAGGGCCTTTATTTCAAAGTAAATAAAATCACACTTCACAAAAAAGTGTTACATCAATCGCATCGGGTTTCTATTTTACCATTATACAAAACATTTTCTTCTTCTCACAAACCTTTCCCAACTTCCAAGGTCTATCTCAATGACTGCTGAACCAATACTAGTCATGTTTGTACTTATTTCAATGCATTACTCATGGTGATTTCCAATATGGGAAAGAAATGCGCTACTTTTGATATTTTGAAAACATTTTGAGAAATTTTGGAAAGTCGTCTGCAAACGCCGGCCGCGTTAAAGTGTTAATTTAATATATTTAAACTATTATAAATAATTCCCTTGGCATCTGTTCTCAAATTTATTATCCACGTCGTCTACTATGAGATATGCTGTCGCGGAAATAGATTAGCAATACCTCCATTTATTGCCGGACTTTTCAAGTCAAACATGCCAGTCATATACAGGTGTAAGCGACACGAACATATAGTATCAGCTCTACACAACATTACAATAGTTCTATGTATTACAATAGTATTTCAATAGACATGATTGTCCCGCTATTTAAGGTCTATGGCATCACACACTAGGCAATGATACCCCCATTATAAAATTAATCTGCCACAACGTTATCTTCCTTTTGTCTGGTCGCTTTAAAGGTATCCACTATATTAAATAACAGAGCAGGAATGTGTGCACTTAATTGCATGTCAGATATTTGGTACCGATTATTGATGTTGAATTATGCACATGTCAGTTGTATGACTCACTATACGACCCTTGGAATGATGCGTCACTTTACCGAAGTGCGTCAATTTCTCATGTACCATGACGCACCCCTGTGTCACAAATATGACGGACCCTTGCCATACAATGATTCCTTAGGGAATTTTGTGACGCACCATTGATTCATTCTGACGAACCATGACTGTCTCACATGACATACCCCCACCGTCATACATCATTGTTGACTGAACTGGATTGCAATATATGAACATATTTTTTGAAAAAGTGTAAAATGTTGTCTTCAAGAGCGGCACATATACCAATCCTATACCTATACCATCCTCGGGTATTTCCGGTATTGGTATTTTAAAAGGTCATAATGGCGATCGGGTGATTTTACGCATGCAATATTTGCACTGAACATGCGGTGAGAGTATTGCAATGAGTGATTGATGCACTTCGGGAGTTGCATATCTAGAAAATAAAGCCTGGTTGGTGGTGATGTGAGCAGGGTCTACATGAAAAATATAATGATCGTACTTTGTTTTGTGCATGATGACGATCCATGTGACGCACCCAGGTAAAGTGACTGACGTTGACGCACCCATTCATCAATATTATGACGGATCAAAGGCTGCCCATGGCGTAGAAATGTGATGGTAAATGACGCATCCATGACGCATCTCTCCCAGGGGTCGTATAGTGCGTGATACAACTGATAATGTGCATTAGCTTACATAAAAGCACCTGGTCAGGAACTGTTTGTGTTAGGTGTCATTACGTCAACTACCAAACAGTTTTCACGTAATGGGCATGTTTTTTCCGGGTTTCGTTTTAATATGTTGTTAGGAAAAGAGCCGGATACAAACAGAAGTTCAAATACAGAATATCCTGAGAAGAAAAAGAACAGATATAATATGATATGAAATGTACATTTACTTATCAAGTTTAAAGGTACTTGAATATAATTAAGCTGTGTGTTCCATTTTGGGCAAAATACGTCGTACAAGCCATCTTAAATGCCGATAATTAGAAGTACAGGCTTTTAGTTAACATTGTTTAATAACCACGATGACACTGAATCTTGCATACTTATGTTGTATGAATGCAAAACAATATGTAATGATATTTAAATCCAGCAATTAGGGCCTCGAGATGTAGGCTAGGGTTGCCTTTTTATTGATACACCCTGCATGATGTAAACAGTGCATGACCTAAAACTATATTCCAGAAACAATACAGTGCATTTCTTCCTTGTTTTTTTAGTTCAACGAAAGTACAACCGCAGCAGTGGGTTTTTTTCTCTCTCCTAGAATAACACATGATTTAGTCGTATCACTTCCCCTATAACCAGGTGAATAGCAATGATTGTGTGCATTTGTTAAGTATCCTGTTCCTAGTCAATATCATCATGGATGTAACAATGGAGTACACCACTGATGTGAACACTCCAAATAACAGCTTCATTACCAATACCACCGCTGTTGAACGTGAGAAATTCATTTATATCGGGACAGCATTCATCATAATCTCAATTTTAGGATTCTTGGGAAATGTTCTGGTCATTTTTGCCGTGGCTGCATCCAGAAAATTACAAACTGCCACCAATGTGTTCGTCGTCAATCTAAGCATTGCTGATTTATTTACGTGCCTGGTGATTCCATTCAATAGCCTGATTATGTTCAGCAGTTTCGAGACGCCCATACCCGAGTGGTTCTGCGGGATTGTTGCCGGTGTGACTTTCACCAGCGCTTCGTGCAGTATTTTCACACTGACTATGATCGCTATCAATCGATTCTTACTTATAAAAAGATACAAGATCTACCATACGATATTTTCTCACCTGGGTATAGTAGTATCGATCACCTTCACTTGGGTCGCTGCATTCTCGGCGACTACGCTCCCACCGTTATTAGGAGTAGGGCAGCTTGGAATCAACCAAAAGTATCGATTATGCGGCGGAGTATCATCCGATGAGGGGGTCGATAATCAAGAAATCATCCAGACAGTGACTTGTTTTCCGTTACCGACGTCCATCATCATTTTCTGTTACACGTCGATTTATTTTCACATCCGACGCCACTACAAGAAAATGACCAGATCCTTGTCTGTTGTAAACAGTTTCCCTGACAACACCGACAACTCCATTTCCAGATCATCAGTAGATGCGGGACCACAGCCGGGCAGTAAGTTCCGTCGTAAGTCCTCCAGCGGTACCATGACACGCAATTATCATTCATCCGCAGCATTAACAGAAGACTCGGGACAGCGACGGGTCAGTAAGTCTCGCCTTGCTTCAATCAGCGGTACACTGAAACGATCGAATAAACGTCGTAGGGATCAACTATCCATTTCGAAGAATTTATTTTACACGACAATTGCTTTTTCCGCGTGTGTTACACCGTACTCACTGTTTCTCGTCATCCCTGACTTAACTGGTATGGAGCTACCGATTCTACTACTACATTGTTCTGGTGTCCTGCTACTGATGAGTTCCGCTATCAATCCATTGTTGTACGGCTTCAAACATCCTCATTTCAAAGAAGTGTTTCTTATGCTACTCACTGGGCGTTGGTCACGGGTACCAAATCCATCGAATTCGTTTAAGACTATACTTGAGACGTGCGGTAGCAGAGGCAATGCAGCTTCTAAGTAGTCATACTTATGTGGAAGCTGATAACTAAATGATTACCCGGACATTTGACCTATAAGCTGGTTCTGTGTTGAAATTCGTCAGTAATCATCTAAAAATGGCGTAAATGTTTACCCTTTGGGAACCTTTAATTAACGTTCAAAGTCTTAGAGTTATGTACATGATATGGCTTTCCATGGAATAATGACTGATGCTGTGTAAATTAAGCGCTTACTAAACTTCTACGAACTCCATATGTGTTGGTAATACACTAATTAAAAATACACATTAATGGGACGACGACCCGTGACCTGCCATGTTTGAATAAAGCTGGAAAGATGTACTAAATTGTTAAAGGTACTATGTGCCGCTGTTTTGGCCTATTTGGTATGTACCGAGGATAATTTTACCCTAGATGGGTAAAAAAGTTAGTTTATTTGTCAAATCTTTCAGAAACGTTTTATAGTGACAATTTTTAAATGTAATATAAATATAACAACATTGTACGCTGCTACATAATGATATGTGTATCTGGAACTTGACGTAAACTCACTAAGCTGCAGGCATTTTTCTTTATTATTATGTATTTTTAGGATAATTTAATTTTCAACAAATTACCACTGTGCCTCACCCATATGGTGGGTGTATTCAGCAACTTTTATGTTTGTGTTATACAGACAATTTACCTATGACAAAACAATACGCAATTTATTTTACTTTTCATTCTTCATTACGACACGGAGTATTTTACTGAAAAAAATAAGCGAAAATTGGAGTAAATTTGGCCCATGTTAAAGTATATAAGAACAATTCGAAACAATCCATTTTCAACATTTATATAGCCCAATGTATTTGTTGATTCTTGTATATAAAATATTAAAACAAGCAATCTCACCACAAATTTAATGATTTACGATGTTTATTTGGAATGTTTATCTCTAGTTTTACCATTTGTTTATTTTCTGGTATTTTTGGTATTTTTTACATTCTAATCTGTAAAATGTTCACAGAAATATATTTATTTTATCTTAAAAAGCACCTTACGTAATATGAAAACAGTTTATCTGATCATCCGAGTAGGTTTGAACGAATTTTCCGCAAGTGGGCCAACGTTAACACATGTGGGGTAGATGACATACCATTCAGTTACGAAATAGGAGATCTGTAAACTTCCATATTACATACACGTTTTAAAAATTGTTTTCATAATAATAAAATGCAATCCAGTTCAGTCAAAAATGATGTATGACAGTGGGGGTTCGTCAATTGAGACAGTCATGGTCCCTCAGAATCGATCAATGGTGCACCACAAAATTGACTAAGGGCACAGTCATTGTATGACAAAGGTCCGTCATGGGCTATTTGATTGTGAACAGGTAACACGTGGTCTCTTCTCCCCCGCGTAGTTTGTTGAAAATGTTAATTTGGAAACGGCACGGATTTTCATTAAATTGTGATAATCATGGCTTATTTTTGTTGCTTGGTGGCATGTTTGGTACCAGATTGTGCCTAAAAGATCCACCCAAATGTCTATCTAGCCTGCTTGGTCAACAAACAATCGGAAATTACTCTGTGGGAAGTGTATGACTTTCTTTTGTTGAGCACTTTATAATATCGCTTCTCGGTTGATCGGTTTGATTTTGTGTTTTTCAGAACGACATTTTGAAACAAGTTCGGTTCTCTTATTCAGGAGAGTTGGATGTTTGTCGCAAAGGATGACTGGTTTGGTTTTAGTGTATAGTTTATAATGGAAACCCCCTTCAAATGCGCGCGCATACCGGCAGGCAAGCTTTTGTTTGGCAGGTAATTTGCATGCAGAACGACAGGCAACAAAAGCTGCTGCTGTGAGTGTGACGTTACAGGTGACATCGTCTACTAGTAATTGCATAGACATGGAAAATACTAATGATCGCTTGAAATAGGCCAACAGATCTAACAGACATGTAAAAGAATATAAATAGTTAAAAATGTATATTAAACAGATCAGTTTCGTTCATCCCAACGCCAGGGATGTTGGCAGGGGCGTTTCATGGTTATTTTGGAGTCTATATCTGGGGATTTGGCAAACCTAATCGCGATAGCAGGACAGATAAATTACAAGTCACACTTACGTCATCCTATAATCAACATTAACCGCGTAAGCCGAGATCCATGAAACAACGGACGACCACCTAGTTACTAGTATTAATTTATTCAAGAGGCAAACATAAGTGTTGACCAATCTTGCAACTATAGAATTAGAGATAGAATAACATAATAGAAACTGTAGTTTGGCCAGGTCCATCATATCCAATAAGATGAAAATATGGAAATTTGAAAAATACATAGCCCTGCAACTAAACTACAATTGCCATCTTATATTATTATTTCTAATGCAAAATCGATATATTTTCTTAATTATATTTTCAACATGAAAACAGAAATTTTACCTGTTTGTATGATTTGCAAAATAAACAAATCAGGCACTGTGCTGCATTCGAGAGCGAGTGTACGAGGGGGTATCAAAAAGTTCTTGACATCACCCAGAAGTGAAGGAGCTATATCGATGAAATTTTGTCTGTGTAATCACTGGTCCTTAAAAACATTATGGTGCAAAAATGGTCTCATAAGTATGTTTACTTTTTATACAGGTGGCGCTAGATGCCAAGGCCATGTAAATCAATGACGTCTCCAAACGGTGCAGTGTACATGGTAAACGATAATGGTCCAAGAACGGATCCTTGTGGGTAGCCTTCCAGAGGAGTATGAGATTTAAACAAATTTTCATTTACAGATATATATTGAGACCTACGAGTGACAAATGACAAAATTTAAAAAAAAATCTGAGCCTAATATTCTTCTGGAAGGCATCCTACAAGAATCAGTTATTTGGACCAATATAATTTACCATGTACACATCACCGTTGGAAGACGTCATTGATTTACATGGCCTTGGCATCTAGCGCCAACTGTATAAAAAGTAAACATACTTATGAGACCATTTTTACACCATAATGTTTTTAAGGACCAGTGAATACACAGACAAAATTTCATCGATATAGCTCCTTCACTTCTGGGTGATGTCAAGAACTTTTTGATACCCCTCGTACGTTGTGAATTGCTGGCGTTATTATTGATTATTGTCATCCATTGCGGCCCGGTAGCGATATTATTTACTGTAAAAAACATTTGATACCTTGACGGAATAAATCGCATATTATACTACAAATGTACATGTACAATGTAGTAACAGAATAATACATGTATACAGTGTTTGCACGCCGGTGGAACATAGAGATTACCTCGTTAACCCTAACCCATTCGGGCACTTTATATTTTGGTTGTCTGCGCAGAGAAAAGTGACCCCAAAGTCACCGCGACTGTTTGTCTAAGTTTTTATGTGAAACAACTGTGTCAATGTGTTTCTAACTTTCTGTGTGAAACGTGTTTATGATCCTGCCTCTGCATGGAGCTAAATTAGACATAGGTTTGAGGATCTATGTATCGAAAGTGACTTTTGGAAAATATTTACTTAATTAATAGCGATGCCCTGGATCGAAAAATTCCTTAAATCTCGGACGTAACAACAACAATGGAAAACAAAGCGAGTGAATTGACTGTTTTTAATTATGGTACTGTTACAACAAATTGTATTTTACTGTGTCGCATGTGTTCCTTATAGTATGCAATCGGGGTGTGTGTGTTACACACTATTTTAGATTGCTAAGGATACTATTGCAGGTCCCGCGTGGTGCTCACATTGTGTATGATACAATGTCGATTTGATTAGTGCGCACAATCATGTATATTTCCAGTGTATTTTTATTAAGTGTGCTGCTTTGCATAATGTTGATTATTTTTATCTTGATATAGTTTTAGATTTGCATCATGATTAATAGTGAAGTAGAAAAAGTAAATTAATGCAACATGCCATGTTTGTGTCATGAGTCGTGCTATTGAAATGTTGGGCCTAAGGATGGAGGAAAAACCCGCAAATTGTTTGAATTTATAATTTAATTACATGACATACCACGGTAGAGAGAGGCATTTTATTTTATTTGATAAATGATGTTGAGCTGTAGTGTGGCTTTTGAATTGTACTGCACCTTTCAGGCACTTCAAAATTATTTCTGTTAGACTCACTTTAATACACTTGGTAGTCAGACGACGCTGGACACGGGCGTATTCACGAATATTCAGGTTAAAATACGCGAACGAGGTTACGTGATCAAGTGAATGGGACGAACGCTTAACAACGGTTTAAATTCAAAAAATGATACTGACACTGCGGATGGTTAGCCACCCACAGTGGTTTTAGGCTTTCAACGTGTGATGCATTTTATGGGGTCATATAATCAAAATCCATTGTTACATTGAAACCAACGGAAATTCAAAATTAACGGCCGTTCGTGTCCACCGTCGTCTGTTGGTAGTGTTGACATTGATAGTGCCCTCTTGCCTAGCCAGCTGGTGTGGATGTTATGTGCAGGCCAATACTACCAATATGGTGTATAGAGTTGCATCACTATAGGTATATGTTATAGTTTATTAGTCATTTACATTATATTCTTTGAAACCTGATTGGTGATTTGTCTACTGCTTTATTTTAACACGCTAAAGACAAATTCACCTTATTCCACGTTCGCAGGTTGTACGAAAATACGTAATTCCATCCCAAAGTTGACTTAAAACCCTGTATAATTTAATGGGGAGTTTCTCAAGTCTACCAAAAGAGGGCGCTATTTTCTTAATTGACTGTTACAGTTTTAGTATACCAGTACCATGATTTTAAATAGATTAAGTTGTTTTAGAGCACAGATTTCAATACAATCATTTGTTCTATATTACTTTATAAGACTTTGAATCAAGTATATTAATGTCATACCTAAAATTCAATGTTAATTGTGTTTAGTTGCAACATTAAAAGCCAACTAAATTGTATGTGTACAGCTTACATGACACATTGTTGGGATAATACTGGTTTCTATGTCCATTTCCTTCCTTACGGATTTTCCAGTAGCCTATTGTTTCTCATTTAACCAATGACTATGTTTAGCGCCTCCTACACACAACAAACTGTACTTTATGTAGTGCAGAACCTCAGCGAGGTTACCGGCGCCTGTTATCACACTTAGACTTAGAGAGCAAGAGAGGGCAGCATTTATAGTTCCGCTACAATATTTGGAGTAAAACAAAACTTTATCAAATCACTAATATTTGAATAGAAAAAATGAAATGATAAATAAATAAATGAACAACGACGAAGATAATAACACTTTAATTCCTTGCTTCAAAATGACGTCCATTTACTTCTAATGACAAATGCTATAGAGTTATATATAAACAAAAGTCACAAATTGCAGGTTTACGTACACACTGCAACTTTGAATGGTTCTCGGGTTTAGGCATAACATTTTCTAATCCAAATATTGTTTTCAGGTGTAAAAATAGGATTGAGAAGATTAATGTCCGGTGATTTCTACCTTTGGAATTGGGTGTATCCTTGGTGTAAGACATTCATAAGCTACAATCAATGAAAAAAAGGTTGGTACACTTTGTCCAAATTACGAGGAAAAAACCGCCCGCTCCGATCCTGCGAGGTAATGTTGATCCGAGTCACGTTATCAGAATCTTTGGCAGTTCCCCCAACATTGATTGATGGGAGCTGGGGAAGGATATAAGAAAGGGGGAGACTTCTGCTTTCTATATATTAAACAGTGCTATTCATCTGGTGAATAGAGATGTGATCATACATTTTTAGAATTACAGTGTCCCTGATAAAGATTGCAATAATCATCAAATAATAAACATATAAAAATGTTTCCAATATTTTGACTTTGTTGGCACTTTGTGGTCAAAAATTCGAAAAATATTAGATTAGGTTAAACATTTATTTAAAAGTCCCTAAGTTAGTGTCTTCACATCATAATCTAGCGATTTGGGCATTTTTTTTTTTTTTTACAATTTCTTTGTTGTTAGCTTTGTTAAACAAATGTGGGTCAAACTAGTAATATGTTGGTGATTTTCTCAAAAAAATCAACATATATGGTCAAAATGTATGCAGAATTTGGATTATCTGACCCATTCCCTTTCCAGAAAATGTATACTTTTATAAACATTTGAGGCATAGTTCAATAATTACAGCACTCACAAAATTCATTTGACTTCCTTGAGTCCCCCCCCCCCCCCCCCCCCCCCTTAAGCGATCTTTAATTAACATGACCAAATAAGGGATTACAAGTCTCTCCAAGATGTAATTGTATCATCATTAACTGCTTGAGTGACTCTTTTGAAGGTTGCAAATAAGGAAAACTGGTACAAGTTTACTTAAGTTCCCAATGGTATACCAGTATCGCCGGATACTGGACCATGTTATGTACCGTATGCTAGTATCGGCTGATACTGGAACTCTGACTTTGTACCAGTGTCGGACGAAACTTGGTGTTTCAGTATCGGAAGATACTAGTACAGTTTAGCATCTCGGACCTAAGTCCACTTTTTCCGGAAAACTCATAAAGTGACTATTATGTTGAATATTTAACATACGCGGCATCATTGTGACTTGACTTGTAACAACGAACATTTGACTGATTGGCAGTACAGGCTGTCCCAAATTGATTAGTACCATTATTTTTGTTCATCATTATTTTCAATGGGATAAGGTCCGTTATTTTTTATCTTTGTCATACTGTACTCTCTCATTAGAATTTTAGATCATGGATATCGGATTTATCAAACTCAAGATACACTTCTTTATGTAAGACAACTTGATTTCACCTTTTTGACAAAGTTCAAAAAAATGTGTGTGTTATTACAGCTTAATTGAAGAAAAAAAACATGTATTCTCATAATCTCTTGTCTACTAATAAATTATAATAATTGTGTTTCTCTATTAGTTATGGTTTTTTCAAATCATTATTCATTTTTTACTTTGATTCAATTTGAAGGGTAAAAGAAGTTCTTCAAACTGACCCCATGCATTGTTTTATTTGACAATAGCTAATGAAGTGGTATTTGGGGCACACTACTAATTAGAGCTCCATAGTGATATGTACAAAAATACTGATATAAAACTATGTTCTAAACCCCTAAATTGCGAAAATGGGACCTTGTAGAGTGATTTTTCTTAACGATGATACAGCTATGGCACGATTTAGGGAAACTTTGAGAGGTAAGTTTGAACTCTTACCGATTCTCCATACAAGGTAGCACACCCCTATTGTCATAAAATATTGTCACCAAAAAGTGCAAAAAATAGGTAGGGAAGCCTGCTCGATTTTCGAAAAAACGGCAATTAATGGACGAGCTTAGAAATGTCACCGTAATCGCCAATGTTTCCAGTAAATTATTTTCAAAGGAAGGGTCCCGCAAGCACAACATTGAGCATTATTTGTTAGAAAAATAATTATCGAGCCGAAATTACGTAATTATATAGAACAAAACACCATACTAGTTAGTCACAAAAATAAATAAAAACTGCCATCACTCAACATGCAATTTTTAAAATTCGCGGCGATCGAAAGTCCCGGTGTCGATGACGTCATGGGTATCGGTGCTCAAATTTGCGCGTGTGCATTGTAGAACTATGACACCGTCGACACTGGGACTTTCGATCGCCGCGAATTTTAAAAATTGCATGTTGAGAGATTGGGGTTTTTATTTGTTTTTGTCATAAGTATGGTGTTTTGTTCTATATAATTACAAAAGGTGGGCTCGATAGTTATTTTTCTAATATATAAAGCACACTGTTATGCTTGCGGGACACCTCCGTTAAAGATCTCTCAAAATTTACCTAGATGATATTCACATTGTATAGTCAGTGTGTATGGAGGTGATGTCCCATTAATCATAATTAATAAAGTTTTTGACATGCATACTTTCTGATTTTAGTTTTAAGCACCTCTTTAAGAGTAGGGTATAACCACATTTAGTGTAGTGCACCCTGTCTTAGAAGTGGCTTATATTTCGATTTCACATTGGAGAATGGATTTGGTGATATTAAACAGTAAGAAATTGCATCCCCAATATGAAATAGAAGTATAAGCCACTGCCAATCACCCATGGCCATGTCTTTTTAAATGTCCCTCAAGTTTAGCCTCAAAACTAGCTCATATTGAAACAAAACTTGGGGTCGCTCATGCGTGACGATCCATTTTTACTCTTCAAATTTAATCAAAATGAAGAATTATTAATGATTTGAACAACCATATAATACAACAACTGATTAAAATAGAATGGAACCACATATATTAGCAGACAAGAGATTAAATAGAATGTATTAGTTTCTTTTAAACAAGCTGTTTACACACACATTTTATTTTTGCACTTTGCCAAAATGGTGAAATCACCATGTTTTACATAATGGAGTGTAACTTTAGTTAGATTAGTCCAATATTCATGATATAAAATTCTAATGAAATATTACAGTATACCAACTATAGCTGCGTTCAGACAGGCGTAAATTGGGTCGGAGTAAGGTCGGAGTAAGGTCGGAGTAACGATTGGTTGTGTTTAAAGGTCGGAGTAGTGACCGTGTGGACGGTACTAGTGTTAACTAATCCGACCTTACTCAGACCCGATTAAATCCTGAGATTTCTCAGGAGTAACGCGCTAACACGACCTGCAGGTCGGAGTAGCACGCCCGTGTGGATGCACTTAAAAAGGTTCTCTGGCGTAAACCTGAGCCAATGATGTGACGATGCCACAAGCGCATTCGATGTTGCTCATCCCTATCAGATCGCTGTTGTCATCAGCATAGGCAATAATCTTGAATTCATGTTTACAAGCGAGCGATATATAAACCTGGCTGAAATAATCAGAACTCGCGCGGTTTTCACCGGTCAAAGGTAAAAGGGCGCGGTGTGTGTACTTCCGATATTTACTCCTAGTCCCCCTGCGATGGTCGTGTTAACTTTTTTGGAAAACTTTGGAGTAACGTTGTGTTTAGTACCGTGTGGACAGCTGTCCGGAGTAGAGGAAATATTTGTGGAATTTTGATTGTTGCAGGAAACAAAATAGCATATTCGACATCATCAACAACTTCGTCAGCTCAGTCGATAATGCGTTAGACTTAGAATACATATAGGTCCCGGGTTCGATCCCCGGTCCGGTCAAGTTAAGGTTAGTTCTTCTTTAAATCTTTAATGCCATGCTAAAAACTATTGCAAAAGAAGAATAAAATGAAAATATGACACATAAGATTGCCGTGTATAGAAATAAAGCACTCAACATGTCTTTGCTTATGTTCAATATTATATTAATTCGTTTTGTGCTGCATTTAGCGATATAATATTATGTTATTTGGCTGTGTTTTGTCCGTCGTTAAGAATAAAACACTTGACAATTATATTTCTTATGTGGGCACAGTAAAAGAAGAGTTTACTTTGCCTGTATAAATGACGACACTGTGTAATTGTACGCTTTATTGAAAGAAATTGTATTGAAAACCTAATAAAGTCAGTAAATAATACTGTGCCGACTGATAACCTTACGTTCACTACTGTTTTCCAATCGGCCAAGCAAGAACAAAGCAGGGTTTCAATGCGTACACGCATCATATTGTATTACAGTCACTGAACAAACAGTTTGAACTTTATAAAGATTCTATAGTAAATTGTACTGTTCAATGAAGCAGTTCAATCTAGATTTATAATGAAATAGGGACTCTTTTTCAAAATGGCTGAACATTTTCTGATGGGATTGGTGATCTTACACGCTCTTTCAGGTAGGTACAACGATAACATATAAGGCTGCATTCTATAGTACTCATTGATCAGTATAGTTGGAACAATTGGATGGTTTAATTAACTTTTAATGCCCTTGACCATGACTGGTGCAATATCAATATTCCAAGTTGGTGTAGAGTAGACATTAAATGTTGGCATGCTTAAATTACATGATTATTACTACTACTACGTATTCATGAAATGACACGCGTTGTATTGTACATTATGTGTTAACATTGCAATCACTCAGAAAAGTACAAAAACATTGATCAATATAACGTACACAAACCCCAGGACACAAATGTATGCTGGGCCGCCAATGACCAACACTGACAGACCAACACACAGGGAGGGAGAGATGGACAAACGTTACAAATAATCAAAACTATAACTAATTTAAGATTTGGATGAGGTAAGGCGGGGACCTGAAGCCAAATGGCAAGTTTTGACCTCAATGATTATAGGTCAATAAATGCGTATGTGTTGTTCGAGAGATATTAAACAAATCAATGTACGCGCGATGATGTTGATGTGTGAATAATGGCACGACCACGCAGGATCAATATTTGCGCAAGTGCATTGATTTTTCTAATTTTTTCGAGAAACAAAACATATGCATGTATTGACCTAATTCATACACGACACTATACAAATCACATTTTTTCACAATTTGAACATAATTTTGATCTAAACACAACACCAAAAGTAAGTCCCCCCCTAAACAATTTGTCATAACATCGTAAGATAAAACATTTTACCAATAAAACTTAGTTAGAAATAATCATATGACTGTTTCCTAAGTGATGTTTGAAAATGAAAGATTTCCATTGCTTCATGGCTGAATGAGCTCAAATGGAAGACAAAAAATGCCTTCTCAAAAGTCACAACAGTTTATGAATTGCTTCTCACTAATGGAAAAGTACCCTTGGCTGAGCAAAATTTACTGTAATGTGTAATCAATTCATGATCATTCAGCCATGTAAATCCCATTCTTGGCTCAGATATTAGCATAGTGAGTTGTGACTTTTGAGGAGGGCAGTTTTTTGTCTTATTTTTGAGCTTATTCAGCCATGAAGTCATGGACATCTTTCATTTTCAAACACCACTTAGGAAACAGTCATAGGATTATTTTTAACTAAGTTTTATTGGTAAAATGTTTTATCTTACGATGTTATGATGAATTGTTTAGGGGGGACTTACTTTTGGTGTTGTGTTTATGTAATAGCGAATAAAACAAGTTAAGAAGTTTTCTAACACCCGCAGTGAAAATCGGCGAACCCGCGATGCCTGAACAACGAATCAAAACAAAGCGCGTGTTGCGGGCATTGAAGGGCGCGCACGCGGAGTGCATTAGACACTTTCAATGCACTCCGCGTATTTTAGTTTCTTGCCTTCTGATTGGTTTGACACTACTAAGAGTGTAGGCTATGAATAAATATCAAACTAACGTGGAAACCTATGATAACCATAATAGGCGAGTAAGTTCGTACTGCATGCTTACTCCACTGAGGAGCAGCGTTCGAAATAGCGGCCATCCGGTCATCCGAAATGACCAAATCAACCGGCGGATGACCAGTTTTTCTTGGCCGATCATCCGGCGGATGACCAACATTTTGTATATAAAATGATTAAATAGTACTACTAATTTTAACTCAAATATCCATCATTTAAATATATATATACTTCCGTAGTAATTTGTAAACGGTAAAGTTGTTATGAAGCCACATGTTTAGATGCTATGATTTACCTCTGAGTATGACCCCTATTATATACTATCACTGTATGAACTGAATCGTGTCGCTGTGATCGACAATATAGCGAGTACGCTTGCAAGTGCGATTAATTAATTTCAGTATCCAACAACTTTATTTTACTTCCGTGTTTGCAAAATGGCGAAACAACTGACAAATGAAACAAATGACGTTACACAATTTCTTTGGTGGCGCGGACAAGCGGAAAGAAAGTAGCACCAAATTGAAGAGAGCGTCCGACCGCGTGTATGATGTCAACAAGAGGAAGCGCTTACAGCTGGTCGTCCTATTGAGAGACGTACTGAAAGAACGTGCCGACTAGAACAAATAAGTGACTGAAGGAAAAAATAGTAGTTAAAGAGAGGAGATTGTAAAATAAAGAGAAAATTGTTTATGGAGCATAGAGGTTAATGCGGAGTTGTATGTGTATAATATACGAGTGAAACCAAGTTTCACTAGTTTAATAATTTAATATACGAGTTTATATAACCCATGAAAATATTCTATACATCTGATTGGTGGATAATACATTACACAACACAAAATATTTTGGCCTATTTCATGCTTGACGTCATTCCCGGTCATTTTGTGTCTTTCAAAAAGTACTATTGACCGGGCGGTCAATAGTACTTTTTGAATAGACCAAAAATGCGCTCCCTCGTAGGCTCGTGCGATCCCGGCATGGAGCGTCTTGAGAGACCCTCTATAAAACCTGAATGTGATCGTCATTCTACATAAAGTTTTCTATAATTTCTACAAATCTAGAAGGCCCGCTAGAAGGCCCTACTGGGTATAAACAATACATCGATGCCACCACCATCTGCGTGTACGGACTCCGCTCAGTGCACAGCAAAAGAGGAATCGCTTCAAAACAAGTAAACAAGTCGTCTGCATTGCATTATTATTATTTGGCACAGATCTTTTATCGGCTGAATTAACATTTCATTTAATCTTAGTCATGAATCATAAATATTTGTTGTAAATTCACCTGAGGTTGAGGGCATTCTGCAACGAGGTCTAGACCTCTATCGATGAGATGAGTTCAGCATCAGAGTAATTATTCCTCGGCGACTTGCTCGGAGTAAACTAACTTTAAAAAGTAAGCTTATTTTTGATTTTGTCGAGAATCGACTAGCATATTCACTAAGAAAGATGTGTTCAAGTGTGAATATTTTCATGCGTTATATAAAACAAATATGGACTGCTCTTTATTCGTGAAATGGGGTGAAATATTGTCCCTCGGTGATCTGGAGACCGTAAGCCTACTATTTTCCCTCAGCCTCCGGCTTCGGGAAAATAGTAGGCTTACGGTCTCCAGATCACCTCGGGGCAATATTTCACCCCATTTCCCTCATGAGCACTCCATATTTGTATAATATTAAACAATATATATATTATGTATGTGTATATATGAAGACTCGCCTAAAATGTGATTTTTGAGCTTGCCACTGAAAAATGCGGATATCCAAAAATATTGGCGGATTACCAAAATCCCAACATAGGTTATCCGGTGGATAACCAATTTATTTTTCTTATTTCGAACGCTGCTGAGGAGCAATGTCCATTGATTAATATAACATAATTTGTAAGTTTGTAAGTAAGTAAGTAAGTTTGCCTAGCAACGTGGTACTGTGCTTTATATTGAACTTGGTAGTGTTAAGCAGTATTAACTTGGATGTCTAGTAGGCAACATCAGTTACTAAAATTGTGCTATACTTATAGTTGTAAACTCATCTAGTTCAATATCTTCTGTATATTTCTTACTACTTCTTACACACCAAGTTGGTATATCTTCTTTTGCATTTTACATTTTTGAGATAGCCTCTTGTATCAGTTTTCGAATCATTGGCGTGTTTTGTTCTCGCGATTGTTGGTTTCATGTTTGTGATTTTCTTTTTGTTATGGGTGGATAAAAAAAGACATCCGAGGCTCGAACTCCACCTCACTCTCTTAAGTGTGTATGAACACTGCCTAGACTTGATAGAACCATTTCAAGCGTTTCTTTCGGTTCAAAGGTCAAGAAATGTGAAAAATATTGTTCCTGTGTGTGGATTGGTTGGAATGATTGCAAAATATCAAGTTGTAAATGTTGACGTTTTTCTTGGTCCTTTGAGCTAAAAACAATTCACAGTCAGCTGATAAGTTATACCACAAATCTTGATTGTTTCTTGGTACTAAATTATATGAATATGGACGCTTTTCACGCGCAATCGTTGTCTGCAAACATTATTTAACTTCATCACCAATTTGGGAATGTTTTTTGAAAACAACTTGTTTTGTTTCCTATTTACAAATAATAGCCGCATGGCAAGTGTTAAGCCGTTGTTTCCCTTAAAGGCATATTATATATGTGATCTTTTCCAGATTCATGATTTATTTTAGAAAGTATATTTTCTTGCAGATTTACATTTCTGATCATAAATCGTACATACATTCCAAGTTACAGAGCGATACGATTCCTAATTACCTCAAAATCATGGTTTTAGAGTGAATTTAGAGTGAAAATATAAACTGTCGTGTTATCCCGACAGTTTATTTTCACTCTAAAACCATGATTTTGAAGTAATTAAGAATCGTATCGCCCTGTAACTTGGAATGTATGTACGATTTACGATCAGAAATGTAAATCTGCAAGAAAATCTGCTTTCAATTTTTTTTTCGATGTTTTTTTTCAAAGATCACATAATATACCTTTAAATACTATTATTAACTAAATAAAATAATACTTCTTCACAATCAGGTGCCAAAGGTGTGTCTGACTTCACCTGTGTAATCAATCATGCGAGGACAGATATTACAGGAGACGATAATTTGTATATCGGTGGATATAAGAGTGTAGACGATATATTGGCTATTGTAACATTTGGACGTACGACTAATACAGGAACTGGTAATGGGCTACCAACAAGCTCAACACAAGAAGATCACTCAGTTTGGGGCAATCAAGCCAGGATACTAGAAATGCCACAGACGGGTGGTCTGGAGAGGCTTGGCGCGTTTTACTGTCAAGCTCAGAAAGACGGCGTCACGGAGAGAATTCCAGCTATTATCATGGCTTCTAATAGTAAGTTAGGTTATTTGCGATTAATATTATTATATAAGAGTTCCAGTTTCAGACCGCTTGCATATTAATATATTTGAATGATGTGCTTCGAAAGCAGTTAAGCCTTGATAGGGCATACATTCACACATCCATCTATCCATCCATCCATCCATCCATCCATCCATCCAATAAGTTAGTTAGTTAGTTAGATAGTAATAGTTAGTTAGTTAGTTACTTAATTAGTTAGTTAGTTAGTTAGTTAGTTAGTTAGTTAGATATGTAAATAATAAACAGACTACTTCAAGTGAAACCACGAAATATAATGGTATGCTTAGATGCCACTGCAGTTAGTTAGTTAGTTAGTTAGTTAGTTAATCAGTTAGTTAGTTACTTAGTTAGTTAGTAAGTTAGTTAATTAGTAAGTTAGTTAACTGATTAGTTAGTTAGTTAGTTAATTAGTTAGTTAGTTAGTTAGTTTGTTAGATAGTTAGTTATTGAGTTAGTTAGTTATTGAGTTAGTTAGTTAGTTAGATATGTAAATAATAAACAGACTACTTCAAGTGGATCCACGAAAGATAATGTTATGATTAGATGCCACTGCATTTAGTCAGTCAGTCAGTCAGTCAGTCAGTCAGTCAGTCAGTCAGTCAGTCAGTCAGTCAGTCAGTCAGTCAGTCTTTGTATTTGTATTTGTATTTGTATTTATATTTGTATTTGTATTTGTATTTGTATTTGTATTTGTATTTGTATTTGTATTTGTATTTGTATTTGTATTTGTATTTGTTATTCATTCGATTAAAGGTGTTGTTACTCCTCAAAGATTTTCGCAAACAGTTAGCGTCGGAGATGATGTGACATTGTCTGTGATAACAGACATAGTGAGTATCAGATGGCGACTTAATGGGATTGAGATTGGCGCATGGGATGGCCAGAAGAGTGTGCCGCGTTCTAATGTTCAAGTTAACCACGGCGGCATATATGAATGTTACCAGGTCGGCAATCGTGAAGAAGGGCGACATGCTATATTTCTTCTAGTGGTTAGAGGTACATGTACATTATAATTCTTCATAATAATTAATTATCGGAATGCGCTAATGGATCCGAAAATGTTTAGATGGCTGTACAAAATGAGAAATTCCATCCATTCTCTCTTCCTATTAATATTTCAAATTCAGCATGTGCATCCAGAAAATGGGGAATACCTGCATGTACCAATGACTGTCCTGCATGTTTCAATGGCGGGATCTGCGATGAGCGGTCTGGCATCTGTGTATGTGCACCTGGATTTACTGGGATCAACTGTGAAACAGGTAAACTTTAAAAATAAGTTTGGAGGGGGTACCATTCATTGACGGAATAGCCTATGTTGGCATCTCATCTGGTTAATACTTGTTGGGATCTCATGAATCCTTTTTTTAGGATATTGCTGTTAATGTGGCAACCCCCATTAGACTTGGCAACCTAGCCCCTCACTCCCTCTAACATGGCGATTCCAATATTATTAAATAATAGTACTCCGAGAATATGAATCATATGAGGTATCATAACGCAACAGTACCTATTTATTTTTGTTATTAGTTCATGGAAGTAACAGATGGGGTCAAGATGGAACATTTAGGTGTAAGCGTGATGGCGATGATCCTCATAGTACAGCATGTCGAGGGTTTCTATTCTGTCTTCTACACCCATACGGATGTTCATGTGCAGCCGGGTTTCATGGGATAGACTGCGATCAGGGTAAGCATGTTAACTAACTAAGTCTCTAACTAACTAACGAACTAACTAACTAATGTGCACAGTTAGTTTCGTCGTAACAATACCTAGTTAGTTAGGGTCAATACATCTCTGCGATGTCTCACTCACCACTGTGCTGAAAAGAGGAACAAACAATAAATGTATCATTAAATTAATGTACTACAGTATTACATTGATGGGTTTATAATTCATATACTATATAGATTGCCAGCAAGGTACTTATGGGGCCAACTGCGAATCAGATTGTCACTGCGCTGAAGGTGTGTCGTGTCTTCCAGACACAGGAGAATGTGTTAGTGAGCAATGTCATCCAGATTGGTTTGGAGTCAATTGTCAAGGTAAGGATCATTTTGTTAACCATGGTGTGTCTCTAAAACATAGGATGTAGTGATGTGCGATTTCAAAAACAGCTTGAAATACCAAGGTAAGTGCCCCGTCTGCAGGCTGCTGTCATATGGATGGTTGTTAGAGCTAAGCCGTTATTCATTTTACAATAATTGTAAGAAGTTCAATTTGTTTCCCCTATCAAAATGTTGAATTTGAAGCAAAAGATAAACGATATACTCTGAATTATAGTCAATCGTTATAGACGTGTGGCATATGCTTCAAACAAAGTATAGCTTATGACTCGGCGTCAATCATATGTGATACTGCTGATCATCATTGATATTCTAATGAGAACTTTATGTTCTTTTTCTTTTCTTATTTCAACATAATGTTCACAACTCCCCTCTACTCTACCCGTCTTCACCGTAGATAGATGCCCAGGTAAGCGTCCTCCTCCTCCTCCTCCTCCTCCTCCTCCTCCTCCTCCTCCTCCTCCTCCTCCTCCTCCTCCTCCTCCTCCTCCTCCTCCTCCTCCTCCTCCTCCTCCTCCTCCTCCTCCTCCTCCTCCTCCTCCTCCTCCTCCTCCTCCTCCTCCTCCTCCTCCTCCTCCTCCTCCTCCTCCTCCTCCTCCTCCTCCTCCTCCTCCTCCTCCTCCTCCTCCTCCTCCTCCTCCTCCTCCTCCTCCTCCTCCTCCTCCTCCTCCTCCTCCTCCTCCTCCTCCTCCTCCTCCTCCTCCTCCTCCTCCTCCTCCTCCTCCTCCTCCTCCTCCTCCTCCTCCTCCTCCTTTTCGTCATCGTCATCGTCATCGTCATCGTCATCGTCATCGTCATCGTCATCGTCATCGTCATCGTCATCGTCATCGTCATCGTCATCGTCATCGTCATAATCATCATCATCATCATCGTAATCATCATCATCATCATCATCATCATCATCGTCATCGTCATCGTCATCGTCATCGTCATCGTCATCGTCATCGTCGTCGTCGTCGTCGTCGTCGTCGTCGTCGTCGTCGTCGTCGTCGTCGTCGTCGTCGTCGTCGTCGTCGTCGTCGTCGTCGTCGTCGTCGTCATCGTCGTCATCGTCCGTCGTCAACTGACCTAATAATTTGGTATTACTGTTCAATGGGACTAAGGGCCATGCTCTACTGCCATTATGAGGTATTGCGTGTCTTATAACCTGCAGCATTGTCCTGAGTGGCAGGAACATACGCCTGAGTAGAACCAATATGAAATCTGCGGCTTGCAAACTTAATCCACGTAGGGCCTATAGCATAAATGTGGAGATAATACGGAATGATGCAACTGAAAGCAATATTGGTCGATAGTATTAAAATTAATCAAGAACGTCTTATCATTCATTCATTTGTAGAACCCGGGCCAGTAACGGATCTCATGGTGTCTCAAACTTCCTCACCATATGAACTATCCGTGTCTTGGTTGGAATTGATAGAAGGCCAATGCATTGTTGGCGAATACATCATTCGATACACCCTTATCAACCAAGATCAATGCAAAGAAGAGATTGAAGAGACGATTCAAATGAAAACCAGTGATCTGATGGTGGTTTTGGATAATCTGTACCCATATTCTACATACCGGGTATCTATCTCAGCCGTGAACTCTGCAGGTGAAGGGATGAAGTAATTCATGAATCAAACAACATATATAGCAGGTTTGTATGGACCATTGTGGACAGTACATTGATCATATTATACTTGAACACCCTTATATTAACCTCAACCTTCCTAGACCTTACAAAACCCGATAGTGCTACAATCTTGTACCCCATCAATATTGTGCCACTTTCAGCACGCTCAGCGCGTGGTTCAACTGATAGTTTAATTCACAAACACATGCCCGGGGAGTTAGGGTTAACGAGTGACCATTTACTATCGGTAATATAATTTTATTTTCAGAGCCCTCATTGGCGCCATCCAATGTACGTGACAGTGTTATCGGGTCAACTATGCTGAGTATGCAATGGTTGGAAATACCCTGTGGTTCGAGACACGGTGAATTATCTTACATATACCGTCTTAAGAACCAAACAGACGAGGTTGTAAGGACGGGTGTATCCCAATCAACGAGTGTTACAATGACAGACTTGGAACCCATTACACGTTACACATTTCATGTAGCGGGCGTTACTGAGACAGGTAGTGGTCCATGGTCAGATCCATATGATACTGCAACAACACGACAAGGTAGATTTAATTGAAGGTTAGACTGTACTGCAAAACCAGTATATACCATTCGTATGGCTCATACGTATAACGCATACACCTAGCAACAAAAGTCCCTGACCAGGTGCTTTGAGGTTGGCTAATTCAAAATAGATAATCGGTACCAAAATCTGAGACATACATTAAATGAGCAAATTTCTTCTCCGCAATTTGATACCTCATTCAACAAAATCGAATGGATACTTTTCAAGTTATGGCGGTTTCAATGACCGCGCGTAACAACAGCAAAGTTGCACAAGGTATTATAGGAAATCATTGATTTGTGTGTGATTACGCACTGTTGGTGTGTGTAAAGATAGCAAAGACTGTCATTCTTCACAGCTCACTCCAGACCCATTCATCCAGATAGCACAGAGTTATGACAGTAATCACACACAAATCAATGATTTCCTATAGATGAGGTGACCGTTGTTTACATCCAATGTTTATCAACAAACGCAACGGTCGATGGGACTGGACTGTCGATACACGCTTGAGGGAACACCATATAACCACAACACTGTCCGCTATGCCGTATTGCCCTTTATAATGCTTTGGCGTGAGTTTTAAAAAGCACGGGTCCTAAACAAAACAGGATGCGTTCGCAAACTGCCGGGCAAAGAACAATGGCAACTAGCCACGTTTTGCCCGGTGTGACGTCACCTGTCACCCCATCTATACCTAGTGCAACTTTGCTGTTGTTATGCGCGGTCATTGAAACCGCCATAACTTAAAAAGTATCTATTCGATTTTGTTGAATGAGGTATCAAACTGCGGAGAAGAAATTTGCTCATTTAATTATTATTTCAGATTTTTGGTACCGACTATCTATTTTGAATTAGCCAACCTCAAAGCACCTGGTCAGGGACTTTTGTTGCTAGGTGTATGGTAATTGTACGTAAGACTTTTACGATCGGTGGAAAATAAATATATTTCACACCATATTTTGTACTACCACCCGTTAAAAATTGAACTCGATTCAGGTATTTATTTGTTATCACAACAATATTTGCTGGTTTCTGTTCAATGTTCTTGGGTGCTTGTTATTATCCTGAAAATGAAAGTACAAAATTATGTACCACGTGCAAAATTTCATCTTTCTTCTTTTTCACTTTATCGTGCCAAAGCTGAACACAATTCTTAGCACAGTGTTGCACTCAGCCACATCTAGAATAGTTCTCTCCTTATACAGAAGAGGGCATCTTAGTAGGCGATCCATAGTTTTTGGTTCAGGCTTGAGGCGATCGAGGCATTTCCATTCATTCATTATGTTCTACCAACTGACAACTGAGCTATCGAGAACAATTGGTATCGAAGCACTATAAATGCATCTAAAGGCTTAGGGTTCAATTTCCCACATTTTCCCCGCTTCTCATGCGACAAGCAAGATGGAGAAATGATATAAATTATATCGCATGACGCGTACTCAAGCATGAACTCAATCAGTTCTGTAATATGGATGTCCTTAGTGAGCTCCAATAGCTTTTGGAGGAGGTACTCGTAGTTCTCTATTGTAGGCAGCTGGGAGATCCACGAACACTACTCCAGTATTTTTCCATCCCTGAAAACCATCTTCGATGTACTGGGTGAGGTCAACCTGGCTTGTCGTATACTTGCCGGCGCGAACACCATATCGTCAGCCTACTTCGATAATTGCCTAAATCACTTTTCAGCAAAATTGAGTTTTTTGCATAAATCATGACTTCATTACATTATGCACATGCTGTTATAATACCTAAGTCATTGACCAATCAAAAGTGTTGATAAATGAAGAGCTTTGTTGCAAAAGGGCCACCAGACTACTCCAACATGTTACTCATTTTGCATTATTGAATTTGCATTGACAAATCCATGGAATTAATCAAATTATTGTATGGCTGTGTTCATCTGTTTCTATATGACTTGGAATAGTGCATCCATGCACGCCAATTGAGGCATCAACAATACAAGCAACATTCCACATAATGAATAGCCATCCATCAATAATGCAAAATGAGTAACAGGTACACAGGTAACAGGTTTCATACTTTTGTTGTTTTCTAAGAACTAGAACAAATGAGTTAGGCAATTATCGAAGCAGGCTGGCGATATTCTTCGGTGATTAGTAGGTCATCGACAACGGGTCCAATTCTGTTGACTGGTTGAGTAACAGTCGTTCAAAGAGTATGTACAGGGTGATTAAAAAAGTGTACTGAAAGTAAAATCATTATTAAAAAATATTTGTTATCAGAATATGAAGGCAGCCAATTTCATATGGCTGCCAAATTCAAGTGGCTGCCAATAGATGCATTGATTCACTAACATCAGCAAAAAGAGCCATGACATTTCATGGTACCGTATACTAGATATGACTATTTTGGATTTTGAAACCGAACACAATATTGAATATTTTACTCACACAGACACAAAAACAAACAAACAAACAAACAAAACAAACTGTGGGGATCAATGTCAACATTTTCCTGATCAATTCGTCACTCTTACATGTATATAGGGTATACATACTATCTAATCTGCTCGCAATCAGTGTTTAGACACCTGCTTGTGAATGTGGGAAGATCGTTGGAAAAAAAGGTCACATCAGCTTTTCTACAATATGAAACACAAGATAAAATCAAATGTCCGGACACTATTGAGCAGTTTAGATACATTTGTATATGTTCAGATTTGTATGTCTCCTCACAGAAATAAAGGCACCGGAGAGACTTTCAGACATTGATGACGCTAATTTAACGTCTACAGCTTTTACTACGGTTAGGATCAGAATTCTCCAAAGCACTGATGAACTTGTAACGTAAGTTATATCAATCATGGTATCTTTGATTTGATCCAATTTAAAGGAAGGTTTCGGGACTATTTTGAGGACAGACTGCCTAGCTCATGCTTTATGAGGTACCGCAAAAAGAAACATTTTTATTAAAAACAAATTCTGACCCGATGTGAGAAAGTTATCGATCCCCCATGACTAGTCTAGCTCCTTAGAGACTTACGCGAGAGAAACGTGTAGACAAAGATAAGAAATGTGTTACGAAACTTCCCAATTATAACATAATGTTGGGTTTGCATTTAACATTCGAAAACGCTACCTTCTGAAAGTGCAATATGGTGGGTCATTAATGGTATTGCATCAACCGTTTATGTGTCAAAGAAGTCAAAAAACAAAATAAAGTCTAAAACATACTCACATTAGATTATTTCACAGTTGTCCTTGTCGACTAATAATACTTCATTCGTATGTCTTATTTTTATTGTGAAAATGTATAGAGGATATCAAGTCGGTATTCAGATAAAGAAGACGAAACCCGAAAGGCAGACAAGTCGATTCGGCCATTATTACGATTCCAAAGAAGCGTACGTGGCGGCAGAGTTATCGAAGAGTGACGTCATTCAGAGCCCAGTGTTTCTTGTCGGTGATGGTCACATTTATGGACAGTACTACAACGCTCCACTGAAGGCAAACCAAGCGTACACGTTACACGTTGCCTTTGTCGTCCGAATAAACAACACTGTAAGTCGATTTAGTTTTATAGAGAGAAATTTCTTTTTAGCGTGCTAGACAACACGCTTAGGATATGTGTCTGCGTTTCTTCATTTGTTGACGCAATGCGTTGCCGCATGGTTTTACATGGTGTTGTGATGCGATGCGTGGTTAATGTCTTTCAAACCCGACTGGAACTTTTTCAAATTGTAAAAAAATCACTGCTAAAATAACATTCAGTGGAAAATCACTTAATTCAACTGATACATCCATGATTTATTACATAAACTCATCATTCAGTCCATCACAATTATAACTAGAGCGGTTCTCAGCTTTCGGGTTTCGCGTTTTCTCGAAGTTTAGGAATTGTGATTTTGAACAAAACCTGACTGGGTCCTGTTAGTGAAATGACCCTCGTTAGTGTCAAGGTATAATGGGTGTAATTAGCGAGTCTTAGCCTGAAACTGTACTTGTTTTGAATTGCACCCGTGTCTTCTGCTCACCTGACGTATTATTTTGCATGTTCACTTGATTTGTTGAAACTGAGCGCAGATTCTAAATGATCACATTTATTGTAACATTAATGTTTTCATAACAATGTCACAGGTTTTTGAAGCGTATTGGTCGGAGGGAACAGACATCATCTTGCCGTCCGCTACATGTACTTCTGATAGCAGCAAATACTGTAAGATCAAATACTCCAAAATATTAACAATCTACAATAAAGGTTGTTTCGTTCATTTTAAAGCATCTGTAATATTATGTACACATTTAGTCATAGCAAGTTACAAAAATAATCCTAGATATTTTGCAGAGTATTTCTCAACTTCAATTTAGTGTTAGCTATTTGACTTATACATCAAAGTTATGGTCAATTTAACAATATAAATGATCACAAATCATTGCATCGAGTTAAGTGTCACCTGCCATGTCGGTACCAGGAATGACTGCTTCTAAAAATAATGTTGTCTGATTTCAAACAAGTGTATTTATTCTTTAGCAAAACAAATCATCTGTTGAATTGAAACTAAATTGAAATCAGCAACAACTGCAAAACTCTAATTTGCTAAAAACAAGAGATATTTTCACGAGGGACTAAATAAAGTATATTTTTAATTTACAATCTAGTAATTTACGACTATGTCATCGTAAAAAATAAAAAATAAGGAAAAATATCACTTTAAAACTCAGCGCCACGTTCCGATGTTGTAAGATAAATGCTGCACATATAGTCATCATTAAAGTTCCATCGCCTTTATGTTTTTGAGGATATTGTTTGAACATGTGTTCCGAGTCCAGACTTCGTCTAGCCAATACAGTCTGGCCACGTTATATTTAGCATTTAATGTAGCCCAATTGGGCTAATAATCAAAACTCAAATATAATCTAGAAATCCTATATTGAGACTTTTCCAGGGACTTTTCTCAACATTTTATAAAATGTTACTAAATACTAAACACTAGTTTGTATAAAAGATTGAAATTCAAAGCTAGAATTGTTGTATATAACCTTGCTAAAACATGCTAAAACCTTACAATTTAGGCGTTGGTGGCTTTTTTTTCCAACCATCAATTGGCAGACCTACCGTCCATGGACACATGCTGGTTAACTGTATGCCTACTACAACGCGGTGCCAGCTCAAACACATGCGGTGAAATATATAAAACCGAATTTTCCCGTTATATTATCTCAATTGTCCATTTTTGTACCTTAAATAACGAAAATCAGCCAAATCTACATTTATGAATCTTCACAAGAACCCCCGCTAGTGTGAAAGCCTTCCTTCCAAAATACCAAGTCGCCCAAGCATCAACGGCCGAAGCAGATTTACTCAGAATCGCCGTAGGCAACCCATATGGTGTCGCAATAACTCAGAGAGTTGAGAGAGAGAATTTTAAATGTATAACTGCGAAATGAAATTCTTTTTCATATTACATTGGAGGTATACAACTGAATTTGCTCGTTCGAAAAACAATTTGTGGGTATATTATGTCATTTATTCATTTCTGTTCTTAAAATCACGAAAAATAAACAAAATCTGCATTGAGTAGATTTCACAATGACCTGCACTCTAGTGTGAAGGCCTTGCTACAAAAACCCTAGTCAAAACCATCGTCGGAACTGCCGGAGCAGTTACCCAAAGCGCCGTAGGCACTAGCAGCTTGTGCAATAACTCAATTTGTTGGGATGAAAAAAACTTGATTTGTAACCGCGGATACTGCTCCATAACTGTGGTCAGGAAAAACTCAGAATATACAGGGAACGGAATCATTGCGCCGTAGTTAAGCAGAGATTTGTTTTGACACGTATTGAATGAGGCTATTGTCATATATACTGCTGTGTAGGCCTATGTTTACGTTTGCACACATTCCAATTCATAATAGACAACAATGACCTGTTTGAAATTATTTATCTCCTGAATAATGGTTGTAGTATTTTAAACAAAAAATCTGAATTCTGTGTTTGTCAATTAAAACGACCTTCACAATCGAATCCGGCTAAGAAGCGGTGAACGAATGCTGACGATCCGATGTTTGCTCAAGTTATAGGGAATGTCGGCGGTGTATGGTGGAAATTTGAACGGCGTGGTTGTGAGGTGTGTGTCGGTGGAGGGGTAAGGTGTAGGCGAGGGCTTTTGGCGGTGGACGAATGCGCATGCATGGCGTTAGAGGCAATGTATTTGAAATCATGTGTAGGTGTCCTTAAACGGATGTGGGGAGGGGGGGGGGACAAATATATAGATAAAGATGGACTTAGAGGCAATGTTGGCGGGGTAGGGTGAACGTCAGCGGGGCCGGACCGATGCACATGTCGGCTTAGAGGCAATTTTATTTAAGTTATTGTAAAACATGGTTTTTACCACAACACTGAGAGAACCCCATTACGTTCTTTCGTAATTCGGACTTATAAAAAATAAAAAAGCGTTTTGAGTAGACTTACACTTTTGTATATATTAATCCCCCATTCCACATGAAGCGTCTTCATAAGTGGATATAGATGCCAGTCAATCAACACCCACGACTTAACTGCGATGAGCCTGCAATCATGGTAATAATGGTGAAATATCAGTAGGCCTACTCTCTATTGAATTCTGCTTGCACTATATCACACCTACCCCACCCCAACAACACCCAGCCTGCCCCACAACACCCCAGACTACCCTACCCAGTTTTGCGGTCTGTCCCACTAACAGGGCTTTGTGTTAACAGTCCAGGCAAATGACCAAATCTGGAAATCGGGTTATATTTCCAAATCTGGAAATGCAGTGAAAAATTAAATTTGCAGGTCGTTATTTTGTAAATTGCCAAAGTGCTTCAATTGTGTGGATACTTAATTTTTGCGATTCGAAACCATACAAACATATCATTATACATACACTGCCATTTTTGAAAGTAATTATTTTCGCGAATTTAAGCACTAGCAATTTTTGCGAAATTAAATAGTTCACAAAATAAAGAGTTTTCTGCCTGGTTATTATAAAAAAGGACTAACTCATTCTTGGTAAATCATGTTTAAAAGATAATTCACTAAATATTCACCGTGGCGTTTAAATATTGATCGTGCCGTTTTGAAAATAAAGGAATTACTTGATTAATTAATTAATTTAATTAAGCATTAATTAGTGGATAAATTGTCCTTGGGTAATTATTTTTGCTATTTTATTAATTTGTAGCTATGTATAATTCATTTTAAAACTAAAAAGTACACATTATTGCTGAAATCTATGTAATAATCAAGTTTGTAGTTTTTGAATCAGACCATCATATGCAAAGCATTAGTTTCCAGATCAGGCAATCGATTTCCAGATTAAGCACATTTCCAGATTTGGTCATTTGCCTGGACTGGTTAAGGAAGGGAACCTGAATATTATAAGCCACCCAACTATGGGTGAAATAGTATCACTGCCTTGTGAGTGTGCTAGGGAAAGCGTAGACTCTACTGAGAGGAACAACCCTGATAGTGGGTTCCCGGCAACTCCTCCATCCAATTTCAGATCCAACCATCTCGACTACGTCTTGCCACTGGACCAATGTGTCAATTTAAACTAAGTCACGCGCAAGTAATGATTTCTAGGAATAATTGATATTGTTTTCAATGGGCATAAGTAATAGATCATTTATTGAATATTCTGGACGTTTTGGGCGTATGGTAGTTGAACGTGTGTTGCTTATTCGTGTGTACATCTTGTTTTGGTGGTTTTGCCGATGAATTGTTTGTTACATTCATGACATTTGCGGCAGGTGATAAGATAGATTACCCAATTGGATTTGCAATCCATGTGTTGAGTTATGGGGTAAGATTTCCCTGTGTGTGTGCTCGTATATGTCTTACTTTCGATCATGTGTTCACGACAAATAATGCATTTGCGGTTACATTTATTAGATATACATGTATGTAAATGAAAGATTGTTACAACAATAGGGGACTATCTCAGGGAAGATACTCGCTAGGATGCTGCTCAATTGCTTGATATTGCGCCTGGAAGTTGATATTCTACCAGAGAGCCCGGTCAGAGAGCCAGTTTGGTTTTCGTGTTGGACGGGGTACAGTTGACATGGTGTTTGCTGCCCATTAAGAACAATACCAGGATCTGAACACCACATTTGACAACGGCATTTGACAAGCGTCAGCCATGGGGGGACTGTGGGTGTGAAAGAATATTACCAAATTTGGAATTCATTACTTTATCACCATTATCCGCCACTTCCATGATGGCCAATGATCTTAATGTTGAGCCATCCCCTGTGGAAAGCGCAGTATAAAAACGGTCATATTATTACATTGTTTTTATTATTTCCCTGTCAGCAATGGCTGATGCGTTCAATCCCCTAGATTGTTCCGTATGATGTACTTTACCATGCTGGCAAGATGCGTCCAACAAAGGCAATCCAGGAATCAGCATCCGATAACTGAGCAATGGAAAACTCTTTAAACATACGGCGCCTGAATGCTGTGACTAACATGACTAAAGTCAAGAATTACATCATCCGGGACCTCACGTTTGCTGATGATTTTGCTCTCAATGCCAACTCAGAATCTGATATTCTACAGCATCGCATGGACACTTTCTCCAGAGCATGCGACAACTACGCAACTGGTATCGTCAGAGTATAAAGAAGACAGAGGTAATACACCATCCACCTTCAGGAGAGCCATGTTATGTTCGGCCCACGATACAGTTACATGGGAAACACTTAGCATGAGCTGTTCACATAGATGATGGGATCAAAAGCAGGATAGTAAAGGCTAATACCGCATTTCGAAAATTCCGTCCTAACGCCTGGAATCGCAGAGGCATTCGAGTTTCAACCAAGCTACAGGTTTTAATACAAGGCAGTTATCCTCTGTCCTCTCCACCCTGCAGTATGCTAGTGGGACTAGACCATTTACGGCAGAAATGCCAAAAATGTTGAATCATATCCACATGACCAGCCTCCACAGACTGATTAACATCAAACATCAATCTTACAGATGTCCCGGTTTCTACAATGATTGAAAACTTTTGGCGTGCTGCTTCAAACAAAGGCTTTATAGACGCCGAATTCACTCCCTTGAAATAATATTTGCGGAAACACGAGGTCCGCAAGACCAGGGCAGCAAGTATCGCAATAGCAGCGACTGATCACATGTGCCAAACATGAGGGAGGTGCATCAATGCCCGGATTGTCCTTATTCAGTTATTAGTCATCTCAGAACATATAAAACCAAATTGTGTAACTGATGTCATGATCATCTTCGCTGTGCGACGAGCAAACAACAAATAACAGTATAGACTTGGAATAATCCGAGGTATAGACGCTTGTCATTGTTCTTTCCAAGAAGGTGCTTCCTTGGGTTTTACAATTATGTTGATTGTTTTAATTATGCAATAACATTTTACAATTTTTGGTCCATAGGTAATATTGGATCAACGACGATAACAGCCGTCCTTGTCACAGTAATCGTTGTGATCGTTATATTGGTGCTAATTATTGGGATACTGTCTTGCATATTGAGGTGAGGCATTGATAAACACTATCTGACCATTCGTAATATGAAGGCATTTTATGATGTTACGATATTATTGTTTTTTACGATGGCTAGCTGTAAATCATTGCAACAAAACAGTACCTAATTAATTGCTTTAATACTAAATGCAGTACATTCAAATAACACCAATTTACTCGGAGTGCATCGCCAAAGTTCGTTAGTTTAATACCATATCGTGACTTCGTTAAAACAGGTCCAAGAACAAGCAGCTAAATCAACAGCGCCAAGACAAGACTAAATCCACGCCATCGGAGGAGTTAGCAAGCACTACCGGCGCACCTAGTCAGCAGATTAAGATGTCACTAGAGGGCCACGTGGAATACAAACCTAACAGCTCAGAGATGGAGATTCAAAATCGTCCTGTAGAACAGGGGGATGATTATTACGATGAGATACCGGTTTCTGAGTACACGTATGCTGATGATACCACTCTTTTTAGCGCCGGTGGTGGGAAGCGAGAGGAAGGTGGGGCTTACATTAACGACTCTGTTGTAGCGCAACGTGGGCCACATAACAAACTTCCGCCGCAGGAACAACGAGTTCTTTAAGGAGATTCAATTTGAGAGTGAAAATGCATCTTCGTCACTGAATCTTGACTTCATTAATGTTAATTTTTTTTAATTTTCCATGGCAACTGAAACAAACATACCTTTCCGGAATACGTAACCATTCAAAACAAATGCTCGTTCATCATGTTCATGTATAATACAAACTTAGGTAAAAGTGAATAGAGTTTTGTAAATATTTAATTATGCCTGCCTGTATATTTGGCATTTTATACAGGGTGAGTCAGAGAAAACGGGCGTGACGTGTTTATTAAAATCCTTATAATTTTGGAGGGTTAACAATAATAACTTGAATACAAAAAAATAATAATTCAACCATCTACGTACTAACAAACGTATTTATTTTGTATACACTAATAACACGGTTAGCCATTATTTTTCATTCTAATAGCTAAGTAGATATTAACCCTAGTCCTACCGAGCCATTCCCCCCTAATAAAATATAAGCGGACGAGATGCAGAGTATGCTTATTTTGGTACCATGGAATAGCTATAGGTACCCTCTTTCCATGCAAAGCAAGACAAGTACAAAGAACTCACGTATGACGTCATATGGAACTCATAACACTTGATTATAAGTGAGGGAAATGGTGTTTCTAACATAAAATATAGGATTCAATACTATAATATTAACATATTGTTTAAATAAAGGTTTTAAAATATTGTAAGGTGGCGACCCCTACCTTAGACTTTGACGGTTTATCCTACCCCCGGGTATGGTGCGCCACCGGGACATTTATATTGAGATAATACGAATCGTGTAGGCGGAATTCATATTTATAGTAGCGGTAGCGCCCTCACCCGATGCTGGATAACTGTAGTTTTGATGCGAATTATCTGTTTTTTTGCCTGATTAAGCTTTACCCACAGGGTTCATTCGATGCAATACGCTATGGTATGGTTCATTTGATACAAAAAGAGAAAATTAAGCTTAAATAATGAAACATTGAAACTAATACGCGCAAATTATTCAAAATGTTGACTGCAACATTACTCATCTGATACATATGTCGGTGAAACTACGAACAAACACTCCGCACTAGACTTTATGACCTGCTCTCTGACATCCGTACCAAAATGGAAATCACTCATCATTGCGGGGTGCGTAGTAAATTATAATTACGTTTATTCATAACAATTATCGCGCCTTTACTGCGCAGTGGGTTAAACAGATTGGATACATCTTTTTAAAGTAAAATGTATTATACATTTAGTTAATTTTTACCTCTTTTTTTCTCTTTATAGTGTTGATACCTGTAGATGCGCGCAAAGTGCAAACAGATTTTCAGTTTTTAAGCTAAAATGGTCCTGGAAAACTTTCCTGAAGCCATCTTGTTCAGCTTGAATAATGAAACATTGGAACTAATACGCGCGAAGCGCGCAACATTCGGCATTTCTAAAATTTAAAGGGTCCAGTATGACGTTTTGGTTTGGTTCGAGGTCCATTATAATGTTGAAACATGTAGAAAGAATGCGCGCGAAGCGCACAAAGATTTTCAGTTTTTAAACTAAAATGGTCATGGAACACTTTCCTGAAGCCATCTTGTTTTTGTTGAATAATGCTAACAAAACATGGTCAAATGTTCAGTATAGGCATGATAGGCCTACAGCCTGTATGTCCGACATCGACATATACCTATACCATTACGTGAGATATCGATTGTGCCCCTGGTGCACACACAAATCCTGGTCTCACGCAAATAACGACAGTTGTGCTTATTGTCTTAATTATAATGATAATTTGCATTGTTCAAGTCGAAGTTAGGATAGAGTCTACTTATAAGTTCTTACTTTGCATTGACACCTAAACGTTGAAGTTGGACTTACTTTTGCGATAGACTGATAGTGGGCTTGCAGAGTCTACAATTAGTACAATGAGAGCAATTGGCCTACATCAACTTACATAATTATAGGCGAATTATATAATATTTCGTAACCTATGTGCCAACATGATTGGCCATTGGCGACATTATTGACTTGGATTTGCATTGACAACGACAATGAAATAGGCCTAGTTAGTATAATTAAAGAGCAATACAGGTCCCACACATTGGCCGTTAGGCCTAGCCTATACTATTCCGACACAATTTTTGTGCGTGTCTTGACAATGAGCAAAACAAAGACTTGGGCCTAGGCTGTGTTCATGTACGTACGCCGACACAAAATCTCATAAAAATGGGCTCGTTCACAGTGCCTACAAATTCATATGCCTACATTACCTTTGTTCATTTTTGATTTGATATGTGTTAACATTAAACATATATGCCGACACAACATTATCATTTGCGCATACGATAATTGTTATAGGGCTTTCTTTCGTTCTTCCCCTTTTCCTTTCTTTCTTTCCTCTTTCCTCGATCCTTTCTCTTTTTTTCTTTCTTTTTTCTTTCTTTCTTTCTTTCTCCCCTTTCCTTTCCCTTTTTCTTTCTTTCTTTCTTTCTTTCTCCCCTTCTCTCTTTCCCTTTTCCTTTCTCTTTCCTTTTTTTCTTCCTCCCTTTTCTTCCTCCTTCCTCTGATTTGCCCACAGCACCATAATTTTCCCGACAGATTTGATGAATGGGGGGTGTGTACACCCCCCCCCCCCCCCCCTCTGGGGACGCCCTTGGCAGCAGTAGCCACAGCAGCAGCAGCAGCAACAGCAACAACACTGACACCAGTAGCAGGAGGAGGAGGCGCCGACGGAAGAGAAAGACCGGAGTACGATTTCAGGGGTTTTGATGTGGCGATCACGTAGAAAACACCAAGAATTCAAGGATAACCGCATATAGTTTATAATTTCCTTTCTAAGTATGTATCTTCTTTATGAAGTCGCAATGAAAATCCGAAGTCCGACTAACAAAGAAGTTTTGAACCCTTGATGTAATTGTGTATAATAACCCAGGCCTACATTAGGCCTACGACCAAAATTCGTCAATATTCACCATAAAAGGAAGACGTTGCGTGTTTTCTTCCTTCTGAACGCTAAATATATCAACAAAAGCACCCTATTTAAGGGGTTTGCGACCAGATACGGAACGCGCACAGTACGCTCAAGCCGATTTGCCAAGTGTTTATATGCCAGCGCATTCTATCGGTAGCGCTTGTACTTAATTTCAAAAAATGCACTCCACACGCGCAGCGTTTATGAAATAAGGCAAAGTTGTAGGGCGTTTGTAAAACACGTACTCGCGTGCGCGCGTACGTACGTACGTACTTACGAATGATCATTCTGAAATCTCCCTACTACTTGTACCATTTATTATTTGTAATAAAGCGCAATCGGCGAGGACGAGGGTTAAAATAGACAAAAAAAAGGAAGATGAGGGATTTGTGGTTAAGATTCATTAAAAGCCTAAAAAGATACATGCCCATAAAGATTGGCCGGACGCGATGTTGCATACCCCCAACTCTCCTAACACGAACTAACCCCATTCTTGATAGGTCGATAGGCTAAAAAAGTGTGGTATGATCCTGATAATATCGTCATAACATCGGCTAACTTTAACCTAGGATAATGTAATTAGATAGTTATTAAAATATGTATAGGTTTTCATTTACATTTTCAATTCGTTATTCTCTCTCTTTAAATTAGACCTATTTCAAACAACAATGAACATTATTGTCAATTTAGCAGTCGTGTATGCACATCGCTGAATATTGATATTTTGTTAACATTAATTGATGTAATTACAATTGACCTTAAGTATGCAAACATAATGCCACCCATTTACTTAAGTAGATCAAATGTCGGTCAAATTTACAGGTTAAAGGTATTGAATCAAAATATAATTGGGCCAAAAAACCCAACAAGGTTGTCTCAGATGATATGAGAGACTGAAAATCTAATGCGGTCTGCGGATTTTTTAAATTTTATTTTCAATTCAGTCCTGAAATCTACCTGAATGTTGAAAAAAAATGGAAAAAAGAGTTAATGCGGGCGGGTCGCGATTTTTTTTTTCGTACATCAAAAAAACCAAAATTTATTTATTCCGTTTTAATACGAAATAAAGCAAAATTCACTGAATAAAATGATTTTTTTACATTTTTAATCAAATGAACTGATTTTGGTTTTTTTGATGTACGAAAAAAATAATCGCGGGCGGGTCATCTGAGACAAACCATTATTTTTTTCTTGGTCTTATGTCTAAATTCTTTTTTAAGACGCATTCATAAAATCAAAATTTATTATCCGACATTCGTTACATGTTATGAAGCGGGTATACGTATACAATGCATTAATAAGGGTCTACTTATCCTCCATAAACCACCGATAAAATGTCAACAAGTTTAAACTATTTTTTGTTTCGTTGTAATACTTAAATGTAGGTTACACAGGTGCACCATTTCCCTTATTTATCATTTCCATTCATAAACGTTGTAATTCCGTCGCATACATATTATTTATTCTATGAATACCATATGTACGTGTTCATTTTTTCGCGACAAGCAGTTAGCTCAAACAAAACCACCAAAATGTTAAATGTAGGTTACATAGGTGCACCGGTTCCTTTATTCATCATTTCCATTTAACGTTTTAATTCCGTCGCATACATAAGCTCATCAACATTATAAGAACGCCGTATCAACGGAGGACATGCTATAAAAACTAGAATCAAATTGATAAAGTCAATCTTATCATCTAATCAAATTTTTGACGCGGGAATCAATTACCAAATACCACAAAACACAGATGTTGGTGAACATACATATGGCCTTGTGTTTTGAACTCACCACCCAAAAAAGTGGCGGCGTTGCATTTTTGTGACGAATCATCCATCTCTCTCTATTAACTCAACAACAAATACATATCAGACGTAGAGCTTGACTGTAAGGTATATGTTCGTACAGATATGAGGTAGGAGGGGGGGAGTTGGTGACCACTAGAGGGAAGTAAATACGTGTGTGTGTCAGTTACAGTATAAATCACTTTTGAGAGAGTTAGGGAGTGTTCAGAAATACTTTAGTGGGGAGTTGGCCAAAACGGGGGAGTGTCTAAAAAGTTTGAAGTCTCAAAAAGGGGGACTAAAAAGTTGTCCCTACTGAGGAGGGAGGGTCAAAATATTAAGGCCAAATAGGTAGTCGTTAACGGTAAAAATACCAAAATTGTCTTCGCTACGCGCAAGAAAATACTGCAATATTAACATTTCTATAACAAATTATACAGATTTCCGCACGCTCCGCGCAAATCTTTGTAAAAACATTGTGCCGACAGCAGAATTTGTTACACAAAATGTGACTAACCAGTGTCCACAATTTGTACTTGAAAACTGTTGATAAGGGTGATCGTCAACAGGGTTAAAGGCATATTATGTGATCTTTTCCAGAGAGCGCCCTCTATTCATGATTTGTTTTAGAAAGTAGATTTTCTTGCAGATTTACATTTCCGATCATAAATCATACATACATTCCAAGTTACAGAGCGATACGATTCCTAATTACCTCAAAATCATGGTTTTAGAGTGAATTTAGAGTGAAAAATATAAACTGTCAGGATTCCGACAGTTTATTTTCACTCTAAAACCATGATTTTGAAGTAATTAAGAATCGTATCGCCCTGTAGCTTGGAATGTATGCATGATCTATGATCAGAAATGTAAATCTGCAAGAAAATCTGCTTTCTATTATTTTTTCGATGTTGAGGGCGTTCCCTGGAAAGATCACATAATATACCTTTAAATACACATTTCCGCGCGCTACACGTGATTTTAAACGCAGTTGACCAAATTTCTGCGCGCTCCGCGCGCGTCTTCGTAAAAACAACGTGCAGACAGCAGGATTTGTTATACAAAATGTGACTAACCAGTGTCCACAATTTGTACTTGAGAACTGTTGATGAGGGTGATCGTCAACAGGGTTAAATACACATTTCCGCGCGCTACACATGATTTTGAACGCATTTTGTGAAAACAACATGCAGACAGCAGGATTTGTTATACAAAATGTGACTAACCAGTGTCCACAATTTTTACTTCAGAACTGTTGGTAAGGATAATCAACAACAGGATTTTGCACGCTACGCATGATTTTGAACTCATTTTTTACATTTTGTATAGCACCAAGTTGACCAAATTGTTCGTGCTCCGCGCAAATATTTGTGAAAGTATTGTGTAGAGGACTTGTATACAAAGAGTAACTTTCTGCAATTGGAAAAAAGAAACCGTTTTTAAAAAGGCTATAACATGATAAATACAAATCACCGAAAAATACAATTCGGAGGCTTGAAAGATATGTTTCAAGTGAATTTAAAATGTTGCAAATTGATTGCCAGCTACACACAGTTCTGACTGTAAGCATCAAAGAACATCAAATGTCTATCTACATCTGACAGTAGGGGGGGGGGGGGGGGGGGGGGGCGTCAAAAAGGTTTTTCACCCTGTTAAAGGGGAGGGGTCAGAAAAGTTTGTCAATTTGTAAGGAGGTCCAAAAAGTTTAGACACCGACAACAAAAATTGACCACCTCCCCCCGCCCCACCAAAGTATTTCTGAACACTCCCTTACTTGAGTCCTTATAGATACTGACACATCAAGGAAGGATATGGTGCGCAGTGATCGTGATAAAAAAGTGAAGGTTATGGTTGGATGAAAACTATTAATAAGTGATATGAAGTCATCTATTTTGCCTCTGTGTAAATCCAAATGAAGAAGATGTCATCGTCATATTCTGGCGTGAGATTGGGCAATAGTACTGGTCCCCATCACGCTACAGATACTCTGCTAATAGAACTCCAAAATTCAAACGAGTTATTAGACAGTATGAGTTCAATAAACGAAATGATGGTAGGTGTTGGATGGTGCGGGTATCAAGGAGGGATTTCTTGTGCGTTATATCGGTGTGCAGGCCTGTCACATCGGCCGAGCAGAGCAAACTATACCGGGAAACTATAGTCAGGAAGTGACGTGGACCCAAGAATTTCAAACAACTACAACGTTATATGAAGTTATACGAGGGTCGTTCAATAACTAATGAAAGTGATCATGGTATGGGATGCATGAGTGATTCTATTGAGGGATAATGTGATCAATACAAAGTATGAACCTTTGTCTTTCAAACAATACAGTTTTGGATTTATAAGTTTGAATTATGACGTCATAGCATTGTCTCAAAGTAAGTACGCTTGGGACACTGCTAAATCAGTTATTTGGCAGTAAATTTGAATTGTTTGTATGAAACATGTGGTAAGAAGATTGCATAACATGACACCAGAAACAGGTAAATCCTAATTTCTTTCGCGTAAGTACGATAAAAAAGACCATAATTTTAATCCCTGTGTAATTTGATATATGTAGTATAAGAGGAAACGGTAAGGAGAGGCAATTGAATAAAAAGTATACAAATATCAGTATTTCAAATAGCCAATTTAATTGAAAAATGCCCAGTAAGTGAATCACTAATATTGCGGAAAAACAAACAATTTAGGAAAAATCCTAGCAATTAACCAGTTTTGGAGATTCCATATAATAGCTTACTAAATATCTGAACTTATTCGCATGAAACCTGCAGAAAATATGCGCATGCGCAGACGGCAGATAATTTTGAACTGGGCCAAAAATGGCTCAAATCATGAAATTTACCAGATAAAAGCTTACTGTGCCTTCAAATTTTAATCAGAAATAATGAAAAATGCTTAAATCAATGTGTATAAATATTGTAATAGTCAAAATGAAGATATACATGAATGTATCAATCAAAGATGGCTGCCACAACCTCTCTTATTACTGTTACCGTTAGAGCTACTAGATAAGTATTGTTAAAGTAATCGTCACATAATTTCAATGGTTTGAGGACATTTTATGAACAGCTCCTCTTTAAATCCCCACTATTATTGCTTTACATCCCACAACAATTTACTAAATTATAATCCCTCCATTGTTCTTTATCCTTTGTTGTTTTCTAAGGTATATTATTGCGGATTTTGCTAAATAAAAGCGTATTTGAGATGGTCCCTTCTTGGTTTGTATTAAGGAATTCAGATCTAAAAAAGTGTTAAACAGAGATAAGTGTGTGTTCTAACTATGTGCCAAGTGTTATCTGTTTTTATGCTTGCATTGCCGAGATATACGCAAATGTATCAATCAACCCATATTCAACATATTACATATCCAGCCAAATAATTGACATATTTCAGTCAGTGTCTGAAACCTATTGTTTTTATGTTAATGACGTTACATAACCAAAGGTATCTAACAATCCAAAAGTGTATTGATTGAAAGACAAAGGTTCATACTTTGTATTGATCACATTATCTCTCAATAGAATCACTCATGCATCCCATACCATGATCACTTTCATTATTTATTGAACGACCCTCGTATGATGGCAAACTTACACAGAATCGTTTAACATCAACTATGTTTATACAACTTGACATGGAAAGAAAACAATTTGTCGGTCGCGACCTACCCATATTTTGTTTAAAATTTGCTTGAATGTTCTTTTTTCAAAAAATCAAAATTGACTTTATTATACTATGTGTTTATTATCTAAAGATTTTTTTTTTAAATTGTGAACGTGTTGATTTTAAACGATTTCAAATGTCAAAAAATGTCAAAGAAAAAAGAATACTCACCCAACAGACTCTCTCGCCTGTCATCAAAATGTAAAAACACGTGTGTGCTCCCGTTGATGGGGCGTCAATGAAAGGAAACGAATGACAAACAAGTAGTCGGGTATCTACAGAGGGTTAGTGTGCAACCCCCCTCCCCCCCCCAGGACTCCCCCAAACCAACTTTTTTTACTTCCTATTATGATCCTAAGACATAATTAGGATGTTAAAAAAATATATTCATAATGCTAAGGGGTTATGCAAGATGGCGTCCAAAAACTATACTCTGATCGTACATGTTGGTTTATAATATATGCCAATATATAGAATTTTACCAATTTTGGCGGCCATTTTGGAGGCCATCTTGAATTTAGATGTGTTAACAAAGCAAAAGTTCTTGATATGAGTGTCTAGTGGTCTAATACATACATCCCACTATTAAAACTATACTTTCGCTATACAATTTGATTGCTATATGTCATTTTATGAGATTTGACCAGTAATGGCGGCCATTTTGGACGCCATCTTGCATAACTCCTTAGCATTATGAAAATATTTTTGTAAGTAAAAAAAGTTGGTTTTGGGGAGTCCTCGGGGGGGGGGGGGGGGGTGCACACTAACCCTCTGTAGATACCCGACTAAAGCCAAATGTAACATGTTTTATAAACTTATCCCATTTCGACATTCCAACGGGATTTATATAACTTTATAACTTTCATTTTGTTTTTCCAATAATGGAAACAAATTAAATACGCTTCATACAAACAACAACAATGGCATGGTTCAATCAACACATCAAAGTCAAAGGTCAGTTTCAATCCATGCAAACGATGCATTCACCCTGTACCTTCGATGTTTTTAAGTGTTAAACATGTCATTTAATATTATTATAGAGGTTGTGTGTGTATAATTGTCTCAAAAAGTTGCGCAACCAAAAGTTGACCATACAACACAATTCCAATCAAAAAACAGTTACGTCGTAATGTTCTATGACGAAAGCCCATGTATGAGCTTTTAGTAATATAAAGTATTAATCTTTTCCCTGCGGCAGTAGTTGCAGACGACAGTTCCAAAATGTCATAAACAGCTTACACAATGTCAACATTATTGAATTTCATAACCATATTTTGGAATCACCGTGAGTATTACATTAACAAGTACAATTAAATGTCTAGTTTGGGTCAGTTATCTTTTAGATAAGACTTTGAAAGTTGGGAAAAGTTTTTGAAAAACTGTTTTGTATATGGTAACACTAATAGCGCGTAAAAAGTGTTAAATAAGCTAGCTGTGAGACAGGGACCCCTTATACACGTAAGTCTTAGTATCTGAAAGAACATTCTTGTTATTATTTCCATTTCATTTCACTAGTATGTCATGCACGACGTAGAGTTGTCATAGGTATAGTCAACGGTAATATTAAAGCCCGTACCAACATTAAACATTACTGCTTCACTGTTTGCTCTTTGAAAGGAAATTTTGAATAATACATTCAAGTAAATTATGTTGATTGCTGATTTTAATGTCACCCTTTATTCCTGATGTACGAACTTGTTGGCATGAAATCAAGGATTTCAATGCAAACACGCGTATTGACCTTACACGCGTTGAACTTCCTTGTTGTAGCATAAAAGAAACAACTATAAAGAACATTTAACGGTATACAGATACTCGTATTAACATGTTTAAAGCAAGTAGTTCCGACTAGAATTGTGCCATTTAGTAAGGAATTGCTATCAAAATGGATGGATATGTTCTGATTGGATTGGTGATATTACACTATCTCTCAGGTAGGTTTGAGGAACAACCTGTGCATTCTACAACGCTCAATGAGTATCAACATTGCAACTGTCAACACAACAAATTCACAATATTTTGAAAATTGGTCACCTTGGGTACACATATACAAGAACGAAATCTATAGACAAGCTATGAATTCAACTGAACTTGTACGTTTATTTAGGCGCAGTTGTAAATAATCAAGACTCTACATTGTCAATAACACCGATGAAGTATGTTATTGTTTCATCAACCGAGAGATTACATTGCCGTCATGTTTTCAAGAATCCAACTGTTACAATTTGATGTTTGATGTTGGTTTTGTTATTATCTATTGGGATTGTGCCATTAAGAATGAGTATTAATTTTTAATATGTGTAGCCGTCATTTCCATTGGGTAAATGCATGTTAAGTAATATTTATTTAATTGCTTCAAGTTATCATTACAAATTATACATCATGTTTTAAGCTACAAGTCCTCATTCGATCCATTGATATTTTCAGCACATTGTTTTTATTTTGGAACTTTGACAAGGGAGGAACTTTGATCATAGAGTTGATCACCAAATGCTTTACTTTAACTTCACAATTGTTTTATTGTCATAGTCTATTTATGTTTTATAGTTTATTCCTGGCTTAAGAGTTTTATTGAAATCCAAGGGTATTAGTTATCATTAACAGCTTATAATTGTATTGTTAAGTTTTGGCTATTCATGCTTAAGCTTAATCTATATGATAAGTTCTATTATTATGTTTTTGGAAGTATACTTTAAAGTGTAAAGCCAATCAACTGGTCTGTCCACTTAACAACTTGACTCATCATAATATATTTCACCAGTTCATTGGGTTTTAAGTTGTATTTGGTATTGTGTTAGAGTGACTCATTCAATTCTGTAGCAGAGGTTTTTTTGTTTGTTTTTTTATAAGTGTTTACCAAATAACTAGGCGACTGCTACTTAATTCACCTATGTCATTTTTAGTTTGAATTACTTTCCATCAGGTCACCGTTGCAACCAGTTCAGTTATATTCAATCTCCAGGATTTTTAGTAATTTAATACAATTCTATCTTCAAGTTAAAGTTTATCATCAAGTTAATGCTATTATCCATCTCAGCATTTGTTATGTATATTAAATAAAAGTAATCATCGTGAAAGTTCAGCATTGTTTCAAGTTATTTATCTCTTCGAGTATCACCCCTACGGTCAAGAATGCTGGACTATTACATATTCCGTAACCATCCAACTAATCTACACCGCGACATATGGCACCAGAGAATTGATGTAATTATTGCTCCGTCTTATGTAATTTTATGAGACAAAAAAGTCAAACGTTACTTCCAGGTACCTAAAAGTTCAAGAAGGGTCACATTCATACTGTAAAATGTCAAGTTGAAGTGTTCCTCGACCTCGGTCATTCGAGGTTAAATATAGTTCCCAGTAGTCATAACGCCCACAATCTCAATTATGTCTGATTACCTTTTTAGAATACATACATTAAATTGTTAATACTTCTGTTAATTCCCTTCATTTATCATAATAATATTTCTTCACATTCAGGTGTTCAAGGTGTGTTGGACTTCACCTGTTTCATTAGTCAACCAAGGATAGATATTACAGGGGACAACAACATGTATATCGGTGGATACAGGAGTGGAGACGATACTGGAGCTACTGTAACATTTGCACGTGTGACGAATACGGGAACTGGTGATGGGCTACCACGTGATTCAAGTATAAGAAATCACCAAAATAGGATAGCACTGATACTTGATATGCCACGATCCGGTGGTGTACAACGAATCGGTGCCTTTTACTGTGAAGCTCAGCAAGGCAATATCGAGGAAAGGATTCCGGCAATAATTATGGCTTATGATAGTAAGTCAGATCACTTGTCATTCATATATATTTGTGACCCAAACCTAATAAATGATATAAAGGATATATAGTACAGGCCTAAAGGCAAAATTTGTTTATCGGGGATATAAGAGTGGTGACGGGGGCTACCGTAATATTCGGACGTGAGCCTATACGGGAACTGATTGTGAACTACCAAGTGAACGAAATCAACAACACTTTGGGTCAGATGCCATGATTCTTCAAATGCCACGGTCCAGCTATTATTATGGCTGCTAATAGTAAGTCAGACCATGTGTCATTCATATTCGTGACCCAAGGCGAGTAAATGAGGCACAATCAGGGACATAATGGAGATATTTATATCATGATGATATGTATAAAATTATGGGCCATTTTTAAACAAATGCTACTGCTAACTTGAAAATCACGTTGTCTCAATTCAAAACATCAAAACCAAAGTTAGTGACAGTTGTGTACTGTCGCGGCAAAATCGTGCAGGTGTTGGTGAAATATATTTTGAGATATTGATAAAATTATTAACACCATTTAATAAAAAATCTGTAACGTTTCCAAAATCGCATTATCAAAACACGCAATTGGGCAAAGGATAATCGGAAGTTACTCTACGGGACATAAACAAAGTGTATGACTTTCTTTTGATGAGCACTTTATCTATATGTCGTGCTGTCAGTCGTGCTGTCTATCTGTCCGCCCGTCCGTCCAGCCATTAATATGATCCATGCAATCGTTTATTTATTTTTTTCATACATTTATTCATTCATTCTACTATTTACCTATTCACCTATTCATTCATTCATTCACCTACCTTCCCACCTATTCATTAATTCACCTATTCATTGTATTTATTCATTTTAAGGTGTTGTTACTCCTCAAAGGATTTCACAAACAGTTAACGTTGGTGATGATGTGACATTGTCTGTGATAACAGACATAGTGAATATCAGATGGAGACTTAATGGGAGTGCGATTGGCGCATGGGATGACCAGAAAAGTGTGCAACGTTCTAATGTTCAAGTTAACCACGGTGGCATATATGAATGTATTCAGGCCGGCAATCGTGAAGAAGGGCGACAGGCTATATTTCTTCTAGTAGTTAGAGGTACATGTACATATACTTTATCGCTATAGTTATCGGAATATGCTCAAAGGGTATGGATCCGAATATTGAAGTCATAGAAATTGATATTTCTAATCGTGTTTTTATGACACCTGTAAATATTGTACATCCATCTTTCCTTCATATCAATATTTCATGTCCAGCATGTGCATCTGGAAAATGGGGATTACCTGCATGTGCCGATGACTGTCCGCTATGTTTCAATGGTGGGATTTGTGATGAGCGGTCTGGTGACTGTGTATGTGCACCTGGATTTAGTGGGAACAACTGTGAAATAGGTAAGCTTGAAAAAGGCCGATGGGGATAACCCGAATGCAATCATGATTTTCCTGTATGCTTAAATGGTGGGATTTGTAATTCGCTGGCTTGTGAGTGCACCTGGGTTGAGTGGGATTAACTTTTATCAAACATAACAAGCTTCATCTATTATGTAGTCTGGATTTTTTTCGGGTATATTATTTCCAAACACAAAACAAAACCCAACAAATAATATAAAACAAAAGAAATAGATGGCAAATAATATGAAACATAAGAACTGGACTTTTTTTAGGATACATTATTTCCAAACTCAACACAAACCACAACAAATAATATAAAACGAAAGAAATAGATCGAAAATAATATAAAACATAAGAACTGAATTTTTTCGGGTACATTTTTTCCGACCACAACACAAAACACAACAAATGATAGAAAACAAAAGAAATAGATCGAACATATTATAAAACATAAGAACTGAATTTTTTTTGGGTACATTTGTTTCCGAACACAACACAAAACGTGTAGTTCAACTGAGCCAGTGTATGAATAACTGACAGCGTCGCTGAGCGAATGAGGCGGGTCAAGTGAGAGTTCAACTGAGGCAGTATAGGTGTAACTGACAGCGTCGTTGAGCGCCTGAGGCGGATCGAGTGAGGGATACCAAGGTGGTATCATTAAGGTTACCCGTGCTTGAAAGTGCATGTAATTGATTAATAAATATTGTATCTGTACCATATTTATTAGTGATATGTGCCAGTGTAGATACATGGTAAGAGTAACTGACAGCGTCGTCACATCTTTCAGTCAAGAGAATTGAACCAGGGCGTATAACTGAGTCGGGGAAACGATACCCGACGGCGTTGTTACACATTCAATATCATTTGTCATCTACATATTTCACATAATCCCATAGATTACATAGCACATAGATTAAGTACATAATAATGTAGTTAGATAATGATACTTTGGTGAGAGTTTTGTGGCGAATTGCGAAATAAGCTGGGGTGTAATGATGTAACTGAGGCAGAGTAAACTGACAGCGTCGTTACAGGTGAATGTGTGTGGGGGTGAGCGAACGAGAGAGTACTACATGTACAGTGTAAGTGTACCCGTACGTATAGCGGGTGTATCATCGAGTGTAGTGTGTAAAGTGGTATACGGTAGCTGGTAGGTCTTTAGCACAGAAAAATCTGGCGTACAGAATAATTAGTGATAAGAGAAGCCCTACTACTTAAAATTACGCTAAACAACTAAGCTGTTAAACTAACTATTACCTGCTGAAGGTCAGTTATACGTCTTAATTAAGATAAAAAGTTATGATTACAAACCGCACCTCTTTGCTTACGTGGAGCCATGATGGATGATATTATGATTATGGTGGCTGCAGGGGAATCCTTTTGCGCTGGAGCACTGTCCAGCTGCTTGGATATTCGGCTGAGCCAATAAACTTAGTTTTTACAAACTCCTCCATATATATCCACATATAGCCTCACGAAACAGTTCTGTAAAACAATATGTGATTGTACAAGTCGTTTTTAATTATCTATGTGTGTATATGTATATATACAGGGTGTCTCAAAAAAACCGTGCACGTATTTACCCAACTTATTGACCATGAACTTCTAGAATTTGGTGTCACAATTGTGTACATATTAATAGACTAAACGCTTAGCTTTCATATGCCGTTCATTTCATCTGATTTGGTTTTGTCAATCTTGAGATATGACCAATTAACTAAAGCTACCTAAAATCGACTTTGTGCCACTTTACAGTTTGTAATGAATAGAAAGGGTTACTCTGGAGAGGAGGTGGTGTGGGGGTGGGTTGTTACCACCCCTTAAAAATTCCAATCCGAAATGCAGAGTATGCTTATTTGGGTACCATGGTATAGCTAGAGGTTCCCTCTATCCATACATAATAATAATAATAATAATACTGAACATTTATAATGCGCGCAAATCTGCCGAAGCACTCATGGCGCAGTGAGCAATTAAACAAAAGAAACAATGAAACCAGAGCAGAGAACATTATACATATACAAATAATGCATAAAAAAGCAACAATTATACAATGCAATAAATCACAAAATTAATTGAAACAGCTTAATTATACGCAATATACATCAGATGAGTTTTGAGGCCAGTTTTGAATGATGAGAGAGATGAACAGGCACGGATATGATTAGGAAGTGAATTCCAGAGCCTAGGCGCAGCAATAGTAAAGGCTCTGTCCCCCCATGACCGATACGACTTTTCCATAACCAGAAGATTTTTTGATGTGGAACGCAAGCCAGACCGAGACGGTTTATACAATGCAAGAAGTTCAGTGATGTAGGCTGGAGCAAGTTCATTTATGGCACGATAAGTGAGTATGAGAAGCTTATATTGCACTCTCAGATGAACTGGTAGCCAGTGCAAATCAAACAAAATTGGGGTTATGTGAGAAGATGGTTTTGTGCGTGTGATGAGACGTGCAGCCGTGTTTTGAATTACTTGTAAACGATGAATCTGATCTTTAGGAAGTCCGTGAAGGAGAGAATTGCCGATGTCTAATCTGGAAGTGATGAAGGCATGAACCAGTTGTTCTGTTGTCTTTGAGTCCAGAAATTTCCGAATTTTGCCCAGGCTTCTTAATTGAAAAGAAGCTGATTTGACAATGGAAGATATGTGCGAAGTTAGAGTCATTGATGCTTCCATGATGAAGCCAAGATTGCGAACTTGTTTCACTGGAGCAATGGTTGAGCTGCCTATATTAATGTGAATGTCAGAAAGCTTGTCTAACATGTGTTTGGAGCCAAATAAGATGAATTCAGTCTTGCTATCGTTGAGTTTGAGAGAATTATTTTTCATCCATTGACGGATCTCCTCAACACATGCTTCAATAACATGAATTGCATCAGTGGCAGCTGTCTGGTTAGCATCAAATGAAAAATAAATTTGGGTATCATCTGCATATATGTGGTATTTGAGGTTGTATTTCTGAAAGATATGACGGATTGGTGCGGTGTAGATGACGAACCATTGTGGTCCCAGTACGGAACCTTGGGGCACAGAATAGTTCAGTGTAACTGGCTCAGACAAGGTGTCACCAATTTTAACATGTTGTATTCTATCCCGTAAGTACGATTTACACCATTTCAGTGCTACGCCTGACACACCGATGTTATTTTGAAGCCTTTGCAGTAGGATATTATGATCCACAGTGTCAAACGCAGCACTGAGATCAAGCATCACCAGGGCAGTTATTTTGCCATCGTCCATTGCACGCAGAATGTCGTTATTAACACGTAGCAGCGCTGTCTCGATGCTATGATTAATTTGCTCGGTAGGCAGATTGGAAAGGATCTTGCAATTCCCAATCATCAATGACAGTCTTAAGGCGAGATGAAGCAACGCGCTCGATCATTTTTCCAAGGAACGACAAATTGGCGACTGGCCTAAAATTTTTGAGTTCCTCTTTATCAAGACCAAGCTTCTTTAGAAGAGGTCTTATATATGCTGTTTTTAGAGCACTTGGAAAAATGCCTGTTGAAAAAGACATGTTAATTATACCAAAAACAAGTACAAACAAGTACAAACATTCCACGCATGACGTCATAATGACCCCCGTCACCAAACATGACCGACCTCAAAATCCCGCCATATTCGCTGGACAGTGAAATATAGGCCAAAATAGAAATATTCTCTAAAAAAGTTCCAAATATCGGAATTTCACCCGTTTTTTGCTTATAATGGAGGGAAATGGTGTTTCTAACATAGGCCTATGCTATATTATTCAGGACCATACAATTCAAATATTTTTCGAAATGGCGATTTCAAAAAATGGTAAGGTGGCAATACCCCCCCCCTACTATCGGACCTTGACGGATTACCCTACCCCCGGGTAAGGTGGCACCCTCAATTTATTTTCGTCAAAATGAGCGCAGGGGATGTAAAAGCGATGACCTGTACGCCCTAGGTCACTGTTCTTTGCGTTTTAGCGCAATCGGAGACCACCCTCCCTGAGGACGAGGGTTTTAATGCTTATGTCTTAAGGGGGATGTGCACCTTCGAATAGCCTCCGTAAAACTGCCGTAACTTCTTCATTATTCATTTAATCTAGATAAAAGTATACATTTTTTTGCAGGAAAGGGTTCAATGAATCCAACTATGATCATGAAATTGACCATTTTGGAGAAAATTATAAAAAACACGTTTTTTGACCCATTTTAGGTTTGGAAAAGATAACTCAAAATATATTTTGTCAAATTTTGTCATACTAGTTTTATTATATTCCTCATACAATTCCCTAGGAATCGTTTTTTTTTTTTTTTGAAAATATTTATTATTTTTTGAATTAGAGACCAAAAAGTGCTAAAAAACGTGAAAATCACCATTTTTGGTAAAAAATCACATTTTTTGGCACTTTTTGATCTCTTATTCAAAAAAGAATAAATATTTTCTTTAAAAAAAAAAACAATTCCTAGGGAATTGTATGAGGAATATAATAAAACTAGTATGACAAAATTTGACAAAATATATTTTGAGTTATCTTTGCAGAACCTAAAATGGGGCAAAAAACGTGTTTTTTATAAAAAAAATCCAAAATGGTCAATTTCATGATCATAGTTGGATTTATTGAACCCTTTCCTGCAAAAAAAAGTATACTTTCATATAGATTAAATGAATAATGAAGAAGTTGCGGTAGTTTTAAGGAGGCTGTACCTGAAGGTGCACAGCCCCCTTAAGCATTCTTCTGTAAAAGAGGCACAAAGTTGATTTTAGGTAGCTTTAGTTAATTGATCATATCTAAGGATTGACAAAACCAAATTAGATGAAATAAACGGCATATGAAAGCTAAGCGTTTAGTCTATTTTAAGATGTATACAATTGGTACACCAAATTATAGAAGTTCATGGTCAATAAGTTGGGTAAACACGTGCACGGTTTTTTTTGAGACACCCTGTACATTCAAAAAAAATAGTTCTATGGGGACATAATCAAATATATCCCCTCGCTCCGAGGACATGAAAAACACTACTAAGGGGACATGTTGATGTCCCGATAGACCATTAACCATGAATATGTCCCTGTACCCCCTGTAAGAATGAAATGAATCGTTGTACGTTCACAGTTCTAATATTTAATTATGGGGACAGTGTATAATAATATATGGGGGACATTTTGTATATTTAGTCATGGGGACAATGTACCCATAAACGTATACAGGAGTCAAATTTTGAGTGATTTAGTACATTTTTTTGATAAATATATATCTATAAGTGTATATATGGCTTCAATAATCAAATGCGCAAATATTAAAACAAAAAGTCATGTATACATATAAATCAGTTGAAAAAGTGGTCCTAGTGGGAAACGAACCATGGACCTCTGCATTGTAAATCATTTAAGTCAACTACTAGACTAGCGAGGGGTTAACTGGCCAATTCATGATTTTAATCGCTCTTATTATTACGGAATAAAGCTAACCTATACTACTAATATAATCAGTACATACAATATTATTATTAGAGCTGCGACACACATTGTCGCCAACCCCGGGTGGAAAGTCATGTGGGTATTTCTACTACTGCATATTCTCCTTAATGAACCACGAAACCTCATTTGAAACATATGCAGATCGGGTTAATCATTCATTTTTTTTTATCATTATTAGTTCTTGGAAGTAACAGATGGGGTCAAGATGGGGCATTGGTGTGCTCAAGAAGGTATGGCAATGATCCTCACAGTAAAGAATGTCGTGGTGTTCTATTATGTCTTCCACATCCGTACGGATGCTCATGCGCAGCTGGATTTCATGGGATAGACTGCGATCAGGGTAAGTATGGTTCCGTTGTGGTATGTTTAGTAATGATTAGTATTATTCAGTTTACAATACAAGCATATATTACTGACAAATATATAACAATTACATATATTGAAAATAAATAAGTTGATAAATAAATAAATAAATAAATAAATAAATAAATAAATAAATATACTAATAAATAAATAAATATACTAATAAATAAATAAATATACTAATAAATAAATAAATAAATAAATAAATAAAATTAATAATGTACAGCAAATTAAAATCCTAACATCGTTGTTGTTTACTGGCAGTTTCATGTGACCCTATCGGGGCACAATCTTCAGACAAACTGATGCTGTATGTACAGTACCGTAGTCATCCCATTGTGTCATATACACTTGACCTAAAAATTGACCCTATAATACATAGATCAGGGTGCATGGCCAGACAAGAAAAAAGTTACGTTACATCAAAGGCAATGAGTTTGTATTTGCGCTTGTGTCTACATTTTGACATGAGTTCGGATCGTTTGTTGAGGGTGGAGTCTCTTGGTGCAGTCAGGATATGATATTTCTCCGCAAGGCATAGATTGCAGCGCTTGTTGGCTGGGTTGTAGGGCGCTGCCTTCTGAATGATAGACCATTTGATGCCTTTATCTTTTAAGTTCCAAACGTATTTCCAAACGTCTTCTTAAGAAAGGACGAAACCAAAAAGACAGAAACCAACAAGAAGGAAACATACGGATTTAAGAGCAGCAAACCCACACCATCGATTCCGGAATTAAGACAATTTGAAAATGGACTTTACTTAACCCTAACTCTATTTCACCACACGGCAACAGAATTTTTTTCCGACACCCAAAATTCACCAGAAAGGTCACCCCGATCCCCCCGGGATTTGAACCATGGACCTCCAGCATCAGGGCCCAGATCCTAGCCACTACACCACGGCTCCCAGTCGACACTCGGCGAGTATATTCGCCTCGTTATATAGCATGGGTCGGTTTTGTAGCCAAAAAACCTGCACGCCGGGTTATAGAAACACATTTTTTCCCGCACAGTTGCCGTATGAGTTGGGGTTATATATGATGAAAATTACCAAATTTGGAATGAAAAAAAGAAAAAAAATTTTTACTGTATAACCCTAACTCTATTTCACCACACGTCAACAGAATTTTTTTCCGACACCCAAAATTCACCAGAAAGGTCACCCGATCCGCCGGGATTTGAACCACGGACCTCCAGCATCAGGGTCCAGATCCTAGCCACTACACCACGGCTCCCAGTCGACACTCGGCGAGTATATTCGCCTCGTTATATAGCATGGGTCCGTTTTGTAGCCAAAAAACCTGCACGCCGCGTTATAGAAACACTTTTTCCGCACAGTTGCCGTATGGTGTAGTAGAGTTGGGGTTATTGAATATTGAAGAATTTTGATAACACCGTTGCTGCAGGAATTATTACTAGGCCTACATTTATATGGGATGCGGGAAATGGTTATATAAAATGGTAGTATCATCCCGGGATTTCATGCCTATTACTAATTTCACTTTTAGTTATGTCTTGAGTATACTAAGTAAATGAAAGACAATTCACGGTTAACTTGAATGGGATGCCTATTTTGCTGTAAGCAGGAATATAATTTAGGTCATCGCGTGGGTACCCACTAGTATTAAATATTAAATAAATGAACCCAAAAATTAATTATCTGATCTCGGTACCGTAGTTCCCGTCGGAGCTTATATCCGGATTAATATTTATACTTTTTTGGTTAATTTGCTTATTATCATACTATGAAATCTACTTATAAATGAATATATACCAGATTGCCAACAAGGCACCTATGGGGCCAATTGTGAATCAGAATGTCATTGCGCTGAAGGTGTGTCTTGTCTTCAAGACACTGGAGAATGCACTGATGGGCGATGTCATTCAGATTGGTTTGGAATAAACTGCCAGTATCAGTGTCATTGTGCTGAGGGTATGACGTGTCTCCCAGATACAGGATGTAGTGATGGGCGATGTCATAAAGACTGGTACGGCTTCAAATGTCAAGGTAAGTGTTATGTCTGCTGGCTGCTGACTGATGAACAGCTGTAAGACCTAAACCGTCATTTGTTTGAAATTACCGGATCATATTTACTTTTCCCCTTTTTTCACTTTTTAAACATAAACACAAACATGTTTGATTTACTTCCGAATCAAAAAAGAAGAAGATAACAACAGATTTAAAAACAAATGGATTGTTTTTTAGCAGCATTAACCCAGTTTACCCCATATTTATTGACTATTGGTATATCATTAGTACGAATAATGTATACACTCTTCGTAGTGTCGAGCCATAAAATAAGAAACTAAAATACGTGGAGTGCATTGCATTGCAAGTATCTAATGCACTCCGCATAATGCGCACACCACGCGCTTTGTTTGATTCGTTATTCAGGCATCGTGGGTTCGCCGATTTTCATTGCGGGTATTAACAAAGTTGTAAACATGTTTTTATTCGTTATAACATAGATCAACATTATGCTTACATTTTGAATTTTGATGTATATAGTATCGTGTATAAATTAGGTCAATACATGCTTTGTTTCTCGAAATATTAGAAACATCAATGCACTTGCGCAAATGTTGATATGCTCACAATCCACACATCAAGATCAGCTCGCGTACATGGATTAGTCTAATTTCTCTTTAAACCACACATACGCATTGATGGATCTGGAATATAGTTCAGGAATCTACGTCATATCCTACGTATAATTATATTAAACAGCATATAATAATATTTAGAAAAAAAGATTGGTGATATTTTTCTTTTTTATTTCATCATAATGGCCACTCTCTTCTTTACCCGACCTTTGCTTCGCACCATAGATAGATGCCCAGGTAAGCACAGTATTGGTTTAGCTTAACCAGCCGTCATCGTCATCGTCATCATCGTCATCGTCATCGTCATTGGCACCGGTAATGATAATAATATCAGAGATGTATTGATCGCCTTTTCACAAGATCGAAACACTCAACAATATTAAAAATACACACAATATACATACATGGGAATAATAATAAAAAGAAAGTTACAGCCCACCAATAAATATGATAACAATATTCACCGACGGCTGCCAAACGACGGGAGTTAAATGCAAGCTCTTTAAAGGTGGTGTCCCGCAAGCATAAAATTGTGCATCATATGTTCGAAAAATAACTATCGAGCCCAACTTTTGTAATTATATGGAACAAAACACTACACTTATGACAAAAACAAATAAAAACCGCAATCTCTCAACATGCACTTTTTAAAATTCGCGGCGATCGAAAGTCCCAGTGTCGATGATGTCATAGTTATACAATGCACATGCGCAAATTTTAGCACAGATACCCATGACGTCATCGACACCGGGACTTTTGATCGCCGCGAATTTTAAAAATTGAATGTTGAGTGATGGCAGTTTTTATTCTTTTTTGTGACTAGTATGGTGTTTTGTTCTATATATAATTACGTTATTTCGGCTAGACAATTATTTTTCTAACAAATAATGCTCAATGTTTTGCTTGCGGGACACTTCCTTTAAGTGCCTTAAATGCATGCTCCCACTATGAGTCGGTAGCAGTACGTCAAGTTCTCTTGGGAATTTGACATGCCAGCCATGTTCAGATTTAAAAATCTGTATCGATCTTCATTTAAACAGGAGCATATCAAGTGAACAGGTTTATGACCAGTTCGTTTGTGGCGAACTCATCTAGTGGGTTTTCAGGTTCGTCGTCATCGTCATCATCATCTGACTTAATGAGTATGCATATTATTTCAAAACATAAACCATGTGATTTTTCTCATATATATATAACAGCATTCCAGACAACAGCGGGTTTGCGAGGTGACAAATTGCCGTCAGCGATTTCTGTTCAATGGGACCAAGGACCATGTTCTACTGCCATTCTGAGATATCAAGTGTCCAATAACCTTCGGCATTGTCCGGAGAGGCAGGAACATACCCGAAACTTGACATCAAATCAATATGAAATCAGCAACTTGCAATTTTATTCTACCTATGCCATAAATGTGGAGATCATACGTAATGGTGAAACCGGGAATGATGTTCATGGCACTGTTTCGATAACGACGGATGCGAAAGGTTGGTAGTGACGTATAGAAGCTCATAAACTTATAAAAATATCCACTTCGTTTCGAGGTGTGTTTAATTCTTAAGACCATAAAGAAATTAATTCAACGAAAGAGAAGGAACAGCTATTTCCCCCACGCATTTTGACATCTCATTTGTCACGATAGCACCAACTTTAAGATGAATCAGTGGCCATTTGAATACAAAATGATGCAGTTTCCATTGTTACACTTAACCCTATATCCATCACAAGAGCGTACGTATAAGCAACAGTAACTCTAAAGTGTACCTCTTCCTTCTCTCCATGAAAAGATAATCATAATCCGAACATTTTACATCGTCAATTGTTTCCAACACATGTATCTCTGGTGTGAGACTCATCCTCTACAATGTCCAGTATCATTCATGCTGTTTGTAAGGTAATACCTGTCTCTTAATTTCCTTGCTACCTTCTTGCAACTCCAAATTGACGAACAACTTCCGTTTACAGAAACCCCAGAAACCTTTCATGAGCTGTGAAAGTAATGCCATGTTCAACACACTCCGGTACACACCGGATGCGATCATGAGGAAGCTGATTCACGGATGTTTTTGAATGTCGCCTATGACAGCAACAGGGGTAAATCGAGTTGTTGTGTGGAGTGTCGATTAAGATGTAGCAGCAATGTGCCCGTTTTACTGCAGAGTTGCAGGATTGCAGGAATTCGATTTAAAGACCAGCATGACTGTTACAAAACAGAAAGAGGGGTTTGTTCCTATAAGCATAAGGTGGCAGCCAACCTTTAATCAGACATGTGCAATATGTTACCAATCCTTCATGTATTCAGCGGGTCTGACTCAACTTCAAAATGTTTGGGGAAGGAAAAAGACTCGATGGCTAGAGACTGCTGCTGCAATCCCTGACTGAAGTAGGCGATGGCTCAAAAGGACTAGGATCAGATATTTCCCAAACAGACCAGGCAACAACAGCAGCTTATTTATCCCTTGTTATGTTCATGTATTTATGTACATGTAAGATTCTACCATCACTCGACGACATGCGATGCAAAATGTTCGCTTAGAATAACGGTGCAAATGTGAAATGGCCACCTACAATAGATTCATTTCAGGAACACCTAAAACATGTAAAATTGAGAAATTATCATTCATTCATCTGGATGCATGCAACCACGCGTCCACGCAATATATGGGCATATATCTTATGTTAACAACAGACGGATGTTATGGCCCTGTCACACTGTTGGTAATAGATTCACAAAACGTATGAAGTAACACTGTTTTAGGTCCAAAGATGCATGTTGGTTTGGACAGTACTAGTATGTTCTACTATCTGTGACATAATGTACATTTTTGTTTAATATTTGTATTCTTCCGAAATCATCTTCATCGTTATTTGAATTTAAAATGTGATGAACTTAATAATTTCGTTTATCATGATAACAGTACCTCAGATCGCACCTACCTTCACTACGGACCCAGTCTCAACTTCAGACTCTGTGTCTTTCTCTTGGGATGCCATACCCTGTGAATCACAAGGTGGTCCTGGATTACGGTATGCATTCAATCTTAGCAGGAACGATGGCATTATAGTGACGGATACGACTTATAATACAACGGCATCGTTCTCCGATCTCGACCCATGTACGATGTATACATTTGAAGTACGCGCTGTAAATGATATTGGAGATGGCGAATCATCCGTAATAGCGATAGTTACTTCGGTTAAAGGTAATATTCTACTATTCCATGACAACCGTCGTCGTACCCTGTATACATTTAAATGAAAATGGTGGCGAAAAACGGTATCTACTTCAGTTAAGAAGAAACCTCGCAAGAATTACGTCGAATTCCAAATCAATGAAACTCTACACTATCTGTTTTTAATGGAATGTATAGGGACTTTTAAAATGTCTCGGATCAAAAGTAAAGCATAACAAACTAGGTCCGTTTTCCGGGTACAGACTATCAAGAAGGCAGACCAACAAAGTTATTAAACCTGCAAGTGCGATTTGTGAGCAGAGCAGCATCCTGAGAGTGGGGAATTGGCATAATCAAGTGCACGCATTGTGTGATTACAAGTATAAGTGTTGGTGTCCCGCAGATTTTGCAGGAGTCCAATTTGTTAGATTTCTCGAAATAAAGTGTGATAACCAAATGCCGCAAAAATTGGTTACAATATTGATCAAACTGTGATTATATAAAGTGGAACAGTCTACTTTAGATCCCAGACAATACACTTTTTTGGACTTATAGTCAAGATAGTCCATAAGTACCATTTCAAGTGTAGTTATTTTTAAAGCAGGCATACAGTAGGTGTTATTATTATAGTACAGGAATACGAAGAATTAGAAACAATATTATTTTGCCCTCCTTACCCTCTTTATTTCTTATTTTTCCAATGAACTGATTGTTGTTGATTTTGTACATGTGAGTTTCTATTGCGAATGAAACTACACCCCCCCCCCCCCTTCTACGAGCAGTATACACATGCATTCTGCCCACACGAATACTCGATTAAGTTCTAGATAAAGGACAGTCTATTAATGTAAAAATAACCCCCTCTTTGCTCGAATCCGGATGACAGCATTTTGTTCATGACTTTCTACACCTTGTCTACATTTGTACACATTGTGCCATATAATCCTGCACTATTTGTCCTCTTCAAGCTTTCAATCACATTGGTCGAATACATATTAATCATGCAAATACATCATTCTTAATATTCATTAATTTCTTTAACCCGGTCCAGTAAATGAACTGTTGGTGTCACAGACGTCCTCACCATATGAACTTATCGTGTCTTGGTTGGAATTGATAGAAGGTCGATGCATAGTTGACAGATACATCATTCGATACACTCTTATCAACCAAGATCAGTGCAAAGAGGAGATTGAAGAGACGATTCAGATAGAAACCAGTGATCTGATGGTAGTTCTAGATAATCTGTACCCGTATTCCACATACCGTGTATCTATCTCAGCCGTGAACTCTGCAGGTGAAGGGATGGAGTCATCAATGATTCAAACGACACATGAAGCAGGTATGTATAGACAGTATATTGATCATAAACATACTCGGATAGCCTGTATATATTAACCCCCCCCCCCCCCCCCCCCCCCCCCTACTGGTGCACCAAAATGCAACAGAAAGTGACTTGGGGCATCTATACTCTGTTTGGCCATCTCGAGACAGTGACGTAACCGCGTATTCTACTAATTGCATCACATAACGCGCGCGCATACTTGCGGCGCTGGCGTACAAACACGAGCGTTGAAAGGCGGAAGATACACACGCGTGCGTAAAAGCTGCGCCTGTTCAGTTACGTCACTGTCTGGAGATGGCCAAACAGAGTATAGGTAATCTCTTTACATCCTTTTGCGATTATTCTGACGACAAGAAATTGAGGCTACCACCTTACAAGTATAACCTTGTGTATTATTAATAAGTTATTATTAATTATTGATTATTAGTAAGTATTGTTGTATTTCGCCTGTTAGAGGCTCTCAACAAAGGCTTTGAATACATAAGTGCTCGTTCGTCTGGTGTTCATGTAAACACAGTTCCTGTGGTCTAGTGGCTTATCCGATCGCCGCGACCGGGTTCGAGACAGTGTATTGTTAAGGTCTTTGTTAATTTAATTCACGCCAGTTTGTCCGAGTCTTTATACTATATTATGTATTATAGTATATAATATATGGACTCGGACAAACTGGCGAGAATTGAATTAACAAAGACCTTAAAAATACACAGCCTCGAACCCGGTCCCTCTTGCTATCGCGGTGATTGGTTACTCCACTAGGCTACAGGGACTGTGCTTACATGGATACCAGACGAACGAGCTAGTATGTATACAAAGTCTTTATTTCAATTACTCGGCTGGTATCATTTGCTTGATCCTCGCGTTTATTTAATTAAGTTTCGCTCGTCATAGATTCTGCTAGAATCATGCTTATAGGCCATCATCAATTGTTATTATTATAGTATATGTTAGAAACATCATTTCCCTCTCTTATAAGCCAGAAACATGGTCAGCGAACACTTAATGTTGGTCTCTATTTTTAACTGTACAAACAAACAAAACGGCCATGTTTGTGAGGTCGACCTCACAAACAATGTTTGTGTAACAGGAAAGGCTCAGTAGGACGTGGGTTAACGAGCAAACATTGACTGTCAGTATTTTTTTCTTCTTCAGAGCCCTCATTGGCACCATCAAATGTAAGTGACAGTGAGGTAGGGTCAACTATGCTGAATATGCAATGGATGGAACCACCGTGTGGTTCGAGACACGGGAAATTGTCTTACTTATACCGTCTTAAGAATCAAACGGACGCAGTTGTGAGGACGGGTGTAACCCAATCAACGAGCGTTACAATGACAGAGTTAGAACAACTTACATATTACACTTTCCAAGTAGCGGCCGTTACTGATGCAGGTAGTGGTCCATGGTCAGATCCATACAACACTGCAACAACACGAAAAGGTAGATTTAGTGAAAGTTAGGCCGTACTGCAAAACCAGTACACATGGCTCATGGTAAAGTTAATTATACGTAGTAAGACTGTTACGATTGGCGTCAAAGTAATAGTTTGCACCAAAGAAAATTAAACTGATAACGATGCAAATAGTTTCTTCTTTATTTCAGCAATATTTGCTGGTTTCAGTTCAATTTTCATGGGTGCTTGTATTTGGCCCTGAAATATAAACACTTGTATGTTCCGATCACTTGAGCTTTTTTTTTTCTCGCTTCGTTACGGAAGTAGGCCTACTTATCATAAGATAAATCAATATGAAGTCTTGATACCGTGGAATCTTAGATTGCAATGAAAATGTTTTCATGACAATTCCAATGCTCAATGTTATATTACAACAGACACAAGGGACCAAACGGACTAGGCTTAAATGTTGTACCAAGTGCAATATTGTGTCATCCGGTATTGTTACCTCGCCTTATGACTTTAAAATAAAACCTGGTTTGATCAGTTCCAAATTGGCGATCAAAACCGCTTGCGTGTGGCCATAATCGCGCGCGTACGCGCTTGGATTAGTTTTGACCGCGGAAAGATAAAAGCCGAATACTTCTCGACAATTTTGAACAGATTATAATAAATTAGGTAAGGCCTACATCGACAGCTCTCATAAAATATAAATACACCGAATGGCGCGTGTTGCACTATTTGCAAACCTTTCTTGGGTCCTTTGTTAAGTTTGTATACAATTGTCATGAAATTTGAGTTATGTTTTTAAAAATTCTTAGAGAATCCAAGAAATATATAGTTTGGTTTGTGTTAAGATGACAAAATTCAGCATCAAAACGTGAAAGAAAACAACAACAAATTAACAAACAAACAAACAAACAAACAAACAAACTGTTATTCGAATTCGAGACAGTTCATTATGCGTCACTCCCATAGCATATGTTTACTTATTAAGGTATAGAAAATTGTCAATGTGTAAACAATTTTGTGTCCCCTCTCACAGAAATAAAGGCACCGGCAAAACTTCCAGACATTGATGACACTCATGTAACGTCAACAGCTTTTGCTACGGTTAAGATAACAATTCCACAAAGCACTAATGAACTCGTAACGTAAGTTATTTCACGATTTCTTTGATTATTCCGTTTTAAAGGAGCACTGAGAAGGAGTGTGCCTTCAATATTCCTGGAAATCAGTTTTATACACCTACGTTATACTTTGACAATACTATTAAAGTACCATGTGAAACCGTAATTACCTCAATTCGACGTCTATCGTGTATCACTTCACGTCATTTCGATGGAGATGACATCAAATTTATTTACACCACCCGTCACGTAAATTGCTTCAATCGAATTTCTATCCAACGCCATCATTCACCCCTATTCCCATAAACTATTATACTCCAGGGTTCCTACCTTGGAGGGTCGAGGTCTATTTTGAGGAAGGACTCCACACTACATGCTTTAGCTATTTAAAGCAATTTTCTGACCCATGTGAGAAAAATGATGGTCTCCCATAACTGCGAGTCCTAGCTCCCAGAGACTTACGGGACAGTAACAACGCTAAGAAACGTATGCCTATCATTCATGTGTGGAATCAAATCAAGTACAGTTCCAGGCTTAGGACTCTCGATTATGGGACTCGCTCTTAACTGGGATTGTGGAAGTGAACCTCGTTACCCTGTTTGATACTCAGATACATAAACAGCTCTTTCACGAAAGGGAGTATAGAGCGAACAGAATAACATATCATCATTTATTAATGGTAACAAGATTTTTTCAATAAAATTAGATTTTAACGTGAGTCACTGTGTCCCCGTGTCCCTCTATTTCGCTGCCATCTTGACGGACCATATCGAGGGACTGGGAAAGAAAACGAATACCAATAAGTTGAGGTGAAATCAAAACTAATTGCATACTAAGTTGCTAGTTGTTAATTCCTGGTTCGCGCGGGTTCTCCACTTGGCTAGCTTGCGACAATTGACCGGCTGTTACATTCATCGGAACCCTCCCCGCGTGTCTGGGTTCGGTCGCGAGCGACTTTCGTGTGTCACAATCCTCCGAGATTTCCTACGATGAGGTAGATTCTCTATTCTGTCTCTGATTTTTTCCACCCACCACGCCCATTTGGTGGCATTCTCGTTGCATGTTTTCAGGTTTGCATTTCTTTTTGGCATTGTTCTTTTTCGTTTCTAAAAATTTAGACCAAATGTGATGCGATCTGTGAAAACCCGCCACATGGTGGCATTTTTCATATTGGAGATATTTATATCATAAGAAAGCTAACATTGTGCTGATTACAGAACTGTTTCGATCATTTTTCTACGATCACTACAAAAAAGTTATGAGTGAATGATGATTGTGATGTCATCAAAAGCTACAAAACAAGAAATCATGAAAACAGGCCAAAAAAGATACATAATTCAATATAATAACATTATAAGGTTAATAATAAAAGTGACTTAAGTAAGTTTTTGAAGGTGACATTTTATGAAAGATGATGATACAAAGAATTGGAAACTAATTTTCTTTAAAAAAATCTAAAAAAAAAAAAAAAGTGTTTGTATTTTTTATTATTATTTTTTTTTAAATTACCCATAATCCCTAGTTCACATTTTGCGACATCCGACGGGTTTTCACAGATCACATCACAAATTATTAGTCAGTACAAGTGATACTGAATTGCGTCATGCGTTTTTTGGATTCAAAATGTTATTTTATTTATAAATACAAAAATATGTACATGTACGGTTCACATATTACAGGTTTATGTGTCTTGTAATTATATAAATCACGTCATATTATTTCATGTACAGCAATTGCAATATGAAATTGATCAGCTTAAATCAATACATTTTTAGTGATTCCCTTTTTTCGGGCTGGCACTGCCTTAAGAGTAGGGGGGCAGCACTACTCAGCGGAGTCTGCGGTCCCCATGCAAGGTCACTTGATTGTTCATGATTCAGCGGAGTCGTGACAATCTGATATGCGATATCATTTGAAGGTGATTGCCTCTGTGGTCGGCTCGCTGCGCCGGAGTAGGATTAGCTCTCTCTGCGATCCCCAGTCGAATCACCCCGCATTCTCTATGCGAACTATGAGTTCAAATAAATTATACCTTGACAATTGTGTTAAAATTATGTTAAATTATTTCCGATTTTTGGTTTCACTGTTGGTGAATAAATCTATGATTTACCTCTCGTATGCTCAGAGGCATTATCACACACATCTTCTCCTTGCGTTTCTCTTAACTTATGTGTTCAACGGCAATGGACGTGTTGTGGGAAGTCACGACACTTCCGGTCACTTCTGACTTACTGCCCATGCGCAAGTCTGCTCGAACGCTGATCCAAAGCTCCTGGTTGGTCAAATCTAAACTGTAGCGATGTTCACGATTGGTAAATCAGTGCGCCCAACCGCGTCACGCGATGCAGAAACCTGCGTGAATCCACCGACGCAGTGTGGCGTAATAGTGCGTGACAAAGTTCATGTTTATTCACGAGTCTATCAGCGCACACTTTTGGAACTGTACTTAGTTCAATATTAAGCACCCTCGCAGGGGCCATGTGTAAATTGTGCAGACCATAATGATTCAGTATAACGTGATTGTTGCTTATACAATCGAGAAACTGAACTTCTGAAAGAGCGAAATTGTGGGTCATTCATGGTATTGCATCAACCGTATATTTTATTATTTGACAAAAATAATGGTCAAAAAGCAAAATAGATTAAAAAACACTACACATTCTAAAGCACACCTCACATTAAATGATTTCACAAGTTAATGTCCTTGTCGACTCCCGATAATTCATTCCTATAATATGTGTTTCCAACTGTATAGAAGTTATCAAGTTGGTGTTCAGATAAAGGAAATGAAACCAAAAAGGAGGACGAGTCGATTCGGTCATTATTTCGAGTCAAAAGAAGCGTACGTGACGGCAGAGTTATCCAAGAATGACGTCATTCTGAGCCCAGTGTTTCTAGTAGGTGATGGTCAAATGTACGGACAGTATTACAACGCTCCGCTGGAGGCTAACCAAATATACACGTTGCACGTTGCATTTGTCGTCCGAATAAACAACACTGTAAGTTGATTGAGTTCCGTAGAGAGAAACGTTAATACATTAACCAGAGTAGTATCAGCAGACTGTATATGTAATGTCTTTAAAAATAGAATGGATGCACGGTGTAATGGGCTGTATTTCATTGTATTTAAACACAGTTAAGCTAAACGCGCGTTTAATTTTGACTTTAAACACAGCGTTTAACTAAACGCAATTCTCAACAATGTGTTTAATTTAAACCGCGTCTAACTCACTGAGAAGTGTCTAACTTTATTAAACATGGGAATGTGGGTAGTTTACAACGCACCTTTAACTAAACTCAATTCGGTTAATATCTAGTAGAAAGGTTGATTTTTCTTTTGACAAATCCATGGTGTAAAGTATAATAAGCTTATACTTACAATTTACGCGTAATATGTCATGCTCACTGAGCACTTCATCAGACTATTTGACATCTGACCTCTTCACTGTCTTTTTGTAGTAATTACAACCGGAAGTAGAGGGCGGTATAAAGTTCAGCTTGTCGGTCAATATCATTGTAATCCATTTAGGCAACATTAAATTGAATATCTGTATACAGTGAACGCACGACCACTCCGGGGAAGAGATTAAAGGGACACAAAGTAGTGATGAAGATTTTTTTTTTACTTCAGAATTCAAGATGAACATTAACAATTACCATTATTGTTGTTTCTTCTCACAAAAAAACACAGCAAAACTTGATTAAGACATTATCATCGCTATTTATTGAACCTTTTCTTAAGAACGCCCAACTAGTCAGTATACTATCAGTAAACAAATCTACTAGGCTCGTACACCAATATTCATTACTTCATTACAATATAAATACAAAAGAACAATGTTTATAACCTGTACAAGTATAAAGTAAAAGTATATTATTTATGGGCATATTTAATTCACAAGAAAAAACATTATACGGTACAGTCATCACAATTATCAAAATATTAAAATAAATGTTGTTATAATTTAAAAAAACAGTGAACAGAAGGTCAACCAATCTTGAACCCACAGCAGCGGTGAAGTCAAATCAATTTTACGATCATGCTCTTAATCCCTCCATCAATAGGTGCTAATTGGGCTGTGATGAATAGACACTTGAGTGGATCAATACTAACAGCCATGGTGGGGAGTTTAGTGAGGGTTCATTTTCAACATTTAAAACACACAATTTTGAGCTTAAAGTCGACTGAATCTAGAAAAAGTCGACCTATATGAGTAGCATAATCATAAAGAGGAAATATTAAACTTAATTTTGACTGACTTAGTTTTAAAATTGTACGACCAGTTAGCTCCCAATAATTTGTTGAAAATTGGGGTCAATTGGGGTCATGAACATTTAGACAAATCAGTCAGTAGAGGTGTGTCATTTTATTGCAAGTTGATTGGACAAACATTTGCCTGTACAAAATGATTTGTTATTGACTAGTTACACTTCTGACGTTAAATGCTGATCGCGGTTAGATCAGCCTTTTTTGAACCGATGTTTTGTTGTACAAAGAGGGCTAATTTGTTTTAATCCTTATAGATGTAATTTCATACATGTAATACAATTGTAAATAATACCAATCCCAGTTTTTATCATAATTGAGGGCGCAACCTCCAACACATCTCTTAGTGTCCCTTTAAAGGATGAATTATAAGGTAATACAACAGCGTCTAGTACAAGAACACTGCCCTAACTGTTAATCATAGTCTCTGCGACTCAAACTATAAGTGTGCGTTATTTAAATGCATCACAAGGATATGTGTTTTAGGCTCAAATAATTCTACGAAATGACGTTTGTTATCCAACAGCATAATCATGTGTACAGTACGAATATTGTATAACGTTCTTTACTTTTTAAGGTGGTATGTGCACTTGATTTGTCTAACTCAGTGTACTGATTACCTTTTGTTTGTAATATGCGGTTAATATCATCAAAAAAGAATTAAACATTAAAATGCTTTCATAACCATTTCACAGGTTTTTGAAGCGTATTGGTCCGAGGGTACAGATGTCACTACGCCTTCAACTTATGATAGGAGTAAAACCAGTAAGAATATTCACAAACTACATTATAGTAATACATGGGGATTGATTATCATGTATTAACATTTTCTGATCATGATCCGTTTATGCATCCTAAACTAATTTACAATACAAGAGCAATAAATAAATCCCTTATTTTCGGCAACTATATAATATTGCCAACGTTTGAGAAGGCTTCACGATTACACCGTTACATCCTCGACTTCTAGAAGGAGGAGGTATTTAATGTTTTCACGGGAACATGGTATTGGTACTATACAACTTAATGTGTTAGTGTGATTTTATTATCATGGTCATTGCCCTTACCACAACTGACTGCTTAATATGCAGTCTATATGCAGTCGATAAGCAGTCGAAGACAAATGACTACCTAATTAAGCAGTCAACGAGTAGTCAGTGTAGACATAAGCAGTCGAAGACATGTTACTTTAGCAGTCGCTGGAAATGTTAGCAGTCAAACATATATTTAATCAGTCAAATAATATTTGACTGTTTAAGCAGTCGAAGACTTGATAAGTTGAAGGTCTATTTATGTAGTCGAAGCCCTATAAATGAGGCCTTATAGTACTTATAACTTTTGTAAACATCAAAATGAAGCTCTAACACTCTATGAAGCTCTAACACTTAGGAATTTTCAGCATCAAAATGATGAAGCTCTAAATTATCAGCATCAAAGTAAAGTAAAGTAAAGACTCACGCCGAGCAAAGCTCGAGCGCGGAATGCCCATCTCTCTTTCATTAGCGTTTGGGCCAGACTCCTCCATGTAATATTCGGCTGTGGGGTGCGCCACTCCTCTGTTTTACTTCTCAACATGACTTAATGCCGGTACCCAATTATACACCTGGGTGAAGCATCAAAAGGAAGCGCTAATACTTAGATATACACTGAGCCAAAAAAGAAACTTATACAATTTTAACAGATCACCAAATAAAATTCTGTGCATAAAAATGTACCAAACTTGGATACAATATTACTGCAATGTATTGCTTCAAATGGCAGTCAATAACCAATTGTTTGCTTCAATGACACAAGAGAAATGTGCACTGACTCAGACAACGTCTTGCATCACAGGTCACAGCAAACAATTTCAGCAACATAAAGTTAAAACATTTCAGAGAGTCAAAACAAACTCATATCCAAACAAACAATTAAGTCATTAATAACGGGTATGTCCACCTCCAGCTTGCAGGCAGGCTGTGCATCTCCTTCTCATGCTTCCAATCAAGTTCCTGATGGTAGCCTGGGGAGCATTGTTCGCCCTGTAGTTCAAACCATTCATTAGTTCAAACCATTCATTTGAAACTGTAGCGACTGCTTATAGATGGTCCCTACATTCCATCAATCAAACTAACCACCATCTCGTATGAAAGACGTGTTTCACCACGGTTCCTGACACCGAGGTTCTTCTTTGACCCTTATAATTTGTTGATCATTTAATTGTGTACTAATCTGTAACATTAATATTTTGATCCGTAGATAGAGCTGCAAATACCGCAATAACAGCCGTGCTTGTCATTGTAATTGTCATATCAGCGCTAATTAATGGGATTCTGTCTTTCTTATTGGTGAGGTGAGGCATTGGTAAACGATACCTGACCATTTCGAAGTATGAAGATATTTTATGAGAGAGCTAAATTTATATTTACTATATTTGTTTCACAGTGTTTTAACACTCGTGCATTTAGTATTACTTGCTTTCATATAACAATATATCCAAATTATAATACAATAACATTGTAACAAGCACATGTACAAAAACTCTTAATGGAAACTATCTTAAATTTCATAATGACAAAGGTGAAATTATCTTACGCATTCTCAATTCAGCTTCAAAAAGAAAAATACAAAGTTTAGCAATAACATACATACATAATTGATGAACTTATTATTTACGATGTTGGAAGTATGCATCCCGAATAAAACGATGTCATCATTAAATGTGAACGAAGAAATAAGATTATTGGTGTGGTCACATATGGCCTTAACCGTTTTACACAAGAAAAAGAAATGTAGTCAAAAGCGTTACATGAACTGCAGATGTTTGATGCCACTTTTTTCATTGTTTGTAAGATTAAGTGGGTCGGGTAGATGTTATGGAGAATTTTTCAGTTTATGAGTGCAGTCAAGAATTGCCTTCAAAATAGGTTTCCAATTTAATATGAAATTAGGAAAGCGTCTTATCCAGAGGTTTTACCAGATTATGGAATTAAGGATTACCTTTTAAACACTTTTGTGTTACAAGCATCAACAGGTGTTCCATTAAAATTGATTTCTATATTCTCACACAAATTATCAGGCCTACTGAGCTTAAAGCTTTCAATAGTGAGAAAGTTACCCCGATACATAATTGCAATCAATTAGGACCTAAAACTCTTGCGTTAATACTGATAGTGAGTGCAAATACAACCAAATTTTTTTCAAAGTACAACTTAAAGGTTCGATATTCATTTACCGTGTCGGGTATTTTACTTATACAGGGCCAAGAAACAGCGCCAAGAAGAGACTAAATCCACGCCAGCGGGAGCGTTAGCAAGCACAACCGATTCACCTAGTCCGCAGATTAAAATGTCACCAGAAGGCTATGCAGAATATAAACCTAACAGCTCAGAGGGTACGTCATATCAAGATATTAGTGAGGTCGATCGACCATTGGGACAGGAGGAGGATACTTACGAGGAGATACCGGCCTCTGAGTATGTTAACACCCTCTTAAGCACTGATGATGAGAAACAGGAAGAGGACGGTGCTACCACTCTTGCAAGCGCTGACAATGGATAGCAAGAGGAGAATGGGGCCTACACCAACGACTCTATGATAAAACGTAGGCCACCAAACAATCTTCAGCAGCAGGAGTAACTATAGTTCAGTCATTTCCAAATTGTCACGACTCCTTACAGCAGTGAATTAATACATAAGGACATGGGCGCGCATAAAAACCCGCATTATGCAACAGTGCGCACCATGCACCATAGGCTAATATCGCGACTCGCGATCGTACGCTTCGATTACTATTTGATAAAAACCGCACATTTCTCGCCAATATTGAACAGAATATAATAAACTGTCAGCCATTAACACAATAAGTGTGTGGCAATAAAGCGTAAGCAACCAGCCAAACTTCAACCACCGTATCTTTTTACAACAATAACTCTCTGACAAGGCCATCAAACAAACTTATTAATTAATTTTGATAGTGAGAATTACATTTTGATCTAAAATGTGTCACTTTAAATGAAACAATTCTTTCTTTTCGAAAGGCTTACCAATTCAAAAGAAAATACTGTGTTTATAGCATTATTAAGAAAAATAAACATAAACACGTATGTTGCCTAAAATATAACACGGTTACGGTATATAAACTCTTGTCTGAGGAGATGTTAATCGTAGGACCAACTTTTTGAATGCCACAGGCAGGTGCGCTCAATTACAATCACTTTGATTAAAACATAAATGGACAAAGGAAAAATGACTGTAGGGTCCTGTGTCGTGAGTTGGGACCCCTTTTTGTAACATTTTGCTAAAGCAGGAAAAATCGAGAGTTTTGCTTCAAACAATGTGTCAAATCTTAGTTTGTAAATATCGCAGTCATTACACAGGTGTAGAAAATATATATATATATATTAGGATGTAATATGAAGAAATGCGCTAAGTATGCAACGTTTTTCACCATTCTTTTTTTATACCTTGAACTTCACATCACATTTGATTCAGTTGCATGCTTCAAATGTACATAAGTATACAAAAAAGAACAGTGTTCCATTTGTGTTAAGTTTCAAAGGATACATTATGCAGAGTTGTCATCATTTATCTGTAACATATTTGTAACATATCATTATAGGGTGTATAACAATCTAGATGCATGTGTATGCTTACATGGCCACTCAGCTGCCACTCAGCTGCCACAACTATTTCTTTCCGAAAGGCTTACAAATTCAAAAGAAAATGCTGTGTATAGCATCATTGAGGTCAAAATGTTAAAGTGAACAGACATGTACATATTTCATCATGCTTGTATATATTGCATGTTTATAATTATAATTTTGGAGGGTTCATATTTTTAACTTTATGAAAAAATATACGTAATAATTCGGACCATCTACGCAAAAATAAACCAAGCGTGTTATATTATCTAAGGAGAAAGTATGTTAAACTTATACTCCCTTTCATAATCCCTTGGACATAATTCCATCAAATCATGCGTACGTGCGAGTTGCGTACGTATGGGCGTAGGTTCGCGTAGTAATGCGTAGGTGCGTATGTGCGTAAACCCGGAAGTGCGTACCAGTCCCTTTAAAAAAATAATCGCGCATCCTAATTGGTCAATCGTGAAATCGTCACACGCCGTGATCGCCGGCGCGTGACCTTGTTCATGTTTATCGCGCCTGTCAAGCATTTTGACGCCGCGCCTCGAAAACAACAACAAAATACGCTCGCGTGAAATAACGCGAATTATGTCCAAGAAATTATGAAAGGGAGTATAGGACCTACTTTCGTGAATTCCACATGGTTGTACGCTCAAAACCAAAGCATTTAGTCATTTCCAACTATAACCATGACAGATGTCAATCCGGTTGCCACAACTTTTATTCCTACAAAAATTGGTGAAGGACAACAAACATGACAAAGGCTGTACAGTAGGTTCATGTGCCATTTGTTAGGACCCCTTTCTGTGACATTTCCCTAAAGCAGAACAAATCGAGAGCTTTGCTTCAAACATTGATAGCCTTAACAGAAGCATGGGATTATGGGTAAATTATACATTTTCTGAAAGCAGACTATAATAGGGTGTAATATGAAGAATTACGCTAAACATGCAACATTTTTCATCATTCAACTGTTTTCTTTAAAGGCACATTAAGTGGTGTTGAAAATTTTAAATGTTTAAAAATTTACTTCAAAAACAAAAACACAGCAAAACTTGATTAAAACAATATCATCGCTATTTATTGAAAAATGCCCTCTATGCAAATAATGGTTCGCGTTATGTATCACGCGTACTGCAGGGGATACTGTCGGACGAGCATTTTTAAAATCGACGTTTTCTTGTACATAGAGGGCTGATTTTTCTTAATCCTTGTAGGTGTAAGTTCATACATGTAATACAATTATAAAAATATACTAATCCCAGTTTTTATCATAATTGAGGGCGCATCCTCCAACACATCTCTTAGTGCCCCTTTAAACTTCAATTGATATTTGATTAAGTTGCATGCTTCAAATGTACATAAGTATACAAAAAAACAGTGTTCTATTTGTGTTTAGTTTCAAAGGATACATTATGCAGAGTTGTCATCATTTATCTGTAACATATTTGCAACATATCATTATAGGGTGTATAACAATCTAGATGCATGTGTATGCTTACATAGCCACTCAGCTGCCGCTAAGTAGACCATATGGCCCATTAAATGTTCTATTTTTCTTCTTATTTTGGACAATTAGATCGCCCAGGACAATGCAAAATGCATGTGAAAGATAGACCTTTTCAATTATCAGCATTGATTAGCGTACTTAGCATGAATTAAAATTAATGTAAATATAGTTCGTGTATGGTCGCCACTGGAACAATACACAAGGACACAAATATAGTACAGCTACCGGCACATCTCTTTACTTATTTCTGTTGTGGTGTGCCGGTTTGTCAGAACAGCGACGATGTAAGCATAATGGAAAAGGTCTTATTGAGCCATAATATTACTATCAAGTTCATTATTTAACTTAGACCTACTAGATAATTGCGTCACTCATAGCACTGTTCTGTTTATTATTTACTTAACTTTATAATGGCACAGAGTTCACATTGAATTATTTGAATGATTAATTAACCCCATTTATTAGAATCAGCACCTTAGCAATATTAAAATGTCTCCTTTCTGACACTATTAATCTTTTTAGAGAATAAAATATAGTTCGTGTATGGTCGCCACTGGAACAATACACAAGGACACAAATATAGTACAGCTTAACATTATGAGACCAACGTTACGTTTATAGCATCACAGCTACGAAATATTTTTTATTCTCATTATTATCATAAAAATGATGCATTTTTAGATTTATTTTAATAAAACAACAGCAAATTTCCCCTTTATAAAATCGGCAAATCAAGAGAGTTGTTTACCAACTTGCCTGCTTCAAATAATCGTATCCTCTAGCAAACCCTCACACGGCAACTCTGCGTTATAGATGAGGTGACCGTTGTTTACATCCAATGTTTATCAACACACGCAACGGTCGAAGGGACTGGACTGTCGATACACGCTTGAGGGAACAGCATATGACCACAACACTGTCCGCTATGCCGTACTGCCCTTTATAATGCTTTGGCGCGAGTATTAAAAGCACGGGTCCTAAACAAAACAGGATGCGCGCGCAAACTGCCGGGCAAAGAACAATGGCAACTAGCCACGTTATGCCCGGTGTGACGTCACCTGTCACCCCATCTATATACAACACATCGCATATGCCGGCAACTTTGTGTAGGGTACGCTTGAACTTCGCGGTGTCCATACGCACTGAACGCCAGAGTGAACGGTATGAATTAAACCCCGCCCAAACTAGATATTATGGTTTTCATAATTATATAGTGCGTATTGGCTGAAAATTCAAAAGCACACCCACAATAAGAAAACATAATATATTACCATATAAACAGGCAATCATTGATATAAAATTGTCAAAAGTGAATCGAAGAAAGTATTTCACAGTGCATTTGTGACACTGGTTCCCTAGCCACCGCTAACACCAATATATGAATTAATTACTCTCAATTAAAACTGAACTATTAAGACAAATTTTCGTTGACGGTATAGAAAGTATAGTTACTACACTTTCAAACACCCAAATCATCATTATAGGACACACATATAAACTGCTCACAAAAAGTATCGAAACACTTAGAAATGATCCAATATATAACGGCTCGAAAAGGTATGCATTAATCGAAGCAAATAACCATATAACCAAGTGCATAATTTCGTAACATCGTTGAGATACGATGTTACGGAGCGGAGTTATTGTCATTTCAATGATCGTGGGCCCAGTTTCAAAAGTGACACTCATCCCTATGAAAAGCACGAATCTTATCATTCTAAACAGTAATGCAAACCTCTTTCTATAGGATGATTGTCACTTGGACCCACGACCATTGAAATGATAATAACTCCGCTCCGCAACATCGTATCTCAACGATAGAGGTGTCAAAATACGCAGAACAAAATTATGTACTTGGTTATTTGCTTCGATTAATGCATTCCCTTTCCAGCCGTTATATATTGGATCATTTCTAAGTGTTTCGATACTTTTTGTGAGCAGTTTAGAAACTGTCATTTGAACAGGTCTGATAGTGTAAAAATGTCAAACCACCTCAATAGTAGGTGTATCTAGAATACCTTATTTACCAATTGTAGTAAACTAATCCGAGCTAAAATGGTCTCGTATACAGGGTGAGTCAAAAAGACTGCAATAGTGGAAAGAAGCCATTTTGTTTTCAAAACCAAAATGAATTTTAAAACTTTTTAAACGTTGCAAAAATGATGTTTTAATCCTAACTTTGTGTGAAAAAATGAAATCGATCGCATTTTCCGTTTGTCTTTGGTGAACCTTTTGACCATTTTACACGTTTGTCCACGAGATACCCAAAATATGCATCAGATCGCAAAATGTGGCTCTCATTCAAATTTGGAAACCTGAGTTCATTTGTGATGTTATTGGAATTTGATGCATCCTTTCTTGTTTACATATGAGTTAGCATAATCAATTATAATCGTACCCATGCAATGAAAGCGTATAATGTTCTGAATTTTAATAAAAAACTGAAATTTCCCATTTTGTTGTTGGCGGGATATTCAAATATGAAAATGCAATGTGTGCCATTTCAAATGAAAATCACTGTGCTCGTGGACAAACAGGTAAATTTGGTTGTGCAGCAATGAGGGTCACCAAATGAAGAGCTTTGTTGCAAAAGGGCTATGGTGCATTTTTTGATGTAGAAATGTATAGGGAAAAATCATATGTTTCAAGGAAACAAAGTCATTTTTTTCAAAAAGACCTACATCTCATTGTAAACAGCCATTGAAATTGTTGTTATGTTGCAAAAGGGCCTGTATCCAGAATTAAATCGGGATACAGGCCCTTTTGCAACAAAACAATTTCAATGGCTGTTTACAATGAGATGTAGGTCTTTTTGAAAAAAATGACGTTCTTTCCTAGAAACATATGATTGTGACCTATACATTTCTATATCAAACTTATTTTTTTTAAATGATTAAAATAAATGATTTTTTTTGTGTTTTATTTTTTCTGTATGTAAAAACGGATGGAGTTTTGTTGCAAAAGGGCCTACATCCAAATTTTCTAAAAATGTAAACATGATTTTAAAAAAATTGAAAACTAGCACATTTGAAATTTATGTCAATTTAAATTAGTATGTAGTGTACCTCTTTCATAATTCATTTAGTTTTTCAATTGTTCAACTTGAATATTTTGAAACAGTTTTTTGACTTTTTCTCAATATTGAGCCAAAGTGGATGAAGGCCCTTTTGCAAAAAACCTCTTCAAATACAAACGAAAAATGCGATCGATTTCATTTTTTCACACAAAGTTAGGATTAAATACAGCATTCTTGCAACGTTTAAAAAGTTTTAAAATTCATTTTGGTTTTGAAAACAAAATGGCTTCTTTCCACTATTGCAGGTTTTTTTTACTCACCCTGTATATTCAATCACGTCGAAGACTATGAATGGAATATTATTTAAAACACGCCTTTCAAATGTAGCATTGATAATAAAAGCTTACATAGTATCCTCAATATTAGGTAACCACCGAAGAATGACCTGTCCAATTTTTGCAACCAGACTCAAGACACTATTTATCATATTTGTCGTATGTACAGTCATCAAAAAAAAGTATCTATACAGGTAATAAATGGGCTTCTAACTCTTAAACTATATATCCTACCTAAAAATATTAAATAATAAATTTGTTGAAAAATTTGTCTTCTTTAGTATGAGATATTGCACGCCAGGATCGGGTGATTATTGAGGGAGCGGCACTCAAAAATGTAAGGAGAAGTCCGATTTTCATTTTCACATTTTTATTTTCTACACGCGGACCAATCTACGGGTACCTTATCGATTACCGGTAGTGCAATTGCGGGATGCATGCGCAGGTTGGACATTCAGCCGTATTGTTCCGATGGATCAATACGCCACACACACGCTACATGTCATTCTCTCCCCCGTGTTGCGATGTAAAATGTGAATTTGAAATTGTGACTTTGCCTTACATTTTGGATTGTCGCTTCTTAGATATTCAACCGATTCTAGCGTGCAATATCTCATATTAAAGACGATAAATTTCTCAACAACTTTATAATTTAATATTTCTAGGTAGGATATATATATTTTAGAGTTAAAAGCACATTTATTACCTGTATAGTTACTTTTTTTGATGACTGTATTTCTTCTTGGAGTAAAATCAGAGGAGTGGATCGTAACGCTAGCACCGTCATAGTAGCGGTTTCGGGCTCATAATATTTTATTTGAAACAAATACAACACGGTCAATAGAGGTCTGTTTTGTATTTATTCCTGAAACGCTCCTGTTTCAAGTTTACGTATTTCCCGCGGTTAAGAGAAAATATTGAAAAGAGTATCTAGAATTATACCTGCCATGATTATAACCAACGATGTGTCGTGTCGATAAATAAATATTCTTCAAATTTGTTCAGCTAGAAAAATTGTCACGCGTGATTGTGTTTTAACTCGTCGTATTGTACTTTACCGTCAGGCCATCTAATTTTAAATACGCGTTTTGTAAACGAGTAAGAAGAAAAGAGCGAGGTGCGTGGTGCCCTGCGGTGTCAACTTGAACTGTATTTTGTGAAATATTGTCGCAGCCGATGGTTTCTAAGATTGTATTGTACTTTTCCGTAAACGCTTATATAAGAGTATTTCAGGGATTTGTGGCCAGTGCCAGCGGCCGTACAAATGTCCTTATTTTATTTTTGCCAATTCCTAAAACTGTTTGCTCAATATCCATATAAAACGCAGTGAAGTGATTGCGTGAATCAAATGCAGGCTTGTCTCTGTTATGCAACTTGTTACCAATTATATATCATCGGCTATATTATTGTGTTCTTCACTACGCACAATTATACACCAGGAGCGAAGCCAATAACTGAGATCAGGTAAGAACGTAAAATTAGGAGATACACCCATCAAAATATGTAAGTTCCCCCCTAGCATATACTAGAATATTTCCAAAAATATTTGATGAATTTAAATAATTGTCAGCTAGAAAGATGCACCCAATTGTTAGGCATATTTTGATACCAAATTTGTTGGCCTTGAGACAATGCAACGATAAGAAATGGTGCCATTTACCAATTTGTATACAGAAAAAAAAGTGGCACTAAATCTCACTGGTTATGGCTGGTTTTGTCCATAAAATTAACAAACAAGATTATGATCTGCTTATTGATTATGATCTGCTTATTGATGTATGGACAATCTAGCCATAGCCGGTGCGATTTAATGCCACTTTTGTCTGTATAAAAATTGGTAAATGGCACAATTTCTTATCGTTGCATTGTCTCAAGGCCAACAAATTTGGTATCAAAATGTGCCTATTAATTGGGTGAATCTTTCTAGCTGACAATTATTTAAATTCATCAAATATTTTTGGAAATATTCTAGTATATGCTAGGGGGGAACTTGCATATTTTGATAGGTGTACATACTAATCATAATCAATGAACCTGCATCTTAAAGGTGGGTGTTTAACTCATTTGAATTATATATCATTGTAAAGCTGGTGATCTCTAGATTTCAAATTTATTTGTTTCTGATTTCTTTTTCCATAGCCCCGTAAGCCCCTATGCCCTTTTTCAAGTTTTCATTGACCATCCTCTCAAAAAAAAGAAATATCGACCATGTGAATCGCCGCCGTTTTGGTGACGTCATATTATGTACCAACACGCTCACCCATTCCACACGGTCAACTCGCATGCACACTTGCTATTTAGTATTACCATATACAAAACAGATTTTCCTGAAACCTTTCCCAACTTTCAAGGTCTATCTCAACGATAACTGAACCAATACTAGGCATGTTTGTACTCATATCAATGCATTCCTTACGGTGATCCCAATTATGGGAACAAAATTCAATAAATTTGACATTTTTGAAACATTTTGTGCAACTTTGGAACTGTCGTCTTCAGACGTCTGCCGCTTGGAAAGTGTTAAATTAGACTGACGCGTGCATTGACATAAACGTAAAGTGTCTGTAGTCTGATACTGGGTCGGGCAATTATATGCAGATTAAATATAAAAATGGACTCAACCTTGGGATTTCATTTCTACAAATCTGAGCAAAAAAGTTTGCAAACTATTTATTCTGGCAGAGGGGCTGTCAAAAGAATGGTTAGTTGGTTAAAATTGGTTCAGGAAAACATGTTATTTATGTTCATTTAGATAACTATTCTAAGATCCGAACAAGATTTGTTATATTTCTCTAACAAGCTCTTTTGAACTTTACCATTGAATTAATGGCGCACACTCTAATCCGAACACCACAAAAGCCTAGTGGTAGAGGAAAAGGTAGCTCATTAACATAATTTCCGTTACCCCTATCGTGTTGGAGCACGCGATTCGTGTAGTGGTGTAGTATTTGTTCTCCCCGATATGAATACCGCTGTTGGTAAATTAAAAACATGTGCTAAGTACTCTAATTAAGCAAAACAAAACTGCAGTCCCTAAAATTAGTTAATGGATATGAAATGGATAGATGGGTTGCCCTTTTATAGCTTTGGAATCACGGGTATTAGCGGAACTCGTTTTTAGTGAAATCGATTTAATACCTGCAATCATTACAATGACACCTAGTTTGTCAACATCATCGGTACTCAAATAAAATTGAATAGGGGTGTTGCTGTTTTAATTCATATATTATAGTTCTTTTGGAGAATAACAAAAATCTCTGAATGTGTTGTTGTTGCATGGAGGCCTTAGTTTAAAGCTGGTTAAGGTGTAGTGCAATTCGCGAATAAACAAACAAACAAATACACAAACCATTACAACTAGGATGTCTGCTATCTACAGTAGATAGCACCCATATACTATTGCATTCATCACTTAGATATAACCCAATATTATTGCTTTCTTCAGCAGATAAACACCCGGCGTTACATTTCTATCTTCAGTAGATAGTACACCCATTTACTATATTCAGTAGATAACCGTATGCTATGGTTTCATACTTCCCTATTGCTTTGTATGGTTAAGTGCGTGTGATTTTTTTTAACATTTAGAGCAAACTGGTTCATTCAAATCGGGTTTTTTTTTATTGAAGATCTAGATGTCTCCTGCTGAAAAGCAATCACTTTTGTGTGTGGGGGAGGGGGGCATAACCGGCATTTTTCCCCGCTACAGGCCAATGTTATCTATCTAGGGAAGACAGGCTGCCTATATCCTAAGATCCGTGGTTTTAGCTCTAAATTGGTGGAAACAGTGAAATCGTGTAAAATGTTACCATTCATAAAAAAAACCTAGAGATTTTGGTCCTAACGTGGAGGAAGTAACCTACAAATGCCAAATTATGAAACATTTAGGTACATTTACAGCCCTGTTTACCTTTTCTAGGATGTTAAATTTAGACTTATGATGGAGTCTATTTTAAGTTAAAACAGATATTGCCAAAATACAAAATGTTATTTGGTGGTGTGTACTCTTATATTGCTATCTTAAGTAGATAGTATACTAATAAACTACATTGCTATCTTCAGATATCATATGCTATATTGCTATCTTCAGTAGATAGCATTCATGAATGATTACATTGATATCTTCACCCGAGCATGCTATCCATATAAACAGCACCGTACGTGAATTTACACCTATTTTTAGTGTTATTTGTGTGCAACAGTTTCTAAACTTAATTAGGACCAGTCGGGATAGGAGAGTAAACGACATATTTACAAAAAATAAAAAATATTTTTTTTTTATTTACATACATTCCAAATGTATGCCTTTTCAAAGATATGGACCAACCCGTTAGACCCCTAATTATCGTCCTTGCATGGGCGGGCCTCGAACTGGAGCTAGAGTAATTCGTCTATCATGTGCACCAATGTGTAGGAAGACTGCCTTATGCACTCGTAAAAAATAACACATTTCCATGATAGCCAACTATTATACACCAACTACAATTTAAATAAAGTTCTTGTTTTTAGTCACCCCTTTTTGTATCAAATGACACAAAACACGTAAACAAATGACTTGGTGTAATTGACCCTGAAAAGGGGCTTTATTTTTATAAAGTCGTTTTTATTTGTTTATTTTATTCAAATGAAGAGTGATCGATTGATAATTATACACACAAAGTTTATCGATCCTTGACCAATATTGTTTTAAGTGCATGGTTCAGTGGCAATTGAAATGGAAATTTAAGGCATAGGCCTATCATGGCTTGTTAAGGGGGAATCATTGATTGTTAAGTAAGTGACCTGCCATATGATATTTATATGCAGTTCAATGAGTCTAGCACTAGAGATCTACCTCCACGAGTCATTTGTATTGACGGTGAATCAATTGCAAGATATTTTTTTAAAGTATCTTAAATACAAGTTAACCTCATTTAAAAAAGACCATCTAGATCTTGGCATAAATTTCACAGCATTTAACGTGAGTTTTCCTCAGGATCCTCAACTGAGATAACAACCCGAAACCACAAACAAATTTAATGCCGCTAAAGAGATTGCTGAAACTGTGGGTGGCTTACGGGAAACAAAGTATACATACCAAAACGATGTCGTATCTCTTATAAGCATAAATTAGCCTATTTCAAATTAAATAATCCCGAAGTTAACATCAATATAATCATGATAATGACTCGAGGTCATTCTAGACCAATTATAATGGACTATTCTGTATTTAGGCGTACTGTTTCCCGCCCGCGACCAATAATGAGAATGCCAAATATTGAATTATTTCATTTTTATTTAGGATTTTATGAAATTAATCATGTATATAGTTATAACATAATTAAATACAGACCTCGATATTGGTTGCGATCGCTTGTTTCAAAGGGGAAAAAATATAGACATCTCGTCCCTTTTCCAAACATGAAACTGTTAATTCATAACTTCATTTGAAATCGATATCCTTATTGTCAAGTAGCTAGCTTTGATTATGCTTCTAAAAGTATTCAATAGAATAACCTTGTCAGTCCCGAACTCGTCCGTAGCTGGTCAGAAGTCACAAACTGGTCCAAAAAAATGTTTCACTTCTAATAATGTTGAGAAATGCACCAATTCTGATTAAACGGGACAAAACTTAAGTTTCACATACTTAATGACCCACAAACTATATATTGTTGGAAAGCTTATGATTCAAGGTTTTTTATTTTTGCAAAAAAGAATCAAATTATACAGGGTGTGTAACATTTTTACAGGGTGGAACATAAAAAAGTTGATCGTTTTTGCTCCTCACAAAATATTTTGATAGTTTGTACAATTAGGGTTTAGCTGAAGATAGTCACCAAAATCAGAACAACCGCAGAAGGTGCTACCAAATTTGCTAAGAATCACCTGCCCAAAATGTACACAGGAAAAGTACAGGGTGTCTAAAATTATGATGAAATAATGCATAAAATGAAGGTTTGTATATAATATTCTATGAAATTTAGTTAGCATGTACTATTTAATTTAAAGGAAAATGGTTATCAAAATGAACTACATGAATATCATTAAAGTTCCTTTTATTTTGAATACAGGGTGGTCTAAAATATGTCTAAATAGCAAATTTTTCATAAGTCTATGAACAATTCTGTGAAGAAACACTTCTGGCTATTTTAGGTAAATGTTTTACTACCCAGGGTAGAAAAGGACCGAAGAGTCACACAAATGAAATAGAGAGACTGCGATTTGGCCATTGTTTAATCAATAAAATGAATAAAATTGTGTATTTTTTACATTAAAACACTCCCTGAATTGAACATCATATTCTAGTAAGAGAATGTCTAGATAACAATTCAATATTAATATTCATAGTAGCAGGCACATGTTATTAACACATATGAGAAGTTTGAATACTTTCCTATGTATACTTTTAAAATGGCATCAATTTCAAAAGTTCTAGTTTTCCGCTATTTTGTGTAGAAACCTATGGGCGCCTCACCCACCGGCGCCTCACCCACCGGCTCCACCCTTGACTCACTCGACGTTTAGATTGATAACTTCACTGTTGCTAAACATGTGGCTTTAATCCTTTTTTTATTCGGTAGCTGGATAAATTGCCTTTAATATGATACCAAAAATGTTTTTGTTTTGTTTTGACAACTTCTATTTAAAATAGAGACACGTATCACGATTTTAAGGATTTTTGAAACGGCCCCACCTTATTTGATATACCTATTAGTGACCTGTGACCAGCTATCTGACGATTCAGAGAATCCAGTCCCTCCGTGTCACACTTTAGTACACAGAGCTGAATACAGCATGCTAAGACGAATGACGTCGGCTTTACGAGCGATAGCTGCATACCTGAGAACAATACCTGTAAATATTCCTAAAAGGAACTCGCGTTTGTTTCCTTAAAAATATTCATGATCAATGGGATTCGAACTCGAGGTGGCAACTCCATTCAATAGCAGCACAAAGACACACATTAGTGAGTTCGCCGTGAATTCAATAGAGTAGTGTTGCTAAAATAGTATATACTGCATTAAATTTAGGTATTGGTTCTTTATTTTGGTTAATTAAAGCTAATTAGCACACGATTTTAATTTACCAACAGCGATATTCTTATCGAGGAGACAATACCCCACATGTCTATACCAATCACATGCTCCAACACGATAGGGGTAACGGAATGTCTTACGGGAAGCACTTTTCTCCGGTTTTACACTGTACCATAGTGTTATCTTTGCTTTTCTGAATTCAAGAAATAATGACATTGTTTTGTCATTATTTTGCATTTAATGTATGAAAATAATATCTGAGCAAGTTTGTTTTGTCTTATTAATTAGCTACTGTGTCTCCGATTTTCTTGCCACTTAATCATGAATATCATTGGTCATTGAGTACAATACTCAATATTGTTCAGTTTCTAAATGCATTAAAGGTGTATTTATGTTATCTTTTCCACAGGACGCCCTCAATACTCGAAAAAATTGTTGAAAACTCTAAAACCTTGATTTTGAAGTAAATAAGAATCTTGTCGTCCTAACTTGGAATGTATGTACGATTTATGATCAGAAATGTAAATCTGCAAGAATATCTGCTTCCAGTTTTTGTTACGAGGATTGAGGGCGTCCCCTGTAAAAGATCACATAATATACCTTTAACTTTACCCCCAAAAAAGTCATAACTGGATAACGGTACCATGAAATATTGTGATTCTTTTTGCTTTTGCTGATAACAGTAAATAAATGCAGCTATTGATTCAAGCATCGGTTGCCTTCATATATTGGTACGAAATAGTTTAAATATTTATTTTACTCTGAATATACTTTGTTTGACTCAACCTGTACATTACAGTTACACTTATCTGTCTTTTTTGTCTACGATTGCATTGACGTTTTGTCAGTTTTTCATTGGTGTAAAGAGTTCAAGCCTGTTTCGACGTATATCCGAGGAATTAAAAACTCTTGCACAGCGCTTTTGTCTTGTTTACTTCACTCGATGGTCCCGTGAAGTAAATCACACCAAATACCGTATTTGATCACACACATGATTTAACATTTTCCACGCGGCAGGGATCTGCAGACGACATTCCAACATTTCACAAAATGTTTCAGCAAAAAAATTTTCAGAAGATTGTCTACAGGGTGAGTCAAATTAAACAAAAGTTAAAATTAAACAAATGAAAGGCAATGCCAAGAGTCAACAAAAGAAATCACATGATTTTATTGTTATCTGTTACTATAGCACTTCTGTGTTTTGAAACCAGACAGATTTGCGACTTTCTTAGTGAGTCATTTATGAAACGCAATAATTAGTCAATTGAAACTATTGAACACACACTATAACCTTGTTTTGATATTTTCTACATTAAGTTTAATTTGAATAGATAGAATAACGTTACCATTCGTGCGGATATCGTTCAAAAGATAACATAGTGGCAGGTCAGGGCTATGAAATCTGCAGGAACGCGGGAACGGTGTTCCCAGAAAGAAATCATGGTTCGCGTAAAACAAATCCTATGACCATTTTAAATTCTTTATGAAATGAATTTAATAAATATATGCAATATAACAAAATATTAAATTTATAGATATAAACTTGACCTGTGAGGGATGTTCATGAATTTAGTCAGTTGTTAATACGTAAAACCGTGTGTGAAGTTTTATAGACATCTTCTTTAATCCGGTTAGGGGTGACCTAAAACCTCAACCACCGGTTGTCCGGTGGTTCCGCCCGGTTGTTTGCGGTCGGAACCGGCTTTTTTTGTTCTAAACAATAACAAGCAGTTCAACCGTTCTGAACCACTGACCGGCTGTTGAGTTTTGAAGTCACCACTTAAATACACACCTTAACTCGAACCCATGAGTAATGGGGAATGCCACCCCCCCCCCCCCCCCCCCCCCCACCACCACCACCCTACACCGTCCTCCCCTCGGTCGCTGGTCTTCCATTCCAAGCAAGCAATCTTCGAGCGTTGACAGCCCTGGTAAAGTATTGTAGGTTCCCTTCTATTTCTTGCCATCCCCACCCACTATGAAGAATCTACGAGGGTCATTCAATAAGTTCTACCTCCTACCTCCTAACTTTGCTATTATACAAGCCAGTCGTATGGTTATTCCACAATTGAAGCCTTGAATCTCAGCTACAAGATCATAGTAAATTGATCTGAATACTCATTGTACTTCTCTGGATATGCAGTAAAAACCAAACTTCCATTTAGTGCGACGGAAACAGGTAAAAAACAGCCAAATGACTTCTAAGTGATATTCATTTGGCCAATTTTAAGAGACAAAATGTACCTATCGGTCAATTGCAATCGTTCTAAGTTACAACTATCTCTTGAACAGACTTAAAACAATATATACAAGTGACTGATTTCTTGGCGGTAAATGCCCTCTTATTAGCCAGAACCAGACCAGGACAGCCATCAATTTTAACCCTACCCTAGAGAACCGCTGCAAAAAGTAATATTTGCTTTTCATAGGAACTAAGAGATCTTCATTATACAGGACTAAATGGATTATTTCAAGTCTATCGGAGATATATTTTTCTATCACTGACTACTTGATTAACTATTTTAAATGTTGCATATAACGAAAACTGATAAAGTTACTATCATGTTAAGATTTAACATTCGAGGCATCCCTGTGACTTGACTTGTAACAACGAACATTTGACTGAATATTAGTATTCCAGTATGCTAAAGGCGTGTCAATACATTCGAGTTGATAGTATACTATTTGCAAGCTACAAAGGTTAATATGACCTACAATCTGATTTATACATGATAGTTTAGCATTATATTCAGAAATAATCCATTGTTTTCTATTTTCAGTATTTAAATCGGGCGGTTACGGAGAGAAAACGAAAAAACACGTATTTATATTACGGGTAATATTCCGTGTCCGTTGTCCAAAATCTCTCTCTGGCTTTGATTATATCATGACAAAAGTGAAATAGGTATCAATTAGCATTTACTATAAATGTGTAGCTATGATTCAGAGCTATAATCATGACAAATGTCATGAGGCTGACATTCATATTAGCGATGTTATGAGTGAGGAGGTAGAACTTATTGAATGACCCTCGTAGTTACGCCACTGTCCGAAAGACTACGTACTTTGGTTTTGAGCGATCTTAATCCAAGACGAGCATAGTTTCAAAGGAACGCACCCACGTATGTCGCCATCAAAATCTACGATCACATCACAGACTATAGAGGAAGGGACAATCAAGTAAGTCAACTATTACTTTACATCATGCATACACAACGTTCCCATTGACGCGTGACCTGCACACAAGTCCGAACCACCTACGTAATGGTATTGCCGAAACTATCATGGATCAAGCGTTGCCGCTCACTTCATTGTCCCTTCCTCTATAGTCTGTGATAACACCAACATAATTATATTCAATTGTTTTGTTTACCAACCTATACGCATGTATTATCACATACATTAGATGTCCAAAGCATTGTCACTATTGGTGCTCTAGAGGTATTGTTATAGCTTGTCCCACCCACGAATGTACATTACTTGCGCTCCATGTTTTTTTACCCAAACCAGATAACCGACAAATCGTCTCTTCATCCGCAGCACAGATGTCTCATTTAAAAGTCTATACCGGCGAGCCCGTGTGAATTATCGATTTACTCCAGACATAAGCTTCGAACCCGTGACATTTTACCGTAATCATGGTATAGTGGAGTCTTAAAAAGGATGTTGAAACCGACCTGTGATATCAATAGGCATACTCGTTAGTTCAAGTGAAATGTACTGCATGTGCTTCTGCTGAAAATGCCACCATGCTTACGTTACCCGCAGAACATCTTTAACGCGTTGTATCAGCTGTTTTATCATCAACGGAATACAGAGATCAAGAGGACGTTTTGAAGTCAAGTATCACCAAAAGATTGACTTATGTATTCACCTTTTAACGCTGTGAATATCTATAGGTTTTACACCTACATTAGTGTGTGGACATTTCGCTTGTATTTTGTCTGCAATATTTGAACTCTAGAGGGCGTGCTATTTGTAAAAAGTTGCTGTGGATGATTGAATTGGCACCGACTGAAACACCTTAAATTTGTTGATACATTGCAAAACATCAATATAGTACTAGTATCTCAAATTTGCTTTATCGTTAAACTTTGTCGATACAATATGTAGTATACTAAACGATTTATGTTGACGGAATGTATAGATATCCAGCCCTGTATGCACTGCAAGTGCTGTCCATTTTGGAGTTAGGAACCCACGATGAGAAATATGTTTCATGTTATTGCATCGGGCAAGTGAATTTAAAATCAATCCAAATTGTTAAAATAAAATAAGAGTCACACATTAGGTTTGAAAATATAGCCACCCTCTATCGCAAGTTTATAGAACTCAACATAGGTCTTACCGCTCCCATAACCCTCCAGGGTCGTAGGGGCACTGCATGACGGATTTCTTCACCACCTCCCTCCATCTGACTCGGTCATGTGCTAATGCTTGGGTTTCTGCGAAGGTTTTCCCAGTCATAGGTCTTAGATTCAGAAAACAATGGCTGGCATTCGTTACGGATTACGTAACGCAAGTTATGTATTTGTTGCTGTCATAACCATAGTGTGGTTTGATCGCTTACCAACAGTCTTATCTGACCCGAAAGTTATTTTCTGCAATACACATAATGCCAGTGTGCCACGTAATGTCAGTGTGTTAATTTCAGGAGATCCTGTCGCTATCGTAGCAAACAATACTGCAGTCAGTCGCTGCGTAGTAGATCTGTATCTTCAAGAGAAGAATGCCGTGTCCATTAAGGTTTCAATCGTAAGTAAATTAGATGTACACTCCTACATTATTCTGGAACAGTTAGATGATGCTGGGTTGAGTTGCTCAAAAAAAATTGTATCGTTGACAATGGCTACAAACTCCTGTAGTGTATATTTTGTTACAAAGGCGTTTAAATTGCGAACGATTGGCGTCCAAGGTGTTGTGCAAGTAAAAGAAAGAAATGTCTTAATTAAAACCTGCTCCGAGGTATCTGTCAATCAGTTGACCTCTGACTTCAACAATGTGTTACCCATGTGTAATACAACTGAATATGATATGGTAGGGGAAGCCGTGTCTCGGGGTGTGATTCATGTGAGACCATGCCAATACTTGTGCACATGTTCACTTGGTTATAGACAATGGACTAGTGTTTGTGAGGGGGGCATAGAGTCAAATACACTGATAATCTATCCAGAAGCAATCTTTTATATCGATTTTTATGGCAGCCGTCTTAATGTTATCAAGCCAAATGCATTTTTAGGATTATCGGGGCTTTTGAGCTTAAGCTTGGATCAAAACTTGTTAACTACGTTGCCGGACGATGTATTTGGCGATTTGGTAAGATTAAGATCCCTATCTCTAAGGAACAACAGACTGTCATTCTTAGGTGGTAGTTTATCCGGATTAAGAACATTGAGTTCGCTCGATATCGCATACAACAATCTAACCACAATACCACACGACGCGTTAGCTCGATTAGTTAGGATGAGTAGATTAATCATGGCCCAAAACCAGTTGACATATATACCAGTACAGCTATTTACAGGGTTTAAACGATTGCGCACTCTCTTTCTCTCATTCAACCAACTGTCATTTATTGATTCAGGTACATTTTGCGATTCACGTAAGCTTGGACAACTTGGATTAGACCACAACAATCTAACATGGATATCAGCTGGCTTGTTTAATGAGTTAGATAGACTGCACGTTTTAAAACTAGAGTACAATAACCTTACATCGCTTCCAACGATGATATTCGGGAGCAGTTTATGGTACCTAAGTCTAGATTTTAACAACTTGACATCATTACCGAGGTGTATTTTTTCTGACGTTCGTGAAAATAAGTTGATAAATCTTTGGTTAACAAACAACCTGATACAAACGCTTTCAAACCATGTGTTTTCTAGTCTAAGTCATTTGAGGATATTAGACCTTAGCTACAATCAACTAACATCGCTTCCAGCTGGAATTTTTATGGGAAATGCTATGCTAAATAAACTTGACCTGAGAAATAACAGATTACATAATGTAACAGCAGATTTGTTTAAAGCACTTTCAAAATTAAAGACGTTAACTTTATCACACAATGCATTGTTTACCATTCCAGATTTCATATTTCAGTCTCAAATAAAGCTTTTTAAACTCCATCTACACAACAACAATATGCTCATAATAGATCGGCAGGCATTTGAGAATATGACGTCACTGCTTTATCTGGACATTAGCAGTAACAGCCTAAGCTGGCTACACGCGAAGATACTTCGACCATTAAATGATTTAAAGTTCTTAAACGTTTCAAATAACAACCTAACACTAGCTCCGTCCTTTGAGTCAGTTGGGAAAGTTGAACTGCTTGACTTAAGCAATAACAACCTAGGAACCTTGGACGAGCATGTATTCAAACATCTGAAATCGATTAAAATACTGTATTTAGATAATACCAAAATAACCGAATTGACTTTTGGAATACTTCGTAATTTAACTCATTTGCAAGTATTTAGTGTGAGGAATAACTTTTTGAAGAGAATTGCGCCAGGCCTTTTCGATAGCAACACAAATCTTATCAGCATTAGATTATCTAATAACCATATTACTTGTCTATCTCCGTACACATTTGCCGGAATACTGAAACTTATAGAACTTGATCTGCATAACAATGAAATGCAAACGATTGAAACAGATGCTTTTAAAAACACGTCTATCAATGCCCTCGATTTAAGGTCAAACCCCCTATATCTGGTCAGATATGGATCTTTCCGAGGTGTAGAAAACACAAACACAACAATAATAGTCGATGAAAGTGCAACATGTTGCTTTACTACACAGGCACTAAACTGTATTTATACCAATGCTCGCCCTATCTATCTCACATGCAGTAGAATGCTTGAAGGCGTATTACCTAGGCTATCTATGTGGGTTTTAGGATTCTTTGCGGTTGTTTGCAATGGCGTCGTGTGTTATATGCGTTTTTCAGAAAAAAAACCGTCTGTACAAATATATCTCATATTAAATTTATCAATTTCAGATTTCCTAATGGGGTTAAACATGTTATTGTTGGCATTTTCTGATTGTTACTATTCGAATTATTTCCCTTCGTTTTCTGATCAGTGGCGCCACGGAGCGGTATGTAATGTTGCTGGTATACTCTCAATACTGTCATGTGAAGTATCCGTATTTTATATTACACTGATTTCATTTGACAGATTTCAAGGAATGTCGTTTCCCTTCAGTAACTACCGGTTAAGGTCCACATCTGTGAGGGTTTGTGCTGTGCTGATTTGGTTTGTCGGACTTATACTCAGTATTATACCAGTCCTGCTCTCCAGATCGTATCCTAATGCGTTTGAAGTATCCGAAGTGTGTGTTGGTGTTCCTATTGTAAGACGACTAATCGGTAGACAAAATACCTCATCAAGGTATATTAAAACCGTAGAATTCTATATGGGGTCGTCCTCGTCAGTGGAAAGCGTCACACTTTTTGATTCCTTTTCCATGTCTGTGGACTCTGAATATACTTTTATTGGTGTTAGCATTGCGAGGACTGATATCTTATCCACAAGTTATACGATCACTGGCCACAAACTTGCGGCATATTTTTCAATCATAATTTTTATCGGTGTCAATATTATTTGCTTTATTTTCGTTGCTTGTCTCTACATAACTATATTTGTTACCGTCAAACGATCAGCTAGTGCAGCTGGGCGAAACCAAAGCTATTCCGAAGAAATTCGCATGGCTGCAAAAATGTCCGTCATCGTTTTCACGGATTTCTTTACTTGGGTTCCACTCGTTATAGTGTGCATTCTGGTGCAATCTAAAATCATAACAGTTGACCCGGTGGTATACACGTGGGCTGTTGCTTTCATATTACCAATTAATTCGGCAATTAACCCTTTTCTTTACACCATTGTATTGGCAATTTTCGACTATCGTGAGAGGAATAAAAAAATTGAACAACAACATATTGCGCGAGAGAAACAAATGAATGAAAAGTGAAATGGTAGTAGCCGTATCATAAAGACGTGACTATATGTGTTTGCTTAAAGGCGCTGTCACACATTACCGATGTACCTCGTCGGGACTAAACCGGAGCACACACTTACAACGACGAGAAAATCGGCGGAGCTCCGTCGAGAAAGCACTTGGGAATCGGTACTAGTGCGGTAGCGCAACGGTATCACATCGCTAAAGGTTCAGTCACACAGAAGACAGCCCCCGACCCAACCTCTTTCCAACTACACAAGACCACCATTTTTTTCTTCAAAATCGGCTGAAATCTTGTTCAAACTTGCACAATTAAATTTTGGATCCTGACAAGGGATGAGCAGGGATGATTAGTATGCGATATTTCCCGCCTTCAACGAGACAAGAGATGCTGAATCGCCTACCAGTAGGCGACAGCATCATGACATCACCAAGATCAAGCATGTTTAATCGGCGACGTCACTTGTTCAGTCCCCGATCAATCGCCGAACTTGACACGACGACACAAGTTGTTACATGTTGCTGTCAAGACTGCTCGCCGGTTTGTCGCCGATTTGTTGGCTACAAGTCGGCGACTAAGATTCTGTAGTCGCCGATTTTACATGTCAAGTTGGCTTGCATCTTCTCTCCCGCTTGGAGCAGACTCATTGCCGACCACTTTCCAACTACACACAACCACTAATGATGCGCGCCAACTCATCGGCTACCGCTTCCAAACCGCCACGATTTTTTTCTCGCAGCCTAACAAAATCGTGGCGGTATTTGTTAATCGGGAATGTCGGCATGGACACATGAGCGGTTTGGAAGCGGTAGCTGATGAGTTGGCGCGCATCATGAGTGGTTGTGTGTAGTTGGAAAGTGGTCGGCAATCGAGTCTGCTCCAAGCGGGAGAGAAGATGCAAGCCAACTTGACATGTTAAATCGGCGACTAATCTTCTGTACAAATCGGCGAGCAGTCTTGACAGCAACATGTCACAACTTGTGCCGTCGTGTCAAGGTCGGCGATTGATCAGGGACTGAACAAGTGGCGTCACCGATTAAACATGCTTGATCTTGTTGATGTCATGATGCTGTCGCCTACTGGTGGGCGATTCAGCATCTCTTGTCTTGTTGAGGGCGGGGAATATCGCATACTAATCATCCCTGGTCGGGATCCAAAATGTAAATTGTGCAAGTTTGAACAAGATTTCAGTCGATTTTGAAAAAATGGTGGTCTTGTGTAGTTACAAGGAAGGTTGCAAGGAAATGGAGAGCCGGGTGCTGGCTTACAAACATCATGAATGCTACTGGTCAATGTAAAGGATGAGTCTCACACCAGTAGATACAGGTGTTGGAAACGATTTTGATGTTCGGATTATGATTGTCTTTTCATGGATAGGAAGAAGAGGTACACTTTAGATTTTATTTACGCTCTTTTCATGAGTACAGGATTAAGTGCAACAATGGAAACTGCATCATTTGATATTCAAATGGCCACTACTTCATCAATATATTGGTGATATTGTGACAAATGAGGTATAAAAATGCGCGGGAAGAAATGCCTGTTCTTTCACATTTTTTTGAATTTCTCAAGGGTCCTAAGAATTAAACACAGGGCGCCTCAAGAGAAGTGGATACTTTCTTTTTGTGCAGTGTAGAAAAAATGTGTTCGAACACTGACCCTAAATGCCATGCTATTACACTTTACATCACACCTACAAAGTGTTCGATCAATTGTTTCTAACATTGTCTAAGGTTATTTTAAGTATGCGGTATCATGTATCACGTTATTCACCATAACTTACGAACCACACGATCGATTTCAGCGAAATAAACATATGTTTTTGCTTACATCATGTGTAATTATATTGGGACAAAATGGTTGAATTTAACAGATTACTTTTTAGGGAGCGGTCACTTTTATCAACGTTTTAAGGACATGCGGCACGCATAAGGACATGTAAGACGAACATGGTTAATGTGAATATGAATATTGCACAAATAGTTATGTAAAGTAAACAATGATATTACTTACAATAATCACGAATTATGTAACCACATAAAAGACAATAAAGACATTAAGAAATACATACAAATGCATCAGGAAATAAGGGAAATAAAGAATGAAAGAAAATAGTATATAAAGAGAGATCGGGAAGGCACCAATGAAGAATTGAATGTTGATTGCATTTAACAAATTACTTTTTAGAGAATAAAATGAATGAAATAAATAAATGTGTAATATTAAACTAAATATTGGAAGAAATAAATATGGACTATAAGTCGCTGTAAGAATCGAACCAACGACATTAACAATAAAGGTTGAGATAAGATAACGAGCTAAGCAACTGAGCTAATCGACCGGTCAATCAAAACATAGTAAGCTCGGTGGTAAAGTAGGTAACCCGTTGCCGTATCCTCATTGAAGTAACACGCAATGGAACGATTTACCAATATTGTTAAAAATAATAAGTATATATTATATTTGAAGAGAAGTGTTGCAAAAGGGCCTACATCCACCTCTACCTGTTACTCATTGTGGCTTGTAACGTTGGTGTCTCAATTGGCGTGCATGGATGCACTAATCCAAGTCATAAAGACAGCCATACAATAATTTGATTAATCAATATCAATAATACAAAATAAGTAACATGTAGGAGTGGTCTGTAAGCCCTTATGCAAAAAAAGCTCTTCATTTATAGATACGGTAAATCGTTGATTACACGTGCTTTTGTATGAAGGTAAATCGTAACGAATAACCATTGGTGAATTACCATTGACCACATTGGCCAACGTGAATTTGATGTTTATACATTTTTTTGCGTCATGTTCAATGGTTGAAGTTTTATCATTCAGCAGGCAAGAATACCGCAATTTCATTGGTTGTTAGCATTTTGATCTATTTTTGTATCACCCTTTTGAAGTCCAACTGTATGATACGACATTTCGTGTCACACAGTGCGTAAAGTGCGTAGTCATTTAACGCAAGCGCCACGTCTCCAGAATGCGCGCGCTTTACTGTGCAAGCATACTCGCGCGGTACGCTATACTGTGCAAGCATACGCTCGCAGTATTACCGCGAGAGTTATTGCAGTTTGTATAGTAAAGGCGGTCGATCCTGTAATTCCAGGAGCGGAGTACCCATCTCTCTTTCAAAGCGATAGGGCTAGACTCACACCTTTTTATAATATTGCTGTGTGGGGCTCGCTACACCTCCTCCACCGCGAGTCTATTACCTTCCCAGCACTGAAGAATGCCGGTACCCATTTAAATGGGTAAAGCAGTTTGTATATAAAAAGCAGTTTGTATATAAATGTACATTTCGATGTTTGTTCCTGTTTTCGTGTTATTACCTTAAACTAAGCATATCACTACATGTCTAGGCCTACTGAATGATAAATTCGTTATCCCCTGTTTGTTCTTAAAGACGAACTACCACCGTGGGTTTTTAGCCACATCCAGTTCTCTTGGGAATTTGACAAGGTTACAATTTCTCCATGTTAACTCTGTACAGCCTGTCATCAAGTGAACAGATGCATGACCAGTTCGTCTGTGTTGAACTACCAAAGTGGTAGGCCAGCTTTAAGCAATACGAAAAATATTAATGGTTTGGGTTGGTATCACATTCGGCCTCATTTTTATACGAACCCAAACCATTAATATCTGTTCGTATTGCATGAACAAACAGGGGATAACTAATAGTATTAATTTCTTGAGACCAAATCCATTCGTATTATGGTTTTGATATTATTTATATTGAATTTATAATGCCGCAAGTACAATATTTATTAAGTAACCATGATCAAACAAATAATATAATTGAAATAATATTAGCCAAATATAACATGCATTCTTAAATTTGAAACACGATATATACCTGTTGTCTGTGTCCGAAAATTGAATTTTAATATGTTAATATATTATTGGGTATATCAGTGAGATGGTACGATGTTCATTATGAAAGAAATTAATAAGATGAATAGGCCTGAACAATCAAGTTGAAGTTTGTCATATTCATCTATCACGCATTCAGGGCTATACGACATGTGAATTATATGGATTGACTGTTCCCTAAACGTCTGTCGATTTTCTTCTCCTTTAGTGTGATGATAGCTGTAGACAATCCCGAGAAGCATGCAAAATTGCATTGGATTTGCTTATATAATATTACAGAGTTATGAGCCGAAAACTGATATTAGATGATTTTCATAACCTGGCGATTTTAAACACATGTCTGAGGTTTTTAAGTACATGTATGCGGTATCATGCATCACGTTTTATTCATCATAACTTACGAACCACTCAATCTATTTCAACGAAATTAACATATGTTTTTGCTTTCATAATGTGTAATATATTGGGACAAATGGTTGTATTTGACAAATGACTGTGATGGGAACGGTCACTTTTATCAACGTTTTTAATACATTTCAACGCATAAATACCGTTTATAGCGTCACGCATAAGACGCACATAGTTAATGTGTATGTTAATGTTGCACAAATGATCATGTAAAGTAAACAATTATATTACTTACAATAATTACGAACTATATAACCACATAAAGACATGCTATTAGAGTAAAAGCAAGATATACCAACAGGGTGTGGGGAAACAGGTAATAACAAGGGAGAATAACACGATAAAACAGATAAATAACAAAATAACAAAAACACACGGAAATGCACTGGGACAAGCAACGAACATTGCTGTGCAATAAAACGACAAAGATATATATGGTAACAATAAAGACCGACGTTTCAAGTGAATATACCACCCTTCATCAGGGACAAAATATAAAATTAAAAAAAGTGTTAAGAACTATAAATAAGATAATGAACTAGACAAGTCCACCACTGTAATTATAGCACAATGCCAGTAATAGATGTTGACTACTACATGTAGACACCCAAGTTAACACTAACCTAACCTGTTGCTAGGCAAACTAACCAAACATGTATAATAAATCAATAGACAACACATCATGCATATGCATGAGTGATGTTAAGAAGACAATAGACAGGAAATGCTAGACAATAGATAAATATATGCGACAGAAATAGTAAATTAACTAGGCCTAATATGAGTGAACTGAGTGGAGGGGCATAAATAATATAAATTAATAATAACTAAATAGAAGGAAAAAAAACCAAATTAATCAAAAATTACATAAATTAATGAGGAAATAAATAAATCATATAAACAGATGAAGAGAAAAAAAAGAGAAAAAATGAGAGCAGACTCACAAGAATAAAAAGGGGGAAAGACACAAGAAACTCGAGCCCCAGACAGGGCACTCAAGTTGTTGGAAATAATATAGGGTGGCGGGAAACCTTGAGACCCAGACAGGGCACTCAAGTAATGGGAAATAAAAAGAGGGGGTGCGAAAACTTAAGCCCCAGACAGGACACTCAAGTTATAGGAAACAAATAGGCCTATGGATGTATGGGCTGTAAAATACAGGCATGTTGACAAGCTGGAACAAAGGCCTATAATAATTAATCTTTAATGTTGAGACCATTAGGCTCTGTTGTGTCAAGCTTTATGATCGATTCCTTCTCCAAGATCCTTCTCATGATAATGTCGTTCTTTGGAGGCCTATCAATGCATGTAACGGAATAATAATAATAACACGCACTTTTAAGCGCCTTACTTTTAGAAACGACAAAACTCAAGGCGCTCTACAATAACGGAGATGTTAACCGTGTGTTATTGTTTTATTTTGTTATTTATCTGTTTTATCGTGTTATTAACTCCCTTGTTATTACCTGTTTCCCCAAACCCTGTTGGTATATCTTGCTTTTACTCTAAGCATTTTTATATTTTCGAGATATCCTCTTGTATCAGTTTTATATATTCGTTTTTCTTAATACGTACAATCATTTTTCGTTCTAGAATAATTTGATATATTCGTTTTTCTTAATACGTACAATCGTTTTTGTGTATTTCTGATTGTAGAACGAAAAATGATTGTACGTATTAAGAAAAACGAATATATAAAATTCTTGTAGAACGAAAAATGATTGTACGTATTTAGAAAAACGAATATATCAAATAATTGTATATAGAACGAAAAACGATTATACGTATTAAGAAAAACGAATATATCAGATTATTGTAGAATGTAAAACGATTGTACGTATTAAGATAAACGAATATATCAACTTTTTGGACTGATTTTTCCACTTTTGCTGGAGAGAAGAAAAACGAATAAGGTTGATATTTTGAGTTATTCTAAGTTGAAAATGAAGGGATAAATACGAATGTTACAAAAACAAAATTAATCAAATAAATTGTTTTCATTATAAACCTTTGAGAAATTAGAGTCGAAAAAAAAGAAAAATGACCACACATATCCTGTTCTGATTTACCTAGATGCAAAATGAAATATGAAAAACAAACTTTTAAATTACCTTTTCGTTTTTCTTGATTGAAAAGATTTTGTTCTTGATCGAATTAGAAGAAAAACGAATGCAGTAATCTTTTTTTCTTCTTGTTTTGAAAATAAAGTTAGAAAAACTAACTCTTAAAATTTAGGTTTTTCTCTTGCTTACTTACCATACAAGTGTTTAAGAAACGAAAAACGAACGTAGTTGACTCATATTGTTTTTCTTGTTTGCAAATGAAGTTATAAAAACGAATGTGTCAAACTTACATTTTTCTATTGTTTGTTTTTTGTATTAAGAAAAGCGAATGTTTGAAACAAGATCAAATTAGGTTTTTCTATTGCCCTTTGGTAACAATTCTGGTTGAAGAATGAAAAACGAATACACTTGTTTATTTCGTTTTTCTTATATGAAAACGGATAAGAAAAACGAATATTTGTATTTATTTATTTTTCTTCTGATTTATTTTTACACTTTATTTAGATAAAGAAAAACGAATGTGGTTGATCTTTTTAGTTTTCCTTAGTTGAAAATAGAGGAATAAAAACGAACGTTAAAAATTCTAGTTTTTCTCTTGTTTGTTTTTTCTACTCTGACAGTCAAACGGAAAATGAACCTATTTGTGTTTTTTGCTTACCGTGTTGAAAACGAAATAACGAAAAACGATTGTCCGGTTATATACACGGACCCCTGGTTCCGTTGGATTCATCTTTTTACATTTTACACATAAAGACAGTAAATAAATTTTAAAAATACATAGAAATGGATCAGGAAATCAGGGAAAGAAACAATGAAAGAAAATATTATATAAAGAAATAAAGAGAGATCGGAAAGGCACCAATGAAAAATAGCATTTTAAAAAAATGAATGAAATACATAAATATGTAATAGTATTAAACTATATATTGGAAGAAATAAATAAAGACTATGTGCCGTATTCTCGTCCGTAGTTAAACACGGTTTTAAGCTAAACACGCGTCTAACTTTGACTTTAGACACAGCGTTTAACTAAACGCAATTCTCGTACATTTGTTTTACTTAAACACGCGTCTAACTCGCCGAAATGTGTCTAACTTTAAACATGGGTTCGGGGTAGTTTAATGCGTGTTTAACTAAATTCGCGCACCAACTGCATGCCTTGAATGATCACTCATCCGTGCCCGGTGCAAGCTGACGTGCGGATCGCGTAGTCTTTAAAAGTGCCGTGTATTTAAGGCATTCGGTCGATATTTATTGTACTCCATTAGGGCCACAATTAATTAAATACCTGTATACAATCAACGCAGGACCACTCTGGGAACGAGATTTGCAGAGTTTAAAATCGTGTTTTGTTAAAGACGTCGTTTAAAGGATAAACTCACGTTTAAGTTAGACACGCGTTTAGTTACATGTAAATACGGTTTTAAGCTATAAAACCGCGTTTAGTACGAGAATACGGCCCTATATGTCTATTATTATAATCTCCTTGCTCCATCTAATGCATTACATAAGCAAACATTATAGTAAGTGTTTATGAAAGTGCAGTTTTACAGGTCGGGAAGCATTCTCCTGTGTTATTGTAATACTGATAGCTGTAATTGTTAATTTGATATAAAACAAATTCTACAAATTTTTACCGGAGATATAAAGCTTTAAAATGGTTTCGAAACTTTTGGGACACCCTATATTAGGCTTACTAAGCTCAATTGTTAAGGGCCCTGATGTGCTCTTGACACCCTACTACATTATTTAGTTGTTGTGAGAGAGATGGATGTTTCTACACCAAAAACGAAACGCCAGGTTAAAACGCATGACCGTTATTTAACATGTTTAAAAGGCTTACTGACCATATAGCGTCTCCCAAACAAATTGATGGGGCTTAACTAGGTTATATTAATGACTTTAGATACGGCACGATTTAGAGACAAACAAATCAGGCACCTTTGTTTCTAACCTCATCTTCATTTCCTTACGTTCATAAAGTGAAGACGGAAATGAAGAAGATAACAACTGGTTGCGTAAAATATATAGCTTACCGGTAAGACTAAAATTCAAGTCATTGTAACAATACAAATGATTTTTGCCATCGCCTTTACCTCCTTGAAAACGTGTACGTGTAGTCTGAGACTAATATACCTAAAGGGATAAAATAAAATTATAAAATAAAATTATATTATCACGGCATTTCTTCACTTTTGACTTCATTTATTTGATATTATTTAATGCCGACGCAGCTTCTTTGTTATAAAGGGATATTTAGGTATTTAGGTATATAAGTCACAGGTGTAGTCGTATAAAATGGAACTGTATGACGAGTTGAAGCTGGATCATCGGCTAGGCTAGTTTGTGACGTTGAGGGCGGGCTAGTGAGGTTTTTAAGTGAGTTTCCAAAACATCACCATATTTGTATCCCCCAAAATCGTGCCGTAAAGGGGTATTATAAAAATATTATTGACTGCGCTTCGGGGCATTTTTTTCTTCTCGAGATCACCTTGGTCCTATAATTTGAACCGTGCCCCGAATGAAATCAGTCAATATTTGATTTACCATAGATTGTTGTCATTTGATTGGTGATCATGACCAATCGTATCGCTATTTGCTCAATATCAGGCCCGAAGGCTGAAACGACAGTGTTTTCATGGTAGATTTTAGAATTATTATAAACTATTGGCCATTCGAGAATTTTTGATTGAAGATTGATCTTCCCCACCCCGTCCTTGAACGCAACACAAAAAAAAGAGGGGGAAAGAAAAAAAAAGAAAAAAAGAGGAAAGGAAAAGAGCCGAATACGGAATAGATATAGATGAAATCCTCTTCTCAATGTCTGAAAAAAGTCGAAGATGTATTATAGCCCCCCCCCCCCCCCCCCCCCCCCCCCCCCCCTTCCCCTGCCTATTATTAAATAAATAGGAGAAATATCCCGACTATATATACTGGAAGGATACTGGAAGGAATATCTTGTCCGTACCTTATAATTGTTCAGCTTTCTAAGACTATTTCATTGTTGGTTGACCATATGCTTATCCCGGGAGTAATAGGTTATAACCGTGTACTCCTGGCGATTCCTAAACGTACCGATAGCCGAAATATTTTACCGAACTCGCGAAGTGTGTTCGTATCTAGACTGTACATTCTCGGGGGAAAATACGTCATCGAAATTCGCAAAGAACCCAGATGAACAGAAGATGGCGGTCACGAAATTCATAGTTGCAAGACGCCTGGTATCGTAAGAACACTCCGGCAACACGATAAATAAATGCGTCCCGGGGCATGACATAAATTGCCCGCTTAGGAGCGCTATTAATTCGGTCTGGTAAACCTATTGTTATCAATTACTACGAGAGGATTGCCCAGTGCTTATATTTAAATTCGGGGCGTGTACGAGCGGTACTACTTGCTAACTGCATGGGTGAGTTTCCATTATGTTGCAAATTACATCCACGCTCATGCGTTTAAACTACTCAATGGGCGTTGCAATACAGCCGGTTGGTTGCACACGAGAATTATGTCATATAGCAGCCAGCTTTGATGGAAGGCGAATATTTAAATTTGGTGACGATTCTTAGGGCACCAATTTATAGCGCTGCTAAGCGGGCCTTGTAGCCTAATGGATCCGCCGTGTTTCTTGACTAAAAATCCGTATATTCTTTTCTATGGTGCAATTATATTTCAAATGTCGTATTTCAGAGGGAAAAAAGCATTTGTCGGATTTTACCCCCTCTATCAAAATTGTGGGTTAACAATTCATATGAGCAATCGAATACGGTGTATATATGACCACTGCTGTTCTTCCCTAATACGTTGCACTCAAACGGGAAGAAATCATTTTCAATTTCTACCTTAACCTAGGCACCTGCAAGAAAACACATATAATACACTTGAATCCGGGGAACGCCGATCTTCGTTGACACGCACGTGGACAGACTGTCCTCCCCTATGTCAGAGGGGAGGTGCTAATAACTTAATCATGAAGGCCTGATTACGGTTAGGCCTGATATAAAATGAATGGCTTACCTTGCCAGGATTATAATAGAATAGTTTAAACATCACCTCGGTTTATCTTCATTCTTCACTCTTCTTCATCTTCTTCATCTTCTTCATCTTCTTCATCTTCTCCTTCCCTCTTCATACTTGTTGCCTTCTGAAGGCCTTTCTTTTACCGCTTCCTGCTAATAAAAGCTTTGTTATCAATCAAAGGATACGGAATGCTGTTTATCGCGATCCTTCATGAAGCTGAAAATTAATGTTCTATTAATGTTCTATTATTGCATGCATATCAATTCATATTGATAATTAAAACATTCACACGGTAAATAATACGTCTACGTGGTGTGAAACGAATACGGTCAATGCCCATTGACCAAACACTGAAGCCCCTCACTCCGCCACTAATGCACAGTTCACTGCGCATCATTTGCATAGCCTAACCTAGGTCACTGTACCAAATGAAAAGATATTGCATCAGACGCCAGTTATAGTAATATCGTTACGGCTGAGCTTTGACTGCTTCTAAATTAAGGTAAATTTAAGGTATGTTAATTGATATTATTTTTAAATATTAAGTCAGCTTAGTCTCTGTAGCTAGATCTGGAGCTATATGCCAACCTCAAATATGCGGGGCATGGGGGCGGGATGGAGATTACACAAATCTCTTGTTACGGGGGTGTGTCGCGGGAGGTTCAAAATCCTGAAAGACGCCAACATTGACATTTTTGACAATATAGTTTCAAATATCGGAATTTCAGCCGGTTTTGTGCTTATATAAATGAGAGACATGATGTTTCTAACTTACATGTACATGTATACTATAACATGCAATACCATACAATTATGATATTTTTTTTCTTCAAAATGATGATTTTTAACAATTGTTAGTAGGCGACCACCCCTAGCCCACCCCATCTTAGCTAATACTCTATCCCCGGATAAGGTAAGGTGCGTCACCCTGAATATTCTCTCGTCAAAATTCGGCGCAAGGGATGTAAAAGAAGGGACTGTCCTTTGCGTCTTAGCGCAATCGGCGAAAATTCTTAGGAGTGGTAGGTAACCCCCCTCCTTCTAGGAGGCCGAGGATTAAACAATCCTGTCAGTTTTAAAATGCAAAATCATCTACATGCTATTCAGGGTTTTTATCAAAGTGCAGACATATACTAATACATAGCTCAACAAACATCACTCTATATAATTAAAAACCTAACAGACCGTGATCCTTTAATGGTTATTTTGGAGCTTCCAACCTGTATCGGCGATAGCTAGTTACCATAGCAATACCATAAATAATCGATGATAGGTTACTCGACGGACAATTTGCTCTTTTTGTTCAACAATAAAATATATGAATTAGTGCATGTTATATAAAAAGCCGTACGTAAACCATGCAGGTAGTGGTACGTGTTTCGCCGTGCAATCAATAAATGCATCATCGGTTGCCATGAGACGGTAACATAGGACGCCAGTTTTCAGCCGTAGCCATGGATCACTCGTAGAATGTTAATCTGTTAATTTTTTGTGTGTGTGTGCAATAGTACTATATCACTCGAATTTTATTGTTTATACGAAAATTCATTTATACGCAAAGAAAACACCTTACATGTACATTAAAGGTAGATGTTCTGATTTCTGGCCCGATTTTCAACTTGCTTGATGTTTTCTATTTTATATGAAAGGGCATCCTTAAAATTGTCGCATTCCAAAGTTTGAGTTGCATAACCGCAATGGTCCTAATTTTTGAAGCACAAAGTCACAATACATTTGCTCATTGAGTTGTACAGAAACTGATGGTGGTTAACCACCTTTGTCAGTAATTCACCACATTTTAGCCTATAATTTCTAAATGGAACATTTTACAGACATAATGAGAAAAATATCTTGATGTGAAAAAAAAAAAATCATAGTAAAAAAAAAAGGTGATCGGAACATACACCTTTAAGTAATTAGAAATTATCTTATACATGTATATACATGTATATGGAAAACGCCTGCAAATTATTATATTATTAAACAGTACAATATATACACATGATTGCCAATATAGGTTAGAACTTTCAGATGTTCCTCTGTATTTTTACCCAGGGGTAATTAGTGGGTATGAGGTTACGACGGGAATCTGCCGCAAAGGTCCTGTTTTTCACCCGTCTGGTAAATGAATGACCCCTTTTCATAGCCATTTTTGGTAAATTCATTGGTCTAAAATCCTTAAATTTGATGTGTTTTTTTGTTAGCAAATGGAATTTTAAAACATTTTGTGAAATTTGGGAATGTCGTCTGCAGACGCCTGCTGCGTGGAAATTGTTAATTATTATCGATTTATTTGTTGCATGCTCATGCAGCTTACCAATCTGCTAGACAGCATATGCCATTTTCTTCGTGACCTGTGCTATTTTAATTAATCTACACACACACACAAAGCAGCAATAGAATTTTCTAAGATAAGGACACTAATACTTATACCACCTGGTCCATTTTACCCATAATCCATACTCACAATCGTTTTAAAATAAAGATATTTTAATCCAATTGCCTTACTATTACCGTCGTCTGTTAAATTGAGTGATTATTTGACTTCTACTGTGTAGAGTGCCCGGTAGAGTACGCTCTATTGACTTTTGAGCATTAACAGGTATGTTTTCGGCACATTCCAATTGAGACCCTCCCCAAATTCTCAAGCATGTGGCTGAACACTGAAACGAGTGATTGCTACCAATTGGTTAGGTATCATTGGAAAAATTAACACATAGGGTAGGTGTGGGTAATACGGGACCTTTAAGACATTTGTATAATTAAAATACAAAATAACTGACTCAAATTTAAAGCAAAGTTTGTTATTTGTAATCTACATTTTATAAACCTTTATTGTAATAAAAAAACAGAGTCATTCTATGTTTGGTTTGGCTGTTATTATCAAATACTGACGTCATCATAAATGTCCCATCTTACCTACACGTGAAGGTAATACGGGACATTGTTTTGAGGACATTGTTTTGGTATGAAAAGTTATTTGACATTTTTTATTTAAAGAGTAACTGTTAAAACACCATAAATAATGGTCCAGTAATCCATTTAAGAGATAATAATGCATTGGTACAAAAAAGGTACATTGCTAAAAAAAATAAGAAACAAAGGTAGGTTAGGTGTGGGTAATACGGGACCTTTAAGACATTTGCATACTGTTATGCTGGCTGTCCCATATTACCTTCACCAATTGTGAACCCACGGCCCCCATTCAATGCATTATAACACCAATGTACACTGTACTAGCGAAGCACACACACAATACATGTTGGACCAACACCTGAAACATGCTTAATAATGCAAAATTTCAGGTCACGCCCCCTTTCCTTTTCTTTACCATCATATTCTATGAAAACACTATTTTTATACTAGACCAAAAATATGGGTGCATTTTCCCTTAAATTGACAGGTTGTGGTGATTTTCTGGCTGGTAATTCTTCCGGTAGCTTTGATAATAGTCATGCAATTCACTAAGGGTTTGATCTATCTATAGAAGGCGCTATTAAAAGTGCTAGTAATGCCAGACGGCTGTAGATGAGATTTCAGTGATGCGGTCCCGTATTACCTACGGTCCCGTATTACCCACACCTACCCTAGCTTGATTGTCAGATTGATGTAGGCCTACATACACATTTCGAACATTATACACTTTTAGAGCTCCTCTCATTACATACATGATTCCGACCTATGAATGGACTACCGGAAGTCTCAATCGTGCCAAGTCAGCATAATCGGTAACCTTTCTTTAATACAACTGTGCATTATTAGAATCCTTTATAAACTGCCCTCTCGTTAGTGCACCCATTCAAGGCATTGTTATTATATTGTTTGTACGTTTGTGTTTATTTGGTTATTTATTGGGGTTTTTTTATTTTTTATTGTGTTTTTACTTCGACAGTACTATCCGACTATAATGGCGAAATCGTTTGACAAATCGAAACCGGAAATAAGCACGCACCTGAAATATCTTCAAGAAGTTGAAAATGCCACCGATACTGGAGTATCTGAAGCACTTGATAGCTTGTATAATATTGCGTCCGAGAATTTCACTGACCCACGAGCATATGGACTTTACTTGGTCAATAAAGGGTTTGGCCAATTGTTTCTAGATCTTTGGCAAAAATTATCCAAATATTTGAAGAAAAAAGAACGAGGCTCTACCGGTTACGGTAATCTCGAATCCTTGTTGGATGTGCTTTGGAATATATCTGATCAGTCCCAAGACTTTGGGGATGACCTAGTCGCGAATGGGTGCGTATCAATTCTAGTATCAGTCGTCAACGAGAATGGACTGGATGAGATGCTATTTGCTGGTCCAATACTCGGTATTCTGATAAACTTAATAAACATATCCAGCAAAAATCGGAGTGCTTATCGCAATGCCAATGCGATAACCATTCTGAAACCTTTGTTGAAATCAACTAATGTCCAGATCCAAACAAAGGCACTCATGATCCTGGCGTATGTTGTCAACGAAAAGGAACGCGAAATCCTAGCCACCTCAAAATCTGGTTTGACACAATTACTCGCCTTGCTTAAAAAAGGAGTTGAAAACAAAGACCACGAGGCCATGATCGCGGGAACAAATAACAGCTTCTCAGTATTCGAGACAATGGACGCCGTCAATCAGTTGGCTATTAATGACACCAGCAAAGCTGAGATAGAGCGACAAGGAGCCATTCCTGCCATCATTCGTATGCTACAAGATGACTTCTCCGATGACGAACACCGGGTAGCGGTTGAAGCTTTATGGAACCTGTCATTCGTAGAACTAATTAGAGATTCGGATATATTGCAGTCATCAGTCCCAGGTATATTATAATGAACGTACATTGTGTACAGGGTGAGTCAAAAAAAAGAGTGTACTCAACTTTGGGATTTTCCAAAAATCTGTGCCAAAAATACTCAAAATATTGAGAGAGGCTGTCTCATTAGCCTTCAAACGAAATGTAGTTGGTTCAAATTAGTTGAGAAAAACATGTTTTAAGTCCATTTAGATAAAAGTGCACATTTTGAAAACCGAACAAGATTTGTGATATTTCTCTAACAAGCTCTTAGAATTTCACTATAGTCAATTGCGCACACTCTTAATTCGATCATCACAAAGGCCTGGTGCTATCTTTGTTCTGCTGAATTCAGGAAATAATGATATTGTTTTGTCATTATTTTGCATTTAATGTAGGGAACTAATATCTGAGCAAGTTTGGTTTGTCTTATTAATTAGCTATTGTGTCTCATGCGTTGAGTACAATATACTCAATATTTTGTTCAGTTTCAAAATGCATTAACTTTACCAAAATAGTCCTATCTGGATAACGGTACCATGACATATTGTGATTCTTTTTGATAATAACAGCAGCTATTGCTTCAAGTATTGGTTGCCTTCATATTTTAGTAAGAAATATTATACATATTTATTTTACGTAGAGTACACTTTTTTACTCACCCAGTAAGCCAATAGTAATATTAGGCAGAGTAATTACGATATACAATCAAGTTCTTTATGTTAGCGGTCCAGGATTTTCCTTGATTGGATTTGTGAGCTTGTGGCAATAAGGTTTATCGTAGATAGAAAAAAGCCATTGATTATCCTATTCTGATGCATTGTGGGTTCGCAAACGGAGCAGATTTTCACCCACAATCCACCCACAATGCATCAGAATAGGATAATCAATGGCTTTTTTTCTATCTACGATAAACCTTATGGTTTCCAATGACCACAACGCTATATTTAATGTTCGGACTGAATTGTGCAGTAATAGATTGGTCCCCTTTTGGCATTTCTGTAGCTTCAAACATTTCCATTGATGATAGTCAAAAACCGATACCTTATTACTTAAACTTAAAGGGGCATTGAACGATACATATGGGAGTTGGGTTTCTCGTACCAAATTATCACTTACATATATACTAACTGCTATCTGAAATTATTTACCTTAATTCGCAGTCAATCATGTAATATTTCACAATTTCATAATTTCGATGTAGATCACATCAAAATTATCAGCAGAGTTCGGCACACAATATGGCTTCACCCGAATTTCTTTCTAGCGCCATCACTTCAACCCTTTTCCCATCAATTATTACGTTTGAGGGTATTTCTACATACATTATCTAGTCACCAATTATTATTTTCTAAATGCCATAATTCTCACAAATCTCTCCATGCATTTCCATTGACGATAGTAATAAAACAATATCTTACACACTTAACTTAGGCCTAACTGTAATATCAAGAGTAGTTGAACTGTAATCATGTTATTAAGGGTTAACGTTTGATGTTGCGTCGTTTTGGCGCATCTTGTTGTTTTAAAATATCGCAGTGATAGAGAAATTGAGTAAATCTAGCAACAAAGAGGTTCAGCGTGTCTGTGCGTCTGCTCTGTGGCAAATAAAAGGCAGCAAATCTCAGAATGTATCGCCCTCAACGTCAGTAGAGAAACCACCGCCATCTTACGAGGAAGCCACAACAGAACCGGGATCCAGCAAGTCTGCTCCAGCCAAGGTCATGCTAAGCTACCAATGGGATCATCAAAAGCGTGTACTGAAAATCAGAGAGAGATTGGAGGATGCTGGGTTGAGAGTTTGGATGGATGTCAGTAACATGGGTGAGATTAAAATACTGGATACGAGTTACTAGTGGTCTAATACATACATCCCATCATTAAAACTATATTTTCATCATACATTTAGGTTGATATTATCCCATTTTATGGAAATTGACAATTTTGCAGCCACTTTAGAAATCATTTTGGGGACTATTTTGGCAGCCATTTTGGATTTGATACTATTTTAACAGAGCACAAATACTGGATATGAGTTACTTGTGGTCTAACACATACACATCCCATCATTAAAATTATATTTTTATCATACATTTCGGTTGATAATATGCTATTGTATGGAACTTTGACCACTTTTGACCATTCATTTGGCGGCCATTTTGGTTTTAAAGTATGTTAAAAAAGCAAAAATACTAGATTTGAGTTTCTAGGGGTCTAACACATACATCCCATTGTTAAAACTATACTCTGATCATAGGCCTACATGTTGGTTTATATATTCCAATATATGAAATTTTACCAATTTTGGCGGCCATTTTGGCGGCCATCTTGGATTTAGGTGTGATAACAAAGCAAAAGTTCTAGATGAGTGTCCTACATATATCCCACTATTAAAACTATACTTTCACCATACAATGTGATTGCTATTATATGTCATTCTATGATATGTCATTCTATGATATTTGACCAGTTATTGATTGATTGATTGATTGATTGATTGATTGATTGATTGATTGATTGATTGATTGATTGATTGATTGATTGATTGATTGATTGATTGATTGATTGATTGTTTGATTTTTCTTATAACCGTAGAGGGCGATATACTTGGTGCAATGGCTAATGCTGTAGAGGAATCGGACGTCATTCTCATGTGTATGTCTGAACGCTACAGAGACAGTAAAAGCTGCAGATCAGGTAATAATTAATAGTTTAAAAACATAAAGCCAAGGACGTAACCAGACCAGGTAGACGCGGAAGACAAGAATTGCAAAATCTCGTACCAAAGAGAGATCACATTGTGCGATGAGTGAGTAGCAACTAAAAAGTCAGACGAAAGGGATTTATATTAAAGTATTACATGTATACGGGAACCTCCATGTTTTCCAATGGTTGAAATTCAATCTTTCCACTTTCCACGCGGAAGTCATCGGTAGACGACATTTACAAAATATCACACGTGTTTCATAAATGTCAACATAATTGAATTTCATCACCATATTTGGAGTCACCATAAGAAACGCATCATTAAAATAAGTACAAACATGCCTAGTATTTGCTCAGTAGTCTCAGACTTTGAAAGTTGGGAAAGATTTCTGAAAGATCTGTTTCGATCCACGCGACAGGCGTTTGCAGACGACATTCCAAAATGTCACACAGTGTTTCAAAAATGTCAAATGTATTGAATGTCATCCCCATATTTGGAGTTATCATGAGAAATGCATTAAAAAAAAGTACAGACATGCCTAGTATTGGTTCATTAATTCTTGAGATGCAATTTGAAAATTGGGTATGGTTTCTGAAAAATATGTCTTGTATAATTATGGTCAATTGAAATCCCTCACATTCACATACTACTTGAAAATGTAACTGAAACCATTCATGTTCTCAGAGGTAACTTACGCTTACAAGTTGGAAAAGAAGATCATTCCATTGCGTTTGGAGGCAGAGTATACACCTGATGGGTGGCTAGGACTTCTTCAGGGCATGGATCTATACTACGCCTGTTATACTGATGAAGAATTGGATAGAAATATGCCGGCACTCCTTACGGTTATCTGCGGTAACACGACACCAGCAAAAGGAAAAGACGATGTTGATGGTGAGTTCCCCAAAAATGTAAGATTCAGAGTATATCCTTGATGTTAGACATTCATGAATAAGTTAGTGTCAAGACCAATAACAGAATAAAGCTGTATAATTCTTTAACATGTTTTTAAATGTGTCAATGAAAGATTTTGTGCTAGGTTAAGTCCATGTTGTCTTACACCAAGGATAATGTCACACACGTGACAAAATTGTACTGCACTAATTTGCTCAAAAACGATTGAAGCGACAATTGCAATCTACAGGGTGAGTCAAAAAATGCAATAGTGGAAAGAAGCCATCTTGTTTTAAAAACCAAGTTGAAGTTTGATTTTTTTTAAACGTTATAAGAATACCTTATTTGTTACTAAATTTGTGTGAAAAAATGAAGTCAATATCATTATCCGTTTGCCTTTGGTGAACCTTTTTACCAGTGCACCCATTTCACACGTTTGTCCACGAGATATCCAAAATATGCATCAGATCACAAAATGTGACGCTCATTCAAATTTGGAAACTTGAGTACATTTATGATGTTATTGGAATTTGATGCATCCTTTCTTGTTTTCATGTGAGTTAGCATAATCAATTTACCATACCCATGCTATGAAAGCTTATAATGTTCTAAATTTTAATAAAAAACTGACATTTTCCAAAATTTTGTTGGCGGGATATTCAAATATGAAAATGCAATGTGTGCCATTTCAATTGAAAATCACTGTGCTCGTGGACAAACAGGTAAATTTGGTTGTGCTGCAAAGAGGGTCACCAAAGACAAACGAAAAATGCGATCGACTTCATTGTTTAACACAAAGTTAGGATTAAATACGTCATTCTTGCAACATTTAAAAAGTTTTAAAATTCATTTTGATTTTGAAAACAAAATGGCTTCTTTCCACCATTGCAGTTTTTTTTACTCACCCTGTATTGCTGTGCCAAAACCTGGGTATTGTATGATGCAGGGAAGTGTGTGAACGTACACCAAGATGCAAATAATAGAGTGGAGTCTCCATACATGGGGTTTGCACTGAAGCAACCAGTCCGAGAAGCTGTGAGCTCGGACAACCATTTTGGGTAGTAAACCACATACCTATGCCGAAAACTTTTTAATCAACTCAAATTCAAGTTGGTCGTATTAAAGGTAGATGTTCCGATTTTCAACTTGAAGTTTTCTATTCGACATGAAAGGTCATCCTCAAAAAAGTCGTATTCTAAAGTTTGAGTTGCATAACTCTAATGGTTCTTATTTTAGACGCACAAGATGCCGTGAAATGTGCCCATTGAGTTGTACACAAACTATATTGGTGGTTACCACTTTTCGCGGTAATTCGATGTTATTTCACCGATTTCTTCGTAATCATACTGATTTGGACCGTCAAATTTCAGTATGTTAATCAGAAAAATATGATCTTTCATATGATATGAAAATCTCCATATGTTTGAGAAAAATCTGTGCTATGAAAATGTGATCGGGTCATCTACCTTTAATAATAACAAATACTTACATTATGGTGTTTGCTGTGTCTTATGTTGCAGGACCAATCATGCCGAAAACGCAACAAAATGCCCATACCAGTCCATCCTCACAACCTGCAGCCTCTAATTGGTCAGCTCAAAAGGTCCAGGATTGGCTTATTCAGAAGGGATTAAAATGCCCAGCCCTGGATGACTTTGAAGGTCGTGACCTTCAGGAGCTGTACATGGCGCTTGTCAAAGACGTGGAGAAGTTCAAGGAAGAGATGAAGTCTGATTACAAAATGAACGGTCCAACTTGTACTCGATTCACAGCCGGACTTCGACGACTGTTTCAAAATTAAATCAGAATATTGCGGGGGAATATTGTCATCATCTGGAGCAGCGTTGACAATTTCTTTAACATTCCTTTAATGGTACTTCTTTTTTCATGAGAGTTCCAGCTCTATCTTCAAGAAATATATTAATATCCAAACTTCTGATAAATCTGTGAGAAGAATCAACCCAAATATGGGGCAATCTGACTTGGAAATACAATGGTTATCTGGTACACAGGTACCAGTCGTTGTTTTACACATAGGCCTACTTAACTTGACAAATTCTGATCAATACAGAATGGTCAAAAAGAGGTTATACTTTTTCAAAGGCAAGCTTGTCCCAATGTGGGTAAAGATTCCGATAATTATTTCTACAAATTGTAGTATTCAGGGTACGTACATCCGGTGAAAAGGGCGTTCAGTTTGAGGCTTTAATTCTTTCGAGATAGTGGCGTTTTAAAGAAAAAAATGTTAAAATCTGAATGTATCTGTCCACACAAAGTGGTGCGGTCATCCATTAGCCCAATCCCTTCCCCCCCAAAAAAAAATGTGTGCCCAAACCCATACCATTTATAAAAAAACCTGCCTTTTCCCCCTTTTTTTTAAAGATATTGCCAAATAGATAACCAAACTGTCCTGAACTGTATTTAAACAAATAACCTCCATTGCAAACACCAAGGAGATTATAGCAACAACAGGATATCAAACATGGTCCGAGGTTTTTACTACGGGCTATAAGCCCGTCACCCTTGCTTTCAATGATATTTTAGACTTCACTTTTTTTTGGTATGGCGGCCATTAAAACAAACGGAGTAATTCTGTTATACCCTCCACAGGGCTCATATACCCTTCACACCAACATTGGTTAGTATGCGTCGTTCTTAAAAATCACGCACTATGAATACCCTGTGGAGGGTATAACAGAATTACTCCAGTTTGTTTGAAAGTCTATTTGTGTACCCTTTTTATGGGGTGGGGGCGGGCGGGCAGGCTGAATGGATAACACCTCAACTTTCGGTTGATTAAGTCAAAATCTATATTACGAAACACCTGGGTTTGTAAGCACAAAACCACTTAAACCTGGTCTACCCTTTAAACCTGGTCTAAAGAGACACTAAGAGATCCCATGGAGGAAGCCCTCAGTTTTTTCAGAAGTTGGGTTTTTCACATACGTAATGCTTATACGTATGTAAATTGGGTTTAATTAGGTTTCGTTTTTGTGAAACATTTTTAAAACGTCACAGTATAAAAGCGTGGTTTTTATTGCTAATTGTTTTATCAAAACGTTTTAAAAACGTTGTCAAAATAATCATAAACAATTTAAACAAACACATAATTGAAACGAAATCAAAACGTTTATAGAACGTTACATTACAACCTAAATGAAACCAAATATTCTGGACCATAGTTTTCGTTTTAGGAAACGTTTTTAAAACGGTTTAAAACGTGGGCAATACCACGCATGCGCGGTTAGCTTGGTTGTATTGGTTTCGTAACACTATGGATTGTATATTTATAAATTTTATCAAATTAATTGATCTGCAACATGCACCATTTCATAATCAAATGGCAAGTAAGAACATTTCTTCACAAAAAAACTGTACACATGAGCAATTGGAGACTGTTAATAAAAAACCAAATTATTGAATTGTTCTTTCAATTGCCAGTCAATTATCAATTACCTAATACAGGCTATCCAGTAAACACAAACGTTTTCAAAACGTTTTAAATTGGGTTTAATTAGGTTTTATTTTTAACGTTTTTAAAAACGCGTTTGAAATATCTTACTAGAACAATTAATTTAAAATAGTTATTTTCACATTATATTAACGTTTTTAAAACGAACGTTATAGGATATTTACTTAGTATCATCATATTGCATACAAGTTATGATTTATCTTACGAGAAAAATGCTTCTTAATTTTCAACTCTTTTATTTAAAGGGATTGTTAAATAATTCATTCATGTAGGAGGACCAATGTTAGTTAAACTTAAGACCTGGGTTCAACTCTATAAAGCTCAAATGATGAAGAATTATTTTATACTATTCTGAACAAGTCTTAAGAAGAGTTCAAAAGTACTCTAGTTCCAGTTATTAAGAAGAATCTTAACTCTTTCCCTGACAAATTAATTTTTGAAGAAATTGTGAATTTGCACATGCATGTAAATATCAACTTAAAATTTGAATATAAGACTCTGTAAGGTAGTAAAACTATATATATTCTGAAAGCTTATGAATGGCCAGACACTTCTGTGAAAATTTCAACGATACCGGACGATCGTGGCGGTTGCCATGGTAACCGTTACCCAGCATGCAATTTTTGTAACATCTTTTTTTACAAATATTTAGTAGTCCTGTATGAAAACTATACTACTTGAGCCCTTCAAAATGCTTTCAAGAGATGGGCATTATAATTCTGAACATTTTGATACCAAATTTGCTGTAGTGGGTTATTCGGTTATGGCGCAACGACCAGAATCGTGTACGATCAGCACGACAAATATACCGTAAGCCCCAAATCCAAAATGGCCGCCATACAGGGGCACAAAAATTCAAATGCCTTCAATTACACTAAAAGTCATACCAAATTGTTCGGCTGAGCACAAGGATTCCAAAAAGGTATAGTTTGCCATACTGCCGATGTTTGGTTAACGAGTTATAGGGTAAAACGTAAAAAGTTCGTGTTGACGCATTAATGCGTCTATGTCAGGTAAAGAGTTAATGTGTATGCAATAAAGCACAGATCATAATCAAGCTAATTGAACGCTTTCTAAAACCTTGAAATATCCAAGAGACAAATTAAAGGTGTATGTTCATTTCAACAACTCCCTCATACTTTAAGTACAGTAACAAAGCGTTGTCGATTTGAGATAAACCCACTGTTCATATGCAAATTACTATGATAGCGAACCTTATTTGGAAACCACTAATGCATTATGCATCGATGCAAAATTCTAAACAAACACAAATGTTGTCAAAATGTGTTCATTTTTTAGGCATATAAATGCATTTCGCTATGCAATCCTTAAAGTTAGCAAACAGCTTTATACACCGAAATATAGCTATATCCCTGAGGAAAATATTTTGGCGAGGACCATATGTCACGGCTCACTCCAAGCCACAATTTTAGTCCGAACGGTCGCTACCTGAGCACAAGAGAATCGCCATTTTGCATCATCGCGATCAAATGTGTTCGACTGTTCGCTTTCATCTCATGGACCGTACCACTATTGAAATGGAGGGGTGTGTTTTGATTTGATACAAATATTCTATAAACATGTATAAAAATGTGTTGTGTAAGTTAGACGAATTCTTGATTTAATTTTTTTCTGAATGGAAAAGGTGGTGTGTGAATAAAATGCTATTTACAAAATATTTTAAATTTCACAATTACTTGCGAAATAATTTGTCTTCTCTAATGTTTACCTTTTGTAACCCAGCCCATTCAGAAGTTCCTTCGCCCATTTACGGGGAACGGACATGTCCAGATAAGGGCCTAATTATAATAAAACGTAAACTTTTTTTTATTAAGAGCATCTATTTTTTATGTCAAATTAAGCCTATTAAAACAAGTTTTTTACTTGTTTTCATAAATTATCCAAAACGATATTCACATTTGAATGATGTAAATATGTTTGGTCGTAATTGAACGGGGTTCATCAAGGTCTTCGTCGTTGTTTATCTTGAATCGACAACGGTAAGACGGGTTTATTTTGCTCGGGCATCCATCGCAAAATAAACCCGTCTTACCGTTGTGGATTCAAGATAAACAACTCCGAAACCTTATTGAATCCCTAAATAGTTGTCTTGTTCACATCTTAATAGTTTGATGTCAGAAGATAATCGTTCTCATCATTCTGTAAAATCTTAGGAGCAAGATATGTTCCATTTAGTTTTAGATGTTTCGGTGAATTACTGCCAAAGGTGGTTAACCACCCGGCCAGTTTGTGTACTACTCAATGGACAAATTTCATGCCACCTTTTAAGGTGGCATGAAATTTGTAAGAACCATTGGAGTTATGCAACTCAAACTTTAGAATACAGTATGACTATTTTAACCCTAACCCCCCTGAGTGCTAAAAAATGCTAATCCAAAGTCCCTCTCCAAACGCATGCGCCGTCGGTTTTCGTAATGAGTGCAGTATACTGCACGAATGTGTAGCTGAGGGCCGTGGCTTAGTGTTTGGAAGGTGGGGGCTTGAGAACGGAGGGTCCCCGGATCGAATCCCGGCAGGTTCCCGGAGATTTAGTTGGTGTTTTTTCCTCGAAAATTGTGATCCCGGTCAAAAATCCTAAACCGGGGTTAGAGTTAAGGATGAACCTTCAAGAAGAATAGTAAACATCACATTGAAAATTGGGCCAACAATCGGCACACCTACCTTTAGGCGACAACAAAAAAAACCTGCCCGATTGTTCTCAGATTTGTTTGATTTGTACGGTCATTTTTCAGTAAAACAAATAAATTAAGGCCTTAAAGGCCCAACCAAAAAATCCAGATGTTAAACACATTACAATTGTGGTCTCAGATACTACTGAAAAGCTCAGAGTGTCAACTGTGTCCTAAAACATGGTCAAGGTTTGCATGAAATATCTATGTGTATGAAAAATTTCGCGACTGGCTAGGATTAGTGAAATTGTCATGCTCACAAGCTTTTAGTTTTCTTATTAGACATTATTAGAAATGTGTACATTTGTAAACATTTCATGATGAAAAATGTGGGTTCTTCTGCATCACGAACATTAAATGCCGCGAAAAAATAGTGCTTGCTTTAGAATAAACCTAAATGTGTCCTTGTTGGGTAGCACTGCATTACATAATGATATGGTGAACTGTCACTACAAATTACTCTGTACACATCATGTTCTGGTGATCACTCCATTTCCATGGGAAACAAAGATTTTTTAGTTGGGGCTTTAAGGATGTTTTTGATTTGATTTTTTGAATTTTGTGAGTGCTGTAATTATTGAACTATTTATTAATGCATATAAAAGTATACATTTTTGGGAAGGAAATGGATCAGAGAATCCAAATTTGGCATACATTTTGTCCAGAAATGTTGATTTTTATTGAGAAATGTTTTTGCATTTGTTGAAAATTCTTGAAAATTCATGACATTTTAGGGGAAAAACGACAATAAAATGCATGACCGACCGACCCTACCTGAAGTACCATTTGCATGAGCCTCGAAATGGCACCACATTGGACTATTCCATAACATTAAGCCTTATCACACTGGTTTGATTTGATGTATGGTCGGTGATCGATCGTCTATGAACGTGCAATAACACACGTTATGATGATCGATTACAAAAAAGGGCCATTTCTTTGTGTGAATTGATCAACCGATGATCTATAAGTTCCTTGCGAGTTTTGAAAAGGGTGACTAAGGCCATGTTCCCACATATAACAAAATCCACATGGAACATGATTCAAGTAGGTCACGGTCCGGACTCAATGTGGATTTTGTTATTAGACCACATTTAGACCACTTTGCTGGGTTATTGTTGTGACGACCACTTTTGCGGGAACGCAACTTTCAAGAGGGTCCCGGTCCAGACTAGACTGGGACAACTTCTACTTATGTGGGAACATGGCCTTGATCTCCACTAATGCAACACTCTCATTCAATCTGATCTAGTTCAAGTCTGAAGCCGGTAATGGTGGTCCGTGCGTAGAGCCTATTTGCTCATCATTTTTCTTTCACACATAGATATTACGTGCACACAAAAGATTCTGACCTTCCTTCATGATCCTGGACCAGATTTTGACACCACAGAATGGATATGCAGTAATAGAAATACCCACATGACTGTCTACTCAGGGTGGATGATCATGTGTGTCACAGCTCTATTTATAATATTGTGTGTAATAATCATAACAGTAGTAGGCCTACTGCTTTATTCCATAATATTGTGTGTACTGATCGTAACAGTAGTATTGTTTTATTATGTAATGTCATGAATGTGTAAGAGGGAATAAATTCATGTCCTGGCCAGTAAACCCCTTGCTAGTCTAGTGGGTGAGAGATATGCTTTGCAATGCAGAGGTCTATGGTTCGATTCCCCTATATAGGGCCACTTTTTCAACGGATTTATTTCCTTTTGTAAAAGTTAGGAGTTAGAAATATTTTAAGTCCACAAAGAATGTAGTTCCTACCTAGGCAACCCCCGGGTAGCAAGGTATTAGGCAAGATTTGAAGATGTGGGTGTGTAAATGTGTACAAATTCAAAATACTGGGTGTGTAAATTTAAACTTTTAGGCCATGTATAGGCCATGTGGACAAAAACTTGGTGTGTAAAAACTGTGAATTTACAAAAGTGGGTGGGTAAACTACTCCATACATGGCTGGCTGCCTAAGCCCTTGGGATAGAGAATCGTGTGGGTATTTCCATTACTGCGAATGGATATACATGTGCAGCTATGGAAATACCCACATGACTCTCCACCTTGGGTTGACTAGGAAGGAATTACACACTTTGTCATGTTTATAGACTATTTCTAACCCTAACTTTTACAAAAGGAAATAAATTTCACAAAAAAGTGGTCCTAGTGGGAATTGAACCATGGTCCTCTGCATTGCAGGGCATGTAACTCAACCACTAGATTAGCGAGGGAAGAACTCGTTACTGTTATGATCAGTACACATAATATTATTAATAGAGCTGCGACACACATGGGCGTCAACCCAGGTAGTCAGTCATGTGGGTATTTCCATTACTGCATATACGTACATGTATGCGGATATTGTTAAACTAAAGAAGGCTGGGTGCTGGTGGATGGGAGGTTGAAAATCTTAAACGCGTAAATCTGGTCCAGAAGCATGATGAAAGAGGGCCAGAATTTCTAGCATGCGAGATATTGTGATGGATGTCATCTCAATTTTCTCATGGACTTGCGTTGAGAAATAACACTGGCTTAACCAACAAGTTGTCTTTAAACTTTCAGTATTCTTTATTTTTAGTTCAATGTTGTTTTCAACATGTACCCTTAATATTGTGGCGTTCTTTCTGACCCACCCTGTATCTCATAAGTCTTTGATCAGATACCAAGTAAATGGAGCGATAAACATGGATACGGGCAAATGTGTCGTGGGGTCTTGTTGGTTGTATGATTGTTTAGTAATCTAATTCAGCTAATTGTTACTTTGTCAGCTGTCACATATTAGAATATGTTGGCCTGATTTACTAGCTAAATAAAACAGTCAGTTTCTCAAAACATTACACATTTTGTATCCTGTTAGCTTTGTCGATCTTGATTCAGATTCATCTGTTATATTTACAAGACTTTCAATGGCTTGTTTTTCCGTTTCCTTTTCGTCTTCTTTGTACCTGTGCAATAGTGAATGGCAGAGAAAACTTTGTATTAAACACTGATATATAAAAAATAATCAAAGGATCACAGAATTTAAACACAGGCATGGAGGCAATTCTTTGTACATACATAATTATTAACATTTGCATTTTGAACAATGTAGCTAGTGCGCCGGTACTCAGAAAGCTCACTGTACACTACTACCCTGTTTGCCCATCACGAGACAGTGACGTAACCACATATTCTACTGATTGCATCACATAACGCACGCACCTACTTGAGGAGCTGGCGTATACACACGAGCGTTGAAAGGCGGAAGATATATATGCATGCCTAAAATCTGCGCCTGTTATTAAAGTTACGTCACTGTCCACAGGAAGCCAAATAGAGTATACAGAATCGATTTATGTAGTACACACTTATATTACTACTATTATATATGATTTGCTTTATTCCGAAAAAGTTCATATCGGATTAAAATCTCAACCATGGCAGCCAACTCCTCGTAGCCAAGTGGTTTGAGAACAAGTCTCATAGGTACCTAGTTCGAATCAGTCTCGGTGTGACAGAATTTTGAGTAACAACCTTGTTTGATATTGTTTTGACTTTAAAATGTGTTAAGGCCGAGTTATTTGCACGATTGTGTTGTAACAAGTGATTGGATTCAAATGATAAGGGGGCTGTCAACCCTAAAAATATGAAATTTATCAAGTGCTGTATCTTTTGAACTATTAATGTGATGTATATAAAAGTATACATTTTTGGAAAGGAAATGAGTAGGAGAATCTATTTTTGGCATCAAATTCAATTTTGACAAAAAATGCTGAAATTACACCAAAATCATCTTAAGACACTTCCCTAAAAAGAGATTTTTTTGCTTTGACATCAAAATAATTAGTTTTTAAAATTTTGACCAAAAAGTGCCCAAATATGGCACTTTTTGGTCAAAATGGGCCCGGGTTCTTTGGCTCATTTCTTTTCCACAAATGAATGCTTCATATTTATAATTCAAAAGTTACAGCGCTTGATAAATTTCATGTTAGGGTTGACAGCCAGCCCCCTTTAATTAACTATACACACAAAATATGCGTGCAGGAGAAGCTTACTCTGTTGAAAAGGGCAAATGCCACTAGATGGGTCACATCAAAACAGACTATTGGGCATACCTCATTTACAGAAAAAAGCAAAAGAAGATGATAACAAATTGGAAAACAAATTAATAACCCTTCAAGTTGCATAGAATTTTGATTCCATGTTCAATTTTAGAAAGTTGTCATTAAAAGATAAAGAAAAACTAAACATGAATTTTAAATCTTTTTTCATTTCTGTTTTGATGTGACGGGTCACATATGGTACCGCTATGGGTCACATATAGTACCGCTATGGGTCACATATGGTACCGCTATCATGGGTCACATATGCCACCGATATGGGTCACATATGCCACCGATATGGGTCACATATGGTACCGATATGGGTCACATGGTACTGATATGGGTCACATATGCCACCGATATGGGTCACAAATGGCATCGATATGGGTCACATTTGGCACCGATATGGGTCACATTTGGCACCGATATGGGTCACATATGGTACCGATATGGGTCACATGGTACCGCTATGGGTCACATATGCCACCGATATGGGTCACATATGGTACCACTATCATTGGTCACATAGTACCGATATGGGTCACATATGGAACCGATATGGGTCACATTTGGCACCAATATGGGTCACATATGGTACCGATATGGGTCACATGGTACTGCTATGGGTCACATGGTACCGATATGGGTCACATATGCCACCGATATGGGTCACAAATGGCATCGATATTGGTCACATTTGGCACCGATATGGGTCACATTTGGCACCAATATGGGTCACATATGGTACCGATATGGGTCACATGGTACCGCTATGGGTCACATATGCCACTGATATGGGTCAAAAATGCCACCGATATGGGTCACATATGGTACCACTATCATTGGTCACATGGTACCGATATGGGTCACATATGGGACCGATATGGGTCACATGGAACCGATATGGGTCACATATGGCACTGATATGGGTCACATTTGGCACCAATATGGGTCACATATGGTACCGATATGGGTAACATTTGCCACCGATATGGGTCACATATGGTACCGATATGGGTCACATATATGCCACCGATATGCATCACATATGCCATGAGTCGATTTATGACCAATAAATACATCTGTAAAACAACTTAATTTCGCTAGCAATTTAATTTTGCTAATTTCGCTTGGAGATCCAATTCACAAAAAGAAACAGTCTGGATCCTTCTGGTCTGATTTTTGATTTGATTTTATTAGGTACTCAAAACATCATATAGAGAAACATTTAAGCATACAAACATGTAAAAGATTGCACAAACCTATTTTAAAAACATATAGACATAATAAAATATGAGCAAAAGTACCAAGGATAGCCCAAAAAGCTTTGAGCACAAAGCTTATTTCCATTGGGGTCCTTTAACAAGCATAGAAAGGCAGAAGAAAAAACAACAAAACAAATGAAAATCACGAAAGAAGCACAAACGCCAAACGAAAAACAAGGACAAAACAAATAAAAACAGGGCACGAGCACAAGGTGGGAGACCAGCTCATAAATCAATTGAATCATAACTCGCCAAGTGTCTTTTAACTAATTGTTTGAATAAACTAAAATGATTGGTGTTCTTGATCTCGCTCGGCAATGAGTTCCAGTGATGAATAGCAGTATTATAAAAAGTAAATCTAGCTTGACCCTTAGAAGAAGGAACAACAAAGTTGAACGGGCTACCCCTGGTACTATATTTATGCAAAGATGACACTCTAGTAAAATACAATTTCATATAATCAGGAGACAAATCATGAAAAATCTTAAAAACATGGTTAAGTTTAAGTTGCACAACCCTATCCCGGCTTGATAACATCCCTACCATGTCCAACTCTTTTTGACCAATATGGGTACGCGGTCCCACACCCAAAATAAAACAGACAATTTTGTTTTGCATGGTTTGAAAACGATTTTTGAATTTTTGACCCTTTTGGAAATAGCTGAATACCAGGAAGAGCATGCATAATCAAAATAACACATAATCAATGCTGAACACAGTGTCTTGCGGGTTTTTAAATTCAAACAATCAGCGTGCCTATATAAAAATTTGAGTCTCCCGCTGGCCTTTTTGATAACATTTAAAGCAATCGACTCCCCTGAAAGAATATTGTCAAGGGTGACACCTAAATACTTGACAGATGAAGAGGTATTAATCATATTACCATTACAAAAGACAGAAAAATTATCAACAGAATTAAGCTTCCTCTTTGTACCAAATAAAATAGCCTCTGTCTTACCAAGATGAAGGGAGAGCTTGTTATCAATCAGCCATTGTCTGCAATTTTCTAACTCTTGACTTAGTTTATCCGCAATAATTGTGGGATCTTTGCCAGAAACCAGCAAGCCACTGTCATCAGCATATAAAGACACTTTACAGTCGACACTGATGGGCATGTCATTCACATAGCAGAGAAATAGGAGAGGACCAAGGATGCTGCCTTGCGGAACCCCGCAGGTCGAGGTTGGCAGATGGGACGGGGAAGTCCAGGATTGGCGTGAAGAAAACCTTGCCCCCCCCCCCCCCCCACCAGTGCACAAGAGCACTCCTGATTGTTCCAATTGGAATATTTGGGTTTATATCAAATTTACAGCATTTCTGATTAGTTGGCTATTATAATCGGTGAGCGGTCATTTTATAAAAACTCTCGTCGGGTAGCCTTATTCCATTCATTTCCAAATCATATGCAGAATGACCTGTTGGATGTAAACAACTTACCAGGATTTGTAAAATGCATGGCCGGTTTATGATCCTTTTTACGTAGTCTTGATATGTGTTTATTTACTACAAGGGAAAGATACAGGAAAACAATTGAATTATCAAATTGTGATTCTAACTGTTTAATACTTATATTTATATAGTTTAGACATAAACAGCCCTAATTTGTGTAAGGCAGCAAAATTGATCTGGATATTTATATTTAAAAGATCCTGAAAACCATGCAAGAACAATATTATATCCTAAATTTCTTGCAAACACCAACTTTGTTACTTCATAGGTTATTGTATGCACAGGTGGCTCGGCAGAAGCGGGGGGGGGGGGGGGGGGGGGGGGGCTTATGACTCGTGCCCCCACCCCTTAATTTGTTCACAACCTACTCTGTAGTTTCTGTGACCCCCTTTACATTTGTCAAATTGGAACTGATAAAACTATACAATCTACTTAATTAAAATAAAAGGTCAGCAAAAATTGCAGTCCTGAAGAGCAATACTCCAAGAATTTTGAATTGTTTTATACCTCCAGGGATAAATTGATTTTGAACTTATTTTTACAAAATATTATTTTCTGGCATTAATCATGACCCAAAACACCACAATTTATGCCATGACCGAGACAGAGCCTCTTATCCACTGTGTAAAGCACTGCCAGCTGAGATTCCTTGGCCATATTCTCTCTGATGACAAGCCTGATAAAAAGTATGCCACCTACACATGGTTGGAGGAGACCTGGTCGTCATTGCACATTATATTTGACCTAGGGGACAATGAAGGCATGATTCAAGAACGACAGATAGTCACTCTTGCTAAAGACCGCCGTGCATGGAGGAAACTTGTGGTTGCCTGCTTTGCAGCCAACGGATGATGATGATGAATCATGATTATAAAGTAAGAGTGTGATGTGATCAAGCAAAATGAGTCGGAACTCCAAATATTGATTTTAAAATACAGCCAATCAATTAGACAATGTCTTTCGCTCCCTGTTGTTTTTGTATACCTTCAACTGCTCATATCTTTGGAAACTATTGACAAATTATAATGGGGATTTCTGAACAAATTTAGCTTTTCACATGTAAAACCAGAAATGTTCGTGTGTATTTAAATTTCACTAATTTTGAACACTTACTCGGGAAAATATCACACCTTGACCATTTCCAATCTTCCTTGTAGCAGTGCATTGCAAAGTTACACAATGTAACTCCAAAGTTTACATTCGCAAAATTGTCATGCCGTGAATTAAAAATATTAAACTTGCAAACATTTCTGCTTTTATACAGTAGACAAATGACAATTGAATCTAACCGACTTCAGATTCATTTTGCTTGATCACACCACAGATGTGCATATTGTGCATTATGCAACTGACTTAAAGGTATATTATGTGATCTTTTCCAGCGAACGCCCTCAAACCTAAAAAAAAAAAATTGAAAGCAGATTTTCTTGCATATTCACATATCTGATCGTAATTCCAAGTTATAGGGCGATTTGATTCTTAATTACTTCAAAATCATAGTTTTAGAGTGAAAATAAACTGTCGGAGTCTGCACCCACAACTTATTTATACTCTATATTCACTCTAAAACCATGATTTTGAGGTAATTAAGAATCGTATCGCTCTGTAACTTGGAATATTTTCATGATTTATGATCAGTAAATGTAAATCTGTAATAAAATCTGCTTCCATTTTTTTTCGAGGATTGAGGGCATTTCCTGGAAAAGATCACATAATATACCTTAAAGTGCTCAACCTCGGCACATTAAAGTATAGGGTCACACCCATTACCAGTTATTATTAGTATGTGCTTCTGTCTTGAGTTGATCTCAGGGGGGGGGGGGGGGGGGGGGTCACATTTCTGAGGTGATGCGTTTGTAAGGCTGTTAAGAGTAAAGACCCCCTTCCAGCTTTGCTCTCACCCATTGACAAGTTTTTTTTTCATTACACGTTCTCTTACCCAAAGACCTCTCATTTATTGATTTTGAAAACTTGGCAAATTTTTCACCACAAAACATACTATTGGGGAAATATGCACAATTCTCACAAGAAGGATCCTGATTTTAAGAAATAAATCTAATATCTCACCCAAAAGACACCTCTACTGTTTGCTATTTCTCTCTCACCCAATGCCCCTGGGTTTGATTGTGACATCCATACATTTGTATCCATTTCAGATTTCAGTGACACCACCCAGGGCAGAGAAAAAAATATTTATGCTAGGGATTTATTTTCTGCAAGATTCCTAAGCAGATTGCCATATGTATGCATATTTCTAGAGCTGATCTAGCCGGAGATGCCTCACTGTTCATGGTGGGCTCGATAGGCAAATTCTTTGATGGGGTCCTAGGAAGTGGAGCTCCCGGAAGACCCGGTGTTTTGTCTTCGTATCCAGAGGGGTAACACATGATCTTGAAATACCCCTATTTTATGGCGTTTCGGAAACAATTAATTTGGTAATTTGACCCCTTTTTTCGCACAAAAGCGGGAGCATTTTGTCTGAAAATGACCCCCCTTTTTCCAAGGACACTTTCTAAATAGTCCCCTTTTTGCACAACAAGGATACAGCTGGGGACAGTCATCTGGTTCAAATCCTTTTCCCAGGACAATTTGATATGACACACACATTGAATACTCATTATAATTCATTTTTCTTCTTCACGGACAAAGCCTCTCCAAAAACACCCCCTAATTCTTTGAATCGCGGACATAGCTTCCAAAATTGACCCCCTTTTTTTAAAATCGCGGACATACAGCTTCCAAAGTGACCCCTTATCTTAACCCTAACCCCCCTGAGTGCTAAAAAATGCTAATCCAAAGTCCCTCTCCAAACGCCTGCGCCGTCGGTTTTCGATGACGTAGTCAACCGAGCCTATATAATGAGTGCAGTATATACTGCACGAATGTGTAGCTGAGGGCCGTGGCTTAGTGGTTGGAAGGTGGGGCTTGAGAAAGGAGGGTCCCCGGATCGAATCCCGGCAGGTTCCCAGAGATTTAGTTGGTGTTTTTTTCTCGAAAATTGTGATCCCGGTCAAAAATCCTAAACCGGGGTTAGGGTTAAAAAAACACCCCTCATTTTGGGAAATTGCAACCATAAATGTTCGTGGAATGTCCGCGGACATGGTATGAATTACCCCTTTTCAGCGATTTTTGGAACGATCATGATAAAATAATGTAAAAGCTGAATGCAAACTGCTTATCTACAAAACTAGCCTGTATAAATAAATGTAATGAGTATAACCTTAGCAGCTAATTAATTATTTTGTATAGCTCTAGACATTTCAGACCCATCTTAAAGCTTGCATTTGTATTCTTTTATTTTTTACAATTTTTTTTCTGTCAGTTACCCATGATTTCTGGGAACCCTGTTCCCTCGGAATTTGTAGCCCTACCCCCATCCATGGCTTACCTGACTCTCGATTGATTCGTCCTCCATATAGATGCTTTCTTTGAAACTCAATGGCCGTTTCTTGCATCGCTAACATGGTTTGGTTTTCTGTTGTTGAAACCACTGCATGGAAACCTTCACAGACAAAAATATATGCTCATTATTCATACACTCTTAGTAGTGTTGAACCAAAAGCCAGAAACTAAAATAGGTGAAGTGCAATGAAAGTGTTTTGATTTGTCATTCAGGAATCTTGGGTTCACAGATTTTCAACGCGGGTGTTAGCAAACATGTTGTATTCGTTTTTACATATCAAAATTATGCTCAAATTTTGAATTTTGATTTGCTATAGTGTCGTGTATGAATTGGGTCAATACATGGGTAGGCCTATGTTTTGTTTCTTGTAAAATTAGAAATATCAATGCACTTGCGCAAATGTTGATATGCTCACAATAGAACCCCCTCCCCTTGCAGAGTCGTGACATTATTCACACATCAATATCAGCACGGCGCATTGATTTGTCTAATTTCTCTTTATTCTCATTCATTACTGAAAAATTGTGTATTTATCCAAATCGTTGATTTGTACCGATATAATTTTGCTAATAATTAATTAGTTTTCTGTTTATTTTGTCCACCCCTTCTTAGTTAATGAAACAGTCCAAGTCGGGTCTCATTAACAATTTTATCATTCAACCAATAAGAAATAAGCTTTAATTGTGTTTACTCATAACTCATTGAATATTCAGTTTAGGGGCGTGAGGCATTAATTTGATTGGTCGGTCATTGAGCAAAACAATTGAACACTTTGGTGCAGTACTTTCGGGCAATTATTAGTAACCTGCGCTCGTCGTGCACGTTCTCATCTAACTATTAATTTCATTGGAACGCACTTGGTACACAGCTATCGCGATTATTCATGCAGTAATGAATAACCAATATTTGATGGGCATATTATGAGATCTTTTTAATGGAACGCCCTCTATCTTTGATTTTGTCCTCTAAACACATTTTTTCTGTGGTCAAATTACATTTATAAACATAAAACTAAAATATAATCTATTAGTAACAGAGGCTTCAGAGCAATACTTTTCCTAATTGTTTCAAAACCAGATTTTGAAAATAAGTTGTCGGACAGTTTATTCTCTGAGTTGTTTTCTCGTTCATAAATAGAATTCCAAAGTGTTTTCGGTATGATCACAAACTGCACAAAAGTGAATGCAAAATGTTGACAAATTCCCAAAATTTAACCAGATCTCTTCTATGATTGATAGTAAAGCTCTTTGATGTTTTTTTACAAACAATATGGTCAAGATAGATTCATGAGTCCAGGGAAGTCCTTCCTGATAAGTCAAACTTCATTATAAGAGAAAAAAATGAGTGTAAAAATGATTGCATAGTATTGATTTTATTATTCGTTATATAAATCTACAAACAAAGGGCAGTCATTTCATAAATTGGTCTTGAAGAAGTCAAAAAAAGTAATGGCGGAAAATTGGCAGTTTATCCAACGCGACGCTGAACCAGTTAAAATCAATCATAATCCGCCTTACCTTGAATGTATTTTGATAATGCTGCATCACTTTTTTGATCCTCGTCCTCATCTGAAATCAGCGATTTCTCTTTGGGTCGAGTCTTAGTTGTGTCTTGTTTTGGAAATCTAATGACAATAACCATCAATTAACAAAAAAACAAATCATATCAAATCAGTTTTTTTTTTAAAAAGAAATCATCCATGTGAAAAACAAAGAGCATTTGAAAGCACAAAAAGGTTATTTAATACATCATCTCATCATCATCTTCCTATACTGTGCATAAACCTCTTTGTAGAGTATAGTCACACAACGTATCCCTGGAACCTACGAAATACAAACATGAGAGTACAGACACAGACCGGGATGATCCCTTACTCTTTACAAAGGAGTCTGTGACCTTTTAACATGCTCGGGGATTGCTCTTCCGATGCACGGGACCGCCATTTCTATGCGACTTCCGAACCATGATGCGCCTATGTACATGCCTACTTCAGTCTGCACGGTCTGAAGGAGGCATGGGGACGAGGCTTCTGTTGGTGTATCGTATTGAACTCATGCTCAAACGATCCACCAACAGAACTACGCTGCGCAACAGTGTTACGACGCTCTAACCGACTGCGCCACCTCACTCCTCTATGTAGGTCATAACTCTAAAACTATAGCTCCTACAATCTGTACACATATTGAATAAAAAAATTCCAAACAAATAATGTTCTATGATTTGAGATTGCACACAAAGATTGACCGAATATTAACAATGATATGTCAAAAACCAAAACAAAGTGTGTTTCACTTTCGCAGTTGGTTTTTCTACCCGCAGCCTCATTGAATAACTGGTAGCGACAACTCACCGGTATCCTGTGTGTTGAAAACCCAAGTGTGAAAATTAAAACTGAACTAACTTTGTCATAATCTTTTCGGTGTAGCTTTCATAATTGCTAACTGATCTTGGCAAGCAATATCTCAAATTGAAGAGAAGAAATTAATTCGTTATTTTTTATTTAATATTAAAAGTTGGAGCTATATTTTATATAGAGTTATGGGCATACTCATTACCTGCTTTGTTACCTGTTTGAGCACTGTAACAGGGGTGTGGAGGTCACAAAAAAGAAAAGAAAGGAAAACAGACAAAAAAGAGGAAAAACAGCGTAAAATTGGGTAAAAATGCCAAATATGGGCTGAAAAGAAAAGAAAAGGCTGAAATTTTGGCATAAGAAAAATCTAAAAAAAGAGGAAATCAGCTGAAAATAGGAACTCTCACACCCCTGCTGTAAGTTGTTTTTTACCGTATAAAAAGATTATTTCCAAATACATGATATTTAATGAGTAAACATGTGGAACCTCTGCACATATTTTAAGATGCACCCTGTATTTCAATTTCAAGACCAAATACACATCGATCATTTGTAGAACTCACTTGGCACTAGTTTGGTTGGTGCCCATCCTTGAACCAGAAACAAACACTTACAAGGGGGAACTAACCATAATTATGATATACACCTAGCAACAAAAGTCCCTGACCAGGTGCTTTGAGGTTGGCTAATTCAAAAAAAATAATCGGTACCAAAAATCTGAAATATACATTAAATGAGCAAATTTCTTCTCCGCAGTTTGATACCTCATTCAACAAAATCGAATAGATACTTTTAAAGTTATGGTATAGGAAATCATTAATTTGTGTGTGATTTACTGTCATAACTCTGTGCTATCTGGATGAATGGGGCTGGAGTGAGCTGTGAAGAATGAAAGTCTTTGCTATCTTTACACACACATTTATTTTGAATTAGCCAACCTCAAAGCACCTGGTCTGGTCAGGGACTTTTGTTGCTAGGTGTACATTATCACCCCCATGGGCCCTCAGTACTCACTTAACACTAGTTTCATGCCCATCCGCTAACCAGAAACAAGCACCAGCGAGGGAGCGCTAGGAATCTAACCATATACATTATTACCCCATTGGGCCTCAAATTAATTACATTCAGTTTTCTCTACACAGGGCTGGTATGGTAAAGCCTTGTATGGTACACAACAATATATCAATTTCAATTCTGGATGACCACCTGACAGGTACCCAAAGCTTTATCTGGTAAGTTTATGACCAGCTGTCACTTCAGTGTCAGGTCATAATTATAACAACAGGTCATGGGAAAATGCCCACCATGCCTTAAGGTAAATTAAGCAGCCCCGTCTTGATTGCTAGTGTTAAAATCACAATGCAGGATCATCTAGAATACCAGTGCCTGCATAAACAGTGTGCAGCTTGGATGGAATATACAGTCATCACAATAAGTAACTGACCAGGTAATAAATGTGCTGATAACTCTAAAAGTATAACTCCTACATAAACATATTAAATTATAAACATGTTGAGAAATTTCCCTTCTTGAATTTGAGATATTACACGCTAAGAATGGCTGATTATTAAGGAAGTTACAATCCCAAATGTACTGTCAAGTCTGATTTTCATTTTCACATTTTCAATTTCAACACGGGGACTCAGACCGGCTTATTATTGATTACTGTAGTGGTAGTGCCAATTCACCCGTCGATGGCCTGGTTGTTGGATAGTCGGCCGGTGGCATTGTTACGGTTGATCAATACGGCACACACGCGTTCACCTGTCATACTCTCCCCATGTTGAAAAGAAAATGTTAAAATGAAAATCAGACTTGCCCTAACATTTGGGATCGTAACTTCCTCATTAATCAACCATTCTTAGCGTATAATATCTCAAATTCAAGAAGAGAAATTTCTCAACAACTTTATAATGAAATATGTTTATGAAGAAGTTATACTTTTAGAGTTATCAGCATGTTTATTACCTGGTCAGTTACTTATTGTGATGACTGTAGAGCCATATACAGCATAATTTGGACAATGGAACTCACTACAAGCAAGTTCAGGGCGAGTCGGAGAGAACGGGCACTTTGTTAGCGAAAGTGCCGCAAGAATTTCAGACCTGCATATTCAAAACCACTGATAGTGCTAAAGAGACCACATAATTAGTTGGCTTTCATTCAAAAACCAATAGCATTTTTGAATTCGAACATTGCGTCATAATGTTAAAACAATTTAAGTAGAACATGGTATGTTAAAGCCCCCAATTTCAAAGTCAATCCTTGGGATGGTCTGAAAAAGCTATGATATCTCTATTCAGGTTTTTTTATTTCTTGATTCAGGCTTGCTATTACTCATAATTCCACTTTCTATTTATTTACATTCATTTTAAATTTTGTATTCAACATTCATGTCCTTTTTCAGGTGTTTTGCTAGGTTTATTGATTGTCATCTCTGAATCAGCCAGCTAACAATACTATCTGTAACTGCCATCCCGTGGATTGGCTTTACACTTGGGGGCTTTACTGAAAGTAGTGTAACATGATGACGATATGGGCGATTACTAAACTTCCTCTTTTGAATGAAAGCCAAATTAAAGTTCTTGCAGCGCTACCATTTGTTTTGAATGCGTGCCTACATTTTATGTGACGCCTTTGCAAAAATAGCGCCCATTCACCCTGTAGTTCAAGCTCATACACCAGCTGGGTGGATGGACGAGGCTCGAAACCAGTGCTACTCACTTTGTCTGAGGCTGTGAATCTATCGCTGATATTCCACGTAGTACATCCTCCGATAGTTTGGCGGAGGAAAGATCAATCTTTCTCTTCTTCTGCTGTTTAAGTTTGGCATCTCGCGCCCGACGCTTTTCCTGTTTCACCTCCTTTATCCTGCAGAATAAATAAGTTAATTTTAAAACAATTTGTACGAATGGTTCACTATTACACAAAGTCTTGAACTACTGCATGGGCATGGCTGAAAAGTTTATATTGGCACAACAGGATGGGCTGAACAAAATGTAGGTGAGTGTGATCCAAAACTGGTAAACATTTGATGAAAATTTTAGAATCACTCAAATTAATCAAAAAAGTACTTTAAATAGTAGAGGAAGGTCCATATTTTATTATACCAAATTTAAAAAAATAAAAAATAAAAATTGCTAGGTGTACCGTGACGTCAAAATGTAATGTGCTTTTTTATAGCGTGAGGGAAGGACAAATGGAACATAAAAGAAAATTGAGGTTTGAATATGAAAATAATGAATACATCCTTTCTTATTTTACATATTGTAAGTATACAAACCATTTCATTGATATGTGATGACACTTTCAATAAACATGAACTTATGTAGCGGTTAGAGGTCGTAAAATGCGAATTCCAGTGATTTTGTCCGTCCCTCACAGAAAAAATACAACTTTTTTGTCTCCTAGCTACTAAACTTTTTTTTTAAATAACGAAGTACCCTATCTATCGACAGAACCTGTCAGCTCTCCAAAAATAAATATTACAAGTCCCTGAAACCTTATTGGTCCTAATAATTTAACTTTAAATGTGATGTCCGTCCCTCACTTTACTCTCCGTCCGTCCCTCATCCACGTTATTTTGTTTTTTCCCTTGCATCACAGCTGTTGTCAAATTTATTATTTAATTTGCTGTAATCTTGTTTACAAATGCACTTAGATGTCACAGATTATATCTCAATTGATTAAAATCACTTTAAGCAACTTTGATGTAAAATTAACACATATAAATGATAATGTGCTGCTGAAGGACAGTAATGTCTGTCCCTCACATTATGAAATACGGTCATAAAAGGGGCCTACACCCCAACTAAAACTAATTTTCTTGTTTTTTTCTCTGAAATGCTATTAGTTAATTGTCAAATATTATATTTCAAATTGAATTTGATCAATATTGTTGATTTTAAAAATTAGTCTCATTTTGTCCGTCCCTCACATAAAAAAGTGTCCGTCCCTCACACATTTTTAACGACGTCCCTTGGCTACCCCAAGTGCATTGGACTTGCAATTGTTTGATATTCATAAATTGTTTGATATTCATAAATGGTCGGGTAGGAAGGGATATTCTTTTAAAATCTCTATTTACTTAAGATCTCTATTTGAAAATAATGAAACAGTCACTGCAGTGTAATTAAAAGTAAGTACAATTCAATTATACTAGCAGGTTCCTGAGTTGCCCATTTTTTCTAGCCATGTTAGGGGCTATAAAAAAGAAGGGTCCAACCCAACGCATTTCTTTGGCCAAGTAATGTCCATGGATACTCGCGTCGTTGCCTATCGGCCAACGTCGCCGGATAAAAGTTGACATTGCATCGATATCTATCAACGTCTGGCGGTGCGCAACGACAGGAGTTTGAAAGAATCTTAAACTTAAAGGCATATTATGTGATCTTTTCCAGGGGACGCCCTCAATCCTCGAATAAAAATTTGAAGCAGATTTACTGGCAGATTTACATATCTGATCATAAATCGTACATACAATCCAAGTTACAGGGTGATACGATTCCTAAATTTACTTCAAAATCATGGTTTTAGAGCGAATTTAGAGTGAAAAATAAGTTGTCGCTTGAAGTAATTAGGAATCGTAGCGCTCTAGAATACATTTTATGATTTATGATCAGAAATGTAAATCTGCAAGAAAATCTACTTTTATTCAATATTCTCAAACTTAGAAGCAAAAGTTGATCATCAAAATAATAGGGTTGACACTTCCCTTAACTGCCATTTATGTTAGCATACACTACCTTCTTGTTTCCTTAAGAGCTTGTGAGATTGAGTCCAAGGCGTCCTTTCTGCTCGTCCCAAATGATACAGATTCAGGAGCTTCATCGTCCGACTCTCTATTGGTAGAATCTGTAAATAATTAGACAATAAAGATGGATATTGTAGTTTGATTATGGTATGGTAAGATAAGGCAAACTCAAATTTATTGTTTGTCCATATAGATCCCCTACAAAGGTCAGTCTGATTTGTTTTAATTATTATTTAACGAATCACATCCACATTCAAAGATGTATAATTAACTTTAAAATAGTTGCGAAATACAATGTGAAAGGGAATATTTTATTATTAAATCACTTCGTTCATGTTCCAAAACAGTTTAGAAGAGTGAAGATTGAAGAAAGTTTAAACTGTTTAAACAATATTTTAGTGTATTTAAAGAATAAAAGAAAGCAACATTGTGGAAGAAAAAAATAAAAACTTTGTCTGGATTTTGTTTTGTTTTGAATAACATGCCATTGAAAATTAGGGTAGACAGACCCCTCCCCCCAAAAAAAAAAATCCTGTATGCATAGCAACTTGTGGTAGAGGCTGTTTGCGACTGTCAGATTTACTGTGTTTTTCCTTTTCAATTGTTTAGTCTTTTTTTATATTCTGCCCAAAAACAATCAGGTCAGGGTTGAGGGGGAAATTAGGGTCGGACTGGTTACGGCAATACAACAACAAATGATTTGCCTAATGGATAGGCATTACTGTGTTTTCCCTTTTCAATTATTTAGTCTTTTTTTTATTCTGCCCCCCCCCCCCCCCAAAAAAAAAATCAGGGGTCGAGGGGGAAATTAGGGTCGGACTGGTTACTCCAATACAACAACACAAATTATTTGCCTAAGGCCTAAAAAAAGGTGTTTGATTGGCCTAACATGACAAAAACAAATAGGATAGGTCGGTCGGGATTTTTTTTATTTTTTTTTATTTTTAAATCACCTGCTTTGGGGACTTAAAATAGCCTAAAATGAAAGCAAACAGTCAGAAATGTTGTTCAATTTTATTTTATTTTTTTATTTTTTTTAAACTTTTTTATTTATTTTTATTTTTTATTTTATTTTTTCCTTCCTCAAAATAATACAAAATATTAGGACGGCGATATATTTAGGGTCGGTCGGGTTAGGCCAATAAAACCTTTTTGTAGGCCTAATGGATAGGCAGCATATGGAATGAATTGTACATGTACCCGATTTGTTTCTTTCAAACAAGTGTCTTAACACACACATTTGTTCTTGAGTTGAAGTAATCACTATAATTAATAAATTATAATTTATTAATTATGAAATTAATTAATTTTGATTATTATTAATTGATTAATTAATTAATTAGAAGACCGTTGTCACATTTAATTCAATAAATACTAGTTAGTTCAAAAACAGCATTGAATCTGATATCTCTACTGTGAAACAATAATTATGTCTTGAATATATTTTATTACACAGAAACCTGATAAATGGACCTTGAAAAATGATCTAAATTAAGCACTTAATTGACCTAACTCCCTAATTATGTTTTTGACAATTGAACTATCAGGGGAGAAAAATAGACCACTGTTCGCCTGCGTTGGGGATCAAACCCGGGCCGCCAACATTGCAGGCGGTTGACTAACTGATTGCGCTAAAGGGGGAGCTCAAAAAACATTTGACAGCTTGCTGGATCGTGCAGTACAGCAGCTTTTTCTTGTGGCCTTTGGTAAGGTTAGGTTAATGAGATTTTGGTAAATTGTGTTATTTATTGTAACACTGTGCATTTTGAAATGTGGCTGATTTGTGTGTAAACTCTATGGCAGCCTTACGCCTTAGTTTATTCGTCAGTAGAGTCATTCCATGCCAATTGGGACAGGCAGTAGCACCTTACCATAATGTCATAGATTTTGCTCATATTTCACTCAAAGGTACATGTACTTTAGGTGATAGAGGAGGTTGAAGGAAAAATTCAAATTCCATTCCATTCGGTCGCTATGGTCTTACAAAGTTTGACGACCTTTGCTATTCAAAACTGAAAAATTTGACTAGAAATTCATACGAGGTGGCCGCGACTCATCGAGTTATTTCACCTTGAATTTGGTCCCATTTACGATGTTTTTGTGGCTGAACCACTTTTGAGGGGTCCATTTTCAAGGGGGGGGGGGGGGGGGGGGCATGTGATTCGGTCTTTTTGGGCATTTTTGTTAATATTGGGCACCAGTGAGTACATTAACATGACTAATAAGGTCCCTTATGTTATTGAGGCTGCACAAACATTTGATAAAGTAATGTCCGAAAGTTCGACAGGCCATTTTAGCCCCCCCCCCCCCCCCCCCCCTAAAATTGAAATGAAGCGCACAAACTAATTTGTTTCACATTTGTTAGTTTTGAGCAGGCTGGACAGTACCAAAACTCACAACAAAGCTCACAAGTTCTTTAGTTGCTGAGGAAAACTCCTTCAAAGTAGGTCCTTAAAACTGTGGAACATTGAAATAGCCCATTCTTAGCAAAAGGTCGTTGAACTTTGTAGGACCATGGTGACAGAACGAAATGGAATTTTAATTTTTCCTTTCGACCTTTTCTATAGAACCACCTAAAGTACCTTTGAAGTTTGACTGAGTGAAATATGAGCAAAATCCATGATATATGCCTCTATGCCATATGGTGAGGTGCCTGTGTGCTGTCCCAATTGGCATGGATAGGGATGTTCATATCATTGACTATAGAGGGCGACATTTTTTGGGAAAAAAGTTGACCAAAATATGTAGAAAACTCCATGTTTTCCTCTTTTAAATACAGCGATGTAGTACGATGTGGCTAGGTGATGTCTAAATAACGCCACACAACCAACTGGACATCATGAAAGTAAACCCTTTTTTACCTAAAATGGTTTAAAATGTGCATGTCTTGCCCAGTTTTCAGCATATGAGGCAAACTACTTTTGGTTATAACTTTTTTATTATTCAGCCTGTAGACAAGGTTGAGCCATCATTTTTTTATTGTTAAGTACTTTGTTTCCATGTAGGCCTAATCCATTTTCAAAAAAGAGATAATTTTATTTTCAAAATGTTATGAACATGCCTAGCATGGAATGCCTCGGTATCGTCAGTCGTCACGTCATGCTTACTGCCCCGTTAACGTACGGAATAAATGAACCGATAGGCATAGGGCAATATGTTTCAGTTTTCACATCACAGTACAATTTGAATTTATCCGTATAGTAATCATGCGAATATCCCCTGTGTGCCCTGTACACAACAAAATTGAAAATGGGTAGCCTATTTAAACTAGAGAGGAGGTAATAAAGTTAAAAGTGGAGGGATACATATGGAACTCTTTCCACACGGCTATCTTGATACTTGATACTTGATTTCCATATAAGCATTATCTGCTGTCCCGGACGGAAGCTGACAATAATGTGTGCGTGGTGGTCCAAGTGCAGTTTAACAAAAGGTGCAGGATAAAAACTGGAAGTGTAGCTAGCTGGCTACCATTCCTTGCCGGAGGCTGGTGGCTGCATCTGCCTGATGAAGGGCATCGCCGCCATGTTGAAAGCCTTGGTGAAGGTGCAAAAACAGTACAGATGCTGGTGGGAGCAAGTTGAAGTTCCACAGTCACAGTGCCGTGGTATTATAATTATACATGGATCTGGATCTGGATCTGGATTATTTTATACTCCAATTAAGCAGGTTACTGCATCGCATTAGAGTTCCCTGTAACCTAGGTAGGGATGTTCATATCATTGACTATAGAGGGCGACATATTTGACCAAAATATGTAGAAAACTCATGTTTACCTCTTTTAAATTCAGCGGAAAAGTACGAAACTGCTGGGATGTATTCACTGATGTATAAATAACCCCACACAAGCAACTAGACATCATGAAAGTAAACCCTTAATTTACCTAAAATGGTTTTAAAATGTGCATGACTTAAACTACTTTTGGTTATAACTTTTTTATTATTCAGCCTGCAGACAAGATTACAGACGGCTCTATGCAGCCATAAGGACGTCCAATGCATCTGTCAATCACAAGTTCATTCTATTGTCTGACGATACTAACTGTTTACCGTGCATCAGTGCGTTTTCAATCACTTGGTGATCTATTGTACATGAAGATGTGAACACGGGCCGCCAATCGATTGATCACAGCAAGACTTGATTGCTACGCTGGTTCCCTGCTGCACCCTATCCACGCGCCAACTCGTCTTGTGTGGAGCCTATTGTCGAAGGGAACCAGCATACAATGTAATGTGGTGACGCGACGTTGCTCATGCGGGGGCTCACAGATCCTGAGCCCGGGGGAAGCGGGGGTGGGGGAGTGTGCTGCCTAACTGGCTAATAGTAATACCATTTTCAGCTGTCTATATTTTTCTACTTGAAAATTAATTCATCTATTTTCAACTTTCTGGTCTGAAAATGATTCATTAAAGATTTAATTAATTTATATTTTCTACTTTGTAAATTAATTATCTAGCGTGAAAATTCAATTTTCTCGTATCAAAATAAGTTACCTATTTTAATTTCCTAGTCTGAAATATATAAATTTGATTTTAGTTTGGAGTAATACCCACTCACAAAGTAGAATACCTTTGAATTGTATATGAACTTCAACCATAAATGTTTCGTCTGTTTCTACATCAATATATTTTATATAAAAATAAAAATAAAATATAAAAGCTGAATGCAAACTGCTTATCCACAAAAATATTCGATATTTGATCGATCAACTAATTGATTGAAAACGCACTGATGCACGGTAAAACAGTTTGTATCGCCAGACAATAGAAAGAACTTGTGATTGACAGATGCATTGGACGTCCTTATGGCTGCATAGAGCCGTCTGTGACAAGATTGAACCATCATTTTTTATTGTAAAGTACTTTGTTTCCATGTATTCCATTTTCAAAGAGATAATTTTATTTTCAAAATTTTATGAACATGCCTAACCTAGGGAAAGAGTATCTGTACACATCAAGATTGGTTTGTAGTTGTTGGTATCTAAGTGGGTGTATCAATTCGTCCCCCTCCCCCTTTCCACCCACAACCTCTTATTTGTGTGGAGACAGCACAGCACCTAATGTGGCCACTTTTAAAACACTGATCAATGCCAACGGCAGCAAAATCAATTTTTTTAATTAAATGTACGCAGCGATGCATGACTGTACGTTGATAGCCACTTCCAGGCGATTTGTACAGTATACAACAAGACAAGACAAGACAAGAGAAGTTTTGTACATTGCATATTGTTGTGATGTAGTGCAAAATTCGGAAGACACACATTCACAATACCTGATAGGGCCTACATGTGATACAAGGTAACAAGTTATGCACCACCGACCGACATGACCGAGTCTGATCTGATCGACACATCTTTAGTAGACTTGTATTACCCCATCATATATATGAGAGATTTCTGTTCTATTGACATTTAAATAAACACTTAAAAATAGATTACAAACCTGAAGAATAACCCATAGGATCCATAATATTGAACGGTCAGTCCTTTCAACCCTACGAATTCTACTACAAGTTCGGCTGCACCGCTGCACACAATTTTCTAGGGATGGGCGATATCCAAATTAATCCGTCATCGTGGGCCCGTATAAAAATAACAGAGGGGAATCCCCAATGAGTATCTATTAATAGATTAGAAAGGGAACGCAATGAGTCATCAGGGAAATTCCGTGATGATATTATGGTATAACAAATAACAAAAAGATAAAAGTGAATTGAACGGCGCGTATCGCATTCTCTTATGGGAATCCCTAGGCTGGAAATACCCAATGTACCGTAACTGCGAAAATTATTGACTTGGTTTTAGACCTGGCGGGCCTTCATTTTTACTCACAGCTCGTGCGTTTAGGAGATCTAATAACCGGTGAGTATTTTCTTTAGTATGTCTGTAGACTGACCGTGTAAGGCCTATTATCAAAATTCTCGATGGACTTGGCCATGGACGACCGTATTACACAATCTCCTATTATTACATTTGCAATCAAACATTATAATATCATCGCTATTTATTGAAAAACGCACTCTATGCAAATATGGTTCGCGTTATGTATCACGCGTTATGTATCACGCGTACTGCAGGCGGATAATGTCGGACGTAAAATGCTCGTTGCGGCTCTACCAGCATTTTTGAATGACGTTTTCTTGTACAAAGAGGGATGATTTTTCTTAATCCTTAGGTGTAAGTTCATACATACATACAATTTCTTGCAGATTTACATTTCTGATCATAAATCGTTCATACATTTCAAGTTACAGGACGATACGATTCTTAATTACTTCAAAATCATGGTTTTAGAGTGAAAATAAACTGTCGGGATAACACCGATAGTCAAGGGCGGCGGAATCGGGGGTGGGGGGGGGGGGGGGGGGGGTGCCCCCTACCCCATCCGTGAAAGTGTTGGGACACCATGTGCACTGTGCCCCCCCCCCCAGAAATGTATGGCTGAACTCCTTTAATCGAGCCCCACAACATTTTTTACCCCAAAATAATCGAAAAGATTGACTTTTAGTGTCAAAAATACATGAAATTATCTTAAACTTCAGGCAATTTTGCATTAAAACAACAACAAAATTCACGCGCTTCGCGCGCATTTTTAACCAAACGTTTTTCCTTGTCAATTTTTTTCTTCACGAAACACCCTTTTGCCCCATTTTATATGCTGGTGGTATGTCGCATTTTCAACAAGAGTCAATTAGCATGGTTGTAGTGTTAGTCTTGTGGAAATGACTTCAAACTGAGTTATTGAGAAGATTGTTAACGGTAGCCTATAGGCCTATAATTATTTTCGCAAATAATACATTCGGTGTTGAAATAAAAATTGAGTTGCGCATCGCTCCTAAAATACAAATGTTCATTAATCTTTCAAAATATTTGTGGATAACATTCAGCCATTGCGTTTTAAAATGGACCGCAAATGGATGGCCTCATAATGCATCTAAAATTCCAAATTTAGCTCCACGGAACCCACACTGTATTAAGCTCCGCTCTGCTTTCCAGGATCAAATCATACAAATGTTCATTCATTATTGAAAAAATTCAGCAATTAAATTGCCATTTTTCTTACAAAATAGACAAGAAATGGCCTCGATGCAGCGGAAATTTAAAAAAAATCCGGGGCCCAGTAATCATAATATTTTCATTTTCATTAATACCTAGGCCTACTATTGATAAAATTTAAATTTAAAGTCGTTTCGTTTCATTTTACGATATAGTTGATATACAGGTCAATTTACAAATTTGTATACCTGGTCACTTTTTGGAAATCTTTTCATTGGTTTTTTAAAGTTTTTTTAATTATTGCTGTATAAAGTACAACTTCGTGGGCCTTAACAATGTCATGAATGTGTTAATTATATCAAAATACGCCATGAAATGGCCCCTGAGCGCATATCAAAACCCAAAATTTCCCGGGGCCCGTGAATATTTTGACTGTGCGATATTTTGTGACCGTGCGAAATTTTGTGACCATGCGAAATGTTGTGACCGCGCGAAATTTGTTGACTGTGCGAAATTTTGTGACCGTGCGAAATTTTGTGGCCGTACGATTTTTTTTTGTCCCTACTAAATTAACTCTAAAACCATGATTTTGAGGTAATTAGGAATCGTATCGCTCTGTAACTTGGAATGTATACGATTTATGATCAGAAATGTAAATCTGCAAGAAAATTAAAAAAATCCCTCCCCCCCCCCCCCCCCCCATTTTCAAATACGCTCCGCAGCGCCTGCCGACAGTTTATATTCACTCTAAATTAACTCTAAAACCATGATTTTGAGGTAATTAGGAATCGTATCGCTCTGTAACTTGGAATGTATACGATTTATGATCAGAAATGTAAATCTGCAAGAAAATTAAAAAAATCATGAATAGAGGGCGCTCTCTGGAAAAGATCACATAATATGCCTTTAAATGCCCAATGGCGAGGGGTTGCAACGGATTTTGACCCTCAGCATGCAAAGAGATCTGCTGCAACCAAGGTATTAGGCAGGATTTGAAGATGTGTAGTGTGTAAATGTGTATAAATTAAAAACTGGGTGTGTAAATTAAAGGATTTGTGTACAAAGTATAGCCCATGGACAAAAACTAGGTGTGTAAAAACTGTGAATTTACAAAAGTGGATGTGTAAAACACTCCCTACTCTCTAAATGTAAAAGGAGTAGAAAGAGTGGAAATTCACTTGAAAAGGAGTGAAGGGAGTGAAACGCAGGACAACCCGTTTTATAGTGGAAAATGTCCACTCTGAAATGAGTGTGAAAGTTAATTTTTCACTCAATAGAGTGGAATCAGGAATATTGTCATATAAAAACCCATCTTTGAGTGTTTTTCCACTCAAAACGTGTTGTCTTGCGTTTAACTCCTTGAAAGAGTGGAAACCACTCTTTTATATTTAGAGAGTACACGGCTGGCTCTGGCTTCCTAAGCCCTTGGCTCCAACAAAACTGTGCATGCATAATTCCCCGGCCTTATTTTGTACCCGTACATTCCAAGCGCATTATTTCCTTGAATGGGAGCAAATCGATTATGAAACTAACTAGACACTTCAAGCTTTACTCTCGACCTAACGATTGATTGATGATAGCCAAAAGAAGCACTTTTTAACCATAAAACCCTCCAGTTTTGTCTGTGTAAGTGGGTGAAAATGGGTCATAAGGCCAAGTAGAAAAATAAAGCAGTTACTCGCGCACCATTTTTAAGAAATTCTATAATTATCTTTTTTCTTTCTTTATTTTTTCCATAATTTTTGTGTTAAAATATTTAAAAGGCTGACATCTTGGTAATAGATTTACTTTAGTCCAAAGAGCATTTTAAAGCAGGTTTTTGTGTTAACCAACCTCCCAGAACCATGAAATAAAAAGATTTTACAAAGGCCTCGTGCTCTTTAAGTTACTAAACCAATCATGCAATACCACGCTAATAATGGTGATTTTGGCGTAAATCGAATGCCGATGGAGCGAAGTGTTGCTAACACTAGATTTTATTTATACAATGCTCTTGAAAAGTCAATCTTAAATATTATGCTGAGGGAAGGAATTTAAAAGATTGAAAACATTCAATCTAATAGAGTGAAATTTCTATATATCGGACTGAAATTTCACTCTATTAGATTGAATCTTTTAAGATCCTTCCCTCAGCACAATCTTTAAGATTGACTTTTCAATCTTTTGATTTAAGAGAGTGTAGGCTTATATTAGTTCGTACCAAATCTTTTCAGGTTTTAAATATTAGAGCATGGACAACTTGCTTGGTTCATTATTAAAGGGTGCCGTTGGAACTCAAGACACCGAACAGGTAGGTGGCAATAGGTCAACCTTGTTAGGCGCCCGATTACATTGCATTACGTAATACTATCCAGATAATGTGTGCACGTCCCCTATTCCTATCTATAGACATGATAGAGGGGGTAGTTTTTAATTTATGAAAATTCCCGGATTTCCTGGAGCAACTTTTTGAAAGAATCTGGATTTCCGGTCCAAATTGATCAGGATTTCCGAATCCCTCTAGGGAGAGTTTATGCAGAATAAATTATATTTTGATTTCCGCCATCATTCAAACCGAAAAAAAAGAAAAATTCTGGATTTCTGAACCCCTCTATGGTGAGTATAATTATATTGTCTGGATTCCAGATCACTGGAACAGAAATAGTCTGGATTTCCGATGATCATAACCTAAAAGTGCGAAAATCTTAACCCCTCATACTGTATACGGGAGGGGGGGGGGGGGGGGGGGGGGGGACTTTGACATTCTATAAAGCGGTATTCATTTAGATCACGGCGATGAAACAATTGCAACGTCCATGTCCAGGCAGCAGCTCAGTAATTTAGCGCCAACTTAGAATTGTGACATAGACATAATACAAATAAACATTATGAACAAACCCCTGTATATAGTACGATAGCCAATGTAGATTAAATGCCATGGCCAAGGTCACAAACTCGTTGATTGTAGCGGGACTCGAACGGCCATCCTCCTCGTATGTTTCCAATAACACGGACATCATCCACACAAATTACGCTGATGGCCCCATCTTGTCGCCTTATTCATGTCACAATCCTGGCACGGAAATCCAAGTCATCGATTCTCATAAAATGGATCGAAAAAAAGCAACATTTGTCGAAAAAAACTACTCCTCCCACTTCCATTGTAAATTGTTGACTATAAGGATTTATGTCAATAAGAACCAACGGGCGACGAGATTGTTTATTTTATACAGTAAAGTCAATACACCAGATTCTGGCATGTTTTCGAGATATAACAGGCAATATTTTCATTGTAAACTAAATAAATTCCACTTTTTTGTACGATTATCACATTTTGAAGACTAGTTAGTGTAAAAACGGAAAAAACCAAAAATAGTTGACCCGGACCGGGAAAGACCTACTGCGAAAGACATTCACTGGGTAGGCGTGTTGTTAGACTTAGTGCTTTGGGATGGGTTGAGGTTGCATACTTCCGCCCCCTCTCCGTACGGCACGGGGTCTAAACTGTTCTAAAATGTCATTACATATACATCTCCGGTTCTAAGACACGTGGAATTGACACTATTAAATGATCTTTACCAAATAGTTAAGGTTGAATTAAGTTCTGCATACTTCCGTCCCCCTCTCCGTACGGCACAATGTCACAAACCTGACGCGGAAATCCAAGTCATCGATTCTCATAATATGGATCGAAAAAAGCGACATTCGTCAAAAGAACTACTCCTCCTACTTCCATTGTAAATTGTTGACTATAAAGATTTATGTCAAATAAAAACCAACGGGCGACAAGATTGTTTATTTTATACAGAAACGTCAATGTACCCGATGACCCAAGCCTTCGTGCAGCGATTCTGGCATGTCGCTTTCATGTTGGAATGGCGAAAACGCAAAAACACGATTTGCTTATTTTTCAGTCGTTCACTTTCTTTTCTTGTGAAGATAAACTAGTCTAACTACGCTTTATAAATATAGGAGTGGGCTATACGGGGTCAAACATTTGTTGTTGTTGTTATATTCCCCAGGTGACGATTTTTTTTTATTCGGCATTTAACCTACCTCAACATGAAATGCCAACATTTTCAGTCAGGGGTCCAAGAAAAAAGTGTACATCGCCCTCTTGTGTCAACATATCTGATCCTTGTGGAGGAGTATGGGTTTGAGTATAAAATCTGTTATATTACTAATTTTGTGGCTTGTTCAGTGGCGTAGCCAGGTATTTCATATGGGAGGGGGGGTGGGGGGTGGGCGAAAAATGAAAATAAACCGACGAGGACTTTAAAATTTAAAAAAATTGCCGCCCAGTCAGAATTTTGAGAAGGGTTGGGTGAGAAGAGGGCGGGTGGGGGGTTATAGGACATGTTTTTACCAACACCGCTCGCAAAAATAAAGGTATTCAAAAACCGAAAGTGCCAATCTCGACCGACAGTGGTAAGTCTCAACCGACACGACTCTTATATTGGAGGGGGCGACCACCTCCAGCCCCCTGCTACGCCACCGGGCTAGCTGGATGCTGCAGCTACGAAATGAGTAATATGAAACATTTTATACTCAAACCCACTCCTCCACAAGGATCAAATATGGTGACACAAGAGGGCGCTGCACATTTTTTTTCTTGGACCCCTGACTGAGAAAATGTTGGTATTTCATGTTGAGATAGGTCAAATGGAATACAAAATCTCCATATCCTATTATAGTTTGCCATGTCCATACGTCTATGCCATTTCTTAGAGATCAGAAATTGGTCACTTCGTGTTTGCGAAATTTAATCAAATTATGTCACTAAAATATCATTTTTATGAAAATATTACAGATCAGTTATAGAGGGCGCACTATTGAATTCAAATCCAAGCAAAGATTTCACAGTTTGGATGAGCCTCTTAAGACTGATGTACAAGCTTGGGACATCGGCAGTGGACTAAGCGTAACATCTACCCATCCGTCAAAAGAGGGCGCTATAAAAGCAGCACAGGATAAGTTGGTGAAATTGCTCCAAGAGAATGGACACCACCTCGATGTTGATAAATCACAGCCAAAGCGAAGAAGTGGTAGATATTGTATAAGACACTGATCTCTAGAGATAAGAGCGTATACTGTATACAATTTAGGTTTATGCTGGCATCAATTTAATCATTTATTGGCGCGCTAGCCTAAACTGGTAGAGATGAAAACGTGAATGGGAACTAAGATCGAGGAGTATAATATGCGATACCGATGCAATCTTTTTCAGTGGACATACAAAACATCTTGCAATAAAAAAACACTTAAAATTGTATAGATAAAGGACAAAGGATTCCGGTTTAAAAAAGTAAAAAAGAAATTATAGAGGGCGCTGTTTTATCAAAAAATCTTGGTTTTCTGTATTATCGATTTATTTGTTTACTAAGAGATGTGTTGGAGGCTGCACCCTCAATTTTTATAAAAACTCGGATTAGTATTTTTTACAACTATATTACATGTATGAACTTACACTTATAAGGATTAAGAAAAATCAGCCCTCTTTGTACAAAAAAACGTCGATTCAAAAATGCTGGTTGAGACGCAACCAGCATTTTACATCAGACAGTGTTGTAATCCATACAACTCTTAAAATAGACAAACAAACAAACAATACGTGATTTCAATACTTTACTTCACCGTTTTTTTTAACAAGAAAATACCATTCCAGCTCAACTTGTATCATCCCCGATAGCACTGGCTGCGCAGCAGCAGCAACCAGGACCAAACACAACTTTGAAATATGCTGATCTCCAAATCCACGAATTAATCGGTCGTGGTGGATACGCAGAAGTATACCGGGTGACCTTCAAAAGTGGTTCTTTCAGAGGTCATCACCAAGGAGCTGCCAAGAAGCTAAACCGGCTGTCCGAATCGGAAGTCCGTATCTTACGAAAAGTACAGCACCGGAATATCATAACGTTCTTGGATTATGTACAGGAGGGCCTTACGACCTGCATAGTGCTAGAGTTAGCCGATGAATCACTGCGTAAACACTTAGACAGCCAACGGGGTCGCATACCAGAATCACTGAAAATAAAATGGGTGAACGAATCGTCAGAGGCGATTCGATATCTTCATAATGGAATCGCTAATGGTAATGGTGCGAAAATGTCGATTATCCATCGTGATATAAAAGCTGCAAATTGTCTCTTGTTTGGGGATTTATTGAAAGTATCCGATTTTGGGATAGCAAGAGAAACCGACCACACAACAGGTGAGTGAGAAAGCACTGTATATAAAGAATTTATTTATTAAAAAAAACCCAGTTGAGAGCCAGTGTCAAAATGGATTTCAACAAGGAACTCTTCATATTGAACACACCCATATTACTGACGTGCCACGGTCATGCTAATAACCACGCCCATGGGATACTGTATAGACCACACCCGCCATGCCGTTTGTAGTTTCTCATCCTTCAGAGTGTATTTAGGTATCGTTATGCATAATAATGCTTATTTCTCAAATATAAATGTACAAGATAGACTGGGTCCCCATGTCCCTCAATATGGCCGCCAGCTTTAAAAATTTGAGCACACTCGCAGGGGCCGTGTGGAAAATTAGGAAGACAGGATGATCGAGTCTATGTACAAGAAGGGAGCAATGAGTGTTGCCAGTCGTCTGCTAATGGATAAATGAGATATAACAACCCATTCCAGAACACAATACATTTCATAACCACTACGTTGCATATCAACACTTTCCATGCGGCTATTGGTTCTTTACCTTTACCTTTACCTAGGCTTTTTCAGCCTCTGTAGGCTGAAACCCCCCTTTCAGCATCTTCCATTTGTGTCTGTCTTGTGCTTCTCTTGTCCATGTCGTTCCTCTGTATTCAGTTAGCTCGTCTCTCCATCTTTGTTTCTGCCTGCCTCTTCTCCTTTTGCCTGTACGGGGTTGCCACTCGGTTGTTCTTATTGTCCACCGATTATCGTTTTGTCTCGCGATATGTCCTGCCCATCTCCATTTCATTTCCTTGATTTTTTCAATGATGTCTTTTACTTTGGTTTTATTACGAATGGTAGTGTTCTTTTGTTTGTCTCGTATTGTTATGTTTAACATCCTCCTTTCCATGGCTCGCTGCGCTACTAGAAGTTTCTGTTCAGTTTCTTTGGTTGTTGACCAAGTTTCGGCACCGTATGTCATGGTAGGTAGCCCACATTGATTGAAAACCCTTGTCCTTAATGTTATTGGTATGGTTTTATCACAGAGAATGGTTTTGTTTCTGCCGAAGCAGCTCCAGCCTGCCTTGATTTTTATCAAGACTTCCTCTCTCGTATTGTTCTCCATTTTTATTTCCTTGCCAAGATATTTGTAACTTTCTACCTTTTCTATCGGTTCCTTGTCAATTTCGATGGACTCCTTTGTTTGGAAATTTGTCATGAATTTTGTTTTTCCTTTGTGCATTTTCAGACCAACTTTTCTGCTTTCCGTATTCAGACAGTTTAGTTGGGCCTCCAATTCCTTCACTGAGTTAGCTAGCAAAGCCACATCATCTGCAAACCTGAGGTCTGTTAGCCGCTCTCCATCGATGAGTATCCCTCTTTCTTTCATGTCTACCTTCTTGAACACCTCTTCCATTGCAGCAGTGAAAATCTTTGGAGAGATTGTGTCGCCTTGTCGCACACCTCTGTTGATTTTGATAGGTTTTGAGATGTCCTCGTCGATATGGATCCTCGCTGTAGCGTCAGTGTATATATCCCCTAGGATTTGGACATATCCTTCATTTATTCCTATTTTCCTTAATGCTAGGAAGAGGTCACTATGCTCAACTGAGTCGAACGCCTTTTCATAGTCGATGAATCCGACGCAGAGCTTTATTTAGTACTCATTTGCCTTTTCAATTAGCTGGCTTAAAGCGTGAAGATGGTCAGTGTTTGAGAAGCCTTGCCTGAATCCTGCTTGTTCCCTTGGTTGGTTTTCATCAAGCACTCTCTTCATTCTGGTTTGAAGGATTCTTGTAAATATTTTGTATGGGTGGGAGAGCAGACTTATTGGCCTGTAGTTTTTGATGTCCTCTTTGTCTCCCTTCTTGTGTAGAAGTATGACCTTTGCTTCCTTCCATTCCTTGGGGATTTTCCTTTCAGTAAGTATCTGATTGTATAGACTTGCCAGCTGGGTGTATATTTGCTCACCTCCGATCTTGATGATATCACTGGTTATCTCGTCTAAACCGGGTGCTTTGTTTTTCTTCATCTGCTTTACTGCAAGTTCAATTTCTTCAACTGTGATGGTAGGTATGTCCATTTGGTCGGGTGACACGAAGTTTTCTTTAACTTGATTAGACCTGGAGCTGTACAGTTCCTGGTAGAACTCTGCGCAGACGTTTAGCACTTCTCCCCTATTTGTTGTTGATGTTCCATCTTTCTTTTTCATCTGTCTTATTCTGGTTTTCTTGCTATTTAGTTTTTGTATCTGTTTTGGTCCTCTACCGCTTTCTAAGATGGATTCAATTTGTTCTCTTTCCTTTCTTCTGCTCCTCTGCCTTCTCTTCTTCCTTACCAATTTTACTGTGTCCTGGTAGTCTTTGTTTTGTTGTGTTGTCTTGTTGGCGGTTATCTTGAGTTTCTTCCTTTTGGTATCAAGCTCATCAATTTCCTTGTCTTCATCTGATTTCTGTTTGGCTTGTTTTTCTTTTGGTGCTATTTTCTCAGCAACCTCCTTTACTGTGTCGGAGATGAGTGAATACTTGGTATCCACATCAGAGTCTTCAATGCTTAGTGCTGCAAATCTGTTTTTCAGCTCTATTTGAAATGCTTGTTTTCTTTCTTCCAGTTTCACCGAATTCAGCTTGCTCTTTCTCTTATTGTTGATGAAATTCAGCCTTGCCAGTTTCTTATTTAGTACTATCTTGGCTCTAACCATTCTATGGTCACTCCCAATATCTACTTTCGTGATCACCTCACAGTTCCTTAGTATACCACGTTGGCTACTCAATATAAAGTCGATTTGGTCTCTGGTTTTTCCATTTGGACTTTCCCATGTCCAGTACCTGCTTTCTTTCTTTTTGAAGAAAGTATTGGCAACAACTAGTTTCTGTTGTGAAGCAAATTCTAGGAGCATTTCGCCCCTTTTATTTCTTACTCCAATTCCATGTATCCCTACGAGGGATTCCTCTCCTGCTTGACGTTTTCCTATTTTGGTATTAAAGTCGCCCATCACTATTCGGTATTTTGCTTTGCTTTCTGAAAATGCCTTACTCACGTCTTCATATACCTCTTCTACAGCTTCATCATCATAGTCTCCTGTAGGTGCGTATATTTGTACTATGCAGAGAAATTGTCCCCCTGTAAGTCTTACTTTCAGTGCGATTACCCTGTTAGAATAGGACTTTATCTCTTCAATGTAGTTTTTGAACTTCTGATGTATTAAGAATCCAATACCTTTGGCTTTTTTGTTATCTTCTGTTTTCCCATGATTGTAAAGCCAGATCCCTCCTGGTAGTTCTATAGTACTCTCTCCTTCTCTCTTGGTTTCTACAAGACCTATTATGTCCCACTTGAAGTCATTTAGTTCGTCCAAGAGCGATTCTAGAGATTCATCAGTTCTTATAGTCCTTGTATTGTATGTGCAGATGTTTATATATGTTTGTCCACCCTTTGCCTCCTTATCAGTCTTGCAGCTTCCTTTCGGCTTTGACTGCAGAACGTCATTCAAAGGATTGTTGTTTCCTATGGAGGTCGGACTGGACAATTTGCAACCTCTTTTTCCTAGTCGGTTGCGCCCGTTTTGGCCTCGGGCAATACAGCCTTTTCTTTCTTGTACTTTCATGATGCTTTAAGGGTTTTTGCGGGTTTTAAGGGTTTTTTAAGGGTTTTTGCCTGTAACTGACGCGCTGGCAATGGTTCTACCATGTACAAAACAAGATTTTTAGAAACCTTTCCTAACTTTCGAGGTCTATATCAATGACTACTGAACCAATGCTAGACATGTTTGTACATAATGCAATGCATTTCTCATGGTGATTCCAAATGTGGTGATAAAATCCAATAAGGTTGACATTTTGTGACATTTTGGAATGCCGTCTGCCGACGCCTGCCGCATGAGTGTTGATATTGATTGTTCATGCACATGTGATACTTGAAATTAACTGTGCGCCCATTTGACATACACTTCTGATAACGTTAATTCGTGTGATACTTTACAAGTTGACAATGACCACCATTATACCATATACCACATACTAAATGACCACACCCATTGACACCTCGGCATTGCTAAACACGGTCCTCACCCTGCATTCCATTAACACTTAATTACTCACCACCTAATCATTTAGCAATAGTCAGTAGCCGACCACACCAATTCCCGCGGCTAGAGCAGTACTGATTAATTATTATATACGTCATTCATATATTCTTGTTCATTGATTGGTTAAAAGTGGGTCACATGATCAAAAATAAACACGCTATTTTGCCAAAAGTACTATTTACGGCTCCCAAAAGTACTATTTACGGCTCCCAAAAGTACTATTTACGGCTCCCCCAAAAGACTATTTACGGCGCACCAGTGCGTTGGTAGTTTCACGCGGCGTTTTACTCCGGGTGACGCGAGAGAGCGCACGATTTGCCTCCCCGGGCGCAGCGTGACGATCGTTCGATGCACTGCCTTTGAATTGAACTTTTAACAGATGATTTTTTTTATTTGAACTTTATGGAACTAGAAATATGACGTATATAAAACAAATATATACTGCCTTTATTCGAGCCTCTGGATTAAAACTATGGGCCCGAGGTGACTGCAATAGTGCTAATTTGCTTCGGGGCTGCGCCCCTCAGCAAAATAGCACTATTGCAGTCACCTCGGGCCCATAGTTTTAACCATAGTCTCTCATGGCAGTATATATTTGTATAATAGCACCCAGGAATGTTTCCAAATTGATCAAAAACATTGTCTAAATTATAATATCGCATAAGCCTACATTATAATAATGAATAATAATAGCAATATTCCCGCCTGTGTTTTAAAGCTACATTATCACGAAAGGGCACGGAACCCTGGATGGCTCCTGAGGTACTCGAAGCGTCGAAATTCTCCGCGGCGTCTGACATATACGCATTGGGTGTGCTATACTGGGAGATATACACTCAGGAGATTCCTCAGGCCCATCGTGACGGTAATGGTAATCGACAATGGGGACAACCCTTGAGCAGTATCCGACATCATTTCCCCGGCCACCTGGAGTCGTTGCTGCCCTTCTGTTGGTTCCACTACTACAAGGATCGTCCTACTATTGACGAAGTGATTGCAAAGATTTCACAAGGTGGGTGAGGGCATCTTAATCAACATGTTATCATAGGCAGCGAAACAGGGAAGGGGTTCACGCCCCTCCTAATTCTTTGTATGTTATGGGGAAGGTGAAAGACGTTCTCACTAGAAACATAACAAAGTATGTGTTTTTAACGTTATACTGGACCATGTCCATGATTTTAGTGTTAAATTAACATTTTTGCGCGCTTTGCGCAAATAAGTTTCGAGGCGGTCGAAACTAATTTCCTGTCCAGGCTGTTCGTCCATCTCCTTACATGTCTGATGTTATTGTTGCCGTATATAACTTTCCATCAGCTTCCTCGCTCGTAGTGAAGAAAGGTGGACAAGTCTTCTCATCACGCAATTCATTCATTCGTTTTCATTTCAATAGGAGAAGAATGTAACCGTTACATTCGAATGTAACAGTTACATTCTTTGGCTTCTTTGACGCACTATCGTTACGCGATATCGATGTCCGGGCCTACCCTATTAACTGCAAGAAGGCGCGAATTATGATTAAGGTCAATAATATCATTGTTCAGTACTCTCTAAATGTAAAAGAGCTAAAACTCACTCTTTTGAGAGCTCTAGGAGGGACAGCCCTTTTATGGAGTGAAGTTCGCTCGTTTGTGGAGTGAAGTTCACTCTTTTCAGAGTGATTGCCACTCTTTTCAGAGTAAAAATTACCAGTGGGAAATCACTCCGAAAAGAGCAAACTTCTCTCCTAAAATGAGCCGTCCCTCCTAGAGCTCTCAAAAGAGTGAGTTTTAGCTCTTTTACATTTAGAGAGTATAATAACCATAAGATTGCATTCAATATTCTTATTTCCAGATTCTTCAAGCAGCACCAGTTCTACCGACAGCTACGTTGACTTGAAATAAAAGACTGAAATGTATTTCAAAAGTAATCATAAATAGTAAGAAACGTCCAATATAAAAAATAGAGTTCGGCAAAATGTCGAATTTCAGCCTTTTAAGTTTGTTTACATTTCCAATGTTTAATTGTGAGAGGGCCTCTTCACTATCACGGCGAAGAACTAACCACTACGCCACAGTGTATGTGTGTATTACAAAGCCATTGTTGAGAGTCTCAAGCGACCGAAATATTATGTAGTAACTATTAGCTATATATGAAGAGCTTTGTTGCAAAAGGGCCTACCCACTTCTACGTGTTACTCATTTTGCATTATTGAATGGATGGCTATTCATTGGAATGTGGCTTGTATTGCTGGTGCCTCAATTGGCATGCATGGATGCACTAATCCGAGTCATATAGAAACAGTAATGAACACAGCCATACAATAATTTGATTAATTCCACGGACTTTTCAATGCAAATTCAATAATGCAGTAAATATTAGCTCTATATGTTGGCCTATAGCATGATTCTAGCAGAACCTATGACTTGCGAACATTCCAACAACGTAATACAAGCCTACACATTATACACTCTTCGCTCTACTTCTCAATTAACTTTGTTCTTCCACCAACTTAAAACACGCAATTGTGGATTTTCTTCTGCTGCATGCAACTGAAATCTGAAATAATCTTCCATACAGTATAAGAATCGCAAAGACTGTTGACTAATTCAAATGTTGGGTCAAAACATACTTGTTTCATCTTTAAAGATCAATCAAGATGGTGATTCAAGTATGCTTTGCTTGATGGAGCATTCTTTGTCTCGGGAAAAAGATGATATACATAAAACCAATCATAATTGCCAGTGTTTTATTTTTTAGTGTTGGATGAACTATATGTGGTGACGATATGCGATGACGAGATGTATACGTTAACTCCCAACTCGGTATCAGTATGGGCTCGGTCGATACGTTTGAACAAACAAATGTTATCACTAAATGCTTATGCTATCGACCTGTACATATTGAGGTTCCGTGTGCGAGTCTGAAGAAAACATGTGACGTATTATAGGCCTACGGGGTAGTAGCCTGCCATCGTCAGTAGGCCTATGATACCAATTATACAAACTTTTAGAAACTATCTATTTTGTTTCCTGGGAAACATTAAAGAGTAATTATTTTTGTTGTTTTTTATTTCTACAAATTGTAAATATCCTCCATTAGAACATACATGATTCACCATTTTGGTCGAACTTTAATTGTCCATGTTTTTCACTCTATTTTAAGTTTGTAATCATGGTACCTTGTATAATGTCTTTGTTCTTTACATGATGATTTATATGCCTTTTTTTAGGTAGCGCCTTGAAACTTAGCCTATGTTGTGACAATGTTGATATTGTGTTATATTTTATGTAACATATCAAAAGAAGGCTTATGTGTTCATCTTTCCAATCTGTTGTTTGCTCAATGAAGTATCACACAGAAAAGTATTACTATAGTATTAATTTGGCTTATGTTGGTAAATTCAGATTAAGACATTCATACATTTTCACGTATGTGATTTAGCACTGAAACAAACGGTTGATTAAGCAATGGTGTCTTCAGCTTTCCATTTATACAGTACAGCATGGCTACGAAAGCCGCGGTGACGGAAAGGAATCTTGAGTCGCAAAAAAAACCCCAAAAAATCGGTCTTGCCTTCATGTAAGCACTCACGAATCTTGAATTTCGAACTTTGAGATGAGGACGCCCTTTGCTGACAGGCTGTTGATGCTGTTCTCAATTAAAAATAATAGAGTATTTATTTTAACAAAGAAAGGCTACAGATGGACTCGAACCACTAACCTCTGGTCTATAAGCCTAATTCCTGACCACTACGCTATGCAAGCCGATCTGCCGAGAAGCCGTTCATTGTCAATACTTCATGATCAATAACGGAATAAATCTATATTATTATTAAATAATAACAACATCATTAAAATCAAATGTTAACGCCCTCTATAGCCGAACGATATATAGAGGGCGCTACCATTTTTATTTTCGTGAGCGCTTACATGAAGGATGAACCAAAAAATCAAGACAAAAAATATAATAATAACAAACAAGATTTAAAGATGATCTAGAAAGGTCGCTCCATTACTAAGTCATTTTTCACTCTGATCTATATCTATCTAGATTCTCGGTATGCTTAAAAGGGCTTATTAATGAGAGATTTTCTGCAATAAAACTTCCTGGATTTTCCCTTTTCATGTCTCCATATATATATACCTGTTTGTTGAATATATGCCTAGAATAATCTAACTGTAAAGATGTTAAGCTGTGCAAATTGTCCTTTGGACATATTTGGACTTGATTTATACTGATACGTCTGTGTAATCTGTGTATACTTACTTGACCATTTGAGGCGTGCAGATGAATTTATGTAGTTTATAACACAAACATCTTAAGTGTTTTGTAATCTCGCCGAAAATGTATCCCTTTTCAAAATATTGCCCCTAAAAGAAAACAGTTTTTGCTGCCCTGCAAGACAATATAAACTTGTCACGTAATATACCAAATAATATCCGATTGATAATGATGATTAATGAGCCATTGTGCATTCGCCCTTAATATCGCTTGAGGCTTGAATTCATGCACCACCCCTCGAGCGCCGTCAGACGCTAGACTAGAGGAAGGTAAACAGAAAGATACAAGGACGAGATCCAATTATCTATCATACACTTCGAGAAGTATACAATAACCTGCTATAAAATGATACAATTATGATTTAAGACATTGGAAAACCAAATTTAGTTAACTGTTCGTGTCTTAGAAACACCATCAACTCATTAATGATGAGTAGCACAACATACTGTTAATGAATGACAGGTTTTCAATAAGCTTCTATACAATTGTGGTTGTAAGCAGTCACAACTAAAGGGCCATTTGGGCGTTAACAGCGCAAATCATCGAACATTGCGTTACAGCGCAAATCATCGAACGTGACAAATGTATATTACTCTTGTACGTCAGTTCACATTGAGTTGTGTAAGTTCATGAATCTTGAAATCATTATTACTAACTATCATATCAATGAGGTATACTCAGATGTACAACTCAATCTTTAAGATATAGGGGAAATGTAAATATATGAATATAAGAGTACAATATGTACACAATTTGTATATATAGTTTATATATTTTTTGCTATTTTATGTTATATAACTTCTGCTGGACTTTAAAAATAACATAGAATGTATATCTATTTGTAGCAGTGCTTCCACACCTCAAAAAAAAATTACCTGGAATAGAGTCTCAGATTACCTGGAATTTGATGGGATTACCTGAAATCTTCAAAATTGTTATATCCGTGCAGTTTTTGGCTGTTTAACAAATTTAATGGAGGTCAGAAAGAAATGCAAGAATTAAATGTATTGAGAAACTCCGAATTCCGCATCAAAAAAATAATACGTACGGGAGATGAGTGGTTAAATAATGAATGAATCAATGAATGGTCTACACAGAGGGCGCTCATTTTGTGTTTTATTATCACAGTTTTGAAATTTCCGGATTACCCGGAATTACCTGGAATTATTTCATTACCCGAACATTACCTGGAAACAACCAAAATTACCCGAATTCCGGGTAATTACCTGCAATGTGGACTTCTAAGTTTTTCTTTTGATTCTAAGTTATTCGAGACGATCAACAAGTGACCAATGATATGCTTCTTCAAAGCGTGCAAGGTCAGCGTAATGGTTTCCCACTAAAAATATGCATTATTTAACAAAGGATTATAATACTCATAATTGGTAAATGATAATGGTCCAATAACTGATCCTTGTGGGACGTCTTCAAGAGGCTTAGAAGGCTTAGAAATCTTGTCATTTACAGAGATAAAGTGAGACCTACGAGTGACATATGACAACATTTTTAAGCCTCATACTCCTTTGGAGAAAGCGTCCCACAAGGATCAGTTATTGTATCATTATTATTTACCATGTACAGTACACAGCACCGTTGAAAGACGTCATTGATTTATATGGCCTTGGCATCTTGCGCCACCTGTATACAAAATAAACATACTTATGAGACCATCTTTGCACCATAATGTCTTTAAGGACCAGTGATTACACTGACAAAATTTCATTGATATAGCTCTTTCACTTCTGGGTGATTTCAAAAATTGTTGATACCCCTCGGATCGTATGTCTATATGCAGGCGGCCATACACGACGACACAAATATGGTACAGCCTATACATTATAAGACCATTGTATATAGCAAAACAGCTAAGAACTATATTTTATTCTCATTATTCTCGATTGGTCTATTGGTTATTTTGATATTTATCATAACATAATGCAGTTTGTTAGATTTATTTTAATCAAACAACAACATATTTCCCCCTTTATAAAATCGGCGAATCCAGCGAGCGAATTGTTCGCTTTCGTTAGCATACACGCACACCCCACCGCTGCGTTATACGCGCAACGCATACGCCGCGCCGGTGAATTTGTGTAGCACGCTATTCGCGATGATCATACGCACTGAAGGTATTATTATTCGAATGAATTAAACGCCGCCCCAAACTATACAACATTGTCTCATAATGTATGGGCGTATCGGCTGAAAATCAGCCAAAAAACCAATCACATTGCCTGCCGCCGACATCCCAAACCACACCAACTATCTATATTCCTGTCCTGAGATGTTCTCCCCTTTCCGCACCTTCGATTGACTTCAAATTTTCTGTGCAAGTGTGTATGGGTCCCACGACGAACCAGTTTATGTTTGATTTCTTAAATTTGGGTTAGATTTCGTGATATTCGAGGCTTTTTAGCCCGTTGCTACGTTATTACTACGCGCCGCGTATACGCTGGGCACGCACTGCACGCGTACTCGGGCGATCGCCAGCGAGTATAATCAGGCGATTGGCGACGCACGCGTAATCGGGAGATTACCGGCGCACGCGGCGTAATCGGGAGACTATCGGCGAACGCGTAATGGCGCACACCGTAAGGTGCACACGCGAGTGGCGCAATATAATGTAGTTTGTTATATGTAAAGGCGGCAAGCATCCGTTGCTCCGTAGTGCAAACCGTATAGTACAAGAAAACGGCATGATGAGACAACAACAAAAAGGCAATCATATAGCCAATGTATACAGAACCCCTTTGAAGGAACTGGAAGCAAGGCCGTCGCAAACCGTAGGCGGACTGCATCCAGGATAATAATAATATATGTTAATAATAATAGTGACAGGGAAAATGCGTGTATACGACAGTGCCTCAATCCCATCGCTGACCCATCCACAACGCGGGCCACGGGCAGGGCGCGCTATATAAAAACATAGATAGGCCAGAAAACCGTGATATCATATTATTCATGGGGGATAGGCCTATAAATAAACAAGGAACTGTTAAGAGCAAAATACGCATGTAGAAATACACTTACGTTCAGTGGCGTAGCTAGGATTTTTTTCAGGGGGGGCAAGATTTCTAAAATTTTCGTAAAAGGTTGCCCAATTTTTTTCTTCTAGTGACTTACCTCGTGAAATTCACGTAAGTGGGGGGGGGGGTCAAACAATTTCGCACAGTCACAAAAAATCGCATAGTAAATGTACTACATGTACAATTTTGCCTTCTATTTGGCTAAGAACCTCGGTCTTTTTTCTCAATTTTTTCCTATTTCCTTTTTTTCTCACCCCTTTTTTTGTTAGGGTGGTGGGGGGCGGGGGCACAAATCGTGTTTTTTTCGTCAGGGGGGCATTTGCCCCCCTCCCCCTGAGCTACGCCACTGCTTACGTTTAGGCCTACTGGAGAAATAATTTAAAGTCAATAGGCCGAAAAATAAAATAAACGGATGGCTAACACTGAACTGGGTGTGTGTACAAAGTGATCATGGTATGAGGGTGAGACACCGCCTCTCGCAAACTATGAAAGACCCACTATAACACTTAATAAAACCACTAAATAAAACCAGTGGCGTCGCGGACCTAAATTTATGATACGTAGGCCTAAGTGATATATGAGAGACTTGGCAAATTTTAGGGGGTCGGTGGGGGCGGGGGCGTCCGCGAAGTGGTTGTGAAATCTATCCTGTCTGGATAATTTATACAGGAACACGGGGTAGGCCTACATAGAGTATGGTATATATTAGGATTAAGGGCACCTGGAGTATCAAGGATCTTTTGCTATTTCACAATAGCCTATATGCTTTGATCATGTTGACGACTAACCGCACACTATCTTCTATATACCATACACTATATGGGGTATGGGGTTGGTACAACATTTTTTTTGGGGGGGGGGGGGGGTAACTATAACATTGTTTCCCTCCTAAATGGGGTATAGAAATTGGGTCCGAGATTCAAAGATATCACAAAACTCAGATTTCTGTGAACAAAGTCTATTTCAAATGAAAAAAATTATTCAGGGATCTACAATTTTGAACTCATTACCTATGCCAATTTTGCTATAAATCATGAAGGTATCTAATTTAGATACTCAGCTAGCGAGGACCCGAGCGTAGCGAGGGTACCCGCTAGTATAAAGAATATTATTTACAATTAAAAAAGTATCGATTGAGTGTTCGTCTGTGCTGTCTGAATCATTCAAATGAGCAAACTTGGATGGAAGTGTTCTTCGACTACTTTTACGTAAATCCTTCATCACTGAACTGAATCAGACGCAATTTTCTTCAAATTATAGCCAACTAATTTACATTTACTTTGTCGTTTCAATTATTCTATTCTAACCTTTATTTAGGAAGTTGCGATCACCTAATGGAGCGTTGCAAATGTGTATGAGAAACCCTGTATATATATTTTTCAAATATTCTGTATTACCTGAATATTTTTGTAGTGATGAGTAGGGGGAACCTGAGATTGTTATGTTACCACAAAATATGGGGAGAAATATATTTGACAATCCTCAATCACCCCCTGGCGTAAATAATGACCGCTAGCGCTCCCTAAGTAAAATTATGACGAGTAGTAAAAGGTAGAAATGTTCGAATAACACTCCTATGTTTGATTGTGGATATGGCACAATCGAGATAGTAATCTATATATGATCTAAGTGAAGTTCCAAAGGTTCACACTTAAGGTCACAATGGTTCCCTGTATAGCCTATGCTTCAACGAGCGTCACTGATATAACAATAGCACCACCGGTAGGAAAAGACCAGATTTAAGGGAACCAGTGAAATACGTTGATAGACTGATTCATGCAATACGTGGGTTAGACTTTTGGTACTTGTAGTGACGGAAATAGTCTGGGTTTTTCCATTTCACGTCAAGTTCATCAACAGGTTAGATGACATGTTGTATTTCTGCGTACATTTGTTTGGTATCAACATTTTGTTGTGATGTGGTAGTCTTACACAATAATATTTGCTGCATGTGAATGTCATAACGGTAGGCTATATGTTATTATTCCTTTCACCTCCTCAAAACTGATATTATTATTTGACCGATCTTCACATGGATTTATTTGAGGTCAATCCATAGTTGATGGTGCTTGGTATTAACTCTCACAATATGTGTTTATATACAAATAGTGCTCATAGTTCCGCATATAAACGCAGCCAATAAGGTCCAGTGGGTTTCTACACACGATAGAGTGATCAGGTTCGAAACGCTTATACATGTTTGTAAAATGTTTGCATAACATTTCATTTACAAAGCTTGTTTCAGTCTTTATGTGATTATTTATTCAATTCACTATCTCGACTGGTAGGCGGGCTGGTAGGCCTATCCTTTAAGGTCGCGTTTTTAACCTCGACACCCAAAAAGGGTGGTTTTGTTACATTTTAATTTTAATTTCGTGTTTTAGGCTATTTTATTTATGTAACCCTTTATCAGACTTGTATTCGGGATTATTTTAAAGGCAATTTAATAATCTGAAGCGAGAACAAATATATCACTTATGACTTACTTTTACTTACTACAGCTCGTTAACTATAATTACTTTGGGGTGGTTGAAGAAGTGGCGGAAGGGAGAGGAGAAGGAGGAGATATTACTGTCTAATATATGAGTACTGCCCTGTAATAAGTGCGTTCTAATGCTTACTGTGCCATTTTGGTTCTAAATGATGCAAACATGGTCTTCTTCATTTCCTTTCAAATCAGATTAACGAAGGATGAACCATGTACAAATATAGTCATATATATTTTTGTCTAAGTTTTAACATTTTACAAAAAAGGATGTATTTTCCATCAAAAATGTATGATTTTCAAAATCTAAAATTCCGAAGAAAGCTGGGCGTTTGCGCAAGATATTTATATGAAAACGGTTTGGACAATATCAATAACGTTCACACCGAGATTTTGTTGTTTTTGGTGTAGTACCTCGGTATAGATTTGGAGACACCCTGTATTACGATATCATAAACTTTGAATAAAATATCTGGGAGAAGAATGCTTTCCATTATCCATGTAGACCTATACATATTAGCCTACAAGTATGATCATCTACAGTCAGCACAACAAGTACAGTTTGTCCCAAAATGATAAGTACCCATCGATGCCCAAAGCTTATTAATTTGTTTCATGTTCAAAATCAATGGGATTAGGTCCGTTGTTTTTTCATCATCTTTATCATACTGTACTCTTTTATTAGAAAAAAGATCATGAACATCGGAGTTATCAAACTTAAGATACACTCCATTATGTAAGACATGGTGATTTCACCTTTTTGACAATTAGCCCCAACATAATGGCTAGAATTTGTAGCTTGTGGATCACCTTAACTCAAATAACTCAACTACCAACCACTTATATTTTTTCAGATCCAGGAATACAATGGCAAGTGAAACGTTGGATCGAGGTAGGCCTAACTTATTTCTCTATTTCAAATTATTTGTTTTATAACTTGAATGTGGTGACACTGATTTAAAAAAATATATGTTTCTACCATCGATAATTAATGTTATGATTCTCTGTGTACTATTTAAGCTAAGCACAGAATGCTATGCAAATAACCGTTAAAGATTTAGCTTGATTCTGAATCATAACAAACTTAATGATTCGCTCTGATTTTGTATAAGAAATAAGTATTCAAGAATGCGTTCACAGAGCATCACGTCAACAATTAAAAATTATGCTTGCTTTGAATAAAATCAAATATTCCTTGAGAACTCTAATAAACTCAGTCGTCTTATTTAACATTAATTGTGCATAAAATGTATGTTAAAAGATCCATCTCATTTCAATGTAATACATATTTCTAAGATTATGTAATACTCAATAACTACATGTACAGGTGGATGGACTTTAATCCGCAATTTGCATCATATGAACAATAGATTATAAAATAAACGTTATATGAGTAGAGCAATAACGTCGTTGCACTATTTCGAATTACTTCAAAGTATTACACAGTATCTATTCTTATAATTCATACAGAATTGACAGAGGTGGATGTTTTAGACATCGTAGACACTTTCCTACTCGCCGATCTAGAGGATGTGTACATACGTCTTGGTCTTAGACAAAGAGACATCGATGATGCCAAACTAAGTAATATCCATCCTACGAAACAGGCGATAAATATCCTTAACCTTTGGCGTAAAAGGAAAGGACAGGAAGCTACAAGGCGTGCATGGGTGCATGCCGTAGTAAAGTGTCTCAAATGCACCGCATCCTTGCAAGAACTGAAAAGAAAATGGAACACGGGTGAGTAAACTGGAATTTAAAAGTTGTCAGAGAAAGTAAAATACAAAATGTATAATCAACAACGTTGAAACAACCAAAACATTGATGTCCATACTAATCACAACCACTTGCAATCGATATACTGGAATGCTTAATAATAGGGACAGAGGTCACAGAGCTAGCCCCTGACAAAACAATGCCTATACTGCATACTCCTCTGTCAGTGTGCTATCAATCAGTACCACAAGTAAAACAAGATATTTTAAAAAAAGTGGTCAAAGTCGGAGAATGAAATTAACAAGAGGACATGGGTAAGCATGTAAAAGGTGATTTAGACGATGTATGATGTATTACAACCAAAACAAGTAATATAACATTCATAAAAAAATATATAGATATAATACTGGAATGTTTGGTATTTGTGTTATATTTAGAAAACATGATTTAGTGAAATATTGTTTCCACACAAGATTTGTAAAACAGTTTAAAAGAGCTGTACTTTTGGTTCATTTTAAGACGACCCGGGGAGTTAAGGTATGCTTGCATTTTGTTCTCATTTCCTCGTGCCCCGTAGTCATGTAGGCCTACTGCACGGTTTGCACTGTGGAGCAACGGACTGCCTCCCTTGACCCGCCCCTTAACAAAATACAGTAAGTTAATCATTGTTAAACTTTACCCAATTATTTAGCCGATAATTCAATTCGTCAAAAACAAATCTTTTTTTTCTTTTTTTTCTGTGTGTTGTTTTTAATTTTCCAATAGGCGGTACGGCTTTTTCGAAAATAGGTCTTGGCTTTCTAGTCTGGTTCTTATTTTATTTTTTTCAGTACACATTTAAGCAAACAAGAAAATACAAAGATTGAACCTTTGTCTTTCAAACAATACACTTCTGGATGTGTAGATACCTAACATCTTTAATATAAACACAATAGATTTCAACTACTGACTGAAATCTTTCAATATTTGGCTGGAAATGTGATAGGTTGAAGTAAATTGATACATTTGCCATTATTTGGAAATTCATGCATAGAGGCAGTTCTTTCTGATATACCCTGTATAATTATGTTATACACATTTCAACAAAAAATAAGTTCCCCTTTAGATTATGCCTGATATTTTTTGAAATGAGGTACAAAATCGAAACGATATTTGGCACACATAATGTACGTATTCACAGCAACGCTAGAATGGGGATATAACTACGCAGGTGTTGTAATGCTTGAATGAGCCCACATTGGATGCGATATTGAAATTTGGAACACGTACATTATAAGCGTGTTTCTGCTGGGACTTAACGCGTTCGTAATTCCGGATCGAAGAGAAATTGCAAATTTTGGTGGTTACCATATCTGAATCTAAATACAGAAGTTGATGAGATTGTTGTCAGAATTATTGAAGTTTTGTACCCCAAAATAACACTTTCAACAGAGTTAACACTAAATTCCTTAATACAGATAAAGCCGACCATCTCAAATATTATTTATAGTGTAATATTACCAGGAGCAAACGAGAAATGGACAACACATCTCAAGTCCTATGGTAAATGTCAGCTTTTAAGAACGGAAGTTTTCTTGAACAGACTGTCGTTGCCGACAAAAGGAATTACGCAGTATAGAACAACTATGACGATGATATGATGATAATATGATGATGTAAGGTTTTTATGCCTTATGACTTTTAAATTTTATAGCACTTGAAGAGACTCCAGCTGAAATCTTAGCTCGTGGACCAGAAGCTCAAAAGGCTTACCTTGATGCCTGTCGGGACGGCACCAAACCTGTTTTTAGAACACAACTAATGCTGGTTGGCCAGGAGAGTGTTGGAAAAACAAGTCTGATGAAAAAACTTACTGGACAAAGGTACAGGGTGTTTCCAAAAAGTTAACCCGTGTTTGTTAGCCATGTTCAGCTACTTAATAATACATATTTGGGGCAAGCTGCTACGGCGGACGCCACTATGATTGAGTTTTGACCTATATGCACTTGAATCGTGCTTTCTGATACATGTTTTAGATAATTTTCAGGTGACAAAATAATGTGTTTAACTGATCGTTGATCTTTTAGGCATGGTCTGTCAGTCAGGTCTTTTTGTGAGGATGGGGTGTTTTGATCGTGTGGGGGTGTGTGTGTTGTAATTTATTCACATTTTACACACTTTTTGTATAATTTTTATTTGTGATTGTGATAAAGTTTCATTTTGTCTTCAAATCGTTTCATTACATTTTCAAAAAAAATGTGAAGATACAAAAGACACGCTCAAATAAAAAGAAGAAAGATATGGAATGGTCGGGCCTGTTGTCATTGTGTTCCTTTAGTCTAACAACGTTTATTGTTTTGTTGTCATTGTTGTTTTTATGTCCAGGTTTGTTGCTACAGAACGCACAACAGATGGCGTAGATGCTTCTACTTTGTGCGAGGTACCAGTAAATAGTGAAGGTGAACCATGGAATAAACAGAACAGTTCAATTGCAGGTAGACATCTGTTTGTTGGATCATTTCCCCTGGCACGGCTACACCAAAATGACTCCTAAAAGCACAATCAACTTGTTTTGTATACAAATACAAAGATTACCGGTCTTGTTTTTTAAACCCTATAACGCCACCCTACATGCGACCAGCAGCACCTGTGTGCGCACACGCACAAGATCTATCCCATTCCGTAATACCCCCTGGGATATAGATAGTCACCGAACATATAGCCTGGGCAGCCCAGCGTTCGTAGTTCGGCAGTTAAATCACTCGCCTACCAGTCCATTGACCTGGGTTCAATTCCAGGTGGCCGTGGACAATGGCTTATCCAGGACTGTTTTGATGGGGGGGGGGGCAAAAAAACCTGAAGCCATCTTGTTGATCTTAAATATTGAAACGTTGAACCTAATACGCGCGAAGCGCGCACAAAATTGTGATTTTAACACTAAAAATGTAGAGTATGACGTTTTTAACGTCCCCTACATAGTATTTTAAGTATTTGGTGTGGTTTGAGGGCCATTATTATATTAAAACCTCTAGAAACATTCTCGCGGAGCGCGCAAAATTTTAGAGTCTTTGAGTTTTTGAACTAAAATGGTCATGAAAAACTGTCCTGAAGCCATCTTGTTAAGCTTAAATAATGAAATATTAAAACTAAAACGCGCGCAAAAAAATGCATTTCTAACACTAATGGTCCTGTATGATAATAACGTCCCCCACATAATATTTAGAATTTTTGGTGGAGTTTGAGGGTCATTATAATGTTAAAACCTATTCGCGCGGAGCGCACAATATTTTTGAGTTTTTGAACTAAATTTGGTCATGGAAAACTGTCCTGAAGCCACCTTGTTAAGATTAAATAATGAAATATTGAAATTAATTTCAATTTCTAATGGCATTTCTAACACTTAAATGGTCCGGTATGATGTCCCCACATAATATTTAAAATATTTGATATGGTTTGAGGGCCATTATAATGTTAAAACCTGTAGAAAATATGCGCGCGGAGCGCGCAAAATTCGAGTTTTAACTAAAATGGTCATGGAAAACTGTCCTGAAGCAACCTTGTTAAGCTTAAATAATGAAATATTAATATTAATACGCGCGCAGAGCGCGCAAAAAATTGCATTTCTAACATTAATGGTCCAGTATAATAATAACGTCCCCCACCTAATATATAGAATTTTTGGTGTGGTTTTTGCATTAAAACTTTGGTCCAGTATGATGTTTTTAATGTCCCCCACATATTTAGAATATTTGGTGGGTCTGATCCATATAATGTTAAAACCTGCAGTAAATATTCGCGCGGAACGCGCAAATTTTTTTATTTTTTTTAAAAACTAAACTGGTCATGGAAAACTATCCTGAAGCCATCTTGTCAAGCTTGAATAATGAAACATTGAAACTAATGCGCGAAGTACGCAAAAATTGACATTTCTAACACTTAAATTGGTCCAGTATGACGTTTTTAACGTCCCCAACATAATTTTTAGAATATTTGGCATGGTTTGAGGGTCATTATAATATTAAAACCTGTAGAAAATTTAAATTAAATCAAGCAACCTTGTTAAGCTTAAATAATGAAATATTAATAATAATACGCGCGCAGAGCGCGCAAAAAATTGCATTTCTAACATTAATGGTCCAGTATAATAATAACGTCCCCCACCTAATATATAGAATTTTTGGTGTGGTTTTTGCATTAAAACTTTGGTCCAGTATGATGTTTTTAATGTCCCCCACATATTTAGAATATTTGGTGGGTCTGATCCATATAATGTTAAAACCTGCAGTAAATATTCGCGCGGAACGCGCAAAAATTTTGATTTTTTTGAACTAAACTGGTCATGGAAAACTATCCTGACGCCATCTTGTCAAGCTTGAATATTGAAACATTTTAAATTAATGCGCGCGATGTACGCAAACATTGACATTTCTAACACTTGAATGGTCCAGTATGATGTTTTTAACGTCCCCACACAATATTTAGAATATTTGGTGTGTTTTGAGACCCATTATAATGTTGAAACCTGTTGAAAAAGTGAGCGCGAATCGAGCAAGAAAAAACAAACAGTTTTGAAACAAAAATGGTCCAGAAAAAACGTTCCTGGAGCCCTCTTGTTAAGCTTGAATAATGAAACATTGAAACTAATACATGCAAATCGCGCAAAAATTGGCATTGTTAACATTATAAGGTCTAGTATAACGTTTTTAACGTCCCTCACATTAAAATTATGGGGACGTGACCCCGTACCCCCCCCCCCCCCCATTTACGCCGCATATATCCCTACCCTTCCTCCTCCCCTGCCTCCTTCTCTTCCTCCTTCTCCTCTTCCTCCTTCTTCTCCTCTTCTTCCTTCTTCTCCTCTTCCTCCTTCTCCTCTCCCTCCTTTTTTTTTTACACTTTTTTCAATGGGGGGGGGGGGGGGGCATGGCCTGCTGGGCCCCCCCTGGATACGCCACTGGCCGTGGACAAAAGATTGCTGCCCCACTTTTGTCCCGTTATCTGGTCCATCGCCATAGCAAGACCTTAGGAGTTCGTGTTAATGATGTCGGCGATGCAGTCGTTAGTTATCTGGCTTTACACCTCCGAGGTCCCATGTCCAATGAGTTATTAATGGTACGTAAATTGATTGAGATTATGTGCTCTTGCGATAAAAGACAAATCCTGTATTAGCTTGGAATGTTCTGTCCACTTGCACTCATCACATTCGTACCTTAAGTGAAATGGACTGTATCAGAAGTCGCAAAAAGACAACCCAGGTCAAAATTCCAGTTGAACCTAGTTAAACTGGGTTAAACTGGAACCAGTTGAAAACCAGTTCAACACAGTTGAATCCAGTTAAACCAGTTGATTCCGTAACGGAAAATGGGTTTTAACTAGGTTGAAGTCAGTTGAGACCCAGTTGAACACAGTTGAAAACAGTTCAATCCAGTTAGTTCCGTCATGGAAAATGGACAACAGTTCAACTGGGACCAACTAGAATTTCGACCTGGGAAAAAAGCATAATCATGAACAGAGACGAGGGAAAAAAATACTGGGACCAACTGGAATTTCGACGGGGACCAACTGGAATTTCGACCTGGGAAAAAAGCATAATCATGAACAGAGACGAGGGAAAAAATGATGTTTCATGAAATACCCCGGTGGATGGTACTCACATATATAGGACTGGGATGTGCCGCTCTTGAAAAAAACGTTTGATTAAAAAGTATTTTCATATAATATTGCAATCCAGTTCAGTCAAAAAGGATGTATGACGGTGGGGGTGCGTCATTTTTTGACAGTCATGGTCCGTCAAAATCAATCAATTGTGCGTCACAAAATTGACTACGGGTACCGTCATTGTATGGCAAAGGTCCGTCACATTTGTGACACAGAGGTGCGTCATGGTACGTGAGAAAGTGACGCACCTCTGTAAAGTGACGCACCATTACCTTGGGTCGAATACAGCTGACATTATATGTGCATAAGCAAATTAAAGCGTTAGTTTCCAAAAAACTGTTTCTGAAACATTTGAGTCAACAATTTATACAAATAGATTAGATACTTGAACTAACTTTCATCATAACATATATGATATTTTAATCTTTTGACCGACAGATCGTGTGCAGAGCCAATATAATGAGGCTGTGTGTACTGCGATCGTACAGAGGCTGACTGAATTGAGTGAAACACAACAGAATATCGACGAGGTTGGTATATGAGTTGTATGTTATTTATTGTGCTTTTCACAGGAAAATGAGAATGAGCGTATATTTTTCTTATGTGCAATGGTCTTTCAAACCGTGAATTTGAAACCAAGTGAAGTGGTTGAAATTTAGAAACTTTTGTTAAACTTTTTCAGTAATTGTTGGTGTACAAGTCATTACTGATGCTAATGATGTACATTCCTGTGTGCACGTAGGCTAGTCGTTGAACGTAAAATATATGTTCTACGCGGAAAAATATGGTAGATACTTGTGCAGTTTAACGTTATGGCAACCCATGATCATCTGATACCCAAAGTTTATTGTTACCAAGTATGGTTGAGAATTGAGAGAGAAACCAGACTTTTAAGTTGAGAGCACTGAACAGGCCGACCTAACCAAAAGTGAACACACCCCACACACCCCGACATGACATGATGACAATATCCCCCTCCGGCTTTTCTAGCCAGGGGATAAAAACCTATCATTGCAGGTAAATATATACTATTTTACAATATACTATTTTACAATATACTATTTTACAATATACTATTTTACAATATACTATTTTACAATATACTATTTTACAATACTATTTTACAATATACTATTTTACAATATACTATTTTACAATATACTATTTTACAATATACTATTTTACAATATACTATTTTACAATATACTATTTTACAATATACTATTTTACAATATACTATTTTACAATATACTATTTTACAATATACTATTTTACAATATACTATTTTACAATTTACAATATACTATTTTACATATGACTAGACATTTCCATGATAACGTTCACATTACACATTTTATGTAATTGGTCTACCATTATAACACACAGGGTGCTAAGCGACTTTTAAAACATTATTAACATTACACATTATTTCTATACCTTTATATCCCAACTAAATTCATATGTGGTATTTGCAACCATTAAAGAGTTCTGTAAGCAGTTTTGGAAATGAATTTACAGTCTAGATATCACAATGTTGAGCCACTAACTATTGAAGTATGTGTATTACCTCATTTTATATGTTGTTGGGTGTGAGGAATCCATTGCTTACACTTACTTTAGTGATAAGAGGTCATGTTTATCTACTAAGGTCAAAATAAAGGTCATAAACCAACAAAATTGTCCAAAAGTGCAGATTACATACATCAAGAAAGGTTACTTTATTTAGATGAGGGCTGGGCTTTTGGTGCCTTTGATAATGAAGACTTTGAAGACAATTCCTCTTTTTCAGGGACCCACAGCAAGCATTATAGCACAAGCGCTCTACCAGGACACCACAACCCCACCTAAGTCAAAACCTTCAGTATCAAGCACAAATCTCTCCAAATTTTTGCGTCCCTACCCAACTTACCCTGGTAGAAAACACTAATGTGGATATTTTATCTGAGCTGAAGAAGCTGTTAAGCAGTCAGCCAATACGGAGTTCATAATCTCACTCGTCCGCTGCGGACTCCATCAATCGGCTGCTGCTCCTAGCGAGTTACCCCCTTGGATGGAATTCATGCTCTAATCACAACAGCAAACGTACCACTGATGAGAGTTGGTTCCCTTCCTGTTTTCCTTCCCCAGTGAGAGAATATGCCACCGTTCGTAAAGCTCTTTCCAACTTCCAGGAATGCCGCCAACATTGAATCAATATGCTATGGCTATAGTTTCAGACGAGGGTGTGTACCATATTATAGTTGATATAGTCATGAGTGAGCCAGGCACTTTTGATGACCTATTTCCAATGTTGGGAATGTTTCACTTTGCTAAGGTACTCCTGAGATGTGCAGGAAGGTATCTAACTGGCAGTGGTATGGGAGATGCTCTTATTGAATGTGAGGTGTTTGGGCCAAAAACAGTTTCAACGGTGCTCTCTGGTGGCCACTACGTCAGGTCATTGAAGGGAATGCTTATAGTATCAGAGGTCCTTGATTCTCTTATGTGGAGTACCTTCTGGCACTCTAATAATTACACATCTGTTCCCTTTGTCCAGTCAGCCATTGAGCTTAAGAACGCCTTATAGAACAAAAGACGTGTGGAGTGTGTCCAACAGTTTGAAGAGGCATCTGCTGCTGCTGTGGATCTCCGTCAACAAATTGGTACATTTGCTCAAGAGTGCCAGGAGAAGTCAGAATCGTGCAGGTACTTCATGAACATTTGCAAGATTGTGTCTATCATCAAGCAGCTTATTGTAGCAGACTGTGATGGCAACTGGCCATTACATGTCGGAACAGTGAAGGCATCCATGGGTAATGGGTATCTTTCGAGAGTTTGATGCCATCAACTACCTCAGGTCAGGGTACTTGGAAAGGATTCAGGTTCTGGAGGTGACCTACCCTACACTTTTTCGCCGGTTTTTGGACTCTTTGTTGTGAAAGATCGAGCTGGTGCAGTCGCTGCGGTGGCCGGGGACTTGAAGCTAGAACAAGAACAATTACAAAACAGGTTCTCACAGGGTCCAGGCGGAAATGTGATTGTCGGAAGTGCTGGAGATGCTGCTGTTGTCGCCGAGTTTGGCCAGCTTTGTCACGAAATACTTGCGATTAGTAATCTTCTCCAGTTACTCACCAATGCCCGCCTCATGGATCATCTTAAAACATCAATACAGCATGAGCTCGTTGGACGCAAGGGTCTGATATTGGAACGAAATGTGACGGTATCCTCACACACAAATCAAATTTCCTATACCTAGTGCAACTTTTCTGTTGTCATGCGCGGTCATTGAAATCGCCATAACTTTAAAAGTATCCATTCGATTTTGTTAAATGAGGTATCAAACTGCGGAGAAGAAATTTGCTCATTTAATGTATATATCAGATATTTGGTACCGATTATCTATTTTAAATTAGCCAACCTCAAAGCACCTGGTCCGGGACTTTTGTTGCTAGGTTTATATTCTTGACCTCATATAATAACAATAATGTCAGCAATGGATTCCTCACACCCACAAACCTATAAAATGAGGTATTACACATACTTTTATGGTTAATAGGTCAACATTGATATTTTCTGTACGATAACCATCGGCCATTTTGGATTTTCAAACTCAAATTGAACTTAACCATGTAATACTGACCTCGAATCATTAAAATGATGTCAGAAATGGATTCCCCACACCCCAAAAGCCCTATAAGTATGTGTTACACATACCTCTATGGTGAATTGCTCAAAATTGAGATTTTCAAAATGGCCGCCGGCAGCCATTTTGTTTTTTCGAATTCGCAGCCGGTTCGAAAAAAACACCACTTTGATTCTCGAAGGTAAAGGGTCCCTCAAGTCAAATCAAGAGTCAAAATCTCTGGGGGATTCGGTGTAGACCAGGTTCTAACCCTATTGCTTTGGATCAAGATCAACTTCATTGACTGAACGTTGTTTTCCAATGTATTATTTGTAGCCATTGTGAATTTGCTTTAAAAAAGTTTCTCCGCAATGGATATGTTGGTACTTTTGATATGATGTTCCTGGGAAAATGCCGCTTCTTATGACACCAAAATTAGCTCTCTACTTATTTTCTCCGGGTCAAATCTTTCAACGACCAGCCTATGTGAAGTTATAGCTTCTCATACCCAGTTTTGTTTTCCTTTCCACTACGTCATTATCTTATATATTTATTTTACCCAATTTTTTCAATAGCAAGAAAAAGAGAAAATCCTGTTATCCACAATACAAGACAGGAAACAACTACCAAACAAGCCCCGGGATTCACACGAAGGCACGTGGGTCGACAGTGCTTCTCTGAGCGATGCGGTGACAGACGTGGATCCGGAGGTAGCTGGAACCGAATGTAAAAAATGTAGGTCCCATGTTCAATGAGTTATTACTTGGTGCGTGACTCTGATAAGATTATGCGATTAAATAACAATCCTTGTATTAGCATGGACATGTTTTGTCTACTTTCGTATACACGTTCGTACCTTAGGTGAAATTGACTATATCAGAAATCGCGAAGCCGGAGGTGGCTGGAAAAAGGTAGGTGAGTTTAGTCTGCCGCGATTTAGCAATTTTTAAACTGGGCTGTCAAATGTCCTTCGGTAGGGGGAGGGGTCCCAAATTTCCAGGGGGGGGGGGGAATCTTTTTACACGGAAAATAGGGGAGGTCATTCAATTAATAACACTGTACATGTATGTCAAAGGGGAGTGTCAAAACTCTAGTTCAAAAGATGAATTTTTGGCGCGCTTTTTCTCTACATGTTTCAACGTTATAACAAATATTTGGGCTGGGATTATCAAAATAATCGCTTTTATGTAGGGGAGTCATACAAATGACGATAAATGACATATTTATGACTGCCCAACCCTTCACCAGAGAAATGAACGCCCCTAATTCATGTTATTTATTTTATTTACATTGTTACTGACGAGACCTTACAAGAAGATTTTAGTACAGCGTAATTGGTCATACACTTGTTGACTTGAAAGACATCTCAGAGTTATTTGGAGAAATTGTAACCATGGTAAATGGTAAAGATCTGGTCATTGAAGGTTTAGACCCAGAGAAAATTTGTAGAGAGCTACATTTGGTGTCATAATATTTCAGGAATATTTCAGGCAATAACATATCAAATGTCCCAACAAATCTTTCACGGGGAATATAATTAAGACTTAATTGAAAAATGGCCGCCAAAACAACATTGTCCTCTAAAATGTGATAAGACTAAAATTCGAGTTATATTCAAGTAAGATCAAATCAATCCAAAATCTCATAACTATCACCGATTTATTAAAATCTCTATGACACCCTTAATGCCTAAAATCACGAAAATCGTTAGCAGCACGAATATGAATTACTCAAAAGAGTCCCCACCTTTTCAAATAGGCAAGGAAGTTCCACTATACTTCCCCCTTCTCAATTTATCAAGTCAATGTCAATATTCTTTGCAATACAACAAGTAAGCATAGCAAATATCTTTCGTTTTATTTATCAGTATCAGATAACAAAAATACATGGTTTGACCTGCAGTTGAGATTCGATTGGTCATTCAAAAGTCAAAGGTCACTGAAAAAATATAAAGTTAATAATAGAGTTGCCGACTGCTTCACTCCTGGCAGAGTAACTACTTTAAAAATCTTTATATGCATATTGACTGCAGAAGCAATAGCTGGACCAATCTCATCAATTTAAATTAAAGCTAAGAAGGCAATCTACGACACGATTAGCTGCCAAATAATAATAATAATAATAATAATAATAATAATAATAATAATAATAATAAAACATAAATGATAAAACGAGGATTTGTAAAGCGCTTTATTACCCACGGATGCAAAGCGCTGAGAAAGTAGAAGAAAAAGAGTGAAGAAGCGATACAGGAAGACAATGATCATGAAGATGGAAAACGGTGGGATTTAAGGAGCCTTTTGAAGGTGGTCAAATTGTCAGCACTTCTGATGCTGGCAGGAAGTGCATCCCACAGGCGAGGAGCTTAAGAAAGAGAGCTGGGGATCATTCGTTTGTTGTTGCCGCTCCACGGCTCTGTAATGAGTTGCCAATTCAATTGAGGGAAGCGGTGTCTGTGCCTGTTTTCAAACGTTTGTTGAAAACGCATTTGTATAAATGTTAGGTGTTTGTGTTTGTCTTTTTGCATCATTTTGCCTGTTGTAAGGCGCTGTGTTCTTTGTAGAGCGCCATATAAGTACAGATTAATAATAATAATAATAATAATAATAATAATAATAATAATAATAATAATAATAATAATAATAATAATAATAATAATAATAGAGTCGAATGCTCTTGAGTAGTAAATGAACACTACGGCCAAAGGAAGATTCTTAGCTTTCATGCCTTCGATGATCCGTCTGAGGGCCATAATCTGAGAGATGTTTGATCTCTGCTGCCTAAGTCCATTCTGGTTCCAATGCAGTAAAGGGTCAATGAAGGTTTTGATTCTGTTCAAAATCATTCGGTTGAAGAGTTTAGCTCAGATGCTGGAAAGTGTGATGCTTCTGCAGTTTGATGGTTCTGTTAAATCTCCTTTCTTTGGAATGGGTATTATATATACCACCCTGTGACCACTGTGTAGGCTTCTCATGGTGAAGTAACAGGCGGTTGCACAGATGCAGAAGGTGTGGTTTGAAGGCATCCGACTTCCAGAGCTCGAGGGTAATGTTATCCAACCCGAGAGCACCACCTGGTTTTGATTGTGAAAGAGCTTCCTCGAGTTCGTCTTGTGTAAACTCCGATGTTGATATTGGTAATACTCCTTTGACAACTTGGGCTGTCAGGGATGGATGGAGGTTTTCCAAGTAGAGTTGAGAAGTGTTTTAGCCATGTTCTCTTTCTTTCGTTAGATGAACCAGCAAGCATTATATTCTTACTCCCTTTCCTGCCACTGTCATTCACAATTTTCCAGGCTATGCCGTGTTTGCTAGATAGGGATGCTTGTCGGACCTGTTCAATGTTTGATTCTAGCCATGCCTTTCCCCCGACCCCGAGATATATGCATCCATCAGCTGCTTGGTTTGCCTGAATGTTGCTAACCTCCTTGATTGCTGCGCTATATGAATCTCTTTTTTCTTTTTTGAGATTTTATTTTGAGATTTTTTTTTCTTCTATTGATTTTCTTTTTAAACTTGCAACACATTAAGGGTCATTTCAGGTAAATATTTAGTATGGGTGGCAAAGCCCGCCGATTTTTTTCCCCCTGGCCAGGTTAAAGTACTTTGGTAGCATATTAGAAAAACGAGATATGTTTGTTAATCTTTTACTCGTTGCCATGGCAACAGCCCAATTTAGATTTTAGCCATTTTTTGGTCTATATCAGTTAAAAATAGTCAAAATTTACCACACATTCGCTATTGTTTTCAAAATTAGCTATTACATGATAAAGACACATCTTTATACATTAGACACAAATAAAATAAAATTTAAATAAAAATGTTTTGATGTATTTTCTGACCTGGCAACACTGCTAGTTTTTAGCATTTTAGCCCATCTTTGAATCTCATAAAAAACTACTTGCCAGGGCACTCAGGATATTGTCCTCATATGAGGAGGGAGACGTGACTTTACCCTACTCATATCTGATGAAAACAGCTTGGGGTATTATATACTTTAACGGCAGTGTTGCCAGATAATGATGCCTTTTGGAAAAATTACAATATTTCGTTTGTTACAAATAATGACATGCATTTTGATATTGAAGCCATTTTATTAAGACAAATTATGTTAGTATAACGTCAGAGGTTTATGGGACCTCACCTCTCCTATATTGATACCCGATAAGTTAGCATGCAGGACCAGAAAGTTTGCATTTTGGAAACATTGCAAAATTCAGATGATTTGTATAATGAAGTAATTTTCTTACACATAATTATATTCTGCATTACACTGAAGTACAAGAGATTTTAGCCACACTCACATCTAAAGAGAAAAGCTTGGGGTATTTATTTACAACATCAGTAACGTTGGCAGAAAATAGCAAATTTTTGTATAAAATCCAATAACAAATGTTTGTTTTTTTACTAAGTTAAAAACAAGCACGTATAGACTATCGAGATGTAATTCATATTTGGTGAGAAAACTTTTGAACATATATATTATGAAGTCAGTGTTGCCAAAAATGAGGCATTCTGTTGATGGGGATTTATATCGACACTATTTGTAAGATATCAAATTTCTTGGGTAAGAAATGAGAACAGTCTTAAATGAGAACATTATTTTTTTGAATCAACTGAAATGATATGACTTTTCAGAGCCACGGGGCGGTAAAGGGCCTTGTGACAGGATGGCTGCGACAATCGAAACTCATATCGCCATATACCGGGAATGATGTGGATAGCGCTGCGGCTTTCAAGAAGGCTGTTAAAAGTAATGGTGGTGTAACTGGTGTCAATGCTTTTCTATGTGAAACTAGGGAGTCAATTGAAAAAAAATCACGCAGTACACCAATTTTGAATTAAAAGAGGATGGTATTTGTGCATGGAAGGCATATTGAATTGGAGAACCAACAATAATTCCTGCACAAAAGCTAGAGCAGGTCAAGGTTTCTAATCTGACAATTAAGATCAATGGTACACACAAAGGAAGTACATTCAAGGCCCAGGCTCCAAAAACAACCGCAGAAAATTGAAAGAGAAATGTCAAGCCACGCCACCTCATCTGAAATGACTGACCAGAGACTTTTTACATGTCCAGAGGAAGGGTGCATTGAAAGTCTGTAATTTGAACAATCATCTAATATGTGGGAAGCACCAGAAAGCCTTGGATCACCTTCCATGATAAAGCCAAAATGCTATATGCAGAAAAGTTGGAAACTGGTAGAAGGGATGTTCCTTTGATCAAATCTCTTGGTGCAACATCCTGTTAAATTATGTTAAGAACATTGCTTCACTCTTCAAATTTCATGTCTTTTATAACAAACACATATTTTCCCAAAATGCATCATTATCTGGCAACAATTTTCTGGTGTCTTTAATGTAATAAATATACCCCAAGCTGTTTTTATCAAATATTATTTGAGCAAAGTCGTCTATCCTTCGGTACATAATTTCCTAAAGATTTCTCACCATCTGTTAATTAGGCGTACATCTCAAGAAATCAATTTTTGTAAATCAACAACAATCAATAATATTAATATTGTACTTTATACAAAAAATTGCTATTTTCTGGCAACACTGTTGATGTTGTAAACAATATGCCCAAGCTTTTCTCTTCAGATATGAGTGTGGCTAACTCTCTTCTTCTTTCAGTATAACGTAGGATATGATTAATTGAAAGGAAATTGCTTCAATATACGAAATAAAATTATCTGAATATAGCAAAGTTGCCGAACTGTGAACTTTCTGGAAACAAGAGTAGAAGTATAGGCCATATATTACCACCTTAACTTTACTTAACGGGTATCTATGGAAGTCCCTTGAACATCTGGCATATACTAAATCCAATTTGTCTTAATAAAATGGCTTTAGTATCAAAATGCATGTCATTATTTGTAACAAACGAAATATTGTAATTTTTCCAAAATGCGTCATAATCTGGCAACACTGCCGTTAAAGTATATAAACCCAAGCTGTTTTCATCAGATATGAGTAGGGTAAAGTCATCTCTCCCTCCTCCTATGAGGACAATATCCTGAGTGCCTTGGCAAGTAGTTTTTACGAGATGCAAATATGGGCTAAAATATCAATTTTCTTAATATGTCAAACTAGCAGTGTTGCCAGGTCAGAAAATACATCAAAACATTTTTTTATTTTTTTATTTTTTTATTTGTGTCTTAAGTATAAAGTCTTAAGTCTTTATCATGTAATAGCTAATTTTGAAGAAAAAAATCTTGTATATTGCTGCAATAAGATAACGAATGTGCGGTAAATTTCGATTATTTTAAACTGATATTGACCCAAAAATGGCTAAAATATGAATTGGGCTGTTGCCATGGCAACGAGTAAAAGATTACTAAACTAATCTCGTTTTTGTAATATGCTACCAAAGTACTTCAACCTGGCCAGGAAAAATCGGCGAGCTTTGCCACTTATACTCAATATTTAACCGAAATGACTCTTAAGACATTTTACAGATACAGATATGAATCTCTTGCAGATTTAACTTTTTGAGTCTGTAACATGCTCTTGAAAGTGTTCTTTCGTTAGATGAACCAATCACCATAATAGTCGGTTATATGATAACCTGCACCCCCCCCCCCCCCCCCCACCCCCACCGGACTCCATCAAACCAACTTTTTTGACGTACTTTTATGGTCCTAAAACATATTCAGGATGTTACCAAAAATAATTTTGGTATGCAAAGGGGTTCTTCAAACTGGTCAAATGTATTAAAATGATGTATAGCAATCAAATAGTATGGTGGAAGTATAGTTGTAATAGGGAGATGTATGTATTAGACTACTAGACACTCATATCCAGACATTTTGCTTCCATAACACACCTAAATCCAAGATGGCCGCCAAAATGGCCGCCAAAAATGGCAAAATTCCATAAATTGGCATACATACACCAACTTGTATGATCAGAGTATAGTTTTAACAATGGGATGTATGTCTTAGACCACTAGAAACTCATCTATTATTTTTGCTTTGTTAACATACTTTAAAACCAAATTGGCCGCCAAATTATTGTGCAGAAATGGTCAAAAGTGGTCAAAATTCGATATAATAGCATAATATCAACTGAAATGTATGATGAAAATATAATTGTACCGATGGGATGTTTGTGTTAGACCATATCCAGTATATTTGCATTGTAGAATCATACTTTAAATCTAAAAATTGGCCACCAAAATGGCCGCTGTAAATGTAAAAATAGTCTCTGTGTCAATTTTGATTTAGTATCATTTTCCAAATGGCTGCCAGAATGGATAAGTTGATGTTAAATGACCTGTTTATTGCAAATGACCATACTATGTAATGCCAATACCCCCAAATCTATTGGGACAGCATTCTATATATGTCTATGATAAGCCTAGAGGCTGTAGATCTAGTTTGAGTATTTAAAGATATACAAGATGGCTGCAAAAGGTTAAAATAACTGAAAAATTGTATTAGTTTTTTGTTAGTGTTACATTAGATATCACCAAATTATTATATCTACAGCTTTTAGTGCCCAAGGCTTTGGGAATTACTGTCAAGGAGGTTTAAGGTCATTTGACATCAACTTTACCATTGCCTTATATCTAAAAGCAATAGCTTAGCAGTTTAGAATATACTATTTGGTGAATGTTATGTAATATACACTCTTACAATATCTATTTTGGATTATCATACACTCTAGACTATTTTTTACATTTACAGCGGCCATTTTGGTAGCCATCTTGGATTTAAAGTATGTTATTACACTGCAAATATACTGGATATAAGTTACTAGTGGTCTAATACTTACATCCCAATGATAAAACTAACTTTAATCATACATCTTGGTTGATATTATCCCGTTTTATGGAATTTGACCATTTTTACAGCCATTTTGGGACTCATTTTGGGGGCCATTTTAGATTTTTCACTATATTAATCGAGCAAAATTACTGGATATGAGTTATTAGTGGTCTAACACATATATCCCATCGTTAAAAGTATTTTTTCATGAAATTCTGACCACTTTTGTGGAATTTTGACCACTTTTGATCATTTGGGCTATTAATTTGGCGGCCATTTTGGTTTTAAAGTATGTTGACAAAGCAAAATAAAAAAGATACATGTATATGAGTTTGTAGTGGTCTAATACATGTATCCCATTGTTAAAACTATACTATAATCATACATGTGGGTTTATATATGCCATATATAAGGCATTTTATCATTTTGGCGGCCATTTTGGCGGCCATTTTGGCGGCCATTTTGGCGGCCATCTTGGATTTAGGTATGTTAACAAAGCAAAATGTCTGGATATGAGTCTCTAGTGGTCTTATACATTCATACAACTATTAAAACTATACTTTCACCATACAATTTGATCGCTATATGTCATTTTATGAGATTTGACCAGTTTAAACGGCCATTTTGGACGCCAATTTGAATAACCCCTTAGCATACCAAAATCATGTTTGGTAACATCATAAATATGTTTAAGGACCATGAAAGTAGGTCAAAAGGTTTTAGGGAGTCCTGGGGTGCAGGAAAACCTACCCGATTAAAGGATAGCCCAAGAAAGCTCTAAAAAGGGCTTATTTCCATTGGGGTCCTTCAAATATTAATACAGCACATATTAAAACATCATATTTGCACACAAATAATAGTGCACCCAGTCATGGTTCTTTCCCCCACTAGAGCACCAATATATTTCGTCCCTCCAAACAATCCAGTTTTGGTCTTGTAATAAGACAATTGTTAGTATATTTCAGACAAATGTTGTCCAAAATAACCAACATTGGTTTTTGGATGTTGCCATGGCAACAGGACACTTTTTAAAAATGTTAAAGTCACCCTGTAGCTGGGGAGTGGAGGCCCATTTTTAGGGTTTATTGGTCCCGGTATGCTGGCACAGGAAGACATATTCCAACATTTTCCTTGAAGTCTGTAGCATACAACCTAGGTGGACATTCTTTCCAACTCGGATGTTAAGTTGACCTTTGACCTCGATTTAGGGTCAAAGTTCGCATGTGTTTCAATGGGACGTCAACACTTTAATTTAACATAGGAAAAATATTAAAAAAACAATGTATTGACCATACAAAGTATATCATATTGTTTGGCTGACTGTTTAGAACAAAAAAGTCAATCACAACTTTAATTGTCGATCAATACTTTTTGACCTATAACCTTTTGAAAATCACATGTCAGCAAAAAAATGGCCATTTGTGACCGTTTTTCACGAAATTAGCCAAAAATGACATGTAATTATTATTTTCAAAATATTATTGGCCCTTGCATGATCGGAATACATCTAATATTGCTGGTTAATATACCTACTTTGATTTTAAGACAATTATAAAATCTACCGGCAATGCAGTTTCCATAGCAACCAACCACCATTTATCTATACATGTTCCTCCATTGTTGACGTTTTTGGAGGCCATTTAAGTATGTTGCCATGACAACAGCGCACCATTGATGTTCGAAATTTATCTTAATATCAAGTACATTGATATACCACCCTTAAGCTTGTACAGGGTGTCCCAAAAGTCTATGCACGACTTTGAAGCTTTGTATTTCACAAAATATAAGTCGTATTGAAAATATGAATACATATTTAGAAAGAGGAGATGTGGGAAATAATTTTGATACCAAACATTGGAGTAACCGCTGTTTGTAATGCCACCCTAGAAGTAAAATATGTATTACTGCAAAAATGTAATTTTATACTTCGGAGGAATAAAGTTCATAAATCCATACCTATTGAGATTAACAAAAATACGGGTAGAGTTGGTTACACGGAAAGTGATCCGTCCATTGTAATTTAAAATTTTACATTACAGTGATATCATCATAATAACAAACTATATCACACATAATTTTCGTCTCTATAGTGAAATCTACTTTACTAGTAAATGTTTTCCATGTATACAGAGACGTGTGCTAATGCAAAAACACAGACCTAAACAATTGAATAACGTAACAGAAAAGTGAACACACACATCACACAGCTGTCAAACATGTTAAAATTTAAACTTAGCGGATTATTTTAATGCTGCTTGAAGGCCTCATCGAAGGTTGTTTTACCCATTTAGAATATGTTCCTGTGTTCAAAAATGTATCCACCAACTTTAGAATGGATATTCTTCCTGGTGCGCGATTCACTTTGAAATGTTTTGTTGAGTAAGTTGAACTGAATGTGTTTCAGCGTAGAACCATACACTTTGTATTCGCTTATCTATGCTGTACAAATGTAAACCATCTTGAATGAAGACTTTTGCTGTGCAATGTTGTCTACTACGCTTATTTATGTTGTGAGTGACCGAGTTTGGTATTAAATAACATCAATGTTGCAAGGTAAAGCTGTGAACTATGACTAATGCGCAACGTTGCTTTCATATCGTTAATTTACGCGCACCTTTAGCAACAATATGTGGTATTTGGTATGGGTTGGTCTGGCACACGGCCAATGACTTTCAACCCGTTATATAATGTTGTGGGTTCACCAATAGGGTTGTGTTTGGTATCAAATTAATTTCCTAAATCTCGTCTATTAAAATATGGTTAAATTTATACCATATGATTTATATTTTATGAGATATGACTCTTCAAAAACGTGCATAGACTTTTGGGACACCCTGTACTAGGGGCGGGAAATGACACCATTGATTTGATATACAAATTATGACGTGGTCTAAAAAATGCGGCTCACTCCTCTTTGGGTGAAATAAAACAATATAAAGATAACATTTCTCCAAGATCGCCCAATATTGGCCCAATATTGCCCAAGCTTGGCCCACATTGTCGAGTGGCAATATTGACCCAAGCTTGGTCCCATGAGCAAATAATATTGCGCCAATATTGTAAGCCAATATTGGGCCAATAAAACTTAAATATTGGGCCAATATTGGGTAGTTGTCTGGGTAGTGGACAGTAGCGTAGCTAGGTTTTTCATATTAGCGATCGCCCCCCCCCCCCCCCCCCCGGAGAAATTGTATGCAACCATGGTAAATCCCAAAGAGAACTGCATGTCTCTAGCAGCCAGGGTGGGTTCAATAAATACCCACTGTTGTACACAATGCATTGTCTTGAATTATAAATAGAAAAAATATATACTTCGTCGTATTTTGACTCATGTACAGACATCCTTTGGAAAGTAAGGCAACTTTTACGCGAAAAGAAGGAAGGGCTGAAAGATGGCAACACCAAGCGATCTGGGATGGAGTTTCAGATTTGGGACTTTGCCGGGCAATATGTTTACTACACCACACATCAGGTAGGTACAGGGGTTAGATAAATACCTACCGTTAACCATCACTGTAGTGATTCAATAACATTCAGAGATTGCATTGGTCATTGGAGGTAGGCTGGCATAAGGAACTAGTTCTTCCAGTCTACAATTAACTGGCGTTTGACCTGCACTTGTATTTAAAAAAGTTCAACAGACCATCAATATAAACTTCTCAGGGTCGGTTTAAACCATAATCGTCATTTGGCTGTAGCAATTTAGCATTTTGGCTAAGAACAAATACTTCACTTATCAACTAATAATTTGAATCCATACTAGTCTTTAGATCATTGCGGCCATCCATTTAGGGATTGTGTATTAATTCCATATTACCAAGCTGCTAAATTAAGTGACTAAGTCAGTGAGTTCAGGAATTGAGTTCATAGAATTCTAAGTAGCAGCTATCTTATCGAAAGTACTGACACTCTGTTTATAATATGATACACTTGTCTCGTGGTATATTGATGGCGCAATTCATACTATTAATTGTAAATCATGCACATGCACCTATTCAATTGTATATCGAACAGTCCAGGACTGCCGGGAATCAATCCACCTTTACAGTATGTTCTAATCTGGTACATGGAAAATCTATGTTGTTGTTTTTATTGTGTAGGTTTTCCTCAGTAATCGTGCCATCTATATGGTGATATTTGACCTGAGTCATGATCTTAGAAAACGACATTCCAATGATGAAGTAAGTGACCTATACAGGGTGGTTCAATAAAACGTTGACAGTTTTTGAAGCCTTTTTTTTTTTAATTCTGTAAATTATTTTTCAATATTTATCAACTATATCATCTTGACCATCTGGACTAAAGTGTTCTATACAAAACTCTCGTTTAAACAAATAGGCCGTAACACAGTTTTAGCTTTAAACCGTGGCTAACTAATGTCGTGTTTATATTAAACGCGAGTTTATCTTTAAAGAGACATGCTTTACAAAACCCGATTTTAAACTTCGAAAATCTCGTCCCAAGAGTGGTCGCGCGTTCACTGCAGCTGCATACAGATATTCTATGTACATGTATATTGTGACCCAAATAGGTTTAGATATCGACCGAATCCATCAAGTGCACGTATATTTGTAAGACTACACGATCCGCACGTCAGCTTTCACCGGGCAGGGTTGAGTAATCATTCAAGGCGTACAATAGGGCACGAGTGTAGGGCTCTTGCCCAAACACAAGTAGAGGAAAGCTCGAGGAATGAGCGAGGTACATCACGTACCCATTCAGTGAGGTCTTAATCACCGATCCCTTGTCACTCCTTTGAACAATATAGAAAAAAGGATCGCGCTTTCCCCGCTCTTTCCTCGAGCTGTCCTCTACTTGTGTTTGAGCAAGAGCCCTTAGTTAAACGCTCGTTAAACTACTCTATACACATGTTTAAAGGAACACTAAGAGACAGACGACGATGGCCACGCGATTTCATCGTTCCAATATGGCAGCGGGAGTGCGCCATTTTGAAATATTTTAAACAGTCATCGCCCGGTTACCGATGAAAATGAAATAAAAATAGCATTTACAATGGAGGTGGTTAACCAACTCCAACTGTTTTGGATTAGAAAATGAATCTTCTAATTATGATAAATTTGTCAAAATGATAAGATTAACATTCGCGATTACGTGTTATTCCAATACGAATTCAAACTTTAGGATTCGCGTGCCCACCGTCGTCTGCTAAGAGATGTGTTGGAGGCTGCGCTCTCAAATATTATAAAAACTGGGATTGGTATATTTTTACAATGGTATTACATGTATGAACTTACACCTGAAAACCAGCCCTCTTTGTACAACAAATCGTCGATTCAAAAATGCTGATCTTGCTGAGATCAGCATTTTTACGTCATACAGTGCCCCCTGCAGCACGCGTGATAAATAACGCGAACCATATTTAAGAAATAGTTATAAATAGCGATGGTATTGTTTTAATCAAGTGTTGCTGTGTTTTTGCGAATAGAAACAACAATAATGGTAATTTTTAATGTTCATCTTGAATTCTGAAGTAAATTAATTTTAAAACAAATCTTCAACACCACTTCGTGTCCCTTTAAGTTAAACACATTTTCGAGAATTGCGTTTAGTTAAACAAGTGTAGTTAAAGTCAAAGTTGAACGCGTGGCTTAAATCCGTGTTTAAATACATACGTGAATACGGCCTAATATACTCAAAGATCAAAAATTGCAAAAAAAATTCAGTGTATCGCCTCAGAAATCATTATACATGCCTACTTACTCGATGTTCTAGCTCATCATCATTTTTGGGTTTTTTTTAAATTACCTAGGTGCAATCAGGATACAATGAGATTACAGGACTTGAATTCTTGGACTTTTGGATGCATTCCATTTACGGCTACGCTACACCATCCAACCAGCCCACCAACGACGTTGAGAGACCGCAGCTATCTCCTCCAATCTTTGTCGTTGGAACCCACGGGGATGATATCAGTCCTGATAAAAGGGATGAATCGGTAACAGCTTAGAATATCACATTAATGTTGAGACCATTCTAAGGATTGTATTTAAGAAAATGAAATCATTTCATTGAATGTTCATGTAATGATTTGTTTGCAGATCTACATAATCAGTGATGTGTTTGTTCCCACCTATTTCTCTCAACTTTTTATATTTGAATGAGAGAAAAAATAACACTTGTTTGATTTTTTTCAAAAAAGTATTTGTTTAATTAAAAGAAGAAAGAGTCGTTTAAGCACATGTAAGTTAGTTATATGACGCGCTATAGGACCCCCGGGAATGGTGCGTCACTTTCTCATGTACCATGACGCACCCCTGTGTCACTAATGTGACGGACCTTTGCCGTACAAATGACGGTACCCTCAGTCAATTTTGTTACCCACCATTGTCAAGTGTTTTCAGATCTCTGTATAAGAAACATATACAATTAAAAGAAAAGTTGGCTGACTGTATCAAAAATCTAAATTTCACTCATTTTAAGTTATTTTCGAAATTACTGTACTATTGCTTTGTCATTTTCGACTTCACTCAACTTCATACATCTCTAGAAACACGTGTTTTTTCCGCAGCTATCAACTCTTATCATGAAAAGTTCTTGTTCCTATAGTACGCCGAAGTGCCATATTTCTTTGACCTAGGCCTTGTTCTTCTCTACCCGCCCCTTCGTCACTCTTTCGGGGAGGTACTCACATTATTTTGACGGGATGTGCCGCTGGATGTTTGAACCCACTTTAATGTTTTACCTAAAATATTTTGGACCCATGATATTGTTCTTCAAGCGCTGCACATAACAGTTCTATATACGTGAGTACCCCCCCCCCCCCCCCCCCCCCCCCCCCCGCCCCACCAGGTGCTATTCAGGTATATGTATTTAAAAGGTCATAATAGCGATCGGGTGATTTTTTGCACTGAACACGCAGTAAAAGTATCGGAATCTAGTCAAGTTTGCACTTCGGGAGTTGCATATCTAGAACATAAGGCCTGGTTAAAGGCTTCCCCTGACGCACCCTGCGTCAAAAATATGTTGGTAAATGACGCACACATGACGCACGTCTCCCGGTGGTCGTATAGTGCGTAAAACAACGGATACCGTATGCGCATTAGTTCAGTGGTCTCGTCGAACAGTTTTTATTTGTCACACCTGTTTCAGATCGTCAATAGGAGAGCCCTTTTCATTAAGTCGGGGGAGGGGAGGTGGCGAGTCTGTCAAACATTTTGTATACACATTATACATGTCTCTATTTATTATTCATACAAATAACAGTGACCTCACAAGGTTCAAATATGTAACACGGGGACTTTGGAAGGCAATGAGGTCAAAAGTTTAACCATAGTCAGAGGTTACATATCAAGGTCATAGGACATCTGAGATCAACACATCCACGAATTTATTTTCATACAAAGACCGATTGAAACCAAACGTGGATCATACATGTGTAGTAAACGTGGTTGTCTGGTCCTTTCCCTGCCGGCGTGATAATACAGTTCATGTTAGTGCCCTCACAAGGTCATAGGCGAAATTGCGGCGTGATTAAAATTATCCTAATTAATAAATATCGTCTTGTAATTTGCTGTCAATAATCCTGTGAATCTGCTGCAATAAAGCAACGAATCGTCAGCAATCGTGTAATCATATATCAGATGCTTGTCATCACAATTAGTAATTTAAAATGTCTACATCCCACCCGAACCTTGACGGCCATCGTCAACGAAGCATACATTTTAGAATACTACATGCCACATGACAACCTTTTCTGTCAATGAACTTGGTTCATAGCTACAATGTGAAATTATATGTTCCCTTTCCTGATACATATTTCCTTCCAATTCCCTGGATATTGATAAACTCTTGATGTTCGCTTATCTACCCATAATAACGGACGATCTGTATCGGACTGCGTTCGTTAATTTAAATCTCTTGTATATTAAATTATGGTTTCTCTATGAGTAAATGAGAAGCTGTTTGTGGGTGCACCCTACATTTTTGACAATTAGGTAAATGGATGTAATTGACCGACTTGTGTTTTGTTTTAAATCAATAAAAAGTTCCAGAGGATCAGGGATATGATTAAAAAAAAGCCATACAGGAAGCACGTTGTGAGCAAGTATTATGCCATAGAGAACAGCTCTACTGACCAGGAAGACGATGAGGTAAAGACAAATTACAAGGTTCAGACAAATAACAAAGGAAGAACTTGTACCTATGTACTATAGTTTCATAAATATTTCAGTGATAGGTAGTATCTTCCCATTTAGGGGGAGGCAGTGATTTGAAATCTTAATCTTATAATTGACACATAAGGGCTCTATGATTAGCTGCATCTTAAAATCACATCGTAGGTAGTTCATATGCAGAGTAGTAACACATATCGCTTGTGTTATCTTCCGAATGTTATGATAATGACAAAGCATGCACTCAAGACTGACATAATTCTGTATATGTATTGCATAATTTTAACCTGCGCTGTCCATACCAGGCAGAATCCCATTTGAGTCAGATATTTTTCAACATATATCAGTATTTGTGTGTGTGTGTGTATTTTATATAGTATGTTATAAGTGAGAACGTCTCTTTTCATGCTCGCAATTATCCACAGTTGATGACATTAGTGAGAAAACGAATAGCCTCCATCGCCAGTCAGGAGCCATATATGGGAGAAAAGATTCCACTTAAGTGGCTCATATTTGAGAAATATGTGGCAGAGGCTATCACTGAAGATCGACATTACATGAACTTAGAGCAGGTATGTGTTGCATGAGCGTGTGTGGTTTTGTACTCTACTCAATTTATGCATTTCATAAAAAAGCTTTAAGCCTTTAACCACTGGACACCACAACACAAATAATATGGCAAAGAATATAAATAGAAAGCATTCAACAACTCACCTCCCCTACCTTACAGTAGCAAAGCGTTGTTAATTTGAAATAAACCACGCTGCTATGGGCACCCAACACGCCGATTCAACCGCATCGTGCATATTATATGTTTACGCGTAACGCGGACGCAACCGCAGGTGTGTGTTGTTTTGGAACTTGACTATTATTTTAATTTGGTCATTTTAGTGTTAAGGTTTTTGAAAACAATTTGAGTGAAATTGTTAAAAATTAAGTACAATTTAAGTATGTTCTTATTTGCATTGTCTATTTATGAAATAGCGTGTTGCCATTATGAAATAAACCACGCAGACGACGCGAACACTCTTAGATTGGTGATGCCCATACATTGAAACATGATTTAATCCCTAAATACATAATAACAATACATTCTTTTCACACAGTCATGTTTTGTATTTGAACCTAACCGTGTTTTTTGGTATAGACTGGTATTTTTGTTTAACTTGAAGCCAGCTCATTCCTGTATAGATATCTGATGAGAAAGAAAAAGCTGTAATACATAGACATGGCTTAATGCTCTACATAAACTTGTACCAGTCAATAAACTAATTGTCAAATATGATTAAACATAGTTGGATGTACAACGCATGTAGTCGTTAACTGGATGAATACAGGTTGATATTCAGTTAAAGGTTTGAAAATTGTATATACTACAGTAGTAGTCCATCAATATATAGCCAATGTGGCAATTGAGATTTGATCAGGAATTTGTATTTTTGTGTCTTAAACTGTACCCTAGAAGTGTAGCCATCGGGATTGATCGAAAAACAGGGAAGGGTTAAGTGGAGGGACAACAACAAATTATATCCGCCCCGGGTCGACGGGGTGTCACCGAGTCACTTAACCACCACACCACGAGCGCTCGGCTGCCCAGGGTATATGTTCGCAGACCATACCCGGGATTTAGTGCACCATGGGATATCACATGTGTGCGCGAGCCTAGAAGTGCTGCTGAAGTGCTGTGGTTTTGTATGGTGTAGGAGGGTTAGGGATTTACAGGGGTGACAGTTAACTTGATTTGTTGGAGTAACTCTCCTGCCAGCATGCTTATTAAGGCTAATTCTAGCCTGGCTTGAGTATTTTGCTTATGTCCGATTCCATCAGGACCCGAGCGTGTGTCCACATGAACCAACTGATTGAACAAACGGAAAAGGTGTACTTTAGGTCCCAGATTCTGGACTGATCGTCCGATACTGGAACACCCTGCATTGTTCGATACTGGTACAAAGTCAGTGTTCCAATATCGGATGATACCGGCACATGTAATACATGTATGTACCAGTATCGTTCAATACTGGGACAAATCACTACTGGTACATGTGTCCGATACTGGAACATAAAAACTTGCCAGTATCGGTCGATACCGGAATACAATTTTGTTTGTGTATCGAGCGATACTGGACAGTGATAATGTACTATTTTGTTCTCAGTTCTCACGAGATGTTCTCAATGGTTGATAATACAGACATCCTGCCCGGCAATAGGTCTGACCACTCAATTACTACACTTTAGTTTCTCTAAGCAAACGGCGCATAAAGGTAGATGATATTGGAAGTTCAACACTACTTTACTCAAAGTACATCCAGATGTTAAAGTTGTTATAACAATACACTATGAGTCCATACTCAAGAGAATATCTGGTTGACAAGGTGCAATTCAACATCGACGATCAATTTCTGCTTGATAAGATCTTGGTTGACAGTAAGGGCAAAACTATTCCGTATGTTGCAAATATGAAAAGGAAAAGAGAAAAGGGAGTTCAATCACTTGAAGCTGAGATTAGCCGAATTGAACCCCATTCACACGACGGCAGACGCTCTAATGAAAGATCTCAATTCGACCAACACACAAGAGTTAAGTGGGGTGTAGACCCTCAGCATAGCCACCGTAAAACTGCTGTGACTCCTTCATTATTTATCTAATCTATATAAAAGTATACATTTGCAGAAGAGGTTCAATGAACCATAATCATGAAATTGACCATTTTAGAGAAATTTATTTAAAAAAGTGCCAACAAATGTGATTTTTCACCTCAAAATCATGAAAATCACATTTTGGTCCTAGGGAATTGTATTCGGATTATAATAAAACCAGTATGAAAAAAAATTGACAACATATATTTAGAGTTATCTTTGCCAAACCTAAAATTGTCAAAAAAGTGGTTTTTATAAATTTTTTCAAAATGGTCAATTTTATGTTCATGGTTGGATTCATCGAATCCTTTTCTTCACAAAAATGTATACTTTTATATAATTATATTGAAGGAGTGACAGCAGTTTTACGGAGGCTATGCTGAGGGTCCACACCCACTACCTTCCAATAGATATTGCTCATCCTGTTAATCGAACTATACACATGGAAAAAAGTATCGCACCACTGCTTTTTTGTTGAAAAGTGCAAATGTGGCCATGAATTTTGCCACCATGGTGTGATATTAAGGATCATTTGTTTGCGTAAGCTGTCCAACAAAATGTTGTGCAACAAAAGGGCCACATTTTAGTTTGTGACGTAATCGATGTAATGTTTTTTTCAAGGCCAAGGGGAAAATGCATGATTTTGTCCAAAAACATTCATGAAACAAGTTTTACAGAATTGGTTACAGAAAATGAAATAGTCTAGTTTTAACCTCACCAATTTCATTCTCCAATGGGAAAATTAAATTTAAGATTCACTTGGAAAAAATACCATCATTGTTAAATTGAATTGAAATTACGTGTGAACAAAGAGAGCTATGTCGAAAACCTGTTCAACCCATTTGACTGAAGAAAGTCTCAACTCACTCTGCTTTTCCAATACAAAATATAAATACTGAATTTGTAGCAATACATTCAGTGATGCATGTTCTTTTGGTGTTAAAGCTCTTTAGCCTTGTGCATTATTATCATGAAGAAAAAAAAAATAAACACAAATAATATTAATAAGATATGTGTGTAATGTTGTATTTATGAATATAGCAATCATAAAGGGATGAACGGGGTGATACTGTGTGTCAAACGACTCAAATGATGAACCGGTCTGCCAAGCAGAAAAAACCGTCGATTTCCGTGATATCGGTTTAATGGGTTTCTGACATACCCGTCATGACCATGCACAATTAGAAAAATAATTTAGCAATCTTGGATTTTGTTTCATAGGTTAAAAGTAGATATAAATGTTTGGATTTCCAAGTAATGTGCAAAGACGATTATGTGATGTACAAGTCAAAATGAAGATCCTTCAATATAAGTTTGTTGGCCCATCATTCTCACAATTTATTGCTGAAACTATTTGAATTCGAACAAGATATAGCCACTGCATGGCTCCAGCAAAGGATTATAGATTTTCAGTTGGGGTATATTATCCTGTGTCGTATTTGATTGATATACCATGTGTGTTACATTCACCAAACCAATCACAGGTTTGACAAAACGATATCAAACTGTTATTTTTGCTGTTTTTGGGAAGCAAGGTGCGAAAACTTACACTGGACCTCGGGATCAACGAAAAAAATCTCTTCCCAATGCTGCAGTTCTACCACGATCTCAGGACGATTATCTATTTTGGAGACGGAAATACCGATCTACAAGACATGGTCATACTAGACCCGCAGTGGCTTATTGATGTCTTCAAGAAGATAATCACCCGATCGCCCGATCAAGACGAGGTGATTAAAATATATCAGTACGAGCCCTGGCATAGCTGTTGCGTTACCTCTTGTAGGAGGATCATGATAAGCATGATTCGTGTTGTTCTTAATTTTAATAATTCATTCCTTAATTTCCTTGATTGACAATTTGGTGACATCATTGATTGACAGTTTGACAAAATCATCTTAAATATTTATTTCAAATTCAAAACATTTCCACAAATTTCAAAACATTTCCCCAATTTGTTCCTAAAAAATCCCGTATACCCCAGGTTGTTTCTTTCATCGCTTCAGATGGCTGAGATATATTTTACCAAATGCTTATTCTCGCCAATTGGGAAAGGTATATCACCACAGTGGTATATCACTATCGTTAAGGAGATTATCCCTGCGATACCACACTATTTATGGGTACTCACATTATGTGAAGAAATGAGTAACTTTCACTTTGGCAAATTCATCTTAAGAATGAACCAAAATGCTGTTATTTTTAGTGACTTAATTGTCCAATCAGAGTTGGGAATTTTCGTAGAATTAACCGCTACAATATTCCCCTGTTATGATCACTGATATAAATGGATTGATATTCAATTTGCAGTGGTGGTCTACTTTTGAGGATCAATGGGATCGGTTGAAGGATACAGGCATCCTGGAAGAGAAACTTATCAATCATATGTGGAAAGATCTTTTATTTCAAAAGCACGAAAAGCGCACCCTCTTGGCTATTATGGAGAAGTTTGACCTGCTGTGTCCTCGAATTGATGCTAAAGAGGTAAGGTTTCATGTCTATACCGCCAGGCCAATTATAAATCAGCTTAATTTGGGAGGTGACGTCATATAATAATAATAATAATAATAATAATAATAATAATAATAATAATAATAATAATAATAATAATAATAATAATAATAATAATAATAATAATGATAATGATAATGATAATGATAATGATAATGATAATGATAATGATAATGATAATGATAATGATAATGATAATGATAATGATAATGATAATGATAATGATAATGATAATGATAATGATAATGATAATGATAATGATAATAATAATAATAATAATAATAATAATAATGATAATAATAATAATTATTTAAGTAAATATAAGTAAATATATGCATACAATACAGTCATCTTAGATGCTAAGTCCATATTGCATTTGATGGGTGCTATATTGTAGTGTGGTTGTAACGACTGTAAAATGGCGCATGTTGCGAACTTGGGACATTGGTGGTTTGGATTTGCGATCAATTATTATCACGGGTATTCATTTGGTAGAGTGATTAGTTAATGAATTTGCAAATATCAGATTTTTAGTTACGTATTACATTATTATGACGAATCGGTGAAACGGAAACATATTTGACGACTAAAATTTCTCTCGCATTGAAATGGTAGGGATAACCGATATTCCAGCTCCGGCCAAAGCCCAATCCAGAATTGTGCTCATATTATTATTTTTAGAAATTAGGGGCCACGGGGTGTATAATGTTACAAAATCCAATTTTATGATTAAAACAATGTGATTTATTGCATGCTTTTCAGCTTTGCACCAATGCTCACAAAAGTAGAACATTTCACTGGATTATAAGTGTCTGCCCAGAATGTTCTAACTTGTTCGGGTTATAAAGACTCACAAAACCACCCAAAATGTATAAATATGACAAAATTTCCGGGTCGCTATGCTCGCCATCACTAATTTCACATAATAAAAAGAAGGGGCATCATGAAATTATTGGCCGTTCAGATCGGGCACAAACAGAATTTGCCAACGTATCCATGAACAAAATTCAAAAGGTAAATACAGCCCCCTGAAGTATGTGACAAGTTGATTTTTTTTTTCGGGGAGGGGTGTAAAGAGCTACTGGTTAGCAGGAGGGTCATGTAATTTTCAGTTTCAGCTGTAGGGGGTTATATATTTTAACATACGAGTCTCGAATTTGTCACCCCCCCCCCCCCCCTCTACCATAAATAATGAACGGTCCCTTAGTCCACGGATTTATAAGAGCTTGAACGATACACGTGGGGCTATTACTGACTCGCATGCACTATAGATGGTGTGACCGGTGACGTAGTGCCCGGCACTATGCGTGCGCACCTATAGGGAATGTGCTTTAATTCACGCTTGATTGATCATTACTTACAATGCTTACGGTGTAATAGTGCAGTAGTCATGGTCTGCATCCCTAAGCACAGTGAGAGACCAGGTACTAAATCTGGTTGCCCTGCAGTATGCGTACGCACCATGAGGGCATGTGCTTTTAAAATTTGCGCTCAGTGATGTGTGTTTTGCTTTCGAATAGTATGTATGCAGTAGTCATGGACTAGTACCTCTAGCATGTCTTTAGAACCAGGCGCTAATCAATTTGTAAACACTACTGACTGATGTAAACAACGGTCACCTCATCTATAAGTTTCCAAATAATATTGCAGCTGAAAATCCAAGTTTGAATCCAGTCGTGACCCTTTTGTGTATACATCCTGAACTGCCAATAACAATAGTACTAGCTTTACATGAGTACGTAGGTGGTGTCTAAAGAATTTGATAGAGTTGACTTTAGGAATGATCAAAATACTACTTGTATGATTCTAGTATAATTATTGTTGTAGTTAGGTACAAATTCAAGATTGGATGATAACTAATCTGGGCTCATACCTTTTAAACTTTTAAACCTTTGAATACAATAACAAGCATTTGAATTTTCTAAATCAGACAAAATCCAACTGAAGCTCAAGTATACCCTATATTCCTTATTGCTGACCTGTTCATTTGTATCTTATCTTTACATTGTAATGAAAAAACCCCCCACTCCCCCCCCCCCCCCCCCCCCCCCCCCCCCCCCCCCCCCCGAATGGATGGGTTAAGGTATATTTTTCTGGAACTGGTTACATTTGAGTCCACCATTTTTGATTTTGATGATACTAATTTCCTTGAACACGATTATTATTTTATATCGCATGGAGCACATCAATGTCCTAAAAATGTTCCTGTTATGAAAACGATTTATGCAGGGCTCAATACTTGGGCTAAGAACGATTAGCCCATAGTTTTCACCAAAATAACATTATGAAAAGTATACGAAAAAATGTTTGGCCTCAAAAAACTCGATCCTTTATGAAAAAAGGAGACAGTCAGTAAACAAATAAATTGTACGGGATTATTATTTTAAGTACAACATACCGGGTTTAACGTAAACAATAACAGTTTTCATTCTTTAATAAACACATGAAATACGAAGTATTTGTTTAATTTATATTTAAGCCGCCTAATTGTTCATCAGCGTAATAATGCCTTGCTGTATTGATTATTTTTTCAAAACAGCTGATTGATTTAATAATTTCAAGTTCAGTTCGGAAACAGCTGTTTGTTGAAAAAATATGTTGGAGATTCTATTTCTACCGTCCGTCATTCCATGAAACAAATTGGATTTATACTATGGAATATCGATTTCGATGATGGATTTATTGAATTTTAAATCATTTAATCGGGACATGTCATACATTTAGCGGTTTGTTTTTTTCGCGGCACAATGCTTAGGCCACATGGAGTAGACCTAGCTAGGCTTTTGAAGTGCTGATCATGCTCATTTATATTAAATGGTAAGTCTACAAATTAAACAATTCAAGTCTTTCTGTTTTCAATCATTAACAGAACCGGACAATATTGGTATTTGGCGATACCAACTCTTACTATTTGTGTCTACATTATTAAGCTTACATCATTATTAGTCTTCTAGGCTTCAGCCTTTGTTTGAATTGAAGTGATGACAAATCAAATAAAAGGCGTTCCTTGGTTGTTGTTTTTTTAATTACCACCGGTTCACTCGCTATTGCTGTAGTTGTTATCCTACATGTTAAATTGTTAATGTCCCGGTTAATGCTCCCATACAAGGGGCAGGGCAGTTTTGTCAGCAGCATGTGATATTACCAAGCCTATTTGATATAACGGTATACGATGCCTACTAGGTGTAGGAGGTAGAGCTGGGCTAGGCTTAATTCTGATTTCTGCATGACGCTGCTTCCAACAAAGTCAAAGGCCTAATCATGATTGAATTATCAATGCATGCAACTCGATGTTGTGGTATTGTCGGGCATAAGAGCTTACATTTGTAGGTACAAACTTTAAGTAACATTTCATTACGCGCACAACTGCAAATTTCCGTCTGGCTAGGCTACGGACGTCACGCACCAACAATCAAGTTTAGCTGCGGACTCAGCTGTAAATGATTTACACAACCAAACCAAGAACCAAGTACGGGAAAGAAGTGGCAATGCAATGCAAAAACGGAAACGACATAAGCATGCCCATCAACTTCGTTCAAACATTGGAGAACTTGCCAACATTTACTCAATAAAGAAACCATCTATTGTCATTGTTGTTGAAACCTTCCTTGATAAGACTGTACCTGATGGAGCTGATTGCATATATATTCCAGGTTACTCCATCTGCTGTCGCAGAGACAGAAAGGCAACTTCTGGTGGTGGCATTGATGTCTACTGTTTAGAAGGGATTGCTATACACCACGACCCAAGAAATGATCCAAAAGACTACGAACTCATCTGGTTCACAGTAGCTCTGAAAACCCAAAAGCTACTGATTGCCCCTGTTTACAGAATACCTAGTGATAGCAGTGATGTCATCCACTACCTGGACTCAAACACTCTTCACAAATGAGTACACTTGGAGCCAACTCAATTATGCTTGTCGGTGATTTCAATGTCCACCACACTGACTGGTTAGGAAGTCGCAGCACTGATGCAGCTGGGCGACACACCCTTCAACTAGCTAACAATCTAGAATTACAACAGATCGTCAAAGAACCCACTCGATTGGACCAAATCCTGGATCTTGTCATGACTGATCTGCCAGCAACTTCAACCACATCTGCTAGACTGGGTACCTCAGACCACAACCCTGTGCTGGTGTGCTTAGATGTTCCAGTATACAGAGACAAAACACACAGGAGAAAAGTCTGGAGATACGATAAGGCCGATTATAGGGGATTATGAGGTCACCTAGCTTCCACAAACTGGTCAAGTGTATTCCAAAAAGAAGCATCGTCTCTTTAAGAAAGCCAATAAGGACAAAACTGAAGACAACAAGGCAAAGTGCGCTGAAGCTAGACATTCCTACAACCAAGCTGACAAGCAAGCTAGGAGATCTTACAACGCCAAATTGAAAAAAGATCTGGCAGACAAAACATTGAGCAGCAAAAAATGGTGGAGAATCATAAACACTCTCTCTGGCAGAACAGCTCGATCTGAGATCCCAGTGATTGATCATCGCAACGTTACCCACATCACAGCAAGGGACAAGGCAGAAGCTTTTTGTCAGACATTTGAAGAAAAATGCAGACTCCAAGGTGCTAAAGACCAGGCTCCAAATGTTCATCCTTCAACAAACAAATCTTTTGACAAGATAGTCTTTAAACCCAAGGATGTGAGAACACTACTAAAACTCCTCTTTCAGACCTTTTCCCAACCAAGGTCCTAAAGGAATGCTGTGCTGAGCTCGCCAGCCCGCTCTGCAGGCTTTTTGACCTCTGCTTCAAGCATGGTGTGTTTCCAAACCAATGGAAGATAGCCTCGGTCACTCCAATTCACAAAAGAGGCTCCAAGGCTGACCCAACAAAGTATCGTCCCATCTCGCTGCCAAGCAACATCAGTAAGATTATGGATGATGTAGTACAGAAACAACTCCAACGCTTTCTTCTAAGCGATAACCTGATCTCCAGCAGACAGTTTGGATTTAGAGCAGGCCACAGCACAGCTGATCTCCTCAACATCCTGTCACAGAAGTGGAACCACTCCCTAGACCAAAGCGAAGAAGTTTGTGTCATCGCCCTTGACATTAAAGGAGCTTTCGACAAGGTATGGCATAATAGACTCTGCTCGAAACTGTTGGCTGAAGGTGTTACTGGAAGACTGCTTTCGTGGATAGACAACTATTTATCTGATAGATCCATCAACGTCGTCATGTCAGGTCAGGCATCCAACACTGCTCCAATAATGCTTCTGTTCCACAAGAATCTATCCTTGGCCCACTACTGTTCTCTGTTTTATTGTTGACCTTGTAGATATTTGTGACAACGAGCTATATATATATGCCGACGACTCAACACTCTTTGCACCCATTAATAATAATAATAATAATAATAATAAAACCATACTTATTGAGCGCATAACACAATTAAGTCCCTGTGCGCTATCACAAACAAAACAAAAAACACACAGTAACATGAGTAACAAAAGACGAAACAAAAAGAAATTAAACATTAACATTAAATAGGTAAGTTTTAAGCAATGATTTGAACTGTTCAAGAGTTATGGCGGATTTAACATGATATGTTAAATTGTTCCAAAGTTCAGCAGAAGCATCTTAAAAAGAACGGCGACCATATGAAGTAGAAGGTGAAGAAACTTGCGCAAGAAGATATTTTGAACCAGAACGAAGATTGCGAGTGGGCTCGTATTGCTGAATAAGATCTTGCAGATATATAGGAGCTAGAGCTCGAGTACATTTAAATGTTATCAGAATAATCTTGTAGATAATGCGAGATCTGATTGGTAGCCAATGTAAGTAACGAAGGACGGGAGAAATGTGAGAGCGAATCTTAGACAGAGTTACAAGTCGAGCAGCTGAGTTTTGAATCCGTTGAAGTTTTGAGATTTGCGTATCAGGGAGGGCATATAGTAAACTATTGCAGTTATCAAGTCGGCAAGTCACAAAAGCATGAATAAGTCTTTCAGTTGTTGGTTGATCGAGATAACGCCTAATTTGACCTATCTTATAAAGAGCATGAGAAGCCGCCGACAAATGTTGTTGACATGAACATCCATCATAAGATCGTTTTGAAGGATAATGCCAATGTTGCGGGCATTGGAAGCTTGCTCAATGTGAGAATCATTGATTTTAACTGATGAAATCGTAGAATTGTTCCTAAAGCGGGATGTAATATGAAGAACTTCAGTCTTGTCATCATTTAATTTAAGGCAATTAGCTGTGGACCAGGTTTTGGTATCTGTCACACAAGCTTCCAGTCACGAGATTGCACCTACTCTGTCATCATCATTTTTCAATACAATATATATCTGAGTGTCATCAGCATAAGTCATTTTGGAGATGCCATGAGAATCGATGATATCTTCTAATGGAGATGAATACATTGTGAAGCCTAAAAGGCCAAGAACTGACCCTTGAGGAACACTCTAAGTTATCAACCGATCCCAACACCCTAAGTCATCAACCGATCCCAACACAGTAGCTGCTAGTCTCAACAGAGATCTAAGCAACATAAAAGCATGGGCTGACGAATGGAAAGTGACCTTTGAGCCTACCAAATGCAAGACCATGGTAATCTCCAGGAAAATATCCCCATCTGGACTTTATATCTACTTTGAAGAGTGCAAACTACCATCTACAAAAGAACTGGATATCCTGGGCGTCACCATTGACAGCAAGCTGACCTGGTCAAAGCAACTAAAGCTGGTCAGAAGCTTGGCACTCTACGCAAAGTTGTAAATAAACTGGAGGCTAAAGGTAGATCTACTGTCTACAAGTCCGCAGCATTATAGAGTATGCTTCACTAAGCTGGGCTAATGCTTCGCCCACCATCAAGCCAGCTTGACAACATCCAAAAGAAGGCACTTAGAATCATTTGAGTTAATAAAGCTACTGCTCGGTCACAGCTCAACATTGACAGCCTGCTTCACAGGCGACAGGCAGCAGCTACTACGGTCTTGTACAAGATGCATATTACCAACTGCCCACAATATCTAGCAGGTCTAGCAGGGTTACTTCCCACACCATATCGCCAACGCCGTGCTACCCGTTCGAGCGTATCAATGCCAGTCCATGCTCTTTCTCTGCCGACAGCCAGAACTCGCTGCTTAGACAGAAGCTTCAGTCACACTGCTGTTCCCTTATGGAACAGTCTTCCAGGCGATATTGTTCGCGACATTTCAGCAGCTGGAATCCAAGCTTTCAAGTGCCGTGTGCACAGACATCTTCTCTCAAAGTCTTAACTTGTCATAGCCTTCATACTCTTTCATGACACCCTTCATTCAACATCTGACTGATACATATATTAGCATGGTGGTCATGGGTTAAGTGAAGGTTAATGCTTGGTTGGGGAGATGGTGGATGATCCTGTAAAGCATGTAGCCAGCTGGGCTGGTGATACGGCCACGCCCCAACAGGTGACAACAGGCAGCTCCTGATATATTTAGTTCCCAAGTTTGTTGTGTAGGTTCTCTTGATGGCCATCAGACCTCCAGATATAATTATTTGTCTTTTATTTATATGTTGATGTTGTTCTCTATGTTTGGGCTTTTATCTTATTTGTATGTCACTTTCATTGGCATTTTTAACCTCTGCCCATTTGTGTTTCTTGTTTTATGCATATTTTCTGAGTTGCAGTTAACCAATTGATTGGCCTTTCAGAGCTCTCTTTTGAGAGTTACCAGTTTGATTTTTAATCACTCTGGTCATTAACCTTGTTAATGTCTGTTGGGCTATTGTTCACATTTGCGCTTTATATACAAAAAACACGCGCCATTCCTTTTTTTCTTGCTGCTCGCTTGCAATGCATCGATCAGTGCAATTTGAATGAAGCAATGCTTGGAAAAATAAAATTGAAGCTTTGCTTTTTTACTCTCAAACTCGCAGACTTTGCTGAGAATGCTTTTAATCCTTACAAGAAACCAATTAGCCCTACGTAATTAATAATAGTTGTGAAAGTTATCAATTTTTACTAAGGAATGGTTGAGTGAGTTGAAAATGTAAACAAATAAACGTAATTAACTGTGAGCGAGAAAGTCGTTCCGGCAGACCTGCTTGACACCGTTGCTCTGGACTGATATATTCTTAAACAGCTAAGAGAGTTGAAGCAATCCAATTGGTTCTCAGAGAAATCGGCGACATTTAGATGAGACAATAGAACACGGAAAGGTGGGGCTTACGTTTGAACAGTGCGTCCGACATTCACAATGCGTGGTTTGCTCCATAACGCGCACTTTTCTGCAGTTCGTCTTTGGCGCCTTTCCTGCGATTATGCCGGCGCCGCGACGCTCTCATCGCATGGGATTGGATGGAATGCTTGTGGGTTATTCGATCCTAGCAGGAGTAAAAAGGTTGTCAAATGTGGACAATGAAATGTACTTATTTCTTTAATAAATGTCTAAAGAATGATTGTTTAAGAATGAGAATAAAGGTATTGTTTTTATGCGTTCGGTACAATACCTTTATTCTCTAATTCTAACTCCGCAACCCATCAACCCATCATAATGATCCAGTTCCTTTTTACTCCTATTATCATAAGCTAAGATAATATGTGGTCCCAATTGAAGTTAGTGGTATAAAGCTTATTTAGTACAGTTTCATAATTTAAATAAAATGCAATTGATTTACACAGATGCAATGTAAAATGGTTGTAAATAAAGCATACATTTCCTAACAATTAACATCTAAGGCCTTCCACTTAGTACACTCAGCAAATCAGCATAGTCCTTGTGAAGTTAAAGTTACTGTAAGTGTTCCGAATTCTGCTGTTTCCACCGAACCACAAATTCATCTTTTCACAAAAAGTACCATAACAACATGATTTTCTCCCTATATTAGTAACTAACGGATTCTTTTTATTTTAACTGATTTTCATCCCGAACAAGCTTGGCAGTTGACGACAAATCTCCAGCAAATTCAAATAGTGCTTCGTAAATAATGGCCCATCGCGCTGTGGGTAATGAGTACACCAGTAACTCCAGTATTGCCGGGAATTTGGTCGATTCATAACTTTGGGGCTACAAAATGTTAAATTAGGACCCCCCCCCCCCCCCCCCCCCCGCAGTATTACAACGTATTTTGGGACGAAATTCAAGATCAGTAGAAATAGCAGAGTTTACAAAAATCGTCCACATATAATAAACGACATATACTTGCAGATGTCAAAAGCATAAGCCTTCAATACATGCTTTTAACAATGTGATCCGTGACATCAAAAGACTACAATTTTTTGTGCGCACAATGACTTACAAACTTGACATACATACATAAATGAGACATTGTCTCAAACCAAATTATATTACAGGTAGATGTTCTGTTTGCGGCACACCTTGTTGTTTTCTATTTTACATGAAAGTTCATCCTTAAAATTGCCGCATTCCAAAGTTTGAGTTGCATTACTCTTATGGTTCTAATTTTAAAGCACAAGTTCACAGAAAATGTGCCCATTGAGTAGTTCACCTACTGGCTGGTGGTTAACCACCAGTGGCAGTAATTCACCACATTTTAGCCTCTAATGTCTAAATGGAGCATTTCTGGCGATATCCCCTAGGATTGTACAGACATAATAAGACAAATATGGTGATTCTTTTGATATCAAAATACGTTACGCATTCTTGATGCCTATTCATATTATGTATATGTCTTTATAATATGTATTTGTATTGTATTGTATTATTTGGTATGTGATTGTTAATGGGGTTTTTTCTGTTGTTGAAGGTTTAAAAATTAAATAATATTTAAACAAATATTGTATTTTATTATGTTTGCAAGGAATGTGAAACCTTCTATGTTCCCGCTTGTTTGAAGCCATGTACAGATGACAAATTCACACAGGAATGGGAAGATGCTGGAGAACCTGCCAATTTATATATTGACTTCCAAGGATTTCTACCAGGTAAGGATATGTTGGAGCCGCCAATTAAGTTTAGAAAATTCAGTTTTCTTCTCGTAATATGCTCAATGTCACAATAATGAATTCCATCATTCTGGCAACTTCCAATGGCTGTGTCAGATAGGTCGCCAGCCGCTTCTGTCCGTCATGCAAACATTTCGAATGAAAAGGTATACTACAATTTGATAACCTTTGGAATTTCAACCCATCTCTTTTCCATTAGACTATGGTATTACTGTATGTCTCGATAATGAAGCAAAAGAGATTGGGGACGTCTATTGGACTATCTTTTTACAATACAGTACAAATAAATGTGCCTATACCTCAAAAACCCTACGTAAAAATATCAAAACATAACATTGGAAAGAAATGCCTTCTCTTTAATTTGAGATTCACCTGAAAATGGACGGAACATTTACAAAGATATGTGTCAAAACCAAATGTCAATTTTTCACTCTACACCCAGCATGTGTGTACAATGTAGCAATATGCAGATTATTGATTAACTGGTAGCGACAACTCAACGAACGATAGTAAGATGATGATCGGGAATGCTTCGATTGACCAATGCAGTCCATACACATACCTGTCACATTATCATGCATGTTCAAAACCCAAGTGCGAAAATGAAAACGGTCTTTTGTCTCATTATTTTCGGTGTAGCGTGCTTAAAGGTGGGTGTTCTGATTGTTGGCCCGATTGTCAACTTCATGTCTTCTATTCTACATGAAGGGTCATCCTTAAAATAGTCGTATTCCAAAGTTTGAGTTACATAACTCGAATGGTTCTTATTGTAGAAGCACAACGTGACATGAAATTTGTTGCCCATTGAGTAATACAAATACTGGCACTTAGGGAAGTGATTCAATGCATTTTGATCTATAACATCTAAATGGAACACATCTAGTTTCAAACATTTTTCAGAAATAATGAGAATGGGGTTTCTTCTGATATAATATGTTGATGGGCAAACAAAATGATCAGATATTCATCTTTAATTGATAACCGATTGTCGCGAACAATATGTAACTCAAATTGAAGTGGAAACATTAAAGGTAGATGACCCGATCACATTTTCGTAACACAGAATTATTTCAAACATACGGAGATTTTCATATCATATGAAAGCTCGTATTTTTCTCATCATCATACTGAAATTTGACGGCCTAAATCGGTATAATTACGGAGAAATCGATGAAATAACGTCGAATTACCGCGAATGGTGGTAACCACCGATACAGTTTGTGTACTACTCAATGGGTACAGTTCACAGCATCTTGTGCGTCTAAAATAAGAACCATTAGAGCTATGCAACTCAAACTTTGGAACACGACTTTTTTAAGGATGACCTTTCATGTAGAATAGAAAACTTCAAGTTGAAAATCGGAACATCTACATTTAATAAAACTGTACTCAAAGTAAACTAAATATTTCAAATATTTCTTTCCAGAATATGAAGGCAACCACTATTTGAATCAATATCTGCATTCATTTACTGTTATCAGCAAAAGAATCACAACATTTCATGTACCGTTAATCATGTATGACTATATTTGTAACTGCATTTTTGAAACCGAACACAATTTTGAGTATTGTACTCAATGACACATGCTTTTATGAATAAGTGGATACATAACTACGACACAATAGCTAATTGATAAGACGTAAGACATAATAAAACTAATATTATTATTTTCATACACTAAATGCGAAACAATGTTATTGTTTCGTGAATTCAGCAGAGCAAAGATAAAACCGGGCTTTTGTGATGATCGGTTATAGAATGTGTACCGTTATCCAATAGTGAAATTCAAAAGAGGATATACAGCGTGTCCAAAAAACTGGGTTCAAAAGTGTGCGAGCTTATAACGAAATAAGTAGGAAACATGGATAGTTTATATTTAAGGATATCAAACAATTTATACCTAACCTTAAAGGTAGATGACCCGATCATATTCCGATTTTCAACTTGAAGTTTTCTTTTCTACATGAAAGGTCATCTTTAAAAAAGTCGTGTTCCAAAGTTGAGTTGCATAGCTCTAATGGTTCTTATTTTAGACGCACAAGATGCCGTGAACTGTACCCATTGAGTTGTACACAAACTATATTGGTGGTATACCACCATTCGCGGTAATTCGACGTTATTTCATCGATTTCTCCGTAATTATACCGATCTAGGCCGTCAAATTTCAGTATGATGATGAGAAAAATACGAGCTTTCATATGATATGAAAATCTCCGTATGTTTGAAATAATTCTGTGTTACGAAAATGTGATCGGGTCATCTACCTTTAATTGGATAAATTCAGAGACCAATCCAATGTAAACTTTTAAAATACAAAGATTTGAATAGAGCGTGATCAGAACCCATTTGTTCCGATTTAGGAATAAACCATCCGTGCGTTGCATGAAACTGTGTGCTGTGCAGTATTCCTGGCATGGGGTTTATTCTCCGAAAGAACTTAACAATAACTCGGACTTTAACAAAGAACATTTTGTTTTAATGTTTATGTAAATAATGAACTTGTATTATTGCAATATGACCAAGATAATTTTGCTTACTGCCCAATTCTTTGTTAAAGAATGAATGCAAAGGCAAAACTATGATAAAGTCACAACAATGCGCAATTGCAACACATCGGGAGGTTCCTTGAAAAGTGGGACAAATGGGTTTTAACCACGCTCTATCAAAATCTTTATATTTCAAGAAGTTTATATTGCATTGATCCCGGAGTTTGACCAATTAAGGTCAGGTATATTTTGTTTGATATCCTTAAATATGAACTATCCATGTTTCCTACTTTTTTAGTTATAAGCTCGCAAACTTTTGAACGCAGTTTTTTGGAACACGCTGTAAGAGAAATATCATGAGTTTTGTTCGGTTTGAATATGTACACTTGTATCTAAATGGGCATAAATATGTTTTTTAACCCAAAAAAATATTTTGAAAGCTAATGAGACACTGCCTCTCTGCCAGATTAAATAATCTGAGTAATTGTTGCACAGATTTTAGAAATAAAATCCTAAAGTTTAGCATCTTATGCGAGTTCAGTTATAATCATTTCAAATGAGCATATCTATTTTTTACTTCTTAGGGCTTATTATTTTTAGCGAAACGAAACGAAACGAAACGAAACGAAACGAAACGAAGCGAAACGAAGCGAAACAAAGCGAAACAGTGTTGAGAGATAGGGAGGAACATTAGCAATGCAAATTTAACATTAAGAGATAGGCCGTTTCGCTGAAAATCAATTGTGATCAGCGAAACAGTGTTAAGATAGGCCGTTTCGCTGAAATCAATTGTGATTTTTAGCGAAACAGTGTTAAGAGATAGGGAGAAACATGAGCAATGCAAATTAAACTTCAAGTTTCTGATGCGGCTAACTAGGGTCTTCAATTTGGGGGTTGGGGTCATGTGGGGGGACAGGCTTGTCATCAGGGGGGGGGGGCATATCTGACTATTTTTTTAGTATTCATAGGTATACATAGAGTTTGTCATTTCATTTTTGGGGGGCAAGCCTTCTGGCATGGGTTGGGGGGTCAAATGCACCCCCCCCCCCCCCACCCCCTCTGGTTACACCACTGCTCTGCCGGGATGTGCAGTGGGCTTGTTTCGATAAAAATCAATTGTGATTGTTAACGAAACAGTGTTGAGAGATACGGTAGGTCGTTTCGCTATTTTTAGCGAAAGTTTCTGATGCTGCTCTGCCGCAGTAGCGTAACTAGGGTCTTCAATTTGGGTGTGGGGTCATGTAG